>CM064485.1:51328057-51350336 GCA_032716605.1 Paralithodes platypus
TTCTAAAATAGTGGCCTTATTTGGTATTTTTCCAGAAAAAGCTACAAAAGAATGGTCTGTATACTTAACTATCATTATTGAGCTGTGGCCATGAACGCGTTATACACCTCTGTCCTATCATCAAGTTAACCAGCATGTTTTGCTCAGTACACTCTTAATTGTTATACATGATATAGGAATCCAAGAAACATAAAAGCCGAGTAAAGAGACAAGTTACTATCCAATGTAATTTGATATGAGGTGTGGTGGTGGTCCCAGAACGCACCCCCATTTACCCCATTAATATAGGGTTAGCTATATGATTTTTCATTTTAAGACTCGGGTTTTCAGGAAAGTAACCTGATCGTAAATTGAGGGAGGACTGTACGACGGCTCAGTCTAATGACAAGTTATATACTAACTGTACAGTACGCTAATATAAGTCATGTCTCAGTCTTCATTACGTTTGGCTCGCTCTGTGTTGTAGTAATGTCTGTTAGATTGTTGAATAGGGTGAGTAAGTTAGGAAACATGTGTGTATATTTCACTGCGGCTATGAAGAAAAGAAATATGAAGCTTAGCTATTGCTGATGCCAAGTATTTGATCAAAAAACATACTTGGTGCCGAGGACATCACGTATTAGCGCGATTGTACATACCATAGTGTAACCCCTCAGACCCTGGTTTGCGGCTCTGAGGCATCCATAAAAACACCCCCCGCCGAACCGGTAACGGGCTCTGAAGGCACCGGCAGCTTGAAAAAGCCTGTGAGCTTGGAGGTGTTGTCTGCGAGCGAGGGGCGTCCGTCCGACGCATGTAAACAACAGTACGGTTGGGACCGACGCCCCGCCGGCATACGCGATCCCAGAAGAAGAGATGCGTCATTGGTGCGTGTGTGTCTGTATGTTATGTTAAGTAGTGAAAAGTAAAAGTAGTGGTAAAGTAAAAAAAAAAAAAAATATAAGAAACCCCCCCCCCCCAAAAAAAATAACTTGAAAACAAAAACAAAAAAAAAAAAAAAAGACAAAAAAAAAAAAAAAAAAAAAAAGAAACATTTTAAAAAAAACAAAAAAAAAAAACAAAAAAAAAAAAAAAAAAAAAAAAAAAAGAAAATCAAAAAAAAAAATGAAACACAACACAAAAAAAAAAAAAATAAAAAAAAAAAAAAAAAGTGGCTGATATAGCCCACAAAGTTATCTAAACTGGAAATCGGCGTCACAACTGAAACCAGTTGACTTAGAGAGTTTCTTATCAATGCCATTATACAGTTAATGAATGAAAACCATCTACGCTTGGGGGATTTATGCGCGCGGGACGGGAATGCGGAAGCAGTCAAAACAAATAATAACAAAGATACGGTATATAAGCATAGGCATAGAAGTTTTTCGGCCAAAACCCACGGGTTTCGGGTATGGAATACCATAGCCGGGTCTGATGGGTTTAAGGGACCGCTTCTGTCCACAGAGAGTGTGTGTGGTGTACAGGCTTCACGTCCCTAAATGGCGGCCTTTCCAGGCAACCCTGTCAAGGGCCTTGCGTTACGGACCCGGGTTTGAGGACCCACCAGCCAGGTTATATTGCAAAAAAATGTTGAATGGCATTTGATTTAATCTCCAAAATATTCTGATTGTGGAAACACTGTTAATTCTAGGAGAAAAATCGGCCTTTTGGCGTTTGGACATTTTTCTACCAAAAAATTTACACAATGTATCTTGAAAGTGGGGTTTTTGGAGGTGTTTTTTTAAGCTTGATGGAGAGGTCGTAGCGAGGAAAACTATAAAATAAATATGACCATAAAAAAATAACCACTATATACCCGGATGGTACAAACTACTGTATAAACCTCTCTAGGGATCGCCTGGTGGACCTGGTGTGCCCCCGACTGGCTGAGGTTCGGTGGTGAAGGATTACGCGGCCTCCTTGAACACTACAGGCTACAGGGTCCGGAGACAGTTGGACCTACCGATGGAATTTCAAAGACGTTTGCTGAGGACGGCATTCGTTGGTCATAATCCACGGGCGGGGGTGGTGGGGGGCCGGTCCCGTGGGGTAACAGAACTTATTATTTTTTTTATTCTTATTATTTTTTTTGTTTTATTATTTTTTTTTTTTTTTTTTTTTTTTTTTTTTTTTTTTTTTTTTTTTTTTTTTTTTTTTTTTTGGTGCAATGACGGAGGATTCTAAAAGGCCAAAGCCTGTCTGCAACAAGTTGTTTCCTCCTCCAAGGGTTTAAAGATTGATAGTTGCTATATTAAACTGTATTTTCTGCTGGGTGTCACTGGAATAAGTAAGTGTGGTGTGCTTTTTTTTTTTTAGCTGTAGTGAATTGAATACGGAAGGATGTGGTGTGTGTGAGAGCTAGGTGAAGTACAGTACTTCTCTGTATCAAAAGGTCTAGTTATGAGCTCTATAAGTTATAATGTTTATTTGAGGGTGAACGTTCAAGTGAGGTAAAGTGATAGTGTGTAATGAGAGGGGCTAGTAGGGTGAATATCTAGAGTGAGGCTGTGGATGATGGAAAATAGGAAATTACCCTACAGACATTGGCAGCAGCAGTTCTCGGAAACTTCCCACAGCCACATCTAATTCTAGCGACATTGCTAGCCTCGGCCCCACCACCGGCAGAGATGGTATCTCCGAGGTAACAAAACTTGTCCACCAGCTCCAATGTGAAATCATTGCCAAGAACTCACCAAGCCATAGGATCATCATTTTTAAACACAAGCTCGCCTGTGCATACTACGCACTCACAATTTCTCGATTTCTGACTTGGAACAAGTAGACTATTTTATACATTTTCTAGGAGGAGGGATAAGGAGGGCCGCAGGTGATGGAAATGGAAAAGTAACACAGAGAAGAGTGTGTGAAGGAAAGATTTTTTGTATTTTGAGCACTGGGAAGTACTGTATGTGGGAAGGTGATAGCGGAAAACCCCAGGAATATGAGTTAAAAGTGAACATGTATCAAGGAATAGTGGTACCAACAGTGATGTATGGGGCTGAGACAGGGGTTCTGAAGGCAAAGGGAGAAGAAGAAAGCTGGATGTGATGGAGATGAGCTGCTTGAGGGTTATGTGTGGAGTTACTCGTAGAGACAGATTGGGAGGGAAGGAAGAGATACGTAGGGAGATAGGGGAGGAGAGTGGGCGCTTCAGCAGGAACATTTGTCGGCCAGAGTGGACAGCAAAAGGGTTGCTGAGCTGGTTATGGTCCTTGTTGAACGAATGGGAGATGAAAGGCGTACAAAGGGAAAATGAGGGGTCCGATACAAGGTGAGGTAGAAGGGCAGAAAAAAAGACCTCCATTGAGATGGAGAGACTGTGTAAGACAAGCGTTGGAAAGATAGAGGAATGACTTTTAGATCAGGCAAGAGAAGTGCTAGTCATAAATAGGAAGGAATGGAGAATGCTTGTGGGTGTGACTAGATGAGCTGATAACTGCGGGGGGCGGCGTGATCAGAGAGGGGGGTGAGTTTGGTTGGGCGTCAGTTGGACTAGATAATAGGCTTGATAGCATAATGGGATGTGCGTGGAATTTTGGTGTGAGTATCCTAGGTTTCAATTCACTTGGTAGTACCCAACATGTAGGGGCCTATTAATTAATTTTATGGATCTCATTAGTTAGGTGAGGTGCGTGATACATCTGAAGTTTACTGGTGCAGTCCTTTTGATGATATTTTGCCTACTATTCTATTTCTATCTACCGGTATCTATTTACTCAGGCCAATAACCATTTTTGTTGAATACCTATAGGACAATTTTATTCAGTTTTAAAAAGCGGCTTCTTCTAGTACTTAACAGGCTTTGAACCATCTCATTCACTCTTTTTACCACCACAGATCCTTATAAAATTGCTTCCAAATCTACTCCCGCCCCCACACAGAGGCCAGTACATGTCGGTTGGCACTGGAAGGTAGGGTCGGCATGATCTTCCAATATAACCTAGGGCAGCGGTGGGCCAGTCTGATGTAGGACGAGGACGTACCATGACGGACAGTGGCAACCACATAGAGGTGGCCACGCGACAGGAGACCAGGGGCGTCCTTAAAGTTAGTCCAGTACACAATATTCAATAAAGGGCAGGTGTGGGATTTATTGTCTTCATTGATAGATTGATTATTTAGAAATGTATATTTAATGACTCCACTGACCCACTCCAGAGTGACATTTCCACTAAGTGGATTATGACCCTTAACACTGAAGGGAGGCAGACCCAGAGCAGGCCATCACCAGGATGGGAAATTTCCACCAATCTGATTTGATATTTTTATTACCCCAGTGGGCTGGAAGCCATACCAAACACAGGAATGTTATGAAGAAACGAAACCAGTGGTTCCCACTGCTACACAAAAGCTGATTTTACCAACAACGTGGCGGCAGGTGGCTACCCTAGGGTCGCAACATCCCTTACACCAAGTTAAAGAAGTGAGATATATATAACTGAGGGCCTGTGGCCATGATATATTGTTAGGTGTATTTCTCCTAATTTATCTATAGCCAGATGCCAGAAAGAAAGAAAAAAAAAAAACAACCATCTCTCCTTATACTATTCCACCCGATTGGGCCCCGGGTTGGAAACATTGTCCGGGGCGTCTGTGATGGGCGGGGCAGGAGACTTAACCCCGGATCGGATACCAGGTACGTCGGAGGGTTCCGTGGAGAGCATGCGTTCCAGGAGGTGACCAACGAGGACTTCCACGGCTGTATTGATAAAGTGGTTGTATCATACCGACCCATTGATCTCCTCCACCAGTAAAGCCACACAGGGGCAGTGTACCAGGATGTCCCATACAGGTACTGTACATGCACCCAACTTCTAACTTTAATAAGAAAATACCTAGAATGTGTGAATTTTGTATGTGTTTGTTGTGTTCCATTATTTCGTGTTGTGCTGTCCCTATTCGGGCTCTGTCTCGAGTCGGCCACCCCAAGAAAAAAAAAAAAAAAAAAAAAAAAAAAAAAAAAAAAAATAGAACAAAAAAAAAAAAGGAAAAGTGGGGATTGGCCCTGAGTAAATACATACATACATACAGACAGACATACATACATGACATACAATCATACAGTTGTACATACCATACATACATACATACCAGACAAATACATAACAATACATACATACATACATACATACATACCAAAGACATACATACATACATACAGACATACATACCATACAATACATACATTTACATACATACATACATAAATCAACATACATACATTAATAAAAATACCTACATACATTACATACATACAAAATACATACATACAGACATACCTATCATAAATAAATACAATACAAAATACATACATACAATACAAAATACATACATACAATACCAAATACATACCTACAGACAATTACAAAATACATACATACAATACAACAATACATTACAATTACATACAATACAAAATAACATACAATACATACAATACAAAAATTACATACATACACATTACACATACAAAATACATAACATACATACACTACAAAATACATACATACATTACAATACAAAAATACATACATACATACAATATACACATTACATACATACATACAATACAAAAATACATAAATTACATACAATACAAAATACATTACATACATACAATACAAAATACATACATACATACAATACCAAATACATACATACCATACAGATACAAAAGACATTGTACATACATACAATACAAAAATAACATAAATACCTACAAGACAAAATACATACATACATACATATACAAAAATACATACATACATACAATACAAAATACATACATACATACAATACAAAATACATACATACATACAATACAAAATACATACATACATACAAGACAATACAAGACATACATACATACAATCACACAATTACACATGTGTTAATTCAAGAGATAGAACACAGTGATATTGTAATAAAATGTAAAACTTGCAAAAACAACCAAACCAAAAGGAGCAACCGGACAGTTATAAAGACAGAATAAATGATTAACACCTTAAGGGCGGCCTAGGCGGTTTATTTATATGTACCGCCCAGCGGGGTGTTGTTGAGCCAAAATAGGGCTGGTTACGTGATCATTTTCATGCCTAAATAAGACCCAGAACGTAAAACAAGTATCTATCCCTGAAAGGGCATAAACAGAGCTGCGGAATGACACCAGAACGATCCTTTTATGATGGCTAGTTTCTTGCAACAACCGTGCAACGCGAGGTGCAAAAAGCATGTAATTAGGCACTTTCCCCATACAATTTCCGTATATTAGCGAGTGAGAGAGGGAGGAAGGAGGTGGGGATTCGTGTCGGTAGGTTCGCCGCGGTGGTCTGGACGCAGTCATTACGCTCGCTACTCTCCTGCCACCACTTGTCTCTCTCTCTCAGCAACATTTACGTGCTGAAATTGCCACACAAATGACCTATGTCGAGCGCCGCCACATAGTCCAGCTTTATTGAACTCGAATTATGTTGCTCGCGCACGTTAAGAGTTAAACTCAATACGTTTGTACGTTGGAAGTAGTAGCACTCTGAAAGATTTACCAAAACAATATTATGCAAATAATAAAACACAAAACACATATTAGATTGATAGACACCCTAAGTTAATCAGATTTAACTTGCTCATGTAGTAATGTACACCCTATGTGGTGGATTGTGTTCTTTTATTTATAAATTGTTATTTTTACTTGAGCGTTGTTTCCACATAGCGATTTTGATTAGTTTTTGTCTTTTTACTGTGTTCGTATTAAGTTTTGGTTTGTTTATTTTTTTTGCCAAGGGTTACATTATAATTTAAGTTGGCTAGCGTCATTATTAGATATTATTTGTTCCTTTTTTACTAATGTCTTTCCATTGGTGTGTGTAAAGGTTGCCAAAACCATGGTATCGTTTGGAGCGTCCTCCCCGGGCTACGTGAGGTTCGGCAGCCCCGAGGGAAGCGGCCTGCAACGCGTGTTGCAAGGTTCAAGACAGACCAACCTGACGGACTGATCCTGTACGCCTCCACCAGGAACCAGGAACCAGTTTACCTCTCCTTATGCACTGGCGGAGGGGGCACTCATACTAAGGGCAGCACCGGGAGGGGAACTTACTACCGGTATGTTGTTGTTATTTGAAAGTTTTACATTATTATTAATTATTATTATTATTATTATTCATTAATCATTATTATATTATTATTATTATTATTATTATTATTGTAGTTCCTCAGACTTTTTGGTTGAACAGTCCCGAGTTCCGTGTTGACCCAAAGCCGCGACCGATGCACAGGAACCTCCGAAGGGGCCACGGTGAGATGACATCTGTCTCTGAGAAGGGCAGCAGGGGGAGGGGATCATTCAGCCCGTGGGCCTGCACCCCAGGCCCCCCCCACGGGTCAATGCCCCCACGCGGCTTGGGCTAAGGTTGGGTAGAGGATGCCAATCCTTACTCTGGATCGGACCAGGCCCTCGCCCATATTAAATAGTTGTTCTCATTAATTGATAGCATATTCCATTATTGAAACTAACACAAATCTGTAATCAGGATTTGAACATGGTTTGGGTGGTAATGATGTTTGGTTGTGGGTCCATGAAAGCTGAATCAATTAAGTATCTAAACCCAAAATGTTGTTTAAAACTAATGAGGTGTACTGCACAGAGAATAGTTCGTTATATATAGAGCAGATTAACCAGACCACTGAGCTCCATACGGAAACTCTCATAGGTCTGAAAAGAGAAGATGTGATATAAGTGGCCAAATTTATTTGAACAAAGTTAAGTATTGTCTGCTGGTATAAATACCTAAATGATTGTTCTCTTGGAGGTGCCACATGTATGTGTTGATTTCATTAATTGAGTTGAGAAGTAAAGTTGGTTGGTGAAAAAAATATGAAATAATTAACTAAAATATTGTTGTTTGTAGGTTCCTATGACAAGTACAACGACACCGAGTGGCACGTGGTTCATTGGCTTCACGGGAAGATAATGAATTACGTTCTTGATATTGATGATTCAAGTCCTACAAGTAAGTAACTGCCTGTTATATTGTGTCGTCCCTGTTTTAGGTTGTTTATTTTGCAAGTTTTACATTATAATTTCCTTATCTCATTGTCTTATATGTTTACAGTGTCCACAATTACTACAGTCTAATACATTATGACAAAGTCTAATAATTGTACCTCTAGCATCGTATAATTGAGGGACCGGGCTGGGAGCAATCACGCTGTAAATGTGCACATAATATTTACTGGTTGACTAAACCCAGGGGAGGAGGTTGTTGGCCACCCAGTCGTTCAGTGGAAAAGTAATCCCGAGGGTAGAGGCCTTAGGTGGAGTACAGTACAGTACAGTATAAAGATTGCTCTAGACAACCTGTTTCCACCTGGTCTCCTTTGATGTTTTATTCTGATTGCCTCAGTTACACAAAGAGCAATTCTATCTTGATCTTCCAAGATTACACACACTCTTGCTTGTCTTACATAAAACCACAAGTGCTGCACACCCAACAACCTAACAATGACTTGATTCCCAATTTCTTATTTTGGTGTTAGGATCCCGCGGTGACCTCCACACCCTCCACTGAGTGGTTTGCAATCAGCTTAGTAGACAGTGGAACACGGTTTCACTATCTTCAGTACATTCCTGTGTTTCGGTATGCTTCCAGCCAGGGCCACCACCCCCACCCCAACGGGGGGGGGGTTTTACCTATAATACTCTAAACAATGGTGTGTGGAATGCCATCCGGGTGTGAGGGACCCTGCTCTGGGTATCTGCTTCCTTCAGTTGTTAAGGGTCATAATCCACTTATGTGGAAATGTCACTGTGTGAGTCGGGGGTTCAGTGGAGGCATGTCTGGGAGCCTGGGAAGGCGTGTTTCTTGCCATTGGACATTTCATTTGGGGGCGCTTCGGATTTATGATGATTGATGGACTAAACCCATAAATGGTAGATAGAAATACTAGCTGATTGCTCAAGTCCTTTAAGTGAGTTATGAGAGTGGTGGGGATCTGCATTTCAAGACTTATTGATACATAGACTAGATGAGGTAATGCAGATCTTGCAGTATTAAGATGCTTAGGGTAAAATAGGGATAAAATAAATTAGTAACCGGCTTCATTCATAATATTATCAAATTGTAGTAATATTTTTCAGCTATTACAAGCAGTCATAGCTAAGTCTATATTTTAAGAACTATTTATTGTACCAGCAATGCATTACAGGGGTGGTAAAGGCTGCATAGTCATTGCTGTATATTGATGTGGGGTTGTCCTGGTTATCTCCTTGTTTCCGACCAAGTTTGAGATATTCCAACAACAAAAAACTAAAGTATGAATTTTACAGTTGAATCCAAATGGAGAAGTACAGTACAGTTTTATAAATAAAATATATATGCAATATATCAAAAATGCTTCACGATATTGGGGGTGGGTTGGGGCCTGTTTCAAAATTGACTCTTAATTCCTTGAATTGTGACGATACAGTGCGTCGTTATGTGTGCGCAAGTTGCTGGGGAAACGGATTAAACTTGCACATGTAGTAATGTACACCCTATGGGTGTGGATTGTGTTCTTTTATTTCATACAGTTTTATTTTGCTGAAAGCGTTGTGTGCACAGCGATTTTTTGATTTGTTCTTTTGTCTTTTACAGTATGGTAAACGAAGGGGTTATTTTCGGCACGAGTTTTTTTTTTTTTTTTTTTTTTTTTTGATCGAATATAGAAACTGCCACAAAATGGAATTTTTTTAATTTATATTTTTTTAAGCTATACATTTCAGCCGTTCTGCTATAGATTACCCAAAAAAACAAAACAAAAATATATATATGTTTTGGTCATGCTGCCGATTTTGTTTTTTAAAGTTACTCGCCAGGCGAAATTACCCTGCTGGGCGGGGTTAATTTCGCCGCGACCATATTTGTACGCATCGTCTAGCTAGTAAACTAGAGATAACATTATATGATTAATGGCCAGACAAAACACTAGCCGTGCAGTAATAAAAAGCAATGGCAAAACAGTTCACAAACCCAAACTGCCCACCTAAACATGCCAATAGAAAACAAACGTCGCACGCACACACACACAATGAACAGGGCGAGCAGAAGAGATGCAGGTGTGTCACACGTGTAAGGCCCTAGGTGCCACGTGTTGTCTAGTGCGGGTGTGGGATTTGTGGACATGTAGTGCGGGTGTGGACGTGTCTAGCGGCGGTTGTGGACATATTTATTAGGCCGTATTTTAGGTGCCGGGTGTGGAAGTGTCTCGTGTGTGGTGCGGCGCTTTAGGGTCCCTTTTTAGTGCAAAGTACCAGGCAGCAGCTGACGGCTACGGCAACACTGTGTCAACAAGCACCACCACAGGTGTACAGCACCCACATCACAAACACCACCCAAAAAACACCCCCCACACACACCCGACCAATACCGCCCCGGCGCCAGGCCCCACGAAACTGCAACACAATCTAAGCCAAAACTAGATCTACAAACCTAAGCCAAATAGCCATACAACCTTAGCCAAAACTAGCTCTACAACCTAAAGGGGGCCAAAACTGCTCTACAACCTAAGCCAAAACTGCAGCCGAATCCATGCAATAGTTTTGTGAGATGGATCGGCGTTTCAATGCAAATTAAGTAGCGTCGCGGCGGAAAATTACCCCGTCCTTACCTATTGTCTTTGTCCAAGTTTTGGTTTGTTTATTTTGCAAGTTTTACAATTTAATTGTTGCTTCTCCCGAAGGGGGTTTTTCTAATGAGTGGGAGGGACCGAGAACAAGCCATTCCCTTCGACGGTCCGGTGTTCTTCGGAGGTGTGCCAGAAGTCTTCAAGATCTCCGCCGCAGCCTCGGCCACGGACACCAACTTCTTCGGCTGCCTGGGAGACGCCACACTCAACGGCCGCATCGTTAACTTTGCCCAGACGGAGGACATGGTGGGGGCGCATCTACAGAAATGTCCGCTCCAGAGAGTAACGTCTATATTCTTTGAGCAAAGTAGAGGTCAGCTATTATTTTGATTTTTTAATTTCTCTGTCTCTGTCTCTATCTCTCTGTCTCTCTCTCTCTCTCTCTCTCTCTCTCTCTCTCTCTCTCTCTCTCTCTCTCTCTCTCTCTCTCTCTCTCTCTCTCTCTCTCTCTCTCTCTCTCTCTCTCTCTCTCTCTCTTCTCTCTCTCTCTCTCTCTCTCTCTCTCTCTCTCTCTCTCTCTCTCTCTCTCTCTCTCTCTCTCTCCTCTATCTCTCTCTCTCTCTCTCTCTCTCTCTCTCTCTCTCTCTCTCTCTCTCTCTCTCTATCTCTTGGTTTATTTAACCCTTATGTTTGTGTTAGACTGTGTGATAGTTCTAGTGTTTATAATAATCATCTAAAGTTATTGCTATTGTTTTTAATTTAATAGTTTATTTGTTGTTGGTTTGAGTGAATTATTTACTTTTTGGTTTCCTTGGTAATCTTTATATAATAGTGTTGTGTGTGAGATTATGGATCACATTCTGAAATCTGGTGCAATGCATAAGTGTGGTTGATTTTCAGTGTGAGCGTCCTGGGTTCGATCCCCGGACTCATAATAATAATAATAGTTCTTAAAGCTACCGCATGCGCCAGCTAAGGATTAACCCAATAAGGCCGATTAGGCGTATTCCATTGGGTCCTGTACTACTACCCCATCCCCTTGCCTCATGAGGGACAGTAACAAACTCAGTGCTTGTGAAAAAACCTTTAATGTCCTAGCTGTGGCGCGATCCTCAGCCGTATGGTGGAAGTCCAAGACGCTAGTACTACACCACTTACTAATTGTTGGGTGGTGTCTGGCGGGGTAAACTACAGCAAACCTGACCGGCGGCTATCCAGACCACTGCCCATGTGTTTGTTAATTTTATTAACCCTCTCACGACCATAGGACGCAGAGGTTGCCAGATTAGCAATAAGAAATAGATTACTCTCACTGTTATAATTACCTCTCCAAAATTAGTTTTCTGCCCACAGCTAACTCAAAGACAAACTGTAGAGGTAGAAGGAAACAAACTAAAGGATTATAGATACCCCAGACGGTAACAAAGGCTTTAAAGTAATCCTAATAGGCTCAAAAATCGCGTCAGGATATGAGAGGGTTAATAATCGAGTTTAGGAGTAAATTGTTAGTGAGAATATAATAATTAATAATTATAGACTGCCGTCGTGGTGCAGTGCATAGTGTGTTGATTTTCTGTGTGAGCATCCTAGGTTCGAATCCCCGGACTGCCACATGTGGTTGTTAATTTCATTAGTCGATTTTAGGAGTAGGCCTAGAGTTGGTTGGTGGAGAGAGCATACTAATTTGATTGTTACCTTCAGTTTTAATATGTTTAGTTGTTTTTGTGTATTTTCATAATATTGTTCAATGCATTATTTCCACATACTTTAGAGATTTTGATAACTTTTGTTTTCTATATATTGTGCAATTCCTGATTTTGTTTGTTTGTTTTGCAAGTTTACATTTTAAGAGTTTTTAATTTGAGTGTTATGTTCTGGTCGTAGTAATATGTTGATTTGTTTTGGTGGCTTATTGTACAGTTGCCCAAATAAGTGATGTTGCGGCGCCAAGTATACTGCATTTCGATCAATAATTGGTATCAGCACTAACCTAATACATACATACTAAGCATTAATTCATCGTTTCGAGTGAGATATACAAACGTGTTCCTATCTTTACACACCCTATTCAACATCTGACAGACATTGATAAACACACAGCGAGCAAACGTAATGACAGCGGGAGACATGACTTATTTGGCCAACCGTAATTTACTAATATCGAGACTATCCGAGTTGGAATGAGGCAATGTCTGGATAATACCACGTACTAATTTGTTTGTTGTGTGCTCGGGTAAACAACAGCAAACCTGACCGGCGGCTATCCAGACCAGCCGATAATAGCCGAGCTGCGGAGATAGTGGAAGCGGAGTCTGACTATCATGACTCTACCACCACCATACCACCACCTATACCTTCTATACCACCACCCAGCCACCACCTCCACCATCACCACCACCACCCCTCCACCACACCTACCAAGGTACAGGCGGATTAAAAAAGTTCTCTGACAACCTAAACAACAATTAACTGTAATTAGCGTAATGGTTAGTGTGCGGAATTTCGGTGTGAGTATCCCGAGTCCAGTTGTCCGAAGCCGCTCCAGCTACTCGGGCTCCTGAAGGGTCCAGTGTTAGATGAGGTCTGTCTCTGAGGGCAGTGGGTGAGGTGATCATCAGCCCATGCGCTTGCACTCCGGGCCAATGCCCCCACCATCCACAGCCCCCCTTGCAGTGCACCCAATCGGGGGATCTCCCCAGCACCTAGAAGGAAAAGTAGTACAGGAAAAGAGACAGACAGAAACGGCTAATGTTGGTTAGAGGATGCCAAACCTCACTCTGGATAGTACCAGCCCTCAACCAACATTCCATAGTTTGTGATTTAGGTTGTCTATGAATGATTGAATCCTGCTGTACAGTACGGTGAGGTGTAACATAAGTATAACTATTCTCTGATGTATATTACTATTATTGATAGTTAGTATTTTGTATAGTTAAAACTGGTTTGTATCATGATTTAATACTGTACTGCATAAAAGAAATTATATAACCGCAGATGCAGTAAATTATATAACCGCAGATGCAGTAAATTATATAACCGCAGATGCAGTAAATTATATAACCGCAGATGCAGTAAATTATATAACCGCAGATGCAGTAAATTATATAACCGCAGATGCAGTCAAAGTTTTAAGATACCGTAACTATTTATCTGTTGGTTTAGATTGTTAAAAAAGTGATTAATTTTATTTGTCTTATAATGCACTATTTGTCTTATAATGCACTATTTGTCTTATAATGCACTATTTGTCTTATAATGCACTATTTGTCTTATAATGCACTATTTGTCTTATAATGCATTATTTTCCTTGTATATTGGGGGGATTTCATCTTATAATATGGAATATTCAAATTACATATTTTCCAGAGAGAAAGGTTCATTTGTTTCCGCTTTTACTACAGTACATTAATATTTAAAATTTTGTTTCTGTTTGGGCCCTGTCCCTTTCCCCCCCCCCCCCCCCCCCCCCCCCCCCCACAGCTATGGGGTATGTATATACAGTATGTATATACTCAGGCACATACCCATAGCTAGGGGTGACCGGCTCGAGACAGAGCCCAAACAGGGTGAAAAAAAAAAATCAATCAATCAAACACATCTATTGGTATGTGCCTGAGTATATAGGTACATGCATACATACATACGGGTCGCTGTGGTCCAGTCGGTTAAGGCGCTGTGTTACGTGCTGACCGCAAGGGGCCGGGGCGAGGGTTCGAATCCACCAGAATCCTAAAGATTTTTTTCGGCCATAGCAACGGAGGTAATTGTATCGTGGTTCCTCCCTAACCAAGCTGCTATCAGCCTGTATTTAGCCTACACATCTTCTCACCAATACAAAGTGCATCTGCGTATGTACAGTACTTGGTGGGAAGCCAGGCACCTCACGGTCGCCAAAGGTCGCATGAGACCTCGTAGTTAAGGTAGAATAAGTATAGGTTTAAGAAACAAACTAGATTTTCAGCCTCAGGGCTGCAATGAACAATAAAACCGACAATTATTATATACATTAATACTAACTGCAATTTCAGAGGAGAGTTACCCGGACACAATGGATTACCCTCTAGACAGCTGTGCCCTTCCCGAGTGCCGGAGAGAGAAACAGTCGACCCTGCACAAGGCTTCAGATTTGGTCAGTCTTGTCAGTTTACTTTTTGACTAAGTGGAATTATTTTTTCAATTATAAAGAAAATTATCTTTTAGTTCATAAAATTAAGTGCATTTATGTTTAGTCACACCAATCTCGTATCTCATAGCCCACTATAGGTAGCGCCAACGAACTTTACAATTATCTCGATCCCTGACCTCTCTGTAACTCAAAAGGACCTTGAGCAAACTGGCGGTAAATTTCCACACCTATTTCCTGTTGGACTCTTCCTAAATGATAGAAATGCCAGCCTGATTGCTTTCATTCATTTTGAGTTATAAGAAGTTAAGGGGTCTAGATTATTGTCAAGTTCGCTGGCGCTACCTATAGTACTGTACTGTAGAACTGTAGACATTTCCATACCTCCACTCCTGCTTATCATTCCTCATAGATATTTAACCCCTTGAAGCTCTGATACGTTTTAGCACTTTATTTTTGCTATCATTAGACGATTTTATACAGTTTAGGAAGGATCTGTGGGTATTAAACGGTAAAGACTATCTCAATCAACCCTCTGATTTCCATATACCCTTCATAATCTGAATAAAATCGTCTAATAATTACCAGAAAACAAAAAATAAATTTGTATTGGAGCTTGAAAGCGTTAGAACACTCTACTTGTTCCAATATTTCCCCATCCAGCCTCACATCTAGATTCACCCTACGATCACCCCTATTACACACCATTACTTTACTTTTATTAACGTTCACCTTCCGTTTTCCTCCTCCCACAAACCACACCAAATTCTTTGACTACTCGCTGCAATTTCTCCTCAGAATCCGCCACCAACGCTGTGTCATCAGCAAACAGCAACTGATTCAACTCCCAATCTCTACCATTCTTTCCTACTAAACCCAATCCTCTTCCCATAGTGAACATTATAATGTGTGTCTCTATCTATCTATATATTCACTCAGGCCCAATCCCCACTTTTTATTATTTATTTTTGTTTTTGTGGGGGGGGGGGAGGGGAACCAAGACACAGAGCAACAATAGGGACAACACAGAACAATGAACACACAAAAACCAAATACAAATTCACACGCATCTAGGTCATCCAGGTCCTAATAATTTGTGCCTTGTGAAAATGGGTAACTGTTTACTTTCATAATTTATTGGAGTGTTGACAATTCGTTAGAAGTTATTGATAAAATAAATACCATGCCGAAAGTTACCTCGGTACATAGCTTCGACTTTTCAACTTTGTATACCAATTTGCCTTTAGATTTAGTATATTCAGAGCTTTGCTTTATTATAGATTTGCACTTTGACAGGTTCGTTAGGAATGGTAATTATTTCATAAATGTTTATACATATTTTAATAATGCATCACTTAGCTCTACTACCACTAGTTCTGTATATTTTGATAGAACTAAACTTAAAGATGCCCTTAAATTCCTCCTTTTCAATACTTATGTTAGATTCGGGCCGTACATTTTCAAACAAATATTAGGAATTCCTATGGGTGGAAATGCTAGCCCTTTAATTGCAGACTTATTCTTGCTTGCTTTAGAATTTAAATATATAAAAGACTTAGTTGACAGTAGCAAGAAAAATAAAATTCCAGAAAAATTAGCACTTGCTAAACTGTTAAGTAATAATAGTAGATATATTGATGATATTCTTGTTTGCAATTTGTTAAATTTTAATCAAGTTGCTAAACTTATTTACCCTAATTCTATTCCCCTCACACAATGTAACGTAAATTATAAAGTTGAAAATTTTCTTGATATAAATATAGAGATTGTTAATGAACAGTGCATACTTAAAGTATACCACAAAGTTGATGATTTTAATTTTAACGTAATAAACTTTCCTTTCCCTAGTAGTAATATCGATAGTAAAATCACTTATAATTGTTTTTTATTCCCAATTAATAAGATTTTGTAAAATCTGCACTAAAGTAGATGACTTTTGGGCTAGAGCTAGGTTACTATACAGACTCTTAGTGGACAGAGGTTTTGAGGCAAGTAAATTGTTCCATAAATTTAATCTTTTTAGGGTCAATTATTGTGACTGTATTCTAAAATTTGACATCAATAATTTTAATCAAGCATTTTTAACTTGAAGTTTCTTGTAAAACCTCTGCTTACTTTTTGTCTGTATTTATTGTTTATCTTTTTCTTTTTCTATTATTATTATTATTATTATTATTAATATTGATGATTTTTTAAATTTATGTTCTTGTTAAAAGAGTACTCTTTGTTTAAATCTGTTGTTACTTCATATTTTGCAATTATTTCTCTTTATATTATATGTATTCATTGTCGATAGTATCAATTGCTTACTTTTGCGATTTCCTTAGTTTATTTGTGCTATAAATGTAGGTTATTTGTAGGGTAGTTTATTGATAGGGGTCACTTGAGGCATGCTATGCTTACAGGTACCTACCCGATAGCACTATCGTTAGTGAGTGCTGTACTGTATGTTATATATTATTTTGTAATAGTATAGATATCTTATCAATATTTGTATTTTTTACTATTGTTAATGTCTTGTCATGTTGCAAATTTGATTTTAAATAATATTTTTGACATTTAACATGTAGTTTCTTTATTCATGCAGAGTTTAGTAAAATTTGCCAGAACGTCCCGGACTTCCCAAACTTGACTACTTCCTTTAACGTGACGATAGTGCGTTGTTATATGTGCGATTGGTTTGCTTGGGAAACAGATTAACTTGCTCATGTAGTGATGTACACCCTATGTGGTGGATTGTGTTCTTTTATTTAATAATTTTCATTTTAGTAAGCGTTGTTTCCACATAGCGATTTTGATAATTTAATTTGACTTTATATTGTCCTTGTCCCAATTTTGGTTTGTTTAGTTTGCAAGTTTTACATTTTAATTTAAGATTTTCATATAATACTTTGCTCCCTAGATGAAGATTACCCAGCCGGCTATACCTTTGGTGAGTGAGTGAGTGAGTGATAGAGTTCTAGACTAGAGAGTGTGCCAACCCCTGCCTCCTCAATTGACCACTTGCGAGTTTCAGGCTATAAGAAAATTGGAGCCGTGAACATCGATATTAAACGGAGAAGCAATAATAATTGTACGTTTCTGATGGATAAATGGTATGTTGAATTGGGTTTTGTGTATTTATAAATGTACTACGACCGTATTTTACTGTCTTCGTAGCGCAATGGATAAATGCACTGAATTTCGGTGTGAGCATCCTAGGTTCGAATCCCTGGACTGCCACATGTATTTGTTGATTTCATTTATTGAGTTTAGGAGTAAAGTCGGTTGGTGGAGGGAACATAATAATTCTGTTAAATATCGTTGTCTACAGCTCCAACTTTCTTATAGAATGAAACTCGCAAGTCGGCAATTTAGCAGAACGTCCTGAACTTCCCAAATAGACTATACAGTACAGTACTTCCCAAATAGACTATACAGTACAGTACTCTGTTAGACTATACAGTACAGTACTCTGTTAGACTATACAGTACAGTACTCTGTTAGACTATACAGTACAGTACTCTGTTAGACTATACAGTACAGTACTCTGTTAGACTATACAGTACAGTACTCTGTTAGACTATACAGTACAGTACTCTGTTAGACTATACAGTACAGTACTCTGTTAGACTATACAGTACAATACTCTGTTAGACTATACAGTACAGTACTCGGTTTCTTTTCAGTTGACGATAATTTGAATCCCTTTTAGCAGCTAATTTCTCTATACTTATTGGAATAATATGAAAACTACTATGTCTCTGCATCATATTGGAATAATATGAAACTACTATGTCTCTGCATCATATTGGAATAATATGAAACTACTATGTCTCTGCATCATATTGGAATAATATGAAACTACTATGTCTCTGCATCATATTGGAATAATATGAAACTACTATGTCTCTGCATCATATTGGAATAATATGAAACTACTATGTCTCTGCATCATATTGGAATAATATCTACTGCATATTGGAATAATATGAAACTACTATGTCTCTGCATCATATTAAGACCCAAGTTTATGTAATTAGCACCATATTTCACTACAAAATCTATAAAATAGCTAAACAATCTTGATGGGAACTTTGCAATTTACCGTCAGTTGAAAAGAAACAGATTACTGTACAGTATAGTTCTTTTAACCCTTTGGTGCACGATGACTCTATGTGCGTCATTAGGGTATTTTTCCCTAAGTGCAAGATGACTCTATGTGCGTCATTAAACTTAAAAATATTTGCCAAAAATTAAGTTTTCGTCTGACGCGCGTCATATTTGGCACATATACTCAGTATTAAGTCTAGTTCAATGGGTACAATTGGCAACCCCCTCAGTTTAACGGTTGACTCACGGCTGGCATGGGAAGAAAGCAGAGTACAGCACAGTCTGTTTTCGATACTTTCACGTTTATTCGTGTATTTCAGTAACTATTTGGTTTATAGTAATTCTGAAGTTACCAGTGGAATCTTCATAAAATTCCACTTCCATATACGTATGCAAATCAAAAATGTTGTGGGCAAAATTTTGAGCTAGCGCGAGTTGGAGATAAGGTATTTCTATTTTTTGTTTACAATTCTTATTTCGGAGTGCCCCAATGTGGTTGTTTTGTATTCTATGTTTTTATTCGCTTATCTTCAAGTTCAATCAATAACGAAGCCGATGGTACCTCATTAATCCAAATACAAGGATTTTTTGGTGGATAAAAACGTCACAGAAACAAATTATCGCCGGGCACAAAACTGGCTCTGAGTGAGCTGAGATATACTTAGGGAGTGGGAAAAAACTGGATTGGAAACTATAGGTGCGCCAAAGGGTTAATACCCCCGATATACTGTATGTGGTGGTTTTGTGTTCTTTTATAGTCAAATTTTATTTTGCTAAATTGTTATTTACACATACAGTAGTGGTTTAGATTAGTTGTTTTGTCTTTATAATGTGTCGTTCTTGTTTTGGTTTGTTAATTTTGCAAGTTTTACATTATAATAATTAACCTAGAAAGGGCCTCTAGGAATCAAGTGTTAAAATTCTTTAATTGTCCTCTAACTTTGAAAATACCCATTCTAAGTTGAATACAAATGACTGGATAAAACCAGAGTTGGAGTTACGGTATCTGATTAATAAGATTGACATAATAACGTTTGCAATAGTAACTAGTTAGTACCGTATGTACTTTATATAGTACAGTACTACCTGTAGTTAGTACCGTATGTACTTTATATATACAGTACTACCTGTAGTTAGTACCGTATGTACTTAGTACCGTATGTACTTTATATAGTACAGTACTCATATGTTTTACAGTGTGATATTTACAAATAACCATATACTGTACAGTACTACAATTATTATGTTGTGTGACTAATAAAGTGAGAAATATTACTAAATACTGTAAAGTATATTAATTTTATATTAAGATGGTTGTTTGAGGTCATATTAAAGTTTCCATTTTTATCATCATAATCATCATCATTATCATCAATATCAATCTGACGCCCCACTTTCAGAAGAAGCGCCCCAAAACGTCTGTCCATGGCAGAAACTGGCTCCAGGCTCCCAGACATGCCTCCACTGACCCACTCCACAGTACCACCTCCACTAAGTGGATTATGACCCTTAACACTGAAGGAGCAGACCCAGAGCAGTCCCTCACCGGGATGGCAGTTCCACCAATGTTTTGGTATTTTATTTACCTGGCTGGGAAGCAATACCAAAACACAGGAATGTTCTGAAAGAAAGGAACCAGTGGTCCACTGCTACGGAAGCTAATTGCACCACCAAAGTGGCGGGCGATGAGGTCACTGCATCCTTACACCAGAGAATAATTATTGTGAACAATGTTGTGTTTTGCTGTTGTGTATTTATAATCAGCTGATGTATTTTGTTTCTGTTTTAGGAAGCAAGCGCAGTAGCCGCCTTGAGTGCACAGTTTGCACTGGGAACGCCTCGGGCAGACTTCAAGTTCTCCTTTGAATTAAGGACAATAGCCAATGACAGCTTGATCTCTATGCTGCCAGTCCAAGCCACAGAGATTATGTTACTTTTCTACATGAAAGACGGCAAGGTACGTTAATCTGTACGGTGCGCTAATAAGTCATGTCTCAGCTCTTATTACGTTTGGCTCGCTCTGTGCTGTATTAATGTCTGTCAGATGTTGCATAGGGTGGGTAAGTGTTGGAACATGCTTTTATATCCCACTTGAAACAAATAAATAAGTTTTTAGGATATGGCTGATACCAATTACAGTATTGATCAAAATATATACTTGGTGCCGAGACAACACTTATTAGGCCGACTGAACCTTCTGCGTTTTTTTTTTTTTTTTTTTTTTTTTTTTTTTTTCCCCCCATAGTATTATTTTGCTAAACCCTCAATCTGGTAATTTCATATAGTGTGTTTTGATAGGTTCTTTTGTCTTTATATTATGCGGTTCCTGTTTTAGTTTATTTGTTTTGCAAGTTTTACATTTCAACCCATTGAGCTTCATTGGTAAAGTACCTTACTGTAACAACAAACTAAAAATAACTCTCACAGCCCACTGGCACAAGTCAGCTTTTCTCTTTGGCGTAGGGATGCAGCGACCCCACCGCCCACCAATTCGGTGGTGCAGTCAGCCTCTGTAGCAGTTACGGTGATTTCTTGCTACTGCATTATTGTAGCACAGTTAAGGCTGGTGTGGTGTGGATTCACCAGGTGCAAGTGCTTCAGGGGGACTTTGTTGAGTCTTGCTGAGACACTGTTAGCACTATACTAACATCAGCCACTGTGATGACATGATGGGGACTGTGTTGTGGCAAGTCTTTATTGTACTGTACTACATTAAAGAGACCTAAAACAACGCTCTCTGTGGATGAAGCGGTCTTTAAACTTGTATGAAAGAAAAGAAAAAATGGGGTGGCCCAAGATAGTCTCTGTCGGCTGCCAACTTTAACCCACATCCTAAGCTACCATTTGTACCAAATCCAGACCCGGTGTACATACAATTATTTAGGACTGTAAGGCGAAAATAGCCGACGCTGGGGCTGTGCGTAACTAAAGTAGGCATCGGCCAATACCTGACCCTGGAGCTGGATGAGTTAATACCATCTTTAACAATGTGCATGTCAAGTAAAGGGTTAAGAGTTAATATTTATAAAACCAAGGTTTTACACAGTAGAATAGGGCTAGGAAAGGTAGAAATAAGTGGGGCATATCCATGCACAGTATGCAGAAAAAGGGTGAGCTCGAACTCGATACAGTGTAGCATCTGTCACAGCCTGCGGTACATCACAGGAAGAAGCACTGCAGTAGAATAAAGGGACCTCTACCATGGAAGAAGTCCAAAATGGAAAAATGTGTATGCATAGTATGCAGAGGTGAGCTTGTATTCAATGACCGGCTCGAGAGTGCTAACTTTGGCAATAAGGCACTGGATATTATTATAATCATGTACTGGACAGATGATTCTCTCTCTGGACCCAACTGTACTATGAATAGCCTAATGCTTATGTGAGAGGAAAGAATATTTGTGGGGCACAGATCACATAGGACCGACCTCACTACCAAATATTCTTTAAACCAATTGATATTATGTTTAATAACATTAACATGATT
>CM064485.1:51350436-51518890 GCA_032716605.1 Paralithodes platypus
GATACTATTTATGGGTATTGTTGATATGAAAAGTTCATCTGTACTAGTCAGTGCAGGGAAATTGTGCTAGTACCCAAATTGGGGATTAAGTAAAAACAACAGTGTTGGTTATAGTAGTTTATCTGTGAAAGCAATTTAGTTTAAGCATTGGATATATGTTTGCAAGATCTTTCCACGAGTATTATGGTTTTATACTGTGCACATGTAAACTTAAAAGTGTTTTATTTTTCACCACTTATGTTGATGTGGTGTGCCCCTTTTTAACTTACATATCTGTTCGCAGAGTCTCAATAGTTAACCTTTGGTATCAAGCAGGCTTCTTTGAAGTCACTCCCCTGCTTGACCCCCTTTTGTATATATGTGCTGCGCCCATTAAATATATTTTTCAAAGTCCATGACTATGTGGTTGTTTGATTATCTGCTTTTCTATAGTTATGATATGAATTACGAATTTCCCCCCCCCGTCCTAGAAAACAGGGATGTTCGTCAATGATGGAGGGGGCCCTAATAAATTTTGGGTTTGACTCCTGAAAGAAAAAAAAAAAAACTTAATATTTAGTAGTGGCCCCGTAATCTTTGACGACTGGGGCCCTCCCGACCATCCCCTTCCCATGCCTTTATGTATTAAGGATTTGGGTTTGGTTTACTTGATATGTCAGTGAAGAAAGAATGACGCCTGAGTCAGCGTCTGGTCAAAGATCCACACAAGTACATTCACGATATTATGTAAAGCTTATTGAATAGTTATTCTTATTTTGGTTTTTTGTTTTTATTTGTTACGAAGTTTTTTCGTAGCGGAGAACCCAATTCATAATGACTGAAGCCATGAGTGAGGTCACGTGCGCTCATGATGAAGTCTCCTCAAATTTTAAATGCTCTGCCGCGGTAGATTCAAACTACGGCGGATGAGTGTTTTGAAGAGGGTGCCTTATGTAATAGGCATGGTCGTCAATGGTTATGGGGCCTCTACTAAATATAAGGATTTCTTTACCTCCTAAGAGGAGGCAAACGTATAATTGTTACTGGAAGGAGAAGTCGTGCCGACAGCCGAACCCGCCGGGGTCGCCCGCATACTTCACTAACCACTTCTTCTTCCATCTTCAAAGCCACTACCCAAGTTCACTCAGTTACACTATAAAGTTCACGTCACCGCATCAACCATCGTTCTCCTCCTCGTCATGATCGTCCTCATCGGTACTAATAAAGGCCCAGAAACTCTTAATCCATCCGCCACTTCATCACCCTCATCTTCAACTAACCACTTGTTCTTTCGTCAAAGTCACTCCCAAGTTTCACGAGTGTTCACTATAGTCATTCAGTTTGCATTATATTCGCTTAGCTCCTTCTAGAGTGTGTGCAACACCAGCCGGGACTAAGCACTCTGCTTTCTTGGTGCGTTTTAAAAAGGCCTTGCTTTTGTTAGGCCGTACGGTACGCGGGCGGCGGGCGGCGATTCGGACACAGCGATTTTTTTTTTGGATTACCTCCATCCATCCCTGGATGTGGCGATAAGACTGTGCATGCCCGTTTAGTTTGTGCTTGGTGGCGCTGCAGTAGCGCCACGCACAAAAAAAAATCACACCCACGCGATTAAACCCTTTGCAATTTTGGGGATTTTTGCCTAATAGTGAACGCCTCCCCGGATTCCTAACCAAAATTTGTTTTGCCTCATATGAAGCCTCCCGGATTCCATGGTTAAGGACATAAACATAAAATGGTCAAAAATATCAAAAAATAGGGGGAGAATATTATGGACCGGAATGAGTTTCAGAAGAGGACATGTTCTAGTTATTAATTAATTTAGGTTAATTTAGCTGTGATGGTTGGACAACCTGTGGTAGTAGCATTTTCTAAGGGGGAGGGATCATATTGTGTTGTTTATGTAAATTTTTGTATATGCTCCGGTCCAGAGCATATAGCTGGTCGACCGGGTCTGTCAGACGCGGGTTGACATTAAGGACGGAAACATAAAATGATCTCAATTGAAAATAAAATGGGGAAATTTAGGGACTGCAAAGCTGGCTCCAAGCTCCGAGTTTCACAAACGCCAGAGGACCGCAAACGTTTTGCAGACCCTCCCTAGAGTCCCTACCAAGGATTCTTAACAGTTTCTGTCTTACGTATAGATCGCGCTGGAATCTGGACGAGGATTGAACCACCATACCCCTTGGGCGTAATAGTTATGGAGCGTAACCCAACGGCCATTGTCTGGTAAACTAACCAGTCAACGGGAAAGCCGTGAATCCTCCTAGTACCTATACGGCGATATACTACTCATGATAGCGAGCTACTCTACCTGCACGCTTTGAGCCCGGACGATTCCAGTGGATACCGTCCCTTCGAAGATTTTGGCGATAGGGTCCGGCTAGCCAAACTGGAATTTCTTGTAGCCTGCGCCCACAGGACCCTTTGTAGCCGCCGATTACACGGCCCTATATATGTTGCGGTAATGACCGCGGGTGACCCCTTGCTCGCCCGCAGGGATGGGAAGGGCAGCTCCATCCTTTGCTCCAAGGAGCACAACAGCCACTTTAAGAGCCACAGCGCTGCTCGCTTTAAGGCGGAATGATAGCTGCTGATGTTGTCCTGTCCGTAATGTCCAACAACTCGGACTGACTCGTGCACATCGTATTGCCTTCCCCAAATACAAGATTGGCAATTGGTGAGGCCAGTCCCAGAACGCGATTCAGAGCCGTCTGTCGGGCAGGAAATCACGGGCCCTACCTCCTTGGAGCCCGATAGCACCTCACCTCCACAGACCGCGGGACCTCGAAATGTCGTGGGATCAGACTATGTCCCACGAATGCTACCTTGTACATCCCCGCTGCTTAGCAAGGACCTCAATGGATATTAAATAGATCCTAACCTAACCCTAACCTAGCCTAGCCTACAGAGATGAGCTGTTATCTGCGATGAGAGGACTTGAAGTAAGGAAAGCTATGGGACCGGATGAAGTGTCTGCCTGGGTTTTAAAGGAGTGTGCAGAGCAATTAGTGGAGCCAGTGAGGGACATAATTCAAGCTTCCTTAGATAAAGGACAGGTTCCTGTTGAATGGAAAAGAGCTAATATCATTCCGATATACAAGAATGGAAACCCTGAGGACCCTCCTAAAACGTAATAGACCAGTTTCACTTACTAGTATTGTATGCAAGATTTGTGAAAGCTAATGTATGAAGAGATGGATGAAAATGTTGGAGAAAGAAAATAATAACCCCAAAGCAATTTGGATTCAGAGAAGGGACCATGCTTGTGTTACCATGTTGCTATGTTATTACAGTAGGGTGATAGCATGTACTCCAAGAAAGAGGCGGATGGGTGTCCCGTGCGTCTGCGCCCACTTAGAACCTTTTCCAAAGCATTCGATACGGGTACCAACATAAGAGATTGTTATCTAAGCTTGAGACGCTAGTAATGTGTCAGATGGAGTTTGCTGACATGGATGGAGAGCTTATTTAACAGATAGGGAAATGAGGAACCAACAGGATAGGAACTTGACTCATCGTGGCGGAAAGTTGAGAGTGGTGTGGCCGCAGGGATCTGTGTTTGTCACCTCTCATAGTTCCTTATGTACTTGAATGACCGCGTGCCGATAGGCACCTTAAACTCTTACATGTCAATGAATTTGCAGAATTGAACGTAAAAATTATGAGACAATAACAAATAAAAGTAGTTGTTGGAGGAGCTGCAAGGGGATTTAGATAAAATATACGACTGGGAGCACCAAGTGGAAAATGAAATTTAGATATAAGTTAAATGTCATGTGTTAAATATGGGAAGAAGTGTGAATAGACCCAATTGGGAGTACAGGATGGGAGATAATAAAATTGAGCAAGGCCGAAAAAGAAAAAGATTTTAGGTTTGATATACAAGCTAATTTTGTCGCCAGAGAAACATATTAACAAGCTCTTTAGCCGGAAATGTATGCAATGGCCGGGAATATGAAAGTTGCTCTGGAACTATTTGGATGAGACCATGGTAGCGAAAATTATGAAGAGTATGACTTAGACCAAGATTGGGAGTATGCAGCAGCTGGTGTGGTCCCCGCATCTAAAGAAGCATATTCACGAAGTTAGAAAGAATCCAAGAGGCAGTCACTAGAATTGGTTTGCCAAGTCTCAGAGAACTGCCATATGAAGGGAGGCTAGAGCAAATTAAATCTAACCGAGTCTAAAAGTGAGAGGAGCGAGGAGGGGAGACATGATAATGATGTCCAAATGTACCCGTTGGGCTGCGAGAGCTGGGATAGGTGGCATATATTAAAGTTATGGATACAAAGGATAACTAGAGGCCACAGCTACCAAAGTAAAAAGACCTACCTGGCAAGAAACTGATATCCTATGAAGTTTTTAGCTTCCCCTATAGATGTATTGGACAAGATGGAAATGGTCTGGAGGAGGAGGTGGTAGGGCAAGGAACATCCATATTTTTTCAAGAAAAAATTGGATAAAAAGTGTAGACTGAGAGACGGAACAAAACACGAGCTTTAGCTTCAGACTCCTGTAAACTACAATTAGGTAAATACAATTAGGTAAATACATATCAGCGGGTTTCCTCACTCTGGGCACCAAAATGTTGGTGTGATTTCTATGGCCAATTCTATCCCTTACCACCTAATCACAAATTACAGAAAGAAAGAGAAGGAAGAAGGTGCAAATAAATAGATAGTTAGGTACCTTTGGACATTGGGATGTTAAATGACACGATGGTGATATTTAACTCGGTATTGGCCTATCTCTCAAAACCCCACCCCTTAGCTAGACATGTATAGATGGCGATATACAGTATAATCAATGAACCTTAGCTATCACTAGTGGTCCTGGCTTGTTGTTCCAGAGGATCCCGCCTATGGTAGGTAGGTAGGCAGAGTTAGTAATAGGTCCTAAACTCCGGGCAGTACACTGGGAGTGAATCGGAGGAGGTCACGAGACCCGTGTTGGCGGTTCACAAGGTTTTAAAAAGATCTGGTCGGTAATTCTCAATTCCGACCCTTAAGTTTACTATATACAAATTTGTTACCAGAGGGTTTTCATTCCCTCTTCACGAAATCAATTATATATAATAAGCACATTTAAATATATTAATTAATCAAGGGTAAATATCGTTTCACAACGGATTTAGTAAACATAATATCAAGAAATTAATGACCCTAAAGCAAATGGTGGATCCGCGTATTCGGTCGCGGGAATATTTCACTGATCCCCCACCAATAGCAGTTCTTCTAAACTTATTTCTACAAGGTTTTAATAACTAAATTAACTTGGCCAAGGTTAATCTTATACAGTACTAACTTACTTAATATTAAATATTTTACCTCCCTTTTTTAAAATTACAATATAGACAATCACCAGGTTCTGGTAGGAAATGTTCCGTCACTCTAGTGAGGGTTACCCCTAATCTGAATGGTGTTGCCCAACAGTCCCCCAGGATAGACCGGTGTAAGTACAATTTATTTCTCACATAGAGTTTGGCACCGACCGCAAACAGCTTCTAGTTGCAGAGTTTTTTAAGGTTATGTTAACTTAACTATAGAAAGTTTGTACTTGGTTACTCAGATAACAGTTGCCCCTTTAACGCAGCTCACTGGTGGTAGCGTAAAATAAAAAGAAAGACAAAAGTAAAATAGAATTCACCGAAGAAGAGCATCCGCATTCGTACAGCTTAAGAAGGCACTCTCGGAAGACATCGTATTAGCCTACCCCGATTTTTCGAAGCCCTTCGTATTAACTACAGATGCATCAGACTTAGCAATCGGTGTATTGCAACAAGAAGACGATTGCGGAAGACTCAGACCTCTGACGTATTTTAGCAGATGGGTAAATTCAGCTGACATTATGCTGCGGTAGAACGTGAGGTCTTGGCTATTGTTTATGGATTAAAGAATAATCGCAGTTTAATTTTAGGGTATCCTGTAGAAGTTAGGACAGATCACAGACCTCTGGTATGACTTCTCACTACTGCTAGTCCTAGTGGAAGAGTAGCTCATTGGCAATTGTTAGTGGTAGAGTGTGATATACAGCCAGTTTACATACCAGGTAAAGAAAACGTCGTAGCCGACGCACTAAGTAGGCTACGCTCGCAAGCAGTCCTAGAAGATAGAGTACTGACGATAACAGGATGGAGACCGATAGTTCAGTCTCCCGTTATAGTTGTGTTAGCGACCACACACGAAAGAGAAAACGAGACAAACACAGTAAAAGGCGTAAAGAAACAAGAGATCAAACCGACCGAGAGAGAATGGCATTTAATAGACATCGCAACGGAACAAATGAACCATCCAATTTATGGTAGATTGATTTTCCTTTTACAGACAGATTCGTTAACCCAAATTAGTAAAGAAGAACGGAGATATCTTCAGTCTAAACTCAGGGCCCCCCTGTCTGACCTAGGTTTGCAGGAGGAGAATAGGCTCTTGTATCTTCGTAAAAGAGATAATAGACGTGATGTAGAGAGACACATCGAATTAATTATTGTCCCGGAGAGTAAAATATCCGCGGCTCTGCATCTCGCCCACACTCAGCCTACATCAGGCCATGGTGGGGTGAAAGCTACATTGCATAGACTTAGACAGTTTTGTTATTGGCTAGGCATGCGCGCAAGCGTAGAATAGTTCTGTAGTACCTGTGCCACCTGTATCCGCTTCAAGGTCATGGGGGACGCTCCAGCACCTTATAAGCGATATCCGATACCAGAGGCACCGTTTGCCAGAGTTCATTTAGACCTGGTAGGGCCTTTGCCTCCTTCAGATGAGGGTTACAAATACATTCTCACGGTAATAGATAAATTTTCTCGGTTTTTAATTGCCGCACCTTTGATGGATAAAACGGCAAAGAGTACAGCTCAAGCGTTCGTAGACAAAGTAATTTGTAAGCACGGGGCACCAACCTGGTGTGTTACTGACAATGGAAAGGAATTTGCAGGTGTATTTGATGAAGTAGCAACACTGTTGAAAATAAAGCACACCTGTACGACAGCCTATCACCCATCAGCAAATGGAGTGATAGAACGAGCTAATGGTACGGTAGTAAAGATTCTTTGTTCGTTAGTTGAGGATAATGCAGGTATTTGGGCTTCAATGCTTAACCTTGCTGTCTTTTCATATAACTCGGGATACAACCGTGTGATTCACGATTCTCCCTTTTATATACACTAGACCCTCCATTTAACGGACAAATGCGTGCAAGCACCTGTCCGTTCCTGCTAAATACTGTCCAGTCCGGATGTAATCCGGAAATTCCTTGAGAAAAATTCGGTGTTGAGTACAGGTGTCCAGATCGTGACATTTAACTGTTATGCATCCTTTTTTTTACTGTACCTGAAATAAATCCTGGTAATCCCTTGTGCTACACCCTATTGATAATGCAAAACTATTGAACACACTTAAAAGTGTATATTATTTGGTCTCTATATAATCTGTGAATCATTTCCGATATGATAGAATTAAAGATTTTATTTTCCACCAACTCATAATCAGCAAAAACGACACAAATTAAAAACATGTTATAATATTTCCCCATCATTTTGTGTATACCGTGGGAACAAAAAAAAACAAAAATCTATCAAACGTAAATCTCCCGTCTGGGAAGCTCGGCGCATAGACGGAGGGGAGGGTTGAAATATTTTGTTGACTATCTCATTTACACATTGGCCTTCTGGAAGGATATTAAAAAAATGCATAATAGCTACACACCTCTACCCGTTAGTGTAGATGGGATCTCTGGTACTAATAACATAGCCAATCTTTGGAAAACACATTACCAAACTTTGTTTAACTCTGTTGGGCACCAAGGAAATACCATTGCTGCTACAACAGAGTGTAACAAAGAAGAAAAATATGACACAATTAAAGTTACAAGTGAAAAAATCAAGGCTGCAATAAGTAGGCTAGATGCTAACAAATCCTGTGGTTTTGATGGTATATATGCTGAACATTTGAAGTACTCCTCCACTCTCCTCTTGGAGAAACTCAGCAGTTGCTTTACCAGCTTTCTAATCCATGGTTTCCTACCAGAATCTATGATGTCCGTTAAATTGATACCAGTAATTAACCCTTAATTAGCGGCGAGCAACATAAGTCGAGTTAAATAAAGCTGGACTATGTGGCGGCGCTCGACATAGGTCGAGTGGCAATTTCAGCACGTAATGTGGCTGAGAGAGAGAGACAAGTGGTGGCAGGAGACTAGCGAGCGTATGACTGCTCCAGACCACCGCGGCGAACCTACTGACACAAATCTCAGCTCCCTCCTCCCTCTCTCACTCGCTACATACTCAATTATGTACCGAAAGTACCGAATTACCTGCTTTTTGCACTCGCGTTGCACGGTTATTGCAAGAAAACTATCCATCATACAAGGATCGTTATGGTGTCATTCGAAAGCTCTGTTTATGCCCTTTCAGGGATAGGTACTTGTTTTACGTTCTGGGTCTTATTTAGGCATGAAAATGATCACGTAAACAGCCCTATTTTGGCTAAAAACACCCCGCTGTGCGGTACATATAAATAAACCGCATAGGCCGCTCGTAAGGTGTTAAAGACAAGGCTGGCAAAATTACATCAAAAGACAACTATAGACCTATTGCCCTTGCCAGTATTGTAAGTAAGATACTAGAGTTAATCATTTTAGACAGAATCTCAGTGTATATCTCAACTAATAGTAATCAATTTGGTTTTAAAAAGAATCATGGTACGGACCAGTGCATCTACACTCTGAAGGAGCTAGTGGATGGGTACATCAAAATGAACAGCTCTATTTTTGCATGCTTTCTTGATGCTAGTAAGGCATTTGACAGAGTCTGCCACAATATCCTGTTTGATAAATTAGCAACAAGGGGAGTGCCATCCTATATACTGAGAATCTTGAAGTACTGGTACGCCAATCAAACATTTAATTAAAATGTAAAACTTGCAAACTAAACAAACCAAAATTGGGACAAGGACAATATAAAGTCAAATTAAATTATCAAAATCGCTATGTGGAAACAACGTTTACTAAAATGAAAATTATTAAATAAAAGAACACAATCCACCACATAGGGTGTACATCACTACATGAGCAAGTTAATCTGTTTCCCAAGCAAACCAATCGCACATATAACAACGCACTATCGTCACGTTAAAGGAAGTAGTCAAGTTTGGGAAGTCCGGGACGTTCTGGCAAATTTTACTAAACTCTGCATGAATAAAGAAACTACATGTTAAATGTCAAAATATTATTTAAAATCAAATTTGCAACATGACAAGACATTAACAATAGTAAAAAATACAAATATTGATAAGATATCTATACTATTACAAAATAATATATAAAATACAGTACAGCACTCACTAACGATAGTGCTATCGGGTAGGTACCTGTAAGCATAGCATGCCTCAAGTGACCCCTATCAATAACTACCCTACAAATAACCTACATTTATAGCACAAATAAACTAAGGAAATCGCAAAAGTAAGCAATTGATACTATCGACAATGAATACATATAATATAAAGAGAAATAATTGCAAAATATGAAGTAACAACAGATTTAAACAAAGAGTACTCTTTTAACAAGAACAATAAATTTAAAAAATCATCAATATTAATAATAATAATAATAATAGAAAAAGAAAAAGATAAACAATAAATACAGACAAAAAGTAAGCAGAGGTTATACAAGAAACTTCAAGTTAAAAATGCTTGATTAAAATTATTGATGTCAAATTTTAGAATACAGTCACAATAATTGACCCTAAAAAGATTAAATTTATGGAACAATTTACTTGCCTCAAAACCTCTGTCCACTAAGAGTCTGTATAGTAAACCTAGCTCTAGCCCAAAAGTCATCTACTTTAGTGCAGATTTTACAAAATCTTATTAATTGGGAATAAAAACAATTATAAGTGATTTTACTATCGATATTACTACTAGGGAAAGGAAAGTTTATTACGTTAAAATTAAAATCATCAACTTTGTGATATACTTTAAGTATGCACTGTTTCATTAACAATCTCTATATTTATATCAAGAAAATTTTCAACTTTATAATTTACGTTACATTGTGTGAGGGGAATAGAATTAGGGTAAATAAGTTTAGCAACTTGATTAAAATTTAACAAATTGCAAACAAGAATATCATCAATATATCTACTATTATTACTTAACAGTTTAGCAAGTGCTAATTTTCTGGAATTTTATTTTTCTTGCTACTGTCAACTAAGTCTTTTATATATTTAAATTCTAAAGCAAGCAAGAATAAGTCTGCAATTAAAGGGCTAGCATTTCCACCCATAGGAATTCCTAATATTTGTTTGAAAATGTACGGCCCGAATCTAACATAAGTATTGAAAAGGAGGAATTTAAGGGCATCTTTAAGTTTAGTTCTATCAAAATATACAGAACTAGTGGGAGTAGAGCTAAGTGATGCATTATTAAAATATGTATAAACATTTATGAAATAATTACCATTCCTAACGAACCTGTCAAAGTGCAAATCTATAATAAAGCAAAGCTCTGAATATACTAAATCTAAAGGCAAATTGGTATACAAAGTTGAAAAGTCGAAGCTATGTACCGAGGTAACTTTCGGCATGGTATTTATTTTATCAATAACTTCTAACGAATTGTCAACACTCCAATAATAGTTAATGCCAGTTCTTCTCATGATGGTATTACAATATCTTTTATGAGTACTTTTAATGTATTTTAAGCAATTTACTACTTGTTCTGATAGAGTTTTAGTGGTAGCAAATTTTGCTCCGGCAATAAAGCGATATTTATAAGGTCTTTTATGAAATTTAGGTAACATGTATAATTTTGCAATGCACTTGTTCTTATCAGAAAGTTTAATATCAAATATTATATTTTTCTTGGTATGTTCATCGATTAAGTTATCAATATTCAGATTATTTTGAATTTCATAAACAGAATTACCGCAAATATTTTTACGTAATATGTTACCCTTAATACCTAATTCTTTTTTCATATTTTCAAGATAAAATTTCTTACATGTGAAGCTATAATTATTGCTGGCTTTATCTACTGTAGTGATTACAAAATGTTTATGTAAATTTATTAAATCAGCTTTAAGCTTATTATAATTATAGTCTATAAAATCTGAAAGATTAAATTCATTTTTAAGCGAGAAAATTTTATTTCTAATTAACTTAATTAATAATTTAGACCATGCTTCTAGTTCTCTCGCATTGCAGCACGCAATTTTTAACAATTTATCTTTTAATTTATTGACTGAAAAAACAAAGAAAAAGCAAAGAAAAACGAACGAACAGCCTCGGATGCGGACGGAACCAACGTTGACGAACCACGACCGACTAAGGACATGCCTTCGGACATTCTGAGAATGGCTACGTGGAATGTTAGTGGCATGAATGATGGAACAAAAAAGAGAGAGGTTCTGGAAGTGTTAGTGAATGCCAGGCTGGATGTACAGTATGTGGAATGACAGAGACCAAATGGAAAGGTTCAGATGTGAGAGAATGGGAATGTGGAATGGGTGTGTGTGCTGGAGTGAGTGAAGGAACAGCGAGAGAAGGTGCATGTTTGTTTGTAAGTAGCAAATGGAAGGAATGTGTAAGAGAGTATGGGTCTGTGGGTTCAAGGATTGTGTGGGTGAGAATGAAAGTAGGAATACAAACGTGGGTGATTGTATGCGTGTATGCCCCGACAGAGGATATACTTGAAAGAAAGAGAGGAGTTCTGGATGAATGTGGAGGTGTGCCTGGAGAAGTTTGACAAGAACGAAAGAATATTTCTGATTGGGGATATGAATGGTAAGGTGGGTGATAGGAAAGTTGAGGGAGTGGTGGGGGGTACCATCAGAGGTGAATGGGAATGGTAGTGCACTTGTGGACGTATGTGTGGGAAGGAGGCTGTGGATAGCCAACACCTTCTTCCGACACAGAATGATCCACAGGTACACGTGGAAACGGATGTTGACGATGAAAGATAAGACAGTGGTGGAACGAAAGTCATTGATTGATTATGTATGTGTGGATGAACGAATGAAGAAATCTGTGATGGATGCTAGGGTGTATAGGGGTATTGGAGGGGGTCTGTCTGATCATTGTAGTGGTAGCTAAGGTTAGGATACAAAAGAAGTGGGTGAGGAGAGCGGGAGGGAGGCGAGAGGAGGGTGGAATGGTGAGGAGGGTGGAGAGGTTGCAGGAGGAGGAAGTCAGGGAGGAGTACAGGAGAGCAGTGGAAAGACGACTAGGTGGGTTCGACCTGGAAGTTATGGAGGAAGTGGAGGAGATGAGCAAGGTGTTTAAGGATGAGATCTGTGCAGCATGTGAGGAGGTGTGTGGAGTGAGGAGAAGAGGAGGGGAGTGAAAGGTACAGCATGGTGGACAGAAGAGGTAAGAATAGCTGTGGAAGAAAAGAAGAAAGCATATAGAGTGGTTGGGTAGTAGAGGGAATGAAGATTCCGAGAGACAGAAACGAGCGAGGTACGTGGAGAGTAAGAGGGTGGTGAAGAGAGTAGTGAAGGAAAGTAAGAGAAGAGTAGATGAGGAATTTGGAAGGAATCTGAGTGTAAAATGGAGGGAGAGTAAGAAACTGTTCTGGAAAGAAGTCAAGAAAGTTAGGGAAGGTAGCAAGGGAAACAGTAAGGGTGTGAAAGATAAGAATGGGAGAATGCTAGCCGAGAAGCAAGAGAGTCGAAAGATGGAGGGAGTACTTCAGTGAGTTGCTAAATGAAAGGAATGAAGAGCCAGAAAACATAGCTGGATATGGTATGGGAGGGAGAAGAAGAGAAGTAGTGGAGGAGGAGGTGGGGATCAGGAGGTCAGAAGTGTGGGAAGCCATGAAAAGAGTGAAGTTGGGGAAAGCACCAGGAACAGATGGAGTGTGTGGGGAAATGTTGAGGTATGGTGAGATAGTGATAGAATGGGTATGGAAAATGTGCAAACTAGCATGGGAGAAGGGGAGTGCACCCGATGACTGGAAGACTGGCATAATAGTCCCCCTATATAAGGGCAAAGGGGAAAGAGGAGTGTGTGGTAACCACCGAGGAATATGTCTTCTAAGCGTAGTAGGGAAGGTATACAGTAGGGTAGTGATTGAGAGAGTGAGAGTGAGAACGGAGAAATGGATAGGCGACGAGCAGGGAGGTTTTAGGAAGGGAAGAGGATGTGTAGATCAGATTTTTACCCTGAATTGTGTTGTGGAGAAGTATCTGGAGAAGAAACAAAAGGTGTATGTTGCCTTTATGGACTTGGAGAAGGCCTATGACAGAGTGGATAGAGAAGGTTTGTGGAAAGTACTTAGAATATACGGAGTAGAGGGCAAGTTGCTGAAAGCAGTGAAGAGCATGTATGAGGGTGCAAAGGCGGCAGTACGTGTGGAGAGTGAGCAGAGCGAGTTCTTTGACCTGAATGTTGGTTTGAAACAGGGGTGTGTGATGTCCCCGTGGTTGTTTACTGTATATATGGATGGAGTCATGAAAGAAATACTATCAAGAGCAGTGAATGTTGGTGTATCGCTGAAAAGGGAGGGAATTGAGTGGAAGCTACCTATACTGCTGTTTGCGGATGATACAGTTCTGATGAGTGATAATGAATGGGAGTTGCAGGGTCTGGTAAATGAGTTTGGAACAGTGTGCGAAAAACGGAATTTGAAGGTAAATACGGGGAAGAGCAAGGTTATGGTCTTCGAAAGGGGTGAAGTCACAGAGTGTGAGGTGAAGCTGAACGGTCAGGCTATGGAGATCGTCAACTCTTTTAAGTATCTGGGCAGTGTGTTGAGTAAAGATGGGACTATGGATGAAGAGGTGCGGGAGAGGGTACAACAGGGGAAGAGGGTTGTAGGAACGCTAAAAGCAGTAACAAGAAATAGGGTGGTCAGTATGGAAGTGAAGAAGTCCTTGCATGACAGTGTGGTAATCCCGACACTGACTTACGGAAGCGAAGCATGGACGTTGGTTGAGAGACTCAGACCAAGAGTGAGAGCAGTGGAAATGAATTACTTAAGGAGTGCGTGCGGAGTTACATGGAGGGATAGACAGACTAATGAAGTAAGAAGGAGGTGTGGTGTGGAGGTAGATGTGCTGGAAAGTGTGAAAAGGAACAACTTGAGATGGTTCGGCCATATGGAACGTATGGAAAGCGAGAGAATGACTAAGAGGGTGTACGAGAGCGAGGTGGAGGGACAGAGGGGGAGAGGTAGACCGAATATGAGGTGGAAGGATGGAGTGAGGAACTACATGAACGAAGGCGGTGCTGGTTGGGGGGAGGGGCGTCGACTGACTGGGGACAGAGGTGCATGGGGGCGGTTCGTTCGTGGCCACCCCTTCGGGGATCACGGCGTCAGGCAATAGATAGATAGATAGATAGAAAAAACAATATCTTTTAAAATTATGTCCCATGTTACTTTATTACTCCCTATTCTAAATTTAAACCCTTTACGACATAGCTCCGCTAATTTGTCGTTTGCAAAATGTTTAACTAGTTCTACATCACCTGTTAATATGTGACATATCGGACTATAAATGAACTTTGCTAGTGCATCACGTCTGCTAGCTGGCATATCCATGACTCTTTCACACACGCATTTATTATTATTGAAAATATCATTATCTGAAAGATTTCCTAAAACTTTATTATAATTACAAATAATAGACCCAACAGGTCGTTCATATGAATACACTATTAATGGTTTGAAATCTTTACAACCATCTGGTAATATGGACTTAACTTTCTTTGAATTAATAAGACTGTTAACATTAATTTTGTCTAAAATTTTAGAGGAATAATTTAAAGTGGACAGGACTTTATCTTTAATACGGTTATCTTTGGATTTCTTAGAATTAGCTCTAATATATCCCATAAAAGCAAAGACTATATTCTTAAATTTATTTGTGAAATTATGTTTATTATTTAGAATATTTTCTATAAAAGGAGCAAAACTTTTCTTTTGTAGGCCTTTCAATGAATCTTTTAATTTTTTAATTCCGAAATTTCGATATAATGAATATAAATTATTAACAATAAATATAATATCAGACCTAACATTATTTCGGATTCCTTTACAGTAACCAATGGAGTGAGACAGGGTAGTATTCTCTCACCTTACTTATTCAATGTATATATGGATGAATTAAGTGATAAATTGAATAAAGAGCAGATTGGATGTTATGGTGGGAATAAAATCATCAACCATCTCATGTATGCTGATGATCTGGTCATTATTGCACCGTCTTCTGCGGGTCTGAGCAAACTTCTTGATATATGTGAATCTTTTGGTAGTAAACATTGTGTTAAATTCAACCCACTGAAAAGTGCTGTTCTTATATTTAGATCAAAATTACTGTATAAAAGTAAACTGCCAAATTTCTCACTCAATAATCAAATTATTCAAGAAGTAAACAAAATAAAATACCTGGGACACATTATCTCAAACGATTGCTCAGATGATGCAGATATCGGCCGTCAGCGCAGACAGCTATATTTACGTGGTAACACCATCTTGAGAAAATTCCACATGTGTAATTGGGAAACTAAAGTCACTTTGTTCCGGACATATTGTTCCTCTATGTACACGGCCCATTTGTGGTGGAAGTATAAGAGAGCCACCATAAATGGTCTGTGTACATCCTATCATAATATACTCAAGATGTTCATTGGTCTCTCTAAATATGAAAGCACTAGTATGGTGTGCACACTGTTGGATGTGCAGTGCTGTCGGGCTGTCATCAGGAGACTGGTGTACAGCTTTTCGCAGCGACTGCAATCCTTCAGTAACACGCTGATTGTAGCTCTTTGGTCTAGTGATCATATCTATGAATCCCGTATTATATCTCACTGGCAGAAGCTGCTGCACACATAGTATGTACTGTAATGTAATATATAGGTCTAATTGAACTATGAGCAATGATCTGTGCAATAGGTGTTAACCAACATTGAGCAATAGCCTTAGTTAGCCTATCTGTGTTATATTGTGACAAAATGTGATATGTGCTCTATTCTGTAAATAGGCCTACAGTACTGTATTTTTTATTTTATTGTGTCTTTATTAATATATCTTTGTGTATAATTATTATCTGTGCTCTGACGAGAAGTGTATGTGATATGGACCATTAGGTCGTACTGTATTTATACTGTATCTATCTTATGTGTCTGGAATAAAGAATTATTATTATTATTATTATTATTATTATTATTTATCTATGTGCTGGAAGGATATTATATTTTTCAATTCCATCACACTAGAAATTATTCAAAGATTACAAAAAGTCCAAATAAGACATAGTTATGTTAATGTAATGGATTTAGGTAGATGAATTAGAGAGATAGATAGATAGAAAGAGTGTGTATATCGAGGGAAAAAAACAAAACAAAAAATCTATCAAACGTAAATCTTCCGTCTCGGAAGCTCGGCGTCTAGACTGAGGGGAGGGTTGAACTTTTTTTGACTATCTTATTTATTATTTATCTATGTGCTGGAAGGATATTATATTTTTCAATTCCATCACATTAGAAATTATTCAAAGATTACAAAAAGTCCAAATAAGACATAGTTATGTTAATGTATAAGGGATTTAGGTAGATGAATTAGAGAGATAGATAAATAGAAAGAGTGTGTATATCGAGGGAAAAAACAAAACAAAAAATCTATCAAACGTAAATCTTCCGTCTGTCTCTGCTGGCACGGAGGGGAGAGTTGAAATATTTTGTTGACTATCTTATTTATTATTTATCTATGTGCTGGAAGGATATTATATTTTCAATTCCATCATATTAGAAATGATTCAAAGATTACAAAAAGTCCAAATAAGACATAGTTATGTTAATGTATAAGGGATTTAGGTAGGTGCATTAGAGAGATAAATAGATAGAGCAACGGACTTTGCTCCAACTTTTTTATAGCAACGGACTATGTCCGTTGCTGGGTCCATTGTCCGGCCTACATTTTTTGACCGTTATTGCCGATATCCGTTAAATCGGAATCCGTTAAATGGAGGTTAGAGTGTATTGTTTCATCGTGATCTTCAGATGCCGTACCCCATGATTGTTTCACAGCAATCGCACAGCTATAATTTAGATAATTATAAGAATGAGTTGGCGATCAAGCTAAATCGTACGTATGACCGATGCAAGAAATATTTAGAAGAAGGTCAAGACGAAAATGAAAAAGGTCAAAAGAGAGCTAAAGTCAAGCATATTACAGAAGGTGATAGAGTTTATATTAAAACAGTTCCACGAAAAGGAGAATCTAAGAAGCTTCAACCTTGCTATGAAGGGCCATTTAGACTTGTGAGGAAAATAAATGACGTCGTTATCGTCGTAAAGAGCATGAAAAATGGCAAGGAGAAAACTATTCACACAGATAGGGTACGCGTGGTACATGAAGAGGCAATATCATCCCTAGACAGCATGAATGCTAGGAAAACATATCCCGTACAACGACAAGAGACACAAAGTCCCATTTTCTATGCCTTAGATGAGGATACGGAACATATGCATGATGTTAGTGTGTCCGAAAGTTCCGAAAGTGACAGTGAACATGAGGATATTGCTGAGAGGGATAATGCTGATGATGATTTTGATGAGGTTAGAATGATGCGGTAGCTCATCCTTATGCCTTACGATCTAGGGGTGGAGCGAATTATTTGCCTCTTGTTATGCCACGCCCTTTAGAACATCAGCGAAGATTATAAGATGATATTTGTATTTACAGATGTTACTGAGCATGGGAGTAGTGCTCGTCCCAAGAAACGAAGCCAACTTGGAAGGGTCCCTCATATTCACGGAGGAACTGCTCATCACGGGAAACACCTATGTCATCCCGTACCAAATCAATGTTACCCTAGTCATCGAACCTCTCTTTACCCTTAAAGAGTGGCGCTCGACTTAAGTCGTGCACCAATTTGCAGCAAGTTAGGAGCATTATTAAGGCTTTTAAAGGGTTAAAATCGAGTGCATATGGCCGGGAGAGCAGCGGGCCAGACAGCCGACTCCCAGGGCTTACCGCCGCCCATTAACTCATGTTCCCTGTGTTCTCGAGAGGCCGGCAGTGTAGCCAGTAGTGAGCATAGCTGGGAAAAATATACCGATATATGCTAAACTTCCATGTTCGTGGCACCACTGCAAGAGAACCACGAGTGCTACGTAGATCGTTCTGGTCTTATTTTGAAGCTTTTAGTGCCTAGTTTTTTGCTAAATATTTTTTTTTCATGCAGATGCTTGATTTATCATGCAGGAGGGCCTGAATATGCCCAAATGAGCCCAAAACACCCCGCTAGACAAGGGTTAAAGACTAGAGAGTATGCGACAAATTTATCTAGGTCAATGGAGCGTATGAGTAACGAGAGCGTTGTATCCACCCTTCGTAATGCCATTGATTCGTTTGAGACTGAATTAACTCATGTATTTGACGATTTTATGAATGAATTAAATTACCAAACCTCCACAAGTCCCCTAGGTACCATACCTGTGCTTCAGCAGCGACGTAGGTGCGGTGCACTAGATATAGTAGGCTCTCTGACCAATGCATTATTTAGCGTAGCAACGCAAAGTTAGGTTGATTTAATTCACGACAGATTAGGAAATTTGGAAGAGTTAACGGAACAAGAGCGTGATATGTTAAATGTTCATTCAAGACTTTTTAATATTACTGTCAGGAAAATGACGACCATGAATGCAGCCTTAATTAAGCTAAAGAAAGCTAGTTCATTAGCTCATAGTATTATTAAAGAACTTTCCAGTAATACTCTAGCATTAGAGCAACAGACAAGAATGATCGAGTTTATTAGCCTTACAGATATCTTTATCTGATATTAGGTCAGACATTATAAATGTTAAGCTAGGGTTAGATAAAATGATCCAAATGGAATTGTCTCCATATATTATGCCTTCGGATATCCTACTAGAAGCCCTTTCTGAAGCCTTTCTTAGGACACCGGGTCTTTTATATCCTGTCAGATCAGAATATTTGAGCCTATACAGAGACACTATACACGTCATCTCAAGGCCAACCAATGAACGTAACATTTCCTGTTTTTACTTATTGGTTCCATTACGCGGAAATCCGGGAGACATGTTTGATGTGTTTCGGATTACGACTTCCTTTTCGTATTCCTAATTCTTCTCATTATTTGCAAACTAAGCTATCTGCTAAATTCCTCGCTATATCAGAGGATAGGAATACTTATTCAATGTATGATGATTTTGAAATGTGTCACAGCCATGGTTCACTATTTGTTTGTCCTCCACTAGGTCCTCTATATGACTCGACTGTATTGAATTGTGAAGTACAGTAACACCTCCATTTTCCGGCACTCAGGGGGATTTGAAACCTCCGGTGAATTGAAAAGTCCGGTTGATTGAAAATTACTCCTATAAATGCCTATAAACCCCAAGAAAATACCCCCTAATGGCTATCTGTATTATCAGCCTTAATATAATAAACAAACACACATTAATATACCATTTTAATAGTAATGTTCTCAAATTGCCAATTTATAAGTACAGTAGAAGTTGGAAAAGGCGTCCAGCTGTTGTTGTTGTCGGCGGCGTAATGCGTATCGTCGTATGCGAAGGCTAGGCCTTATCGGGAGGGAGAGTTCTGCAGCGCATTCAAAGTTTTGACAGTAGCAAAACGAAACACTAATATCAAACTGTTTTTGTTCTTTTAGTTTGTCTTAGGTTTCTCACTTAATATCTAAAACTTATTTATGAGGTGGATGCTTTGGGAGAGGCAGCAAGGGGTGGATGCTTGCCACTCATCCACAGTTGTAGAGGTGGAGGCTGTTACATGATCCACCTCTCTCCATTCGTTTGGATATTTGTGTTTTTTGTTCCAAGCTCAGAACCACTCTTTTGCATTTCTTCTTGTCACTATTGGCTTTCACTTTGTCCGACTTTGCCTTAATCTTCGGCAGGATAGCGATGAATCGAGTATAATATGTCCGATATGAGAATGTGTTTATATATGGATCGATCGGGGGAGACGGAGTAGGCCTATTCCCGCGCTTTTGTTGTTGTTATTGCTTGTTCTACTGACGTCGCCGTTACCCGCATATAACCACGAACTATTTTATATATTTATTAGTGGCCCCTTCATCATTGACGATATGCCTATTACATAAGGCTACCTCTTCAAACGCCCATAAGCGCAGTTTGAAACTACCGCCGCAGAGCTCAGAGGAACCTTCATCATAAGCACACGCTATTTATATATATATTTATCAACGACTTACCTGAAGTTATAACTAATGGAAGTGAGGTATACCTGTATGCGGATGACACTAAGCTGTATAGAAGAGTGAGGAGTAAGGAAGATGTGTTTGCTTCAAGGAGATGTGGAGGGCATGAAGGGATGGTCTGAGCATTGGTTAATGCCTTTTCATCCAAAAAATGCAAGTACATGCGGATTGGGACAAGCAAGATAGACAAGGTAGGATACAGTATGTATGAAGCGATGGAGGAAGTGAATGCAGAAAAGGATATAGGAGTAGTGATAGACAATAAGTTAAATTTCTCAGAACATTTAGAGGAAAAGATAAACAAAGCCAATAGAATTGTAGGGCTGATAAGGAGGACATTTGTGTCACTTGACGAAGAAATCTTCAGGAATCTCTATACAGCGCTGGTTAGGCCGCACCTGGAATATGCGAACCAGGTGTGGGCTCCATATATGGTAAAGGATATAGAAGCAGTGGAGAAAGTGCAGAGGAGAGCTAGCAAGCTAGTACCAACATTGAAGAACGCGGGCTATGAGCAGAGGTTGAGGACACTGGGGCTTCCGACACTGGCATATAGGAGAAAGAGAGGGGATATGATAGAGACTTTTAAGATTGTGTCAGGAAAGTATGATGAGGATGTGTGTGAAGGTATCTTCTTGATGCGGGAGGGAACAAGAACGAGAGGACACTCTAAGAAAATTTACAAAGAAAGAAATAGGCTTGAGAAGGCAAAGAACTCATTTTGTGATAGAGTGGTAAATGAGTGGAACGCACTGCCCCAGTATGTAGTCGATTCCGAATCAATAAGGGAGTTTGAAAGTAATCTTGATAAAGCATGGGGAAGACAATATTTGAAGTTTGATTATAAAACAAAAATACAGAATAGTAAAAATTTGGCGTCTGCTACCGCTGTCGCCAACACCGTGAACGACCGCAGCAGTGCAAGTACTGGTACTGAGCTGGATACACAGGCCTAGTTTGCCTTTTTCCAGAGGATCTACTGTAAGAAACTGTAAGAATATATGGGAAAAATAGGGATAGGTACCGGCGCCGACCGAAAGTTGTACTATTTCTACCTTTCATCACCTAAAAACCACAAATATATAACATATTACTGTACAAATATGTTTTCATAACCTAATCTACCACACAAAATTCATTTAATGTATACAAATAAGACACAAACGTAAATTAACTCACATTGGTAGTGGTTGAGCAATGCCGGATCTGCGCCATCGATCGATAGCACTGCGCCCGAAACGGATCGACCGAAATAATAGGCCTAGCCGCCTAGGCTTACTGGTAAAGTTTTGAGTCGAAAAGTAATACACCCTGTATATCCTATAGTTTCATATAGCCTACATAGTGTCAAGTGAGATAGTTCAATAGCTCATATATTTAAGGAATAGGCTTCACATCATTTAGCCAGGGGAGAGCAGTGGGCTTTGAAGCGACTTTCGAAAGAAGTGTAAACAAACTCGCCTCCAACTCCTGAACAGATACAGATTTTCCATTTCTGATTTTGTTAGCTCAATAAATGATACATGCAATGTAAAACGAAGAACAGTCTTTTAATAGATTCATAATATCCTGTTGTGCTTTATAGATACATAATAGTTTGGTACGGGAGATGTGTCTCTCTCCACAGTCAACAGTGACGACGTCGGAAGGCCCGGCGTCACGCCAATATGGCCGCCCGAAACTCTCCAACAGATACGAATCGACTCCAGCTCGTTCGCTCGGCACGTACATTTGAATAATTGAGCGTACTTTTCGATTTGTAGCCTCAATTGTGGTTCAAGCGTAGTTTTGATTACGCGTAGAAAAATTGCGCGTACTTTGAGGGTTCACTGTAGTTAACTGGACATCTCAAACGTAATAGATTCTTTATAATAATTCTCGGTGTTCAGATTATATTGATTTAATGTTGAAGTGATTTAGTTGTTAAAGTTACATACGACTGACGACTTATAGTAAGTAATAGTAAACCTCATTATAACAGTAAAGAATTAAAAGCAAACATCGATATCGTCCCCTAAGCAAGGTTATGTGAACTTATACTATACGCTACCAAGGTGGTCGGGCGAGCGAGGCTTAACCCTTCCTACCCGGGCTGCCTTAGGTAAGGACAGCACGAAAGAAGGGCCGCTACCCGGTATGCCTTATCTAAGGCATGAGCTTAATAGCCTAATTAAGCTTGGTCGGAACGCCGTGCGTACGACGTATGTCAACAAACAGCGTTCGTCACCGCACCTCCGAAAACAAGAAGGAGAAGACTCCTCAATGTTATTGTTCTGACGTCATGACGAAATTAGTGTCTAAAAAGCCCCCATATTGGCAACATCTCTGCAATATTGGCTCCACTGAAATCGTCATCACAACTGAACCAGTTGACTTACAGAGCTCTACTCAATGCCAAAATACAGATTGAAACCCGCACTACGATTATAGATGAGTGGGAAAGTTCTAGCAGTGAAAATAAACATAAATACAGTAGCTAGGCCTAGACGTTTTTCGGCCATATCGCCCAGGTAGGGGCGACCGTCATTAGCTAAGACAGCCCGGGGAGGAAGGGTTAAGAGAGCCTTCCTCTTTTGTATAAACTCGTCCACTATAATGGCATATAGCATTGCTGACTTGGAGGCACGACACTTATCTTCTGATCTAGCTACTATTTCCAATTGGGGTAGAGAAAACCTTGTTGCATTTAATGCTTCCAAAACTCAATTTATCCATCTTACTACCCGTCAGGAACCTCCAGCGGACTATCCCTTATTTTTCAACAATACACAAATCAACCCTTCATCTTCTCTCAATGTTCGGTGTCGCTTTTTTCTTCTGCTCTCACTTGGAAAGACCATATCACCAGTCTCGCTAAGGCAGCCTCCCAGAAGCTGAGTGTGCTCAACCGCCTCAAGGGTTTCTTTACCCCTGTGCAGCTTCTTGCTCTGTACAGGGGCACAGTGCGTCCTTGTATTGAGTATTGTTCACATGTGTGGGGAGGATCCTCTCACACCGCACTCCAAGATAAAGTAGAAAGGAAAGCCTTTCGTATCATTAACTCCCGTCCACTCACCAACTCTCTGCAATCTCTCTCTCTTCGCCGCAATGTTGCATCTCTCTCACTATTCTATCGCTACTACAATAATCAGTGTTCCTCGGAGCTTTCCCAGTGTATACCACCTCCTCTACGCAGGGTACGTAGTACCCGCCTTGCAACACAATCCTATCCCTACTCTGTGCAACTCTCCAACCCAAGAGTGAAATGCTATTCTCAGACTTTCTTCTATTCAACTGCTGAGCTCTGGAACTCTCTCCCAGCATCAGTCTTTCCCTCTTCCTATGACTTAAATTGCTTCAAACTCCGTGTGTCCAGGCATTTTAGCTCGAACGTCCCTTGATTTCGGCCCTGTCACTCTTTGAAATCTGGGGGAGGCACTCGCTGCAGGCAGTTATGCCTTTTGTCTCCCTCATTCACATAGAAAAAAAAAAACAAAAATAGGTGTCGGGTAGCTCACATTTGACTTTTTACTGACATGGAGGTTCGGCCTTGACTCCACGTTGTGTTTACACACGTTTTCCGCCAAACAGGTGCCTACTAAGAATACCCCTAATGATGCTGGCCACGAGGCTCAAGGTAAATATTTTGACGAATAATACACCCTTACCTCCCAAGAAGACACAGCAGCAGCAGCACGCATGGCGCCCCAAGCCAGAGGGGAAAACAGCAAACTCGGATTCTGGAAAGTTCCCCACCACTTGGGACAACTCTTATACCAGCACGTCTGCTATAAAAGCAAACAAAATTTACTCTATCATATGGATAGCTAGTAACATAGCTCCGCGGATATATAGCCTCCTAAATAACTAGGTTATAGCAAAGCTAAGGCGCAGAAACAAAAACAAAAACACATGGTGCGTGTGTCCAATGCGGACTGACGATGCGCCTACACATAAATACCCTACAGTAGGCTCACATATCTCGATCAATCTCATCTCGATATTTCGCATCTCGATGCCACCTTCAAGCTCTCCCCAATCACAAATCTCGATGAAAAAACGTTAATCTCGATAGCTAATAGCTAAATATCGATGCTAGATGCTTATATACTAATATAAACATATTAATCTTGACCAAATCGATGTGTGAACCTCACAGTCATTGTGTTTTGTTCACCTGTATACTAATGTACCGCTAGTATCGATCGTCTCAAGCGGTAGTCTAACCTGTCTCTGCCGCTTTCATTTACGTAGTAATATAAATTACTTTACCATGTTTTAATATACATTATTATTTGTATGAGGAAAATCTAATATATAATAATAGTAAAGACAAAAGAAAACTTGATTAAACTTTATACCATGGAAAATTTATTGAAGTCGGTAGATCTAGCGGCCACTTGGTGTACCAGTCACACATCCGCCATTCGCTTGAAAACTTGTATTGTGAAGTCGTCTACCTGGACCTTTTTTTATCGCATTCATAAAATGCCGGTACTAGTGGTGACAGGGTGAGGGAAGCAATTGCAAGAATTGTTGACGGTGACTTTGCGCCGGGTGCGGAGACGCAGTAACCTAACTGCGTTCGCCTCGGAACCAACAATCAACCACACAAACCTCTTTATCAATAAATATAAGGTAAAAATAAAACTCTTTCATTATTAATTTTATCTATTTTAACATATTATATATATTGCATGTGATTGTGGGGGGCAAATGTGAAAATTGACAGATTTGATGTAGGTTAGTCGGCAAGTGGCTGGAACCGATTGTATTTTTTCCCATAAGAAGTTAACTTCGCATCTCGATATTTCGAATCTCGATCGGTATTTGTTGGAATCAATTATGATCGAGATTGGAGATTCCACTGTATTTTAACACTTCCTGTGGACGTACCAATGGGGCCGACCGTCCTAGCTCACCAGAAATTCAAAACCTCATCAGACAACGCGACACACTGAAACACTCCCCAGCACCCCACACACAAGACATCACACAAAAAATCCAAGCACTTAACACCCAGATCAACAACAAAATACAAGAACAACAAACACTAAACTGGAATTGGGAGGTTTGACACTCTCCCAATACCAAAGAAGGAAAACCTATTATTAGTGGCCCCTCCATCATTGACGAACATGCCTATTACATAAGGCATCCTCTTCAAACACTAATCCGCCGTAGTTTGAATCTACCGCGCAGAGCATTTAAAAACTGTGGAGCCTTCATCATGAGTGCACGTGACCTCACTCATGGCTTCAGTCATTATGAATTGGGTTCTCACTACGAAAAAACTTCGTAAAAAATAAAAACAAAAAGAAAATAAGAATAACTATCCAATAAGCTTTCCATAATATCGTGGATGTACTTGTGTGGATCTTTGACCAGACGCTGATTCAGGCGTCATTCTTCCTTCTCTGCTCTGCGCTCAGCCTGCCCGGACGTGTCTCCCCACGCTCCGCTGGTTCCGCATTTGCTGCGTCCCTAGTGAGTTTTTTCTCATTTGTTTACTCCGGGATGTATCAAGTAAGGTTAGGATATGCGTAGCAGGAGTGTCCTGGGCTGGTTGCCCGCAGTGCAGTGTATTTTGGGTCGTGTGTTTGGGGCATCTATTTTGGATGTACCCTCGTGGTCCTGTTGTGGACATGTGAACTTTTCACAGTTGAGTTAGCTTGTGATGCAGGCGGCTTTCATTACGCGTTATTTTATGCTGCCTTTTATCTTTCTGATGAGGTAAGCGTTGCTCCTGACGTTCCCAGCGTATTTTTCTTCACTTAGTGAAGTTTTTTCTGGGTCCCGAGTCAGTCTTCCCTTTGTCGGAAGTATTTGCTACAGTGGTGTGTTGGCGGTGGTTCCTGTTGTTATATTTCCAGTGTTTTTTGTTTATATTTCAAAATTTCTTATGCCGTCTGCTTAGGCCTAGCCAGCCGCTCGTAGCTTTGCCACATGTACAAGTGTTATTGTTTATTTTATAAATATGTCCTACTGTGTCATGTGTATCCTGGTTTAGTTGTGTATTGGCTAATTCCACGGACTATGTATGTTTCCTGGATTAGTTGTGTATTGGCTAATTCCACGGATTATTGTGTGGGCCCTAGGCTAGTCGTGCTTGGCTTGCTCTCGGGTCCGTTGTGCGTTCAGATGGTTTCTGAACGGGGTGGGTTACTTTCCGGCGGGTTTTTTCTCGGTTACACCATGAAAAACCCGGCCGAGAGCCGTGTTGGGCCACGCGTGGTTTCAACACAGGCTTGTGTCCCCAGCGTTGAGGTGTCTGTGGCTCTCCAGGACTGCGTCTCTGTGTTGGTGCCTGTTTCAGGCTCCCTATGATCCCCGGCGGACTGGCTGTACCCATCTAACATTGTTCATGCGGACATATGTTATGAAGTTTTTCTACCCGGTTTTACAAACCAAAGGAAAAACCTAGCTGTTGTTGAGGGCTTTCCTCCCCGGCGATCTTTTACAAAGAAGTGGGGACAGGAACTTATGGGGTTAACATTTTTTACATCTCACCCGGCGGGTGCACCTTGGTAGGGTGGGATGAACGTCTTGGTCATTCAGTTTAGTTAACCGATCCATTTTAGTGATACTCTATGTATCGCCGCCTTCAGACTTACGGCGATCGAAGGCTCAATTGGGGTTAACATCTTTTCACACATTTTTCACACCCGGCGGGTGCTCCTGGGAGGAGGAAATAAGGAATTTACAATTCAATGTAGTTAACCAGTTAATTGAGAGATACGTTAATGTATCGCCGCCTTCAAACTTACGGCGATCCTTTGTGACAATTCGTTAGAAATCAGATCTCGTGTCAGCCTGCCCTGTGTTATTCTGCTAAATAATTCAGGTGCCGGCATCTTTGTGGGGGGTTGTTTTCCAAAATTGAATCTTGAAACAGTCACCACCGGAAAGACTATGTTTATAAACGCCATACTGGTCCTTTATATTATGTCAGAGGGTATTCTTAACTTTCTTAAGACATGTTTAGATATTCGGAAATCTTTATAGAATCCCGCCGCGTAGCGAGCCGTGATCGTTGTGACATTACGTCTCGTTACCCGGCGGGTTATTAACACGTGTGTGCGAACATGTTGGGTTAACCTTATGAGCATTAATTCCTGGAAATTTTCTTTTTTCCAGAGCTGGGCTCCGGCGGACCAATACAGACCCTGCAGTAGTTTTCCCACCAGTCTCTGTCATGGCTACCTTTGCCCCAGTTTTTGCTTTATGCATTACCCCTACCTGTGCCGGTATCCCTATTTTTGCGCACACTCTTTGCATCAAGTGTGTTAAATGTCTAGACCGTTCAAGGGGTCTGTGGGTGATGCGCAACTGTTCCTTTTGCTCCCAATTAAGTGTCAAAGTCCTCCGCGATAATGATAAGACCACAGCGGTCGCCTTACGAGAGGTTAGGCAACAGATGTCAGCGTATACTACGATTGTGGCTCATAAGTCACTTCAATGTGACAACGTCCCTCTTTGGGATAGGCTTCTTTTTTAGCACCTTCCCCCTAAACGTTCCTCTCGAGTAACTAGTCGTAAGCCGGCGGAGACTGGTCAGGGTTCTGTGTCTTCTCCTACTGCTACTGCGAAACGTCAATGAGAGCCTACACCCCCGGCGGCAGCCTCCTCGTCTCGGGAGAGATCTCGGTCTAGGTCACCTCTCAGACACCAGCCACCTAGTTTTGCCTCTTCACCATCGAGTAAGAAGAGTAAGACAGAAAGTTCCACCAGTGGTCACGGCGATAAATCCTCCAAATCGAAGAGTAGTTCACGGTCACACCGCAGCCATAAATCTTCAAAAAAGGATTCCCATGATAGAAAGGCCTCCCGACATTCGCCAGTTTCTAGTGCTTCTCATCGTACCTCTACCCCAGACAGAGTTTGTGTTCAGTCTCAAGGGTCCAGTATAGTGCCTGTACCTAAAGATGATTTACCCATTAACATTTTAACCCTGGAATTGGAGAGTTCAGGGGGCTCAGTGGTTGAGAGTGTTTCGGACTCCCAAGGGAGTGTAGGCCAAGGCCTAGGTGTTTGGCGATATTCTCGGCCAGGGCCTGACCACCCACTTCCGGCTCAAACTATTCACACAGTGGCTGACGTCCACCGGGACGCGGCGATCCCATCCTCTATTCCTGACTTATCTTGGCAACAAGGTGGTACCCCAGCTTCGGCGGGATCTTCTCAGGAGGAACAGGATGATAAAGACGAGGTTTCAATTATATCGGATATGGAAGGGCAAGAGTCAGGTTCAGGCTTAGACGCCGTGCAAGATCTTAATGATTCACCAGTGAGTACATCATCAAGTCAATTTGTCACTGCACAGGAAATTGATGGGCTACTTAGTAATGCTTTATCTAAATGTTTTGGCCAACAGCAGGAAACTCCCACAGTGGACTTGGGAGCTCCCACGACAAGCTCTACGGTACGGCCTCTGATGACTTCTATTGCTTTGACTCAGATCCCTCACCCTCCCCCTCTGTCACCATCAGTGGTTACTAGGCCTGCTACGGCGGCATTGACCACTTCGAATGTAGGGTTATAACGGATGTCAATCCGCCCCCTCTAGACAGAGCGCCTCTCAGAAAGGTAGCTATGCCCTTGCTTTACGGACCAGACGAGTCATGGGTCCTTTTGACCCCCACTAAACCAGAGCTCGCCCAACCTTACCTTGTCAGGGGAACTCCCAGTACCGCATGAGTGGGTCATCCAGGGCAATAAATCTAAGAAATTAAGGGCCTTGGATACTTTGGGAAATGTACTAGATGTCAACATAAAGGCTATACCTAGTTATTATCACCAGGGACTATTTTGTTTATGCTGCTAAGCCGGCTTTACCCTCTGCCTCAGCTTCAAAATTGTTTTCAGACTGGTCTAAGCATGATGGGTTTAATGACATTAAGACTCTGTCAGCTCTCACTCCAGAAACTCTATTTGCAAACCGTCACAGACGCAGCAGCTAATCCAGTCTTGAAGGTGGGGCAGTTGGGTCCAGGACCTTGGGTGGAATGGGAGACAGAGGCTCAAAACTTTGCGACCACATTTACTTCCAAAACTTCCCACCAGATCCCTCAAGATACTCATTCTTGGTTCTCCATGCCAGTGTGTTCTGCCGGCGGAGTCCCTTCAGCTTTGTTTGCTTTCTTAGCTGCCCCTAAAATTAATCTTTGTGAGCTAAAAGACCCTTTCACTACCCCTACCCCAACTCACCTAGACCGAGAATTTAGGCTAAGGGGGAAAGCTTTTCGCCTGTTCTCTCAATACATAGTGTCTCAACAGGTAGCAAAGTCTTTGCTCCGGTCCACTCAGGCAATCGCAGACGCGGATGCCAGACGATCGGTTGAATTGTCCCAGCGACTGCTTCTTCAGTCGTCAATCCAATCTTTGGGTGACATCCGCACCGCCTTGCTTGAGGCGGTACGAGCGAGACAAGACCTCAGAATGTCCTTAGTCCGAAAACTGCCTGATCGCATTGCGAATCAGGTGGTCATGTCACCAGTGCTCACTCCCTCTTTAATGTCCCCTGACGTGTGGCGAACGGTGTATAATATGGCTCAGGCCTTTAAACACAGTCCCACCCCTTCTAAGAAACCTGCCTTTAACTTCCCCAAACCCAGGCCAGTCGCTAAGGCTCAGCCGGGGGGATCTAAGCCATTTTTTCCACCTAAGTCCTCCTCCTCCCCTCAAGGTCAGTACAGGCATAGACAGAGTAGGTTTTCAGGTCAGAGAGGACGCGGCCATAATAAGCCAGGTCAGGGCCCGTCTTCGGCCAACGCCAGCCAGCCGGCGAAGCGTCCACCACCACCAACCACCACCATCAAAAAACTAAAGTCTCTCTCACTCCCGGTGCCAGTCTTAAGGCCGGCGGATCCGAGGGTAGTACAGCCGGCGAACCCTTGTCTGCTAACTGGGTCGTTCCGAACGTGTCACCAAGCATGGCCGTTAAACACTTGGGCACGGATGGTGGCACGCAAAGGCATCACTTGGCAGTGGCTCCGGCGACCTCGCTTACGTCAGCCGACAACGGCAAATTTTGTTTCTTTAGAGGTGGAGTCACTGGTCCAGGAAATGATTGCCAAGAATGTCATCATCCCGGTCCCCCCAAATTACCCTGTATTCACGTCCAAGCTATTTTTGGTTCCCAAAAGGGACAGTGTTCAGATGATACCGGTCGTAGACCTGTCTTATCTGAACCTTCACATTCACAAGAGTCATTCCGAATGTTAACAGTACACCAAATCAGGCTAACACTTCCGCCGGGAGGTTGGATGTGTTCCCTAGACCTGACAGACGCTTATTGGCACGTATCGGTAAACAAAAGGTTTCAAAGGTTTCTGGCCTTACGGATCAGGCACCAAAATTTTGTTTTTCAAAGGATGCCATTCGGTTTGAACCTGGCACCTCGATTATTCACGAAATTAGTCCGGCAAGCCCTGATGCCGTTGTTAAAGCAAGGAATCAGAGTTTTGTGGTACCTAGAGGACTGGCTGGTGGTGGCAGAGACAGAGCAATTATGCATCAAACATGTCAACATAATTTTAAATCATGTCAAAACTCTAGGGTTCAAGGTAAATCTGGTAAAGTCAAACCTTGTTCCCTCACGAGTAATTCAGTGGATAGGGCTGGTCTGGGACACAGCTGCTCTCACTCTGAGTCAGAGTGTGGACAATCGCAACAGGTTTCGCAGGAAACTGTTCATGTTTCTTCACAGTCTGACTACGACACGGAGGGTCTGGGAGTCTCTGGTCAGCTCTCTCAACTGGATTCAACTAACTGTAATGTTGGGCCGGTTGAAAGTAAAACGTTTAATATTGGAAGGCAACAAATATTTCCCACTCTTACCGGCGGGAAAGTTATGGCCCATCCCAAAATTAATCCACACCTTACTAGCGGTCTGGGCGAAGAGGGAAACGTTGTACTCAATAATGTCATGGACCTCTCCTCCGTCAACGGTATGGGTAGACACGGATGCGTCAGGCACAATAGGTTGGGGATTTCAGTCAAATCAGGGGCACCAGGGTCAGGGGCTTTGGTCCCACTTAGAAATCTCCCACATCAATGTCAAAGAATTACTAGTCCCCTTGTATTTCCTTCAGGCTCACGGCCCTGCTTTACAGGGCAAGTCGGTGGCCTTCAGAATGGACAATCTGAATGCAGTTCACTGTATTCAGAAACAGGGGTCAACGAGGTCAAGGAAGTTGCTAAACGTGTCAGAAGAGATTTTTATTCTAGCCAACAGACTAGACATTTATCTTCACGCATCTTATCTCCCAGGCGTAGCAAACGTCTGGGCAGACGCTCTGTCCCGGAGACAGAGCACGACAGTAGAATGGGAGCTCAAGCAACCCATTTTCAACCAAATGATTGCAGAGCTCTACCATCCACAAGTGGATCTGTTTGTGTCCGAGGAGACTCACAAACTCCCTCTATACCTCACCCGCCGGACGAAAACGCCGGCAGGGGGGCCAGACGCCCTAGTGACAGACTGGAACAGATGGAGCTCCATCTATCTGTTTCCGCCGCCAGACGCGTCACTAATGTGCCACGTAGTGAACAAACTACGAGATTATCGAGGCTTAGTCTCGCTAGTCGCGCCCCTGTGGCCGGCGCAGTTGTGGTACCAGCAATTAAAGACGTGGTGCCCGCATCCGGTGTCGCTCCCGGTCGGGTATTTCCACTTCGACACGATTGGCAACCTAGCGACCTCGCTGACTTTTGCATTATGGACATTCAGGAGGCCAAGTGGCTAGCACCATACGGTAGAGATGTGACCAATAAATTATTAAATCAATATACTCAGTCTACGAAACGACAGTATCAATCACATTAGCAAGCCTTTACTTCTTGGATCATTAGAACAGAACAGACTGTGCCCTCAGTAGCATTAGTTTTCAATTATTTAAATTATCTGTTTGAGCAGAAACGTTTATCTGTGGTAACGTTAAAAAATCACTTAACTGCGATTAGAGTGCCCTTTTTAGACCTTACAGGTCTCTCCATACCGGTAGCGGAGGAAACAGGTTTTATGAGGGCATGTTTTAAACTCCGCCCACCTCCCCGTCAGCTCATGCCTATTTGGTCTCTGGACAAGGCATTGTATTTACTTCACTCTCGTCTGTACCAAAATACTGCAGATTTTGCATTACTCTTAAAAAAGGCTGTATTCCTTTTTGGCTTTGGCCACCGGGAACAGAGTGTCTGAGCTGGCGGCGATGAGCAACACACCTAATTGCCTTAGGTTTGGTAGACTTAATGAATGTATTCACATTGCACCTTCCCCGGGATTTGTAGCCAAGAATGAGCACAGTGCACACATGTTTTCTGAGTTCACGGTGCCGGCGTTAAAAAGGGGAAAGGTGCACCATAATCTATGTCCAGTGCAAGCTCTAACCAAATATTTGAGAGTGGCTCCTCTAAACCCCCAAGGTGCTTTATGGGTAGCGAGTACGGGTAAACGCTTACTGAAACGGAGATTAGCTTCTCTTCTGGTCGAAGTCATTAAAGAGAGTAATCCCGGCGTTGTGGGTAGGGCCCACGATTTACGCAAATGGGCAGCCTCTTTACGTTTCCTGAAGAATTTTTCAGTAGAAGATATTTCGTCCACACAGTTGTGGGCGTCTAATCATACGTTTTTGACTAGATACTTGTCAGTTGCTCTAGACAAACCTTCCTTACCATTGTATAGCTTTAAGGCAGAGGGTATAGGTGGCCCTTCAGTCACTTTTGTTTACTTTCAAGGAAAAGGGGGGGGGGGGGGGTGCAGTCAGTGTAACATAGGACACCCTAGACCCCGCCGGAGTGTAAGAGCTGTGATACAATTTATGGTTAATGTGATATGAAAATTTCTCTGCGAGAAATTGTGCTAGTACAATGTTAGTACAAAACAACAGTGTTGTTATAGTAGTTTTAGCTGTGAAAGCAATTTAGTATTAAACAGTGGAGATCTTTTGCAAATTATTTCCACAAATATTATGGGGTTTATTATGTGCACATGTAAACTTATAACTTGTTATTTTTGGCACCACTCGTTGAGTGGGGTGCCTTTGTAACTACAGATCTGTTCACAGAATCTCCAGAGTTACCCTTTTTTGTCAAGCAGGCTTCTTTGAAGCACGCACCTGCTTGAACCCCTTTTTTGTATATATATGGGCTGCGCCGTATTTAAATATATTTTCAAAGTAAGAATACTATGTGGTTGTTTGATTATCTGCTTTTCTAGAGTTATGATATGATTACGAATGTCCCCCTCCAGTCTTAGAAATCAGGCATGTTCGTCAATGATGGAGGGGCCACTAATAAATTATAGGTTTGACTCCTGTAAGGAGATAAAGAAAACCTAATATTTAGTAGTGGCCCCGTAATCATTGACGACTGGGGCCCTCCCGACCATCCCCTTCCCATTCGTTGATGTATTAAGGATTTTTGGTTTACTTGATATGTCAGTGAAGGAAGAATGACGCCTGAATCAGCGTCTGGTCAAAGATCCACACAAGTACATCCACGATATGATGGAAAGCTTATTGGACAGTTATTCTTATTTTCTTTTTCTTTTTATTTTTTACGAAGTTTTTTCGTAGTGAGAACCCAATTCATAATGACTGAAGCCATAAGTGAGGTCGCGTGCGCTCATGATGAAGGCTCCTCAGTTTTTAAATGCTCTGCGCAGTAGATTCAAACTACGGCGGATTAGTGTTTGAAGAGGATGCCTTATGTAATAGGCATGTTCGTCAATGATTACGGGGCCACTACTAAATATTAGGTTTTCTTTATCTCCTTACAGGAGTCAAACCTATAATTTGGTAGGTAGCCTCGGAGTATCCAACGTAGAGCTATATACCTATCGTATAATTCCGTTCCGCTCTAGAGCGGACAATTATCGTAATCACTAGCGCGATTAAATCGATAACATCTAGAGTAGCACCTTACTCTCTCTACTAGGTACGTTGTACACACTCTTGAGGCTACTATTTTAAAGGAAATTAAAATATTGATGAGAAAGAAAAGTTAAAATTGCAGAACATTGTCCATCCTATCTGGCTCCTTAAGCCGTTGTCACGGGTCCACCGCACAACCCGACCGGGTTCATTAGATCATCCAGGCATCAAGTTAATTAGACAAGATTGGATGGGCAGGGGTACGGCGTGAGGGCGGGATACTATGACGTTGGATACTCCGAGGCTACCTACCAAATAGAAGGTTTTCCTTCTTTGGTATTGGGAGAGTGTCAAACCTCCCAATTTAGTAGTAGCCTCTACGTCTCCAACGTAGAGCTAGAGTAACAAATCGGAGGCGGACATCCAAGCGAAAAAACACAAACTTAGCCCTTAGGAAATATCAGGACAATGGAAAGACTGACTTAAACAAGAGAGTTTATATAAAGAGTGTACAGACAGGTGCATATCAAGAGAGGTCAAGTACAGTCAAGTCTTATTCCATGAGATAGCTTAGCCTAAGACAAAGAATGATGCATTTCATAATGATGAATATAAAGTCCAGGATGCCCCCCCCCCCCCCCCCCCTCCTTCCGGAAGAAAGCAGGACGACCCATACTGGAACGAGTAAATACCGGCATACGCCGAATATGAGTACCATACAGGATGTGACGAGAAACTACATGAGCAGTGTCAGTGACGAGCACTAAAAGCCATATGAGAAAAGTTCAGTGGTATAAGGACAAGACATACCGAAAGAATGTAGTATACTTAAGACTAGAAAGTATCACAACAGCTTAGCCCAGTTATTAATCTTTAACATAGGTGCAAGTATGGGTATTGTGAAATACCCTTCCCTCCCCCCCCCCCCCAATAAGGAAGGACAGGACAGGAGAAGGACAAGAGACAGAAGGAACCCCGCAGGGAGACCCTGAGGGAACCTACAGGCCGAACGCACTACAAGGATGCCCCGGTCTGTCGGTGGACAACGACAGAGAGGAGGAGACAAACGTGGTGGGGCAAGACCAAAGCCCTGTGTCGGCAAAGTCCGGGCGAGAAAAGCAAGTAAAACCTGAATGGAGCAGCGTACGAACGGACGGCATGAGCTGTGCCCTGAACGTACGGGTTACCGGCCCGAAGAACCCGACACAGGTGAAGTCCCACAGCACGGCGATCAAGCCTCCTATCGGACGTAGGCGCCACCCGTAATGTCAACCCCGACACTGGCCTGGCCGAGTACACATACGGATGCAGGGTTTGAACCGGGCAGAACGGACGATGAATCCTACCACGTGTGGAAGCCGGTACAGGAAAGGCCGAAAAACGGGAATGTCGCGTACGGTTGTAGCCACAAAACGAACAGACGGAGCCAAAGTAACTGACCCAAGGACGGGAGAAAACGGAAGCAAGGCCGGGTCTTAGACATGGCAGCCATCTCCGAGATGCCGTCACCCGCCGCCAAAGCCAGAAGGAACAGTGTCATGGCATGGAAGTGTTCAGCCGCGGGGTGAAGAGTGGAAGAGGCAGACGAGAGCCTCCGCCAGAGACCACTGAGGAGGAATCTGACGCAGGGTAGGCCTAAGTCCAAAGCAGGCCCGCATGAGGAAATCCAACGCCCTGTGAGGAACGACCAACCCCGTGAATGACTCAAACGGTACCCAAATGGCCAACAGGCGGGTCCTAAGCGTGGTGCATACGTTGGGACGCATCTCAAAAATAACCAAATGAGGTAGGGAAACACGAACGCCACCGACAGGCGTGTCCGTGACGTATTGGTCATCCCAGAAGGAAATCCGTGCCAGTGAGAGACGGAAGTCTGCCACTGAGAATGTGGCCAGTGGAGAGGATTTGACAGTCAAAGAACGACTAAACGTCAGCAGCCACCCTGCCACACAAACATCCACGATGTGAAGGCCAACGAGGGCCCGAGGCCACCAATCGATCCCAAGTGGAAATCGGGGAACGATAGGGGAACAGGACTCGGGCGCCACCGCCACAGCTGAGCGGACCAGGCGTGTGCCAGCCAGATGGAAGTGAACAACCAAACAAAGTTCATTTACCACTCAGCCTGCGGAGGACTTTGCACATCAAAAAGGGCGTCGGGTGGCGGAAACACATCGAATACGGTGTGTTGGAAAGACCAAACTACCCGGGTGCTCTGTCCCATCGACAGAGCAACCGCCCATAGATCGGCAGTCCCGGGTAGGCAGGGTACACGCAGTGCGACGGTGGAAAGGAGTGCGTGGCAAAATAGGTACCCCGCCAGGTCCTGAAGAACGAAAAGACTACGCAGTTACCCGACTCAGGGTGACAGGCGTGCTCGACCTGTCCCAGTCGAGGCCCGCCCACGGCACATCTTGCGACGGTGAAAGGCAGGACTCGGGAACGGCGACTAGGAATCCGAACCGAGAAACGAGGAGGAACAAGGAGAGCGGCGTGCACACAGTGTGCGGGAGAGTTCGCGGAGAAGATCCCACCCACCAAGGAAAAGAGGAGCGGAAGACCCCGATTGAACAGGGGAGGCAAGGCCAGTCCGACGAGGGTCGTAAAGACACGAGGGGCGACATGGAGACCGAAGGGTAAACCGCCGAACGTGACATAATGAGAGTCATCAATACGAGGCACGACAGGTCGACCACCGGTCACAACACCTCGCTGTCCGTCACGGAGACCAGAAAGACATGCGACAGTTAGTCCCGCTGGTGAGGCGAGACTACCCGAATAATCCCATGGACAGCATAACAGAGGCGACGTCTGGGGAGACAGGCCGAGGTCACGCAGGTCGCCAGAGCGGAAACGTGGACCGGCACCCCGAGGACAGACCCCGCCGTATTACCCGGCGTGCCCACGAACGGCGAAGCGAAACCGAGAGTGGGGACGCAAGAGCCGGTAGGGGCCCCGAGTCTGGCGGCTTCGTTACGAGCCGGCCTGCCGACCCCAACGAAGAGGAAGCGGTTGAGGAGGGTCGGGACATCCCAGGCGGACGGGGAGCGAAGAGCCCCGCAGCAGCAAAGAGGGAACACCCCTGCCATGCAGGAGCAGAGAAGAGCCCCTCCGGAGGGAGCACAGAAAGCAACAGCGACGTGCTGACCTCAGCCGGCGCCAGTGTACAGAAGGAAAACCACAGAGACTGGCGACAACGCGCAGCCTCATGGAAGGGACACTGCAGGAAGCCGACAGAGGCGAGCCGCAGTTGCAGATGCCCGAATTGGGCCCCACCCTTCCCGAGCACCCTAGTCGGTGGAGCTACAATAAGCCTGAGGGGAAGCCGAGCTAGGTGCAGACGCTCGAAGAGGGTGGAGAGCATGCGAGCAGTGCGCCGCCAGGGCTTGTGAACACGTTCCAGGGCACCCTTCTCTGGTGGCGTGAAGGAACGTGGCATACGTTCAGAAAGAGAACGTAGGGGCAAAGAACCAGGCCCAAAAAGGAGGTGAAACCCCGGATGAAGGCATGACGAGGCTCGACACGGAGGAGCAGCCGACAGGAGGGAGTGGGGAAGAACCCATCTCCGACCGAACCCCGAAGTCGACGCCCTCTGTTAGCCACAAGGAACAGTAAAAGAGAAACTATGGAAAGACACAACTGAAACTCATACGACGCCAACATGTACATCGCGTTGAGCAAAGGCTTCGAGCTGTACCTGCCAACTCGCAGGCACCGGGCGCACTCCTTGTGCATGTGTAAGAGCTCGTTCCGGGAGGGATGCCGCCACGTGCCCCCACGATGACGGCTATCCGTAAAGGGAAGGGAAGCGACGTCCGTTAGGGACTGGAAACGTCCCGAGGGACGGAACGTGGACAGGCCGACCAACCAGCCCCAGGCTACACGCAGGGAGCATGACTAAAGAAGTCGATGCCGCCTGGGACCGAGTGGGAGGATGGACAACCGGAGCAGCAACCACAGGTAGAGCAGGTTACGTAGGCAAGAACACCGCCCAGTACGGAAGCACGCCCGGAGATCGTACAGGGGAAGAGACAGGGCGGAGTGGAGCCGTAGATCGTCGGCGACGTGGTGAAGGAGAGTGGCGTCTCCCCTACGACCCGGCGTCCTCGGAAACAGGAGGGACGTCCGAACGAGGCACCGGGGGAAAAGCGTTCAGGCGCCAGGGAGACAGCAGAGGAAAGGGGAAGCATGGCACGCACCCCTTCGTTGAGGAAGCGCGGAAACCGTCGGAGGCGGTCCGTGACAGAGAGAGCGAAACCCCGAACATGGAGCGTAGAGGCGAGACGTTGCCTCTACAGTGTCCGGGAACCTAGGACGAGACCCAAAGGTCAAGATCGACGAGACACGGTCTACACCTCCGAGGGTGAAACCCATCGCGGTTGGAGCACGAGACATGGGGAGGACTCTCCATGTCCCAATGGGCATGGCAGGACGGGAACCCCCACGGTGTGCACAGGGAGGAAAGGACATCCTCACTGCAACCAGAAAGGAAAAAGATACCGATGGCCCATGTATGAAGCGCCCCAGGCAGAGCAGGGGAAGAAAGCAGGCGGGCCACAGAGTTACCACAGGTAAATAGGAGGGACGGTAGTAGAGTGTCCCAAGAATACCGCCATGTACATAAGCATGGGGCGGATGGAGGCAAAACCGGTCAGCGGTGGCCTCTTGAGCCTTGGGTGGAGCCACATGGACGGCCTGAACCGGACAGAGGAGTCGGAGATCGTCTGCGGGATGGGGAAGGAGAGCGACGACCCACCTTCGTTGCGGAGTCCTCGGAAACAGCCAGGACGCCCGAACGAGGCACTTGGAGGAAAAGCGATCTGGCGCCTTGAAGACTTCCGACGCGCACAAGGAGGAAGTGACAGCCACATCGCAATTGGAAAGTAAAAGATACTGATGTCCCATGTATGAAGCACAGGAAATGTTTGCAAGCACAATATTGGTAAAAAACCCTTGAATCCTTGATAGGAGAGTACCCCCTTCCCCTGTTGAGGCAGGGAAGGACGAAAAAGGGGGGCCCTTCGAAACAGGCACGAGGGCAGAAAAACGCACAAAAGTGGTCACTACACCCTGCAAATGGAGCACCTTTCATGAAAGTGAGTATCTCCCCCCCCCCCCCCTTGTGCGTGGTGAGGGGTGAAGAGGGACCCCCCATGCGGAGGGTCAGGGAGAGACCATGCGAACCAGCAAGTGCAAAGAACCCCGTGCAAGTCCCGAGAAGGAAGGCATGAAAAGCCTTTTAAAGGAAGAGGATAATAATAATACCTAAAGGTTGAAGGTACTGAAGAGAAGAAGATGCCCAAGGGTACCATCAGAGTAGAGTGGGAGCGCAATCTGATGAAAGGGAGAAGTCTGTGAACTACTGCAACGGAGTCCCTATACAGAGGCAAAGCAAAGCACCCTAGCACCGACCCAGAGAGGAGTGGACCAGAACGGGCCGCTCCGCTCGGGGGCGGAAATCCGCTCTGGAGCGGAATGTAGGATGTAGGACGAATGTAGGATGGGTGGAACTCACCACTCGGTGAGAAACCCATGGCGAGAGCAGAGCGAAGTAGATATACTACACTGGAACCAGAAGAAAAAAAACCTGTGAAGACCCCGTGTAGGCCATGGGAAGGCATGCATGTATGTCATCGACAGGAACAAGAATAAAGCCTGTTTGTAAGCACCATGAAAATAAAGGCCATGGCAATGCACACATGTATGCCATTGGCAGAGACAAGACGAAAGCCTGGTCGGAAGCACCACGAAAAAACCACTGAAAGTCGAGGAATCCTTAAGAAGAAGGCCAAAGAGAGCCCCCGAAATGGGAGGCCAGGCAGGAGTATCAGTCATGAGGTCATGCACAAAATAAAGATCAGAGATCCCAGAATAGGCTACAGGCACCAGGTCAGGGAGTAGCCTAAAAGCTCTCACTAGGCCTGGAGACTGGAGTCCCGTCCAATGAAGGAGAGTGCTCCCCCCCCCCCATGTCCCCCTGGAAGTTAAAGCTGAAGAGAACCCTCCAAAAGGAGGATCAGGAAGGCCATAGGGGAACCAGCAACAGGCCAAAGAGCCCCAAACCCCAGGTCAGAAAAACCAAGGTTAGGCTCAACCCACTGAAAACTGAAGGAAACCCACCCCAAAACATAATGGAGACCAATACCTTAACCCTCTCACCACGGAAGGGCTCTTGAACGCCCATAAAAAGCATATAACAGGTACCCGAAGGCCTCTTGAACGCCCAGTGGTTGAAAGCCTGTGAGTTTCGTGTGCGCCTCGCACACGAAACTCACAGTCCGACGCATGTAAACAACAGCCGGCTGGACCGACGCCCCGCATCTCCGGCCACAAGAAGGAGAGCGTCGCTTGTTCGTGTGTGCCTGTATGTTGTTGTTAAGTATCGAAAAGTGGTGTAAAGGTGTTTTGGCCATAAAGTTATCTCCAATGAAATCATCATCACAGCTCAACCAGTTGACTTAGAGAGCTCTACTTAATGCCATTCTACAAGTAAATAACACAGCTACGCTTGGGGATGCGCGGGAATGCAGGAAGCAGTCTGATTAACGAATATACGGTAGCCTAGCCTAGACGTTTTTCGGCCAAAACACCCGGGTTTCGAGGAATATATATATAATACATAGCCGGGGCTGGAGGGTTAAGGCCGGTATCAGTGAAGAGGTCCTGTAGGTCAGAAAGCACAGCCTGGTAAACAGGAGCATTAAAATATGTCTTAATGGAAGTGCAGGACGACCAGTCTAGGCCTAAACCGAGGCAAAAGTAGCGCGACCGTAAACGGTAACGTCCGTTCGAGAGCGGGAACGTCCGCGTTCCAAGGCGGGCGGAATCGTCCGTATACGGACTCGTACGTTCAGGCGCGGCAAGTGGTATGAGACGGCAGTAGTGCGTGAGGGAAAAGGCCCGTCCGAGAGCGGAGAGGCCCAGATGGGCCCCGCCGTAAGCCGAGGACCCAGGAAAGGTAGCCTGGCAAGTCACAGCAGACGTGGGAGCGTCTGTGGGTAACAGACAGCGTGAAAACTATAGGTTTGACTCCTGCAAGGAGATAAAGAAAACCTATTATTTAGTAGTGGCCCCGTAATCATTGACGATTATGCCTATTACATAAGGCTACCTCTTCAAACACCCATAAGCGCAGTTTGAAACTACCGCCGCAGAGCTCAGAGGAACCTTCATCATAAGCACACGCTAAATCACTCATGGTTCGTCTTTATGATTGGGTTCTCACTACGAAAAAACTTTGTAACAAATACAAAATAAAAATAAAATAAGAATAACTATTCATAAGCTTTCCATATTCCGTGGATGTACTTCTGTGGATTCTTGGACCAGACGCTGACTAGCGCAATATTCCACCTTCACTGACATATCAAGTATACCAAAATCCTTAATACATCAACGAATGGGGAGGGGATGGTCGGGAGGGCCCCAGTCGTCAATGATTACAGGGCCACTACTAAATATTAGGTTTTCTTTATCTCCTTGCAGGAGTCAAACCTATAATTTATTAGTGGCCCCTCCATCATTGACGATTATGCCTGATATCTAAGACTGGAGGGGGGACATTCGTAATCATATCATAACCATTGCAAATAGAATAGGCAGATAATCAAACAACCACATAGTATTCTTACTTTGTAAAAAATTATATATTTATGTATAAACTTTATACAACATATAAAAAGGGGTAATAATAATAATAATAATAATAATAATAATTCTTTATTCCAGACACATAAGATAGATACAGTATAAATACAGTACGACCTAATGGTCCATATCACATACACTTCTCGTCAGAGCACAGATAATAATTATACACAAAGATATATTAAAAAAGACACAATAAAATAAAAAATACAGTAGGCCTATTTACAGAATAGAGCACATATCACATTTGTCACAATATAACACATAGGCTAACTAAGGCTATTGCTCAATGTTGGTTAACACCTATTGCACAGATCATTGCTCATAGTTCAATTAGACCTATATATTACATTACAGTACATACTATGTGTGCAGCAGCTTCTGCCAGTGAGATATAATACGGGATTCATAGATATGACAGACCAAAGAGCTACAATCAGCGTGTTACTGGAGGATTGCAGTCGCTGCGATAAGCTGTACACCAGTCTCCTGATGACAGCCCGACAGCACTGCACATCCAACAGTGTGCACACCATACTAGTGCTTTCATATTTAGAGAGACCAATGAACATCTTGAGTATATTATGATAGGATGTACACAGACCATTTATGGTGGCTCTCTTATACTTCCACCACAAATGGGCCGTGTACATAGAGGAACAAACAAGCAGGGGCGTGCTTAAAGAAGCCTGCTTGAGGAAAAATGGTAACAATGAGAATCTGTTCACAGATCTAAAAGTTAAAGGCACCCCACTTAAATTAAGTGGTGAAAAATAAAACTTTGTTTACATGTGCACATATAAACCCCATTATTCTAATGTGTATATTCCTTAAAATTAGACACAAAAATATAATAAATTCTTGTACTTATTGCAGAAGTACTTACTAAAATGATACTCGTAGTTGCAACTACCGAGAACTCTAAAAATGAAATTGCTTCCACAGTGTATCCCACTTAAAGAAACAATTGTTGTACTTTATGCATTGTACCTCAACAACATTTCCCGTAGTCCTTACTACCGAGAAATTTTAATCACAACCTTTATACATTATATCACAGCTCGTATACTCTGTACATATCCTCCGGCGGGGTCTAGGGTGTCTTATGTTTCACTGACTGCATACGCCCCCCCCCCCCCCTCTCTCTTAACCTAAACAATTAGTGACTAAGAGACCCATCTAGACCCTTTGCTGTAAAGCTACACATGGCATTGATGGTTTGTCTAGTGCTACCGACAGGTATCGAGTAAAAAACGTATGATTTGAAGCTCATAGTTGAGTAGTAGCTATGTCTTTTTTTTTTTTAGAAAACGTAAAGATACTGCCCATTTGCGTAAATCGTGGGCCCGACCCACTACGCCGGGATTACTCTCTTTAATGACTTCTACTAGCAGAGAAGCCATTTTACGTTTCATTAATCTTTTACCTGTACTCGATACCCATAATGCACCTTGTTGGTTAAGAGGTGCCACTCTCATATATTTGGTTAAAGCTTGTACAGGACACAAATTATGGTGCACTTTACCCCGTTTCAATGCCGGCACCGTGAACTCTGAGAAAACATGTTCACTGTGTTCATTCTTGGCGATGAACCCTGGGGAAGGAGCAATATGAATGCAATCATTTAGTCTACCAAACCTTATGCAATTAGAGGTGTTGCTCATCGCCACCAGCTCAGACACCCTGTTACCAGTTGCCAAAGCCATAAGGAACACAGCCTTTTTTAACCCGTTGAGCCCCGGCTAGTTATAATATTTTGTTCACCCCAGTCCCAAGCCATTTTCACTTCTTTTTTTTGTTTGCTAAAATGGAAGACAAGGATGAGAAATGAAGAAAAAAATAAAAAAAAAATCACCTCAGTCATTTGGGGGGGGGGGTCGAAAGTTCGTCTCCCCCGCATGACCACCCGCCCGGGAGCACTAGGGTGAAAAATTAGTATGGCATTGTATGGCATACATCCTAAGGAGTGTCTCACAAAAATCTCAAGCCTCTAGCTCCCATACGACTGGAGTAATGAAGGTTCAAAGTGGCGGTGAACTAAGGGTGTAAAGTATCCCCACTAAGCCTACCACCACCGGCCGCGCGGCTGTCTTGGCCCGCTCACACCTACCGGCCCGGCTCCCACACACACTACGGTACCTCCCCCTCCTATTCTCCCGCCATTTCCTACCTTACGAGCCACGTAAATTATTTTAATATGCCGGATGCACGTGATGCGTCGCTGGGAGTTGGTGATAACAAACTGCCGACGCATCACGTGCGACGCTGGGTCTCAATGGGTTAATAGCAATTCAAAATCTGCCGTACTCTGATACAGACGGGAATGAAGCAAAGATAACGCTTTGTCAAGAGACCAGGTAGGCATGAGCTGACGGGGAGGTGGGCGGAGTTTGAAGCATGCTCTCATGAAACCTGTTTCTTCCGCTTGTGGTATGGTTAGACCTGTAAGGTCAAAGAATGGCACCCTGATAGCTGTTAAGTGATTTTTTAGAGTCACTACAGATAGACGTTTCTGTTCAAACAAATAGTTTAAATAATTAAAAACTAATGCCACCGAAGGTACTGTCTGTTCTGTTCTAACTATCCAAGAAGTAAAGGACTGCCAATGAGATTGATATTGCCTCTTGGTAGATTGTGTGTACTGATTCATAAATTTATCTGTCACGTTTCTACCATACGGCGTTAGCCACTTGGCCTCCTGAATGTCCACAATGCAAAAGTCAGCGAGGTCTCCAGGTTGCCAATCGTGTCTAAGTGGAAATACCCGACCGGGAGCGACACCGGGTTCGGGCACCACATTCTCAATTGCTGGTACCACAACTGCGCCGGCCACAGGGGCGCGATTAACGAGACTACGCCTCGATAATCCTGTAGTTTGTTGACTACGTGGCACATTAGAGAAGCGTCTGGTGGCGGAAACAGATAAATGAAACTCCACCTGTTCCAATCCGTCACCAATGCGTCGGGCCCCCCCGCCGGCGTTAATGTCCGGCGTGTGAGGTACCGAGGGAGTTTGTGATTCTCCTCTGATGCAAACAGATCCACTTGTGGACGGTAAGGCTCTGCAATCATTTGATCGAAAATGTCTTGCTTGAGTGCCCACTCTACTGTTGTGCTCTGTCTCCGAGACAGCGCGTCTGCCCAGACGTTTGCTACGCCTGGGAGATATGATGCATGAAGATGAATGTGCAGCTTGTTGGCTAGCACAAAAATCTTTTCTGACACGTCTAGCAACCCCCGAGACCTCGCTGACCCTTGTTTCTGAATGCAGTGAACTGCATTGAGATTGTCCATCCTGAAGGCCACCGACTTTTCCCTTAAAGTAGAGCCGTGAACCTGAAGGAAATACAAGGGGACTAGTAACTCTTTTACATTTATGTGAGAGGTTTCTGAAGGGGACCAAAGCCCTTGACCCTGATGCCCGAGGTTTGACTGAAAGCCCCAACCTATCGTCCCTGACGCATCCGTGTCCACCCATACCGTCGGCGGAGGAGAGGTCCATGACATGACTGAGTGCAACATTTCCCTCTTCTCCCAGACCGCTAGTAAGCTGTGTATTAATGGTGGGATATGCCATAATTCTCCCGCCGGTAAGAGTGGGAAATATTTGTTGCCCTCCAAGATTAAACGTTTGACTTTCAACCGGCCCAACTTCACAGTTAGTTGAACCCAGTTGAGAGAACCGACTAGAGATTCCCAGAGTCTCCGTGTCGTAGTCAGACTGTGGAGAAACATAAACAGTTTCTTGCAAAATCTGTTTCGAATGTCCACACTCTGACTCAGAGTGAGAGATGCTGTGTCCCAGACCAGCCCTATCCACTGAATTACTCGTGAGGGAACAAAGTTTGACTTTACCAAATTGACCTTGAATACTAGAGATTTGACATGGTTTAACGTAATGTTGACATGAGTGTTACATAACTTTTCTGTCTCTGCCACCACCAGCCAGTCGTCCAGATACCACAAGATCCTGATCCCTTGTTCTAAAATGGGCATCATGCTCTTGGTAATCATCTCCTGAACTAGTGACTCCACCTCTAAAGAAACATGATTGGCCTTTGTTGTTGACGTAGCGAGGTCGCCGGACACTGCAAGTGATGCCTTTGCGTACCAGTCCTCGCCCATGTTCTTAATGGCCATGCCTGATGACACGCCGGAAGGACCCAGTTGGCAGACGGGTTCGCCGGCTGACTACCCTCTTTTCCAACACGCCTTAGACTGGCCCGGGAGTGAGAGAGACCTTAGTTTTTTGCTGTGGAGGTGTACCCTTGGACGACTGGCCGGGTTTGGCTGGAGGCGGCCCTGACCTGGTCGTTGGTGAAACTTGTGGCCTTTACCTGAGAAATTACCCTGTTTATACCTGAACTGAGCCTGACCCTGGGTGGAAGGGGACTTTGGCTGATGAAAAGGCTTAGACCCACTAGTTTGAGCTTTCGAAACTGGTTTGGGTTTAGGGAAAGTGAAGGTAGGTTTCTTAGGTTGAGAGGGACTTTGTTTGAATGCTTGTGCCATATTGAAAACAGTCTTCCAAACTGCTGGTGAAATCAAAGAAGGAGTTAGAACTGGAGACAGAACTACTTGGCTTGCAATACGGTCAGGAAGTTTCTTCACTAAGAACATCCGCAGATCCTGCCTTGCTCGAACCGCCGTCCGAATATCTCCTAAAGACTGTATGGAAGTCTGGAGAAGCAAGCGCCGGGCAAGCTCAATGGCTTTCTTGACTTCCGCGGCTTCTATTGCCTGAGAAGAGCGTAACAGAGACTTTGTTATTTGCTGGGTAACAACATATTGCGAAAACAGTCTAAACGCTTTTCCTCTTAACCTAAACTCGCGGTCTAGGTGAGCCGAGGGAAGGCGTGCTAAAAGGATCTTTTAATTCGCACAAATTGATTTTAGGGGCAGCCAAGAAATCAAACAAAGCAGAGGGGACTCCGCCGGCACTATAAACCGGAAGAGAGAACCAAGAATGGTGTTCTTGAGGGATTTGGTGGGAAGATTTTGACGTGAAAGTAGTGGCAAAATTTTGAGCCTCTGTTTCCCATTCCACCCAAGGTCCCGTACCCAACTGCCCCACCTGCAAAACTGGATTAGAGGCTGAGTCTGTGATCGGAAACATATCCAACTCCGGCGTCAAAGCAGAAAGTGCCTTGACGTCGTTAAAGCCGTCATTCTTAGTCCAGTCAGAAAAAAGCTTTGAAGCTGAGGCAGGGGGTAGGGCTGGTGTTGATGCATACACAAAAAAGTCATGGTTATAATAACTTGGAATGGCCTTAATATGAACATCCAAAACATGTCCTTGACTATCCAAAGCTCTGAGTTTTCTAGACTTATTACCTTGGATTACCCACTCATGTGGTACAGGGAGCTCCCCCGAAATAGTAGCTTGTGCTGCCTCTGGCTTAGTTGGTAACATTGCTACCCATGACTCATTAGGCCCATATAAAAGAGGCATAGCTCCCTTTTTGACTGGCGCCTTGTCTAAAGGAGGGGGAGTTATATCTGATATGACTCGCACATTGGAAGTAGTGAGAGCTGCTGTGCCTGGCACATTGGAACTTGGATCTGACACAAGAGGGGGGGTTAGGTACTTTAGCTAAAGCAATGGATGTAGCCAGAGGTCGCACATTCATCGACGTCGCGGGAACTCCCTTACCAACAGTAGGAGTTTCCGGCGCAGGGCCAAAGAACCTATTAAGTGCATTCAATAGTAATCCATCAATCTCTTCTGCTGTTACATACCTAGCCGATGACGAACTCCGTGGAGATTCGACAGTACCCTGAGAGTCGTCTAGAAGTTGACTGGACTCTTGAACCTCCATCTCTGAGACCAGAGATCGTTGTTCTTCATCCGTTAAGTCTGGCCTATCATGGGAAGATCCCGCCGAAGCCGGGACCTCCACATGCTGCCATGTTAAATCTGGGATAGAAGATGGTACATCGGCATCCCGGTGGACGTCAGCCACTACTTGAGTCACAAAAGGGTGTGTCCTGTCCTGCCAGGACTGTGAGTAACGCCATACCCTTTGGCTGTGGTTGTCACTCGCTTGCGAGCTAGGAATACTCTCTAATTGAGAGCCCTCACCCGAGCACCCTAGAGGTTTATAGTTTCAGTAAGACACTTCTAGATCTGAGGCTGACACACGTGACCTAGTAGAAAAAACCTGAATATCAGGTAATGAAATGTCCGCCGGGGCATCCTCCACCACATTCACTGACTCCACCCCCGACCTGTCAGATTGGACGTTAGACTTGGTGGGGGTAGAGGCAGAAAGCGGGGTACCAGGCTCCGACGACCGTCGTGAGTCCTTTCGCGCCGGAGGATCCCTTTTGGATGATTTATGACATTTACTTGACTTATGCTTAGTACTAGTACTGTCTTTAGATCCCCCACTAGCTTCCTTTTTCTTCTTTTTGGAAGGGGAAGCAGAGTGGCCCGAATCTGTCACCTGCTGCCTCAGTGGCGACCGTGAAGTGGACCTCGTCGCCGTTGCCAAAGGTGACGGTGCGCGAGGCCTCTTAGACTTGCTGGGGGAGGGTGTGGCAACTTGTCCCCGCCCAGTCTCTGAGGTCTTACGTGCACGTATCTTATACTGAGGGGGGGTATGTTTAATGATTAAAAGCTCCCATAGCTCAAGGTTATCACATTGCAATGCTTTATGAGCTACATTCGTTGAGTAAGTAGCGAGAAGTTGTTTCACTTCTTGTAAAGCCACCGCCGCAGTATTATCCTTCTGACTTAGAACAACACTTAAGAGGTGACAAATAGTGCAATTCTTTGTCACCCATATCCCCTGTGACCGATCTAGGCATTTAACACATTTAATACAGAGCTTGTGAGCAAAAATAGGGATACCTGAGCATAACGGTGTTGAACATAAAGCAATGAGAGGTTCAAGTGCCGCCATGACAGAGACTGGGGGAAAACTACCCCGCCCCCGGGAACTACCTGGTCACCTGGTGCAACGCCGGTACTCCGCCCTGGAAAGAGAAATTTCCAGGAATTAATGCTCATAAGGTTACCCCAAAATGGTACAAAACATGTGCCTTAAAACCGCCGGTCAACGAACCGTAGCACTCCACCACTACTGTTCGTTTTCCTTTAGTTTCATATTAAAGATTTCAGCATATCTTTACCTGTCCAAAAGATTTCAGCATATCTTCTGAATTCTCATAAAGATGAAGCATATCTGTATAAAGATTTCAGCATATCTTTACCTGTCCAAAAGATTTAAGCATATCTTCTGAATCCTCCTAAAGATGAAGCATATCTTTACTAAAGAGGAAGGCTTTCAAGTATCCCTTTACACTTGAAACACTAGTAAGATTCCGGCAACTTTTTATCCCATAAAACGTCTAAGCCTATCTTACTCTCTAATCCGGCTTCTCCCAGAAGCCCTCATAGATCGCCGTAATGAAGGCCGTGATACCCTATTGTATCAAAACAATTGTTTGGCAATTTATCACGAATTGCAAATCCGGTAATATAACCACCTGAAGGTACAACCGCCGGGTTTTATATGTAATGACGAACCAATTGTACCTGCCCCAGACCTCTTTGTAAAAAGGTCGCCGGGAGGGAAAGACCAAACAAAACCAACAGCAATGTTTCAATGACTTTGAAAAGCCGAGAAAACCATATCCAACAGGTGTCAGCATGATCACCTAGATAACTGTGTGAAGCCCACCTCGCCGTAAATAGAACAGGAAGACTGATCACAGGCTCGACCACAGAAAACAAAGTTTCTGATGAGCCCTCAAGCTACCCAACTCGCCGGGGTAACTTACCTATTTTAACCAACCTGATTAAAACTTGGTAAAAACTCGCCGGGGTAACTAACCTATTTAAACCATCCAGATTAAAACTTGGTAAACAAAACGGCTTCCTCGGAGCAATCGAGAAAAACCGCCGGAAAGGCAACCCACACCAAACAGAACGCAGTCTGATAAACATAATCAGACCCCCAGTCTGAAGCTCCTGGATCAGCCAATCACAACCAGGACACACATGGCACATGAATACATTTTTATTTATAATAAACAATGAAAACACTTGCATATGTGAAAAAACTACGAGTGGCTGGCTAGGCCTGGTGAAAACGGAAAAACACTTAATGACGTCGAAACACCATCGAAAAGCACTCCTCCCACCAAAACTGGAACAGCCGCCACATCAAAATCGTAGAAAACACCCGGGTAAGGGAAAACACTGACTCGGGACCCAGAAAGAACTTCACTAAGTGAAGAAAAATACACCAGGAACGTCAGTACAAATAACATAGGCTACTCCATCAGAAAGATAGCAAGAAGCCCGACATCGCGTAGTTACAGCCTCCTAACCAGCTAGGCTAAAAGATGGCTAAACACGAAAAAAGTTTGAGAGCGTCCTCAACTCGGCCACGAGGGTACGTCCGAAAAATACACTTGTTCACCCAAATACACTTGTTCTGCGAGAAAACCACCCATGACACCCCTGCTAGCTAATCCTAACCTTACTCAAGACATCCCAGAGTAAACAAATGAGAAAAAACTCACTAGGGACGCAAGAATGCAGAATCAAAACGGAGCACTGTGGGGGACACGTCCGGGTGGGTTGAACGCAGAGCAAGGAAGGTGGTTAGATGCGCTAGCCAGCGTCTGGTCCAAGAATCCACAAAAGTACATCCACGGAATATGGAAAGCTTATGAATAGTTATTCTTATTTTATTTTTATTTTTTATTTGTTACAAAGTTTTTTCGTAGTGAGAACCCAATCATAAAGACGAACCATGAGTGATTTAGCGTGTGCTTATGATGAAGGTTCCTCTGAGCTCTGCGGCGGTAGTTTCAAACTGCGCTTATGGGCGTTTGAAGAGGTAGCCTTATGTAATAGGCATGATCGTCAATGATGGAGGGGCCACTAATAAATAGTGCCTTGACGTCGTTAAAGCCGTCATTCTTAGTCCAGTCAGAAAATAGCTTTGAAGCTGAGGCAGGGGGTAGGGCTGGTGTTGATGCATACACAAAAAGGTCATGGTTATAAATAACTTGGAATGGCCTTAATATGAACATCCAAAACATTTCCTTGACTATCCAAAGCTCTGAGTTTTCTAGACTTATTACCTTGGATTACCCACTCATGTGGTACAGGGAGCTCCCCCGAAATAGTAGCTTGTGCTGCCTCTGGCTTAGTTGGTAACATTGCTACCCATGACTCATCAGGCCCATATAAAAGAGGCATAGCTCCTTTTTTGATTGGCGCCTTGTCTAAAGGAGGGGGAGTTATGTCTGATATGACTCGCACATTAGAAGTAGTGAAAGCTGCTATGCCTGGCACATTGGAACTTGAATCTGACACAAGAGGGGGGTTAGGTATTTTAGCTAAAGCAATGGATGTAACCATAGGTCGCACATTCGTCGACGTCGCGCGAGCTTCCGTACCAACTGTAGGAGTTTCCGGCGCAGGGCCAAAGAACCTATTAAGTGCATTCAATAGTAATCCATCAATTTCTTCTGCTGTTACATACCTATCCGATGACGAACTCCGTGGAGATTCGACAGTACCCTGAGAGTCGTCTAGAAGTTGACTGGACTCTTGAACCTCCATCTCTGAGACCAGAGATCGTTGTTCTTCATCCGTTAAGTCTGGCCTATCATGGGAAGATCCCGCCGAAGCCGGGACCTCCACATGCTGCCATGTTAAATCTGGGATAGAAGATGGTACATCGGCATCCCGGTGGACGTCAGCCACTACTTGAGTCACACAAGGGTGTGTTCTGTCCTGCCAGGACTGTGAGTAACGCCATACCCCTTGGCTGTGGTTGTCACTCGCTTGCGAGCTAGGAATACTCTCTGATTGAGAGCCCTCACCCGAGCCCCCTAGCGGATTATTGTTTCTGTAAGACACTTCTAAATCTGAGGCTGACACATGTGACCTAGTAGAAAAAGCCTGAATATCAGGTAATGAAATGTCCGCCGGGGCATCCTCCACCACATTCTCTGACTCCACCCCCGACCTGTCAGATTGGACGTTAGACTTGGTGGGGGTAGAGGCAGAAAGCGGGGTACCAGGCTCCGACGACCGTCGTGAGTCCTTTCGCGCCGGAGGATCCCTTTTGGATGATTTATGACTTTTACTTGACTTATGCTTAGTACTAGTACTGTCTTTAGAACCCCCACTAGCTTCCTTTTTCTTCTTTTTGGAAGGGGAAGCAGAGTGGCCCGAATCTGTCACCTGCTGCCTCAGTGGTGACCTTGAAGTGGACCTTGTCTCCGTTACCAAAGGTGACGGTGAGCGAGGCCTCTTAGACTTGCTGGGGGAGGGTGTGGCAACTTGTCCCCGCCCAGTCTCTGAGATCTTACGTGCACGTATCTTATGCTGAGGGGGGGTATGTTTAATGATTAACAGCTCCCATAGCTCAAGGTACTCCTTTGTACATTGCAATGCTTTATGTGCTACATTCGTTGAGTAAGTAGCGAGAAGTTGTTTCACTTCTTGTAAAGCCACCGCCGCAGTATTATCCTTCTGAGTCAGAACTTTAACACTTAAGAGGTGACAAATAGTGCAATTCTTTGTCACCCATATCCCCTGTGACCGATCTAGGCATTTAACACATTTAATACAGAGCTTGTGAGCAAAAATAGGGATACCTGAGCATAACGGTGTTGAACATAAAGCAATAAGAGGTTCAAGTGCCGCCATGACAGAGACTGGGGGAAATCTACCCCGCCCCCGGGAACTACCTGGTCACCTGGTGCACGCCGGTACTCCGCCCTGGAAAGAGAAATTTCCAGGAATTAATGCTCATAAGGTTACCCCAAAATGGTACAAAACATGTGCCTTAAAACCGCCGGTCAACGAACCGTAGCACTCCACCACTACTGTTCGTTTTACTTTAGTTTCATATTAAAGATTTCAGCATAATCTTTATATGTCCAAAAGATTTAAGCATATCTTCTGAATCCACATAAAGATGAAGCATATCTGTATAAAGATTTCAGCATATCTTTAACTGTCCAAAAGATTTAAGCATATTGTTATGCCCTGTTTTTCTACAGGATTAACTTGGGTAATGTGAGTTCTAACTGACTGGGTATAGAAGGCTGCATGCACAAAACAAGGTATGAGGAATAGAGAACACAAAATAAACACACGGTAACAAGACACACGATTACGTTTATTGATATACACACTTCTGAATACTCGTGCAAGGCAAATGATAGAATTGAACAACACTAGCATAAGTGGATCTGGATGGAGCCTAGTCTCCCACTTCCAACGTTCAGGTATTAATCTTCTGATCACTTGCTTTAATTCACAAGTTTATATACTGGAGACCATCAATGTTACTTATAGATTCATATTCACTGTTAGATTTATTACTGGTAGCTCTGGTGCACAAGTAGTAGTTCACAGACTAGATTAGACACGCGTATTTTAGAGCACAGGAATTCTAGTAACCTCAGGGGGAACTGATCTAAGTTTTATATTCTTGTATCAGAAATACATAGAACGCAAATCAGTGGGCGAACATTCAGATATCACTAGGATTTCACTTCTGGAAGGATATTAAAAAAATGCATAATAGCTGCACACCTCTACCCGTTAGTGTAGATGGGATCTCTGGTACTAATAACATAGCCAATCTTTGGAAAACACATTACCAAACTTTGTTTAACTCTGTTGGGCACCAAGGAAATACCATTGCTGCTACAACAGAGTGTAACAAAGAAGAAAAATATGACACAATTAAAGTTACAAGTGAACAAATCAAGGCTGCAATAAGTAGGCTAGATGCTAACAAATCCTGTGGTTTTGATGGTATATATGCTGAACATTTGAAGTACTCCTCCACTCTCCTCTTGGAGAAACTCAGCAGTTGCTTTACCAGCTTTCTAATCCATGGTTTCCTACCAGAATCTATGATGTCTGTTACCTTGATACCAGTAATTAAAGACAAGGCTGGCAAAATTACATCAAAAGACAACTATAGACCTATTGCCCTTGCCAGTATTGTAAGTAAGATACTAGAGTTAATCATTTTAGACAGAAGCTCAGTGTATATCTCAACTAATAGTAATCAATTTGGTTTTAAAAAGAATCATGGTACGGACCAGTGCATCTACACTCTGAAGGAGCTAGTGGATGGGTACATCAAAATGAACAGCTCTATTTTTGCATGCTTTCTTGATGCTAGTAAGGCATTTGACAGAGTCTGCCACAATATCCTGTTTGATAAATTAGCAACAAGGGGAGTGCCATCCTATATACTGAGAATCTTGAAGTACTGGTACGCCAATCAAACATTTAATGTAAGAGGGGGTAACATTATTTCGGATTCCTTTACAGTAACCAATGGAGTGAGACAGGGTAGTATTCTCTCACCTTACTTATTCAATGTATATATGGATGAATTAAGTGATAAATTGAATAAAGAGCAGATTGGATGTTATGGTGGGAATAAAATCATCAACCATCTCATGTATGCTGATGATCTGGTCATTATTGCACCGTCTTCTGCGGGTCTGAGCAAACTTCTTGATATATGTGAATCTTTTGGTAGTAAACATTGTGTTAAATTCAACCCACTGAAAAGTGCTGTTCTTATATTTAGATCAAAATTACTGTATAAAAGTAAACTGCCAAATTTCTCACTCAATAATCAAATTATTCAAGAAGTAAACAAAATAAAATACCTGGGACACATTATCTCAAACGATTGCTCAGATGATGCAGATATCGGCCGTCAGCGCAGACAGCTATATTTACGTGGTAACACCATCTTGAGAAAATTCCACATGTGTAATTGGGAAACTAAAGTCACTTTGTTCCGGACATATTGTTCCTCTATGTACACGGCCCATTTGTGGTGGAAGTATAAGAGAGCCACCATAAATGGTCTGTGTACATCCTATCATAATATACTCAAGATGTTCATTGGTCTCTCTAAATATGAAAGCACTAGTATGGTGTGCACACTGTTGGATGTGCAGTGCTGTCGGGCTGTCATCAGGAGACTGGTGTACAGCTTTTCGCAGCGACTGCAATCCTCCAGTAACACACTGATTGTAGCTCTTTGGTCTAGTGATCATATCTATGAATCCCGTATTATATCTCACTGGCAGAAGCTGCTGCACACATAGTATGTACTGTAATGTAATATATAGGTCTAATTGAACTATGAGCAATGATCTGTGCAATAGGTGTTAACCAACATTGAGCAATAGCCTTAGTTAGCCTATCTGTGTTATATTGTGACAAATGTGATATGTGCTCTATTCTGTAAATAGGCCTACTGTATTTTTTATTTTATTGTGTCTTTATTAATATATCTTTGTGTATAATTATTATCTGTGCTCTGACGAGAAGTGTATGTGATATGGACCATTAGGTCGTACTGTATTTATACTGTATCTATCTTATGTGTCTGGAATAAAGAATTATTATTATTATTATTATTATTCTATGTAATAATATCTGGGTATATGGGTAATTACGAGAGTTAATATCGCCTGTTAATTAATGAACACTGATACGCTTAGCACTTCCTAATGGAATGGTTATATATGAATTATACTGGGGCAAAGATATAGCCACTTCGTAGAAATATTAATAAGCGAGTCTCTAAATAGTACTGTAACACTGTAGTACTGATAGAGTGAATCTTGGGTAGTATTTGATTGGTCTGGTCCTGGTTATCTTGCGTCCGTGATGTTGGGGCTAACGACTGGTTCCGCGGCCGTCCAGGTGGTCCATATGTAGGAAGTTCTCAAGTACGTGGACAGGTCCTTCTATCCAAATCTGCCACGGAGTCTGCCAGCTCTGGAACTCAATTCTCAGCAACCAACAATGATAGAGCTCGAGGTCGACTCTGGTGACCAACCTGGGTTGGTGTCTATCTTTCAACTGATTTTACTGGGGGCTGGAGCTGGTTTATAGGCTCGGTTTTTGGACCCTGTAGGCCATAGGGATCTCGAGTCTTATGGAATTATTTGAGCTCTCAATAGATACGGGGACTAGGTAAGGTGGTGATTACTGTTGTGGCACATGGCTATAGGGAGCCTTCATAATGTGATATAACTGAGCCTTAGTAAGAGGTACTATTTTGGCTATACTGGAAGTATTTAGGGGAGGGAGACTGGATCTACTTTGCGAGGAGGACTGGGACAGCTGTGATAGGAGCGTCTCTCTTATATTGCTCAGTCTTCATTCTATGGTATAGCTGAGGTGCTAATTTGATTATCCGAGTATGCAAGAAAGGTGAATGGCTTATTGTGGGTTAATAGAGGTTAGTAAAGGGGTTAGTCATGCATGGTTAGTTCATTGATAGGAAGAATTCCTGTGCTACCTGGCAATGACCCGGAAGTCAAAACAGGGGTCAGGTATACCTCCGCAGGGGTGGGGGTCTCCCTCCTCGGGTGGGTAAAAAGGGGTAGATGCGCGCCCTCTCTCTGTGATGGTCGTCCGGCGGCTGTGGCTAGGGGCTTGCCATATCACAAGTGTTTGTAATAACCCTCTGTTTATGAGACAGATGTGGGTGTTCGTAATACCAAAACCGAAGGTGCCTTGACTAGCTGGTTTAATCGGTTGGGTTGTTAATTGCATAGTTTGCTGGATGTGGTGGAGACTGGGTTGCTAACTCTGCCACATTTATCTGGAAGTATGGCAATAGAAGTTAGTCACTGGCGAGGCGGCTAGCCTCGCACTGACGATCATTGGGTACAGGGTTGTGAATGGGTTGTGAGGGAATAGATGGCATGCAAAGGGTTAGTAAAGTTCTAATGTTGTTCCGTCCTACTAAGGGAAGGTAGGCTGGATAGGAGTTTATATATAAAAGGTTGGAGAACGTTAGCAATGGAAAAATCAAGGATCTTCAGGAGGTATGATGGAGAGGCTAGGTCGGAAAAGTCGAGGAGCGTGGGGGGTTAATAAGAGAGAGAGGGTTCAGGGGGCTACGTGGAAGTTTGACCCTAAGGTCTCCGGGCGTAAGGGTGGCATTAGACTACATTTGATATTGGAGTTTGGGGGTTAATGACTGTGAAAGTATGTTAGCCAAATGCTACCGGGGGATGAGCAAATACGGGGTGGTATATGAGTCTGGAAAGGATAGAATCATGTGGACTGTGGGGCTGTGGGGAAAAGGAGGTTAACTGTAGGTGTGTGCTTGACTGTGGATAAAAGTAGGGAAAAACATGGTGTATTATTACTCGTCAATACGATGGTTATGGATACTGTTAATCTGACACTATTTCTTGCTGATCTAGTTGTTCCTGGGAGCTGCGTTTTCTATGATATATACACCAAAGAAAACGACGGTTCGTAGGGTTAACTTCGGTATTGTTTCGTGGTGAAAATGGTCGAGACAATGGTAACAGAGGGTTGTATATACAATCTCTGGTTGGGGTAAGAATTAAAGTTACAGCATGGTGGCTAACATCTTCAGTCATTGCTGTCTAGGTCTTAGAGGAACAATGGTTATATATACACTGGTGTACCCGTGGGTATCTTAGTTTCTTATCAATTAGGACATGGGGTTTTAACATACTACTTCTCGGATGGAAGAACATACATAGATTTATGGGGGCGGTTGTTCTTCAGAAACTTAGTCTGGCAAGACAAGGTATTTTAAGGGGGTGAACATATTACTTCTCGGATGGAGGAACATACATAGATTTATGGATGTCTGAACTGGTTGGCATTGGCTCAACCTAGGGACAGGGCATGGGTGTATTAAATGAATGTGTATTCATGTTCATCATCATGTAGGTAGAGTCTGGCGGGTAAGAGGTGTAGGACACGAAGCAAAATAGAGTAGTGTGGACTGTGGATACGAAGGAGGTGATTGGAAGACGTATAACAATTGTGGAAAAGTAAATGGAAGAGATGAACAAAATGGCGGATAAAGATAACTAACCTAAGGATTGAATACATAGATTTATGGCTGTCTGAACTGGTTGGCATTGGCTCAACCTAGGGACAGGGCATGGGTGTTTTAACCTGGGAGGAACATACATAGATTTATGGGGCGATGGGTCTTCAGAAACTTAGTCTGGCAAGACAAGGTATTTTAGGGTATGTTGATATTAATATCCTAACTTAGGGACAGGGCATGGGTGTATTAACTTAAGGTGTATTTATGTTCATCATCATGTAGGTAGAGGTGTAGGACACGAGGGGTAGTGTATACGCGAGGTGGGGGAAAGGGTTGTGAATTGTAAAGGGGTTGGTTTGAGGCTAGGCGCCGCGCCGCTCGTGACCTAGGATAGTGACCCTTAATGCGCTGGACATAGGGGTGGCATTTCCCTACGATCGAACAGGTAGGGTGGTGTGTGCAGCGGGGCGTGAAGGATAATTGGACAGGATGACCCAAACAGGGTACCACTGAGCATAGGGTCACGAAGCAAAATAGAGTAGTGTGGATTGTGGATACGAAGGAGGTGATTGGAAGACGTATAACAATTGTGGAAAAGTAAATGGAAGAGATGAACACAATGGCGGATAAAAGATAATTAACCTAAGGATTGAATACATGCATGAATGACGACATTATAGCCGTCGTCCTAATAAGATGATGAAACCTGGTTGGTCTGCACGTGGCACAATACGACACAAGGACAGTGCCGCTATGTCGTATCAATACTGGTGGCATACTCCGGTTAATATTATATATACACTTAGTTACTAGAAGAACAAGGCAATGGGGGTGGGGGGGGGGCAACTGAGCACGGGGGTACATATATCTATACTCGTCATGGAAAGGGAGATACGAGGTAGCTTTCTTGCATCTCTCCTGATAATCGTCTGCAGATTGGTCATAGTGCGTTTATCCGAATTAACAGGCCTAAATCAATACAATAACTGGCATAGGGTTATCGGGTGTATAGAGTCGTGGTTAAAGGTTGGGAATATATAGTTAGTGGATAAAACAACGGGAGGTTAGATACATAGAATTGCTAGAATTGGGGGGACTATGATTGTTATATAACTAAATACAGGGCTGACGTAATCACGATCTGATTTGGTGTGAAATGGAAGCTAAGGTGTCTTAGATCGTCTCGAACCTACACAATGAAAGTATTATAGCCTGTATGGTGGTTACATAATTAAATACATACTTAGGTACATCAAGAATATCAGTGAGTAAAGTATTGTGGTTTGTATATTAGAAGACTGTGATTGAGAGACGTATAATATGTGGAATGAATTGAGAGAGAGGGAGAGAGACCAAATCGGGAAAGGAAAAGGGGCCTGGGATCTCGTTGGGGATGGGAGTTTCGCTCTCAAGATTTTCGTTCCTGTGGCTCGTTAGGGTTGGAGGTTTCGCTCTCAGGTTTTTCGTTCCTGTGGTATTTTACATATCTTCTGAATCCTCCTAAAGATGAAGCATCTATCTGTCTATCTATATGCTCAGGCCCAATCCCCATTTTGGGGGTAGCCGACTCAAGACAGAGCAAGAACAGGGAAAACACAAAAACAACATAAAACAAAAAATAAACACAGATAAAAAACACAAACTCACACACATCCAGGTCACCCAGGAGAAGACCCAGAGACCAGGGTTACCAAGGTCGCTCCAGCACTCCCCCGGCCCCTGACCACCCGGAGAGGTTCCGATCTCGGCAGGCAGACATGCAGCGGAGCCAAAGCCACAAGCCCTCCCACCACACTTCCAGGCACACCCTTCATATTAATCGTCCCCCCGGGCCAGGCGCCTGATGGACTATTATCTAGTCGAACTTGCGCCCGACCCCTTACTCCAAATGACCATGTGTTCACTCAACTATTCACAAGCATTCTCCATTCACTCCTGTCCACCACCACTTCCCCTGCCTGATCTATAGTCATTCCTCTATCATCCAAAGCCTTTCTTACACAGTCTCTCCATCTCAATGGGGGTCTTCCTGCCCTTCTATCTCCCCTTGTACCTGACTCACATATTCTCTTTGTAAGCCTTTCATCTCCCATTCGTTCAACATGACCATACCAGCTCAGCACCCTTCTGTCCACTCTGGCCATAGAGTCCTCTACATAAGGACTGGCGTCGGCCATACTCGGGTCCCGGAACTTGGGTCCATTGTCAGGCCCACAAACTGAGGTCTTATTTTAGTTTTACTGGATATGGGACTTTGTGTTTTTACTCTACAACATCTTATTAACTAGAGCAACCAAGTAAAGGAAAATAAAACATTTGTTTTTGGTTGATTGACTCATAAGTCTCTTTCGTGATTGAACATAATAGGAAAATATACAGTTATAATGAGATAGTTTATAATAACATGTATTATACAAGCAAAGCATCATACCATGACTTACATTAATTAAAATAATATTAGAAGAAATTAAAGTAAAACCTTTGCAAAATATTACTTTACACATAATTTTACATATATCAAAAGTCACATAACACAATAATTAACTTAAACATTAGAAAGTTTCTCGTCGCCTTAAGCAGCCTAGTGTACACTCCCGATCGCTTGTATTAAATACAAAGGCCTTAAACAACACATTACACAATGTCTGGCATGCTCCTGAATGGCTAGCTAAAGGAGCATCTACATAAGACAAGCATTGTTTCAAGTAATTGCGACAACACTTTTTCGAGTCTTGAAGAGACATTTGAAGGGTGATGCCACTATGTACAAAGAAGACAGTAGCCAGTGTAGGCATACTCAGCCCACCTCGATTGAGCGCAGTCAAAAACTCTGATGACAAGCATTCCCCAGAATCTACTTCCTGTTGTCCATGTTTATGAGCTAAAAATCCCCCAATGTAGACAATTTTATGTTTTAAAGTATCATCTGAATCTAGAAGTAGTTGAGTGTCTTGGAATGTCAGCTCTTCCAGAAGTTGTAAATCACCATCATCTATTGCTGCTGTACAAAATTCACAGCTTACTTCTTTGGCTCGGTCAGGAACGATGTCACGTTTCAACAGCTGATGCAACTGCTGTACTTTGGATGCTGCTTGAACATCCCCAATGTCAATGTAAACATTTCCTCCACTACGTTGTCTTGCTTGACCAAAACACTTTTCTAGGGGATCTTGTGAAAAAAACAGCAGGTAGGATGTAAGCAAAATCATGGGTTTCAAAAAGATATTGTGCTGCTTCTATGTTATACCTTGTTGTGATGACAAAGGCATCTGCTGTTGACTGTGTTAGTTTCTTCTCTCTGCCATGCCCACCAGTCCACCGACAGCTGGATACAACTGTACACATTTCCTGCAGAGCTTTGAAGTTTGTACAGTTTAATGTCCAAGGTTCACGATATTGGTCTCGTAAATGAACTGCGCTGTACTTGCTTTTAACATTAATCATTTTAAACCAATTGGTTACCAGTGTTATGTATATCACTGTTCCATCCTGAAATTTAACAGTTCCTTTAAGATCTTCAAATGCAGCAATCGTTTTCTCATTGAACACTTGGCAAACTAAGGGCACACTCTGACGTTGCAATGGTTTAGGAAATACTGATGAGCGTGTGAGTTTTGTCAGACGAAGTGGTGTCTTCTGATCTTCATTGTAAAGAGCTTTAACATCAATCCAACACGCCAAATATTCTGTACCGTCCTTGCTAAAATGCAATTCTTGACATTTATCTGTGATCCAGTTGTTTCTCATATTCTTGAGGATGTGAACATAATCATAGACAAGGAAAACATTTATGCCATCTGGTGCTAGTTTTACTTTTCCAGGACCCCCAAGCATTCTGTAAACAGCTTGATTCAGTGGACAGTTGTCACAGACGAACGATACTGGATGGCCACCACTAGCTTTAACAACATATACAGCCTCAAGTAATATTTCCTTCAGTTGAATAGCATTCAGTTTTGATACAGGATGAATTCGTATGATGTACCATGGTCCTCCATAGTGACAAACAACTTCAATAGCAAGAGCAGATGTTGCTAGATTTTCTGGTCCGTTTGTTGCATAGCCTACTATATGCTCTCCTGTTGTTGTTGTTGTTGTTGTTCCCCAAGCTGCCTGGCCGAACAGCCCCAAGGCCCCGAGCAAGGCCAAGGCCATAACCGAGTGCCCCCACAGAACCCTCCCCGTCGACCACAATAAAGCCTGGGTGACCGAAGCCACTCCATGGCGGGGAGCTGAGGAGGGTGCGGAAATGCCCGGGAAACCAAAGCCCCACCCAGGGCCCTATGTCCCTCAGCAATTATGAAGAGAAAGTTGAGGGGCAAGGGAAAAATGTGACGCTTTGGCTTCCAATCTTGGTAGATTGGGAGGTCAATCCACGTTAGAGACACCGTCACTTGAGATCTAGAAAATATATAAGTAAAAGGAACAGTCAGAGTAAGCTATGGATATGGCAGAGATTGCTCAGTTCTCACTCTGATAGACCAGCCCATCACCACATGACTAGAACCCAATCCTCTCAGCATCAGCTAGGAAAGGCCCTAGAAAGCCGCCTTTGGCGGGGGGATAGCTCCCCTATTTCAACCCTTTTCGGGGTTGGGCACCCGCCCATGCTCTCCTGTAAATCTAAGGGCCTGCTTAAGCTTGACTTCATCAAACAAAATGTTAACTAACCGCTGTTGTGGCTTCAACTGATCAAAAAGGATTGGGAGACACTTGTCAGCATAAGTGCGAGATAACAATTGGCGAATCTGTTTTTCACAAGGAAGACTAATTGCTTTGGAGTTTCTAAGCATTCTATATGCTGCGGGTGATATACAAAACAGTTCTGCTGCAAGAATTAACATATGCTTTGTATATCGGCGATTTTTAGGAGGAATAAGGAGTTGTAACTGTGCTTGAATGAACTGAAAACCTTCAATTTCATGAAATTCTGTGATAGAGTCAAGTTCTGAAATTATTCTTTTTAAGCGGTCAGTATTAGTCGCTTCATGAGTGTTCATAATTTTCACTATTTCTTCAATTTGAGACCACTTACTTACCAAGCTATTTTTTTGAAGATTCAGTTTACTTTTTGGTATCTCCAAGCCACTTTTCTCTGCTACTACCAGCTGCAGAAAACCAAAAGGAGACTGTACCTCTTTAAAATGAAGAAACTTATCAACTGCTCTACCATTACCATCTGTCTTAAACATTGTCAGTTCTCTACCATTTTGCATTATATAAAACTCAGGGAAGTGTTTTCCAATCTCTCCTGCAAATTTGTCATAACTATGCATTTTGTCTTGTTCATTTTCAAATTCAGTTTGTTTTTTAAGTCTTGCTTCACTTGTCACTGTTTTAGTTAACCTAGGAGCTGACGTAAGTTGTTTGAGGCAAGACTTGGGTACACCTTTAAAAACTGTAGGAGGCCCAGCTGGTCGTTTTCCTCCCCGAACTGTGACCCAATCACAGTCGAAGTGTGATGCACAAATCCATAGTTTCGACCTGTCTCTCAAACTTTCTGGGCTATTTGGCATAGCACTAATCCATGCATGTCGTTCTTGTTCTTCATTCGGGAAACACACCATAGGACTGTATAGCTCTCCCCTGTAGTTTCCACAACAATTGAATGCAGCACATCTTTTCGGCATTGTGTAGCAGAGTAGCAGAGTAGACGTGTGCCGCCTGAGCTTTGCCTCCCATGTTACAAAGACTGTTCTATCGAAACCTTTAATTGCTATTGGGATGGCTCCTGACGTAAAGTGTTATAAATGCGATAAAACTGATGGGGAGAGAGAGAAGTTAAAGTGGATTGGATGCTCAGCTTGCAAAAACTGGGCCCATATCAAATGTGAACACTTGATTGGCATAAAGACTGAAAACGTAGCGCACATAAACTATGTCTGTGATCCATGTAAAACAAAGCTTGGAGTGTTAACTTCATTTAAGAATGAAATGGAAAACATAAAGAAAGAAATGATGAAAGAATTGATTGAATTCAAAGAAACGATGACCCAAGGTTTTGATGTAATGAGCGATAAACTAAAAAACATCAGGAGTGAATTAAATGATAAGATGACCCAAGGACTAGACGGTATAACTCAAGAACTTTCAACTCAATTGAAAGTAGTGAAGATGGAGATGCAAGGAGTCACTAGTGGTATGGGAAATGTTGTTGATGCTATAAGCGCTGACCCCGCGCAAACGTCAGCGGTTTCTGACTCGCCTGGGTGGTCGGATGTGGTGGCGGGGAGAAGAAAGAAGAAAGAAAAGAAGAATCTACTCGTTCTGAAGGCGACGGATGAGAATGAAAAGGCAACTGACAAGAGAGGAGAAATTTCTCAGGCGCTAGAGGGGATTAAAATTCACGATACGAAGTTTACCCCTAAAGGGAACATGGTGATGAATTTTGGCACTGTGGATATGCTGAATGATGCAGTTAAAAAGTTGGGAGAGGTGCCGGCTGTTACTACAAGGAGTGTGAAAAAATTAAAACCAAAAGTGATGATTTGCAATGTTCATCCTGAAGAGTCCAAGAGTGAGATAATTGATACATTAATTGCAAGGAATGATTTTCTGGATTCGATTGATGATATTAAAGGAAAGATTGCCATGATTTTTGATAAACCAGCTGCTGGAGGTACAGTCCATTATATCCTGAAATGTGAGCCTGAAGTCCGTGCGGCTCTCTACAAATATAAAGACAAGGTGCAACTTCAATGGGGAATATATAATATAAGAGACAGGTACCATGCATTGGCTTGTTTCTATTGCCAGAGATTTGGGCATGCAGAAAATAAGTGTGCTGCTAAACTAAACAGTGATGTGCCTGTTTGTTTTAAATGTGCTGGAACACATAGGTCGAAGGATTGTAAGGTGACTGTGAGAAAGTGCATAAATTGTATGAGATACGGGAAACAAGACGTGTATCATTCATCATCAGATACCCGGTGCCCGGTCTTTTCGAGTGAGATAGTCAAGGTGAGAGACCTAACTGATCATGGAATCTAGTGCTTTAATAAAGATAAAGGGGGGACTGATAAACATTCAATCAGTGGGAAATAAAACCTTTGAAATTCGAGACTTAATTAATGAGGCAAAATATGATGTACTAGCGGTAACTGAAACATGGCTGAGTGAATACGATACTGCTAAAATACTTGAAATGACTCCTTTAACGCATACCTTCTTGCACAATCCACGAAGAGGGAAGGGAGGTGGTGGTGTGGGAATTTTTCTTACAAACATGTTTAAGAAGACGAAAATATGTAAATCTGCAAGGTTCGGTAGTTTTGAACATATACAGGTGGGCTGTGGGAATGGAGGCTGGAAATGAACTTTTATTGTGGTTTATAGACCCCCAAATTTAAGTGCCAGTACATTATACTTGGAAACAATTGATATGGTTAGTACGAATACATTCGTCTTTGGTGACTTTAATCTGTGGGTGGATGTTCCGAATGATTACTATGCTACTATCTTTATAGAATTGATGGAGTCTTTCCACTTGATAAATAAAGTGCATACTGCAACTTCAAGAGGTGGTCATGCATTAGACTTGGTTTTTACGAATAGAGAAAGCGATATGATAAATGAGCTGTATGTTGAAGATGAGTGTTGTATTTCGCCGGTCCATAAACTAGTTACTTTTAACATGCCGTTTGTAAGTAAACCTAGACAATCTAAGACAATAAAGTGTAGGTCAAAAAGAAAATTTGAGCCACAACTACTAATATCGACTGTTGCGAATGAAATACTAATTAAGAAAAGAGAACACTGTGCTCACGGTGAATTAATAGATGACTGTACGTCATGTTTCACTAATCTGTATAACAGCATTGCTAGAGAAAAATACGAAGATATGTGCCCCATTATTGAAAAGAAAATAGTAATAGTTGATAGTGCGCCGTGGTTTAATGCTGATATTCAAAGAGCAAAAAAGGCCAAGAAGAAATATGAGAGGCTATGGAGACGTCTACGAACCGAAGAGGCAAGAGATAACTATAAAAGAGCTCGGAATATAGAAAACAGGTTCATTGTGCTTAGAAAACGTGAATACTATATGAATAAAGCAAAAGAAGCTGGATCTGACATGAATAAGCTGTATGTGGTACTTGACAACTTGACGGGAAACAAGAAGAAAAATAAGTTACCAGAAGGGATTCCGGATATGACATTGGCGAATGATTTTTCTGACTTTTTTTGTGATAAAATTAATGCCATTGTTGGAAATTTTGGAGTAGTCGAGACTCAAGACGTTGTTGTAGCTGAGCCTACTGTGACTAAGTTAACAGAATTTACTATGACGGATCTGAATACAGTTAAATCCATAGTTACGAAAGCAAAACTTACCCATTGTAGTAATGATCCTATACCGATACGTGAAATAGTGCACAGTAAAATTTTTAACAGTTTTCTGGACATATATGTTGACATAATAAACTGTAGCATTGCAAATAATGTATTTCCATGGTCTGAAAAGAATGCGATTGTGAAGCCTATTATTAAAGGGAGCCTTGATTCTCAATGCTTGAGCTCTTTTAGGCCTGTTTCCAATTTAACATTTCTATCAAAAATTACTGAAAATGTAATTCTGGGTCAGTTATGGGATCACTTGAGTTTAGTGAAGGCTCTCCCTGACAACCAGTCCGCATATAGAAGACTTTACTCTACGGAAACCACGATGTGCTCTGTGATTAATGATTTACTCGTGCAAATGGACAATGCGAAGTGTGGAATCTTAATTTTGTTGGACTTGAGTGCTGCGTTCGATACAGTGGTGCATAGCTTACTAATAGAAGACTGTAAAGCTATTGGTATTGATGGTAATGCGCTGGAATACCTTCAAAGTTACCTTACTAACAGAACTTATTGTGTGCAAATAAGTAATAAATTCTCAGAGATGAAGCATCTAGAGAGGGGCGTCCCTCAAGGGAGTGTTCTTGGACCAATTCTATTCTGTATATATATAATTGCACTATCTAGCATATTAATGAAACATGGAGTGAAATTCAAGCTGTTTGCGGATGACACCCAATTCTATCTGGCACTAAGTCACGTGGTGAATGTTGAGGAGAAGATTAGTGGTTTACTAAAAGACATTGGAAAGTGGATGGCGTCAAAGCAACTGAAATTAAATGAAAATAAAACTGAATGCCTATTAGTAGGCAGACGGGTGAACCTTGAGAGACTGGCCGTGCAAAGCCTCAATATCAATGATAGTGTGATGACTGTGAGTAGTGTGGTGAAGGATTTGGGAGTCTTGGTTGATAGTGAACTGTCATTTAAAAACCAGATTAATCAAACAGTGCGAATCTCTGCCTATCATCTGAGGAATATTGCTTTTGTGAGAAAATATCTGGATATTAATACAACCAAAATGTTGATCCACAATCATGTAATTAGTAAATTAGACTATTGTAATTCTCTATATTATCGGCTACCAAATTACTTGCTACGAAAACTACAACTTATAATGAATAGAGCAGCAAGATTAATAAAGAGTTTACCATTCCGTGCGAGTATAACGCCGGCATTAATTGACCTGCATTGGCTGCCGGTGAAAGCGAGGATCATATTCAAACTGTGTGTTATAGTGTATCAAGCTTTGAACTTTGGAAAGCCGGAATATGTGCGAGACTTATTGGAAGACTTCAATGTTGGCACTGATATGATGCTGAGACATGGCAACGTGCTGCATCAATTGAATGAGCCACGGTGCAATCATGAATTTGGATTTAGGGCCTTCGAAAAGAGTGCACCGAGACTTTATAATAATCTACCAGTTAATGTGAAAAGGTGTGCGAACATAAAGCCCCTTATTAAGTCACTAAAAACACATTTGTTCAGGGAGTGTTATGACTTAGAAGATGGCACTGTGAGACAAGACTACAAGTGCTAGATGGTTTAAAGGGCAGCTGCGACGAGCATCACATCTAGTGACGGAGCGCGGCTGAGAAACTCCACACCAAGTAACAAGTAAGTATTGTTCCTGTAAAGCAAAAAAACAAGAATAGTTGTAAAATGGTTATCAGTACATATCAAAGCAACCCGTTGACATCAGCTCAATTCTAATATTTATCAGCTAAATAAGTTGTTAACACAGATCCTTTTGTGACTGGTAAGTATTTATAAGAAAATTACTTACAATAAGCTGAGAGATAACGAACAACAGAACAAAAATGTGTTGCCTCTAACGTGTCTCGTGGGTGACTGGCGTCTGGCATCGTCCTGGGCTGTTCGTTTTCTGGCGAGACATTATGTCGCCAATATGGCGGGGATATGGACGATTGCGTGTGAAATTACATGCATTTATATGTAAAGTTGTGTTTGTGTTTAAGAAAGTCGGAGAGACCACTGCTTTCATGATACTGCTTTTAAGCAATGGACCCAAGTTTCAAACTCCGAGAGTGCTCGTTTCCAGTCCTTATGTAAAGGGGTCTATGACTCTGGCTGACAAATGTTCCTGCTGCCCCACTCTCCTACGTATCTCTTCATTCCTCAATCTGTCTCTACGAGTAACTCCACACATGAAGCATATCTTTACTAAAGAGGAAGGCTTTCAAGTATCCCTTTACACTTGAAACACTAGTAAGATTCAGGCAACTTTTTATCCCATAAAAAGTCTAAGCCTATCTTAATCTCTAATCCGGCTTCTCCCAGAAGCCCTCATAGATCGCCGTAATGAAGGCCGTGATACCCTATTGTATCAATCAATTGTTTGACAATTTATCACGAATTGCAAATCCGGTAATATAACCACCCAACGGTACAACCGCCGGGTTTTATGTGTAATGACAAACCAATTGTACCTGCCCCAGACCTCTTTGTATAAAGGTCGCCGGGAGGAAAAGACCAAACAAAACCAACAGCATTGTTTCAATGACTTTGAAAAGCCGAGAAAACCATATCCAACAGGTGTCAGCATGATCACCTAGATAAATGTGTGGAGCCCACCTCGCCGTGAATAAAACAGGAAGCCTGATCACAGGCTCGACCACAGAAAATGCAGTTTCTGATGAGCCCTCAAGCTACCCAACTCGCCGGGGTAACTAACCTATTTTAACCAACCTGATTAAAACTCTGTAAAAACTCGCCGGGGTAACTAACCTATTTTAACCATCCAGATTAAAACTCGGTAAACAAAACTGCTTTCTCGGAGCAATCGAGAAAAAACGCCGGAAAGGCAACCCACACCAAACAGAACGCAGTTTGATAAACATAATCAGACCCCCAGTCTGAAGCTCCTGGATTAGCCAATCACAACTAAACCAGGACACACATGGCACATGAAAACATTTTTATTAAAATAAACAATGAAAACACTTGCATATGTGAAAAAACTACGAGTGGCTGGCTAGGCCTGGTGAAAACAGAAAAAACACTTAATGACGTCGAAACACCATCGAAAAGCACTCCAACCCACCAAAACTGGAACAGCCGCCACATCAAAATCGTAGAAAACACGAGGGAAAAAACACTGACTCGGTTCACAGAAAGAACTTCACTAAGTGAAGAAAAATACACCAGGAACGTCAGTACAAAAAACATAGGCTACTCCATCAGAAAGATAGCAAGAAGCCCGACATCGCGTAATTACAGCCTCCTAACCAGCTAGGCGTAAAGATGGCTAAACACGAAAAACGTTTCAGAGCGTCCTCAACTCGGCCACGAGGGTCCGTCCGAAATAGACGCCCCAACAAAACGACCCAAAATACACTTGTTCTGCGAGAAAAACCACCCATGACACCCCTGCTAAGCTAATCCTAACCTTACTCAAGACATCCCAGAGTAAACAACTGAGAAAAAACTCACTAGGGACCCAAGAATGCGGAATCAAAGCGGAGCACTTTGGGGGACACGTCCGGGTGGGTTGAGCGCAGAGCAAGGAAGGTGGTTAGATGCGCTAGCCAGCGTCTGGTCCAAGAATCCACAAAAGTACATCCACGGAATATGGAAAGCTTATGAATAGTTATTCTTATTTTATTTTTATTTTTTATTTGTTACGAAGTTTTTTCGTAGTGAGAACCCAATCATAAAGACGAACCATGAGTGATTTAGCGTGTGCTTATGATGAAGGTTCCTCTGAGCTCTGCGGCGGTAGTTTCAAACTGCGCTTATGGGCGTTTGAAGAGGTAGCCTTATGTAATAGGCATAATCGTCAATGATGGAGGGGCCACTAATAAATAATCAAGTCTGAATTGGTTATCGTATTTTATTCAGAATCGACTGAAGTATTTATCGCGTTTTGTTCAGCTTAGGAGAGGTCTATGGAAGTCAATGGGAGATGGGCATATTTATTCCCTCATTTATATATCTTATTATTGTATAAGTTTCCACCCTAGACCTCCATCAAGCTAAAACAAAATACACCCGCCCAAGACCAACCTTCTAGATATATTTATACATTTTTTGATAGATAGTTTCTCTTAAATTACAGACTAGCTATAGCTCGACAGAGAGTGGTAATCTATGCATTATCTGTAAACTACGATCATTTCCAAAATATTCGTTCGGTATTAGGCGCTGAGAAGGTAAAGAAATTAGCGCGTTTTTCAAAGACACTGTGGACCATAGAGTTTTTATGTTTTGAAAAACTGGCAAGTTGCTCATGGCAGACCTATAATTGTTAAATATATATAATAAAAAAGCATAATTCAGAGACAAATGTGTTAATTAAACAATAATATTACTTCCTAACTCTATAGGAATGCAAAGGACTCTAATTTACTCGAAATAATAATTTTAAGTATATGAAGGACATAATATTTACAACACTCACCCCTGTCAGTTGTCTAACATTTGAATCATGCCTTGTAACGAAGGCTGTGAGTGGCTGAAACTGTCACCAGAGTCCTGCCTCCCGGCTGGTGGCCACACCCCCAGAGTCCGTTAATCTTTGGTCTTGGCCGAGCTGACCAAAGACTACCAGACAATCTCGGGAGGCTGTCTGCTTCTGTCTGGTTGTGTCTGGTAATCTATGGTAATCTATGGTAATCTATGCCTCTTTGTGCCTTTGAAAAACGCGCTAAATGTTTAAGGGGGAGATAGTCGCTTTTTCTGGACCTCCTCCTCCCTTATGTAAGCGTATTAGATATGAGATTTTAAGACGTTCGTTCCGTTAGTTTGGCGATGTTGAGACCTTTCGCCCCATTTGTTGTCAATAATAAGACCTTTCGTGGCATCAAATCAACCAAGCTACAGACCGACATGGTTAAACACATACAATAGCACTGGATATATCAAAGGCATTTGATAAAGTCTGGCATCAATCCTTATTGTCGAAGATGTCACACTACGGCCTTGCATCATTAGTTCCACTAATTTCTTCTTATCTTCATAACAGAAAAAATACGTGTAATGGTAGATGGCCTTTATTCTCAATTTCACTCAATAAATGACCCCAGGGATCAGTTTTGGCCCCAACTCTGTTCCTCATTCATATCAATGATCTCATATCTACCACTCATAATCCAATACATTCCTACGCAGATGACTCAACACTCCACAGTTCCTTCACATTTACCAATTCTTTCACCCAACCCGATCTTATAAATTCAAAAATAAACACTGCAATTTCTCTGAACCAGGACCTTTCTAGAATTAATGAATGGGGACAAAAGAATCTAGTGTCCTTTAATGCACAGAAAACCAAGTACAGTACTGTACATTCAATTTTCTAACCAACAGAATCTCACTGACTCCCATATATTTTTTAATGATGTAAATATTCCCACTTTCCCTAGTATTGCCATTCTCGGTGTAACATTAACTACTAACTTGAGCTGGACACATTATGTTAGAAGCATTGCTAAGAATGCCTCTAAAAAACTGGGACTCCTGTACAGAGTTCGAGAATTCTTCACTGACGAGCAGTTGGCCGTAATATATAAGTCATGTGCGTTCTCAGATGGATTACTGTTCACCTCTGTGGAGTGGAAGTGGAGTGGTTGCATTGAGGCAGTTGGACAAAATTCAAAATAAAGCTATTAGATTAATCAATAACCCTGCAATCACACAGGACCTCCCTACATTATCCTTACGAAGAAACGTTGCATCGCTTGCATTATTCTACAGATATTTTCACAGCAATTGTTCCGAGGAACTTGCTTCAATTGTGCCGCCTCTCCACATCTTTCCCCGTAGAACTAGGGCAGCTGGAAGCGTCCATGAATTTACACTTTCTCCTCCACAATGCAGAACTTCTGCTTATCAAAATTCATATATCCCCAGAACTACTACTCTTTGGAATTCACTTCCCTCGAGTTGCTTTCCACAAACTTACAATCTACAACAGTTTAAATCCAGTTGTTACAAACATTTTATGAATAGAGGATGCCTTTTAGCACAATGACCTTTTTTGTTTTATCTGTGTTTTTCCTTCCTCCGTTCATTGTCTTTAAAAAAAAAAAAAAAAAAAAAAAAAAAAATATATATATATATATAGGCTATACGGTATATAATATATATTTTACATGGCGAGCGATAGCGAGCCTTCGACCAGGACATTTTTCTACCAACAAATTTATCTTGAAAGGGGGTCAAGCTTTTTTTTTTTTATTTTTTTTTTAAAACCTTGATGGAGGTCTAGCGAGAAAACTAAAAAATATAGTTAATGGTTTAATATATAGGCCTAAAACCAAGCTCTAACACCTTAACCCCTTCTGTACCGGCGACGTCTTTTCATTATATTATGGCTTCTACTAATGTATTTTACTCAGTTTAAGAAGGATCTATAGCAATTTTAAGGCTTCGAACTATCTCATTCAACCCTTTTAACTACCACAGATCCTTCCTAAGCTACATAAAATCGTCCAAATATAGCTAGAATTAGATACAACACACGTCGCTGGTACAGAAGGGGTTAAGAATACATGACAAAAAGGGTGGCATTCTTAAACCAACTTTTCCCTTGGCAGAGAAGTTAATGGACGAAATAACTTGAAAAATTACGTTACCTTGAGAAATAAGAATGTTAATCCCTGCATTCTCTGTAGACAACGATCAGCCCCACAATAGTTAAGCGCTCGGAAGGTAATGTTTTAACCCCTTCTGTACCGGCGACGTCTTTTTAATATGATTCTAGCAGTAGGCCTATTTAGACGATTTTGTGTAGTTTAAATTAAGAAGGATGTGTGGTGTTAATATAGGTCGAGTGAGACAGTTCCAAGCTTTTGTGTAGTTTAAGAAGGATGTGTGGTGTTAATATAGGTCGAGTGAGACAGTTCCAAGCTTTTGTGTAGTTTAAGAAGGATGTGTGGTGTTAATATAGGTCGAGTGAGACAGTTCCAAGCTTTTGTGTAGTTTTAAGAAGGATGTGTGGTGTTAATATAGGTCGAGTGAGACAGTTCCAAGCTTTTGTGTAGTTTAAGAAGGATGTGTGGTGTTAATATAGGTCGAGTGAGACAGTTCCAAGCTTTTGTGTAGTTTAAGAAGGATGTGTGGTGTTAATATAGGTCGAGTGAGACAGTTCCAAGCTTTTGTGTAGTTTAAGAAGGATGTGTGGTGTTAATATAGGTCGAGTGAGACAGTTCCAAGCTTTTGTGTAGTTTAAGAAGGATGTGTGGTGTTAATATAGGTCGAGTGAGACAGTTCCAAGCTTTTGTGTAGTTTAAGAAGGATGTGTGGTGTTAATATAGGTCGAGTGAGACAGTTCCAAGCTTTTGTGTAGTTTAAGAAGGATGTGTGGTGTTAATATAGGTCGAGTGAGACAGTTCCAAGCTTTTGTGTAGTTTAAGAAGGATGTGTGGTGTTAATATAGGTCGAGTGAGACAGTTCCAAGCTTTTGTGTAGTTTAAGAAGGATGTGTGGTGTTAATATAGGTCGAGTGAGACAGTTCCAAGCTTTTGTGTAGTTTAAGAAGGATGTGTGGTGTTAATATAGGTCGAGTGAGACAGTTCCAAGCTTTTGTGTAGTTTAAGAAGGATGTGTGGTGTTAATATAGGTCGAGTGAGACAGTTCCAAGCTTTTGTGTAGTTTGAGAAGGATGTGTGGTGTTAATATAGGTCGAGTGAGACAGTTCCAAGCTTTTGTGTAGTTTAAGAAGGATGTATGGTGTTAATATAGGTCGAGTGAGACAGTTCCAAGCTTTTGTGTAGTTTAAGAAGGATGTGTGGTGTTAATATAGGTCGAGTGAGACAGTTCCAAGCTTTTGTGTAGTTTAAGAAGGATATGTGGTGTTAATATAGGTCGAGTGAGACAGTTCCAACCTTTTGTGTAGTTTAAGAAGGATGTGTGGTGTTAATATAGGTCGAGTGAGACAGTTCCAAGCTTTTGTGTAGTTTAAGAAGGATGTGTGGTGTTAATATAGGTCGAGTGAGACAGTTCCAAGCTTTTGTGTAGTTTAAGAAGGATGTGTGGTGTTAATATAGGTCGAGTGAGACAGTTCCAAGCTTTTGTGTAGTTTAAGAAGGATGTGTGGTGTTAATATAGGTCGAGTGAGACAGTTCCAAGCTTTTGTGTAGTTTAAGAAGGATGTGTGGTGTTAATATAGGTCGAGTGAGACAGTTCCAAGCTTTTGTGTAGTTTAAGAAGGATGTGTGGTGTTAATATAGGTCGAGTGAGACAGTTCCAAGCTTTTGTGTAGTTTAAGAAGGATGTGTGGTGTTAATATAGGTCGAGTGAGACAGTTCCAAGCTTTTGTGTAGTTTAAGAAGGATGTGTGGTGTTAATATAGGTCGAGTGAGACAGTTCCAAGCTTTTGTGTAGTTTAAGAAGGATGTGTGGTGTTAATATAGGTCGAGTGAGACAGTTCCAAGCTTTTGTGTAGTTTAAGAAGGATGTGTGGTGTTAATATAGGTCGAGTGAGACAGTTCCAAGCTTTTGTGTAGTTTAAGAAGGATGTGTGGTGTTAATATAGGTCGAGTGAGACAGTTCCAAGCTTTTGTGTAGTTTAAGAAGGATGTGTGGTGTTAATATAGGTCGAGTGAGACAGTTCCAAGCTTTTGTGTAGTTTAAGAAGGATGTGTGGTGTTAATATAGGTCGAGTGAGACAGTTCCAAGCTTTTGTGTAGTTTAAGAAGGATGTGTGGTGTTAATATAGGTCGAGTGAGACAGTTCCAAGCTTTGTGTAGTTTAAGAAGGATGTGTGGTGTTAATATAGGTCGAGTGAGACAGTTCCAAGCTTTTGTGTAGTTTAAGAAGGATGTGTGGTGTTAATATAGGTCGAGTGAGACAGTTCCAAGCTTTTGTGTAGTTTAAGAAGGATGTGTGGTGTTAATATAGGTCGAGTGAGACAGTTCCAAGCCTTTGTGTAGTTTAAGAAGGATGTGTGGTGTTAATATAGGTCGAGTGAGACAGTTCCAAGCCTTTGTGTAGTTTAAGAAGGATGTGTGGTGTTAATATAGGTCGAGTGAGACAGTTCCAAGCTTTTGTGTAGTTTAAGAAGGATGTGTGGTGTTAATATAGGTCGAGTGAGACAGTTCCAAGCTTTTGTGTAGTTTAAGAAGGATGTGTGGTGTTAATATAGGTCGAGTGAGACAGTTCCAAGCCTTTGTGTAGTTTAAGAAGGATGTGTGGTGTTAATATAGGTCGAGTGAGACAGTTCCAAGCTTTTGTGTAGTTTAAGAAGGATGTGTGGTGTTAATATAGGTCGAGTGAGACAGTTCCAAGCCTTTGTGTAGTTTAAGAAGGATGTGTGGTGTTAATATAGGTCGAGTGAGACAGTTCCAAGCTTTTGTGTAGTTTAAGAAGGATGTGTGGTGTTAATATAGGTCGAGTGAGACAGTTCCAAGCCTTTGTGTAGTTTAAGAAGGATGTGTGGTGTTAATATAGGTCGAGTGAGACAGTTCCAAGCCTTTGTGTAGTTTAAGAAGGATGTGTGGTGTTAATATAGGTCGAGTGAGACAGTTCCAACCTTTTGTGTAGTTTAAGAAGGATGTGTGGTGTTAATATAGGTCGAGTGAGACAGTTCCAAGCCTTTGTGTAGTTTAAGAAGGATGTGTGGTGTTAATATAGGTCGAGTGAGACAGTTCCAAGCTTTTGTGTAGTTTAAGAAGGATGTGTGGTGTTAATATAGGTCGAGTGAGACAGTTCCAAGCTTTTGTGTAGTTTAAGAAGGATGTGTGGTGTTAATATAGGTCGAGTGAGACAGTTCCAAGCTTTTGTGTAGTTTAAGAAGGATGTGTGGTGTTAATATAGGTCGAGTGAGACAGTTCCAAGCTTTTGTGTAGTTTAAGAAGGATGTGTGGTGTTAATATAGGTCGAGTGAGACAGTTCCAAGCTTTTGTGTAGTTTAAGAAGGATGTGTGGTGTTAATATAGGTCGAGTGAGACAGTTCCAAGCCTTTGTGTAGTTTAAGAAGGATGTGTGGTGTTAATATAGGTCGAGTGAGACAGTTCCAAGCTTTTGTGTAGTTTAAGAAGGATGTGTGGTGTTAATATAGGTCGAGTGAGACAGTTCCAAGCTTTTGTGTAGTTTAAGAAGGATGTGTGGTGTTAATATAGGTCGAGTGAGACAGTTCCAAGCTTTTGTGTAGTTTAAGAAGGATGTGTGGTGTTAATATAGGTCGAGTGAGACAGTTCCAAGCTTTTGTGTAGTTTAAGAAGGATGTGTGGTGTTAATATAGGTCGAGTGAGACAGTTCCAAGCTTTTGTGTAGTTTAAGAAGGATGTGTGGTGTTAATATAGGTCGAGTGAGACAGTTCCAAGCTTTTGTGTAGTTTAAGAAGGATGTGTGGTGTTAATATAGGTCGAGTGAGACAGTTCCAAGCTTTTGTGTAGTTTAAGAAGGATGTGTGGTGTTAATATAGGTCGAGTGAGACAGTTCCAAGCTTTTGTGTAGTTTAAGAAGGATGTGTGGTGTTAATATAGGTCGAGTGAGACAGTTCCAAGCTTTTGTGTAGTTTAAGAAGGATGTGTGGTGTTAATATAGGTCGAGTGAGACAGTTCCAAGCTTTTGTGTAGTTTAAGAAGGATGTGTGGTGTTAATATAGGTCGAGTGAGACAGTTCCAAGCCTTTGTGTAGTTTAAGAAGGATGTGTGGTGTTAATATAGGTCGAGTGAGACAGTTCCAAGCTTTTGTGTAGTTTAAGAAGGATGTGTGGTGTTAATATAGGTCGAGTGAGACAGTTCCAAGCCTTTGTGTAGTTTAAGAAGGATGTGTGGTGTTAATATAGGTCGAGTGAGACAGTTCCAAGCTTTTGTGTAGTTTAAGAAGGATGTGTGGTGTTAATATAGGTCGAGTGAGACAGTTCCAAGCTTTTGTGTAGTTTAAGAAGGATGTGTGGTGTTAATATAGGTCGAGTGAGACAGTTCCAAGCTTTTGTGTAGTTTAAGAAGGATGTGTGGTGTTAATATAGGTCGAGTGAGACAGTTCCAAGCTTTTGTGTAGTTTAAGAAGGATGTGTGGTGTTAATATAGGTCGAGTGAGACAGTTCCAAGCTTTTGTGTAGTTTAAGAAGGATGTGTGGTGTTAATATAGGTCGAGTGAGACAGTTCCAAGCTTTTGTGTAGTTTAAGAAGGATGTGTGGTGTTAATATAGGTCGAGTGAGACAGTTCCAAGCTTTTGTGTAGTTTAAGAAGGATGTGTGGTGTTAATATAGGTCGAGTGAGACAGTTCCAAGCTTTTGTGTAGTTTAAGAAGGATGTGTGGTGTTAATATAGGTCGAGTGAGACAGTTCCAAGCTTTTGTGTAGTTTAAGAAGGATGTGTGGTGTTAATATAGGTCGAGTGAGACAGTTCCAAGCTTTTGTGTAGTTTAAGAAGGATGTGTGGTGTTAATATAGGTCGAGTGAGACAGTTCCAAGCTTTTGTGTAGTTTAAGAAGGATGTGTGGTGTTAATATAGGTCGAGTGAGACAGTTCCAAGCTTTTGTGTAGTTTAAGAAGGATGTGTGGTGTTAATATAGGTCGAGTGAGACAGTTCCAAGCTTTTGTGTAGTTTAAGAAGGATGTGTGGTGTTAATATAGGTCGAGTGAGACAGTTCCAAGCTGTTGTGTAGTTTAAGAAGGATGTGTGGTGTTAATATAGGTCGAGTGAGACAGTTCCAAGCTTTTGTGTAGTTTAAGAAGGATGTGTGGTGTTAATATAGGTCGAGTGAGACAGTTCCAAGCTTTTGTGTAGTTTAAGAAGGATGTGTGGTGTTAATATAGGTCGAGTGGGACAGTTCCAAGCTTTTGTGTAGTTTAAGAAGGATGTGTGGTGTTAATATAGGTCGAGTGAGACAGTTCCAAGCTTTTGTGTAGTTTAAGAAGGATGTGTGGTGTTAATATAGGTCGAGTGAGACAGTTCCAAGCCTTTGTGTAGTTTAAGAAGGATGTGTGGTGTTAATATAGGTCGAGTGAGACAGTTCCAAGCTTTTGTGTAGTTTAAGAAGGATGTGTGGTATTAATTTAGGTCGAGTGAGACAGTTCCAAGCCTTTGTGTAGTTTAAGAAGGATGTGTGGTGTTAATATAGGTCGAGTGAGACAGTTCCAAGCTTTTGTGTAGTTTAAGAAGGATGTGTGGTGTTAATATAGGTCGAGTGAGACAGTTCCAAGCTTTTGTGTAGTTTAAGAAGGATGTGTGGTGTTAATATAGGTCGAGTGAGACAGTTCCAAGCTTTTGTGTAGTTTAAGAAGGATGTGTGGTGTTAATATAGGTCGAGTGAGACAGTTCCAAGCTTTTGTGTAGTTTAAGAAGGATGTGTGGTGTTAATATAGGTCGAGTGAGACAGTTCCAAGCTTTTTAATTGCTGGAGGCCCTTTTGAAACTAAATAAAATCGTCTAATAGTAGCCAACATTATGTTAAAAAGACCCAGTTGGTAAATAATAGTTGAAGAATACGAACTTTATATTTACAATTTGAATACCGATAGTCGAATTCTTTCCCACATTCCGAATCTATAATTGATAATTAGTTACCAATGGTGGTGATTCACTTATGTGTTCAAACCTGAAACTATACTCTGTTTCTTTTCAACTGACGGTATATTGTAAAGTTTCCCATCAATATTTCTCAGTTATTTTGAAGATTTTGTAGTGAAATATGATGCACATTTTATAAACTTGGTCTTGATATGATACAGAGATATAGCGGTTTCATATTTTTTCCACTGAGTATTGATAAATTAGCTGCTAAGGGATTCAATTTACCGTCAGATGAAATGAAACCGATTAGGATCCTTGCCATATGTCTTTGTAGGCCTAATATATTCTGTTTTATTCATTATACTGAATAGAATTTGAGAGTAATATGTCTGTAACATTAACCCTTAACTGGCGGCGCGCAACATATGTCGAAATAAATAAATTTGGACTAAGTGGCGGTGCACGACAGCTGTCGAGTGCCATTTTCAGCACGTAATGTTGCTGACAGAGAGAGCTGAGCGGTGGGACGAGCGTAGTAACCTTGTGACCGCTCCCCACGACCACCGTGGACATACTGAACTGTATTCTACTTTCCTCCCCCCTTTCTCACTCGCTACACAGGGAATTATGTAAGGAAATTACCTTATTTCAGGGTTTTGGCACTCGTGTAGCACGATCGTTGCAAGAGAAAGTGGTCGTACAAGGATGGTTCGGGTGTCATTGGAAAGCTCTGTTTATGCCCTTTCAGGGATAGATACTTGTTTTACGCTCTGGGTCTTATTTAGGCATGAAAATGAGCACGGAAACAACCCTATTTAGGGTGAAACCCCCCCGCTGTGCGGTACGGTCAAATAGACTGCCTAGCCCGCCAATAAGGTGTTAATGAATATATAGAAATGAGTGATATTTTGATGACTTCAATCTATATATTTCGACTTACTGGATGGAAACTGATTACTATTTGGTGTATTAGAAAGAGCAGCAGACAACGTTTTATTGTCCCCCCCATTATGTGCCTTTCTCACATGTGCGATTTCTTACAATTTTCACCGGCGACACCCATATTCGTGACATGTCGGACAACAAACTTATACCCTCGCATAATAATTGTATGCTTCGGCCGGCCTCGCGTGGACCCTCGCGGGTCGTCGCAAATGTTCGGTTTGTTCAAAATTTGGGATGAGGACTCACGAGGGTTCGTTGCCCTCGCAAGCATCGTCGAACATTGCAGAATGATCCGAGAGGCCCTCAGGGATCATCGACGACGTCGGCGAGGGTGTCGCATGAAAAAAACGTCAAAATGTTCCAAAACGTCGCACGATGGCCCGCCGATGATCCCAGATGTTCCTAGAACATCGCAGATGCACAATAATCACCGGCGATTTCCTCGTCGATTAATCGCCGCCGTGCGGATTAATACTCGCTGAGGGTGTACCCGCCAGGGGCACACTCTGCACGAGGCAGCAGAAGGCATGCGAAGGGCCTTGCTACGCCGCTGACGCTCACGACACACCTCGACGAGGCCAAAGAGGATGTTCGACGAGAGGTGTGTAATAAAAAGGGATTATCACCCTGTACCTCAATTTTATTTTTGAGGTGGGGTGAGGTGAGGTGAGTTGAGGTCAGGTCAGGTCTCCATTGTATCCATTGTACGTCTGTCAGAGGTGAGGTCAGGTCAGGGGGTATATAGGCCACGGTACAGCTCCGAAAAGGTCATTCCACAGTTTCCAGTCAACAATCCACACACCACTCTCCAAACTACCAACACTCTCCATTTTAACATGGCTCCCAAGGCACAACCAACGCTGAAGAAGGTGGCGAAGAAGGTGGACAAGAAGAAGGTGGACAAGAACAAGGCGACCACGACAACTATTGAGAGTGAGACGCTCGTCATCCAAGCCCATGATGTTGTGCTTGCCATGCCGGGTGCTGAAGGAGATGGGGCGTCAATGGACGTGGATAGGCCCCAGGAAAATCAGCCGAGCCAGCAACTGACGAATTGGTGGTTGAGGTCCACAGGAGCCAAGGTGACAGCGACGAGATCAACATTACCCCTTTTTTCCCTTACCCCTCAACTTTCCCTTCATAATTGCTGAGGGGCACAGGGCCTTGGGTGGGGCTTTGGTTTCCCGGGCGTTTCCGCACCCTCCTCAGCTCCCTGCCTTGGAGTGGCTTCGGTCACCCGGGCTTTGTTAGAGGTAAGCAGGGAGGATTTTGTGGGGGCGCTCGTTTATGGCCTTGGCCTTGCTCGAGACCTTGGGGCTGTTCGGCCAGACAGCCTGGGGAACAACAACAACAACAACAACAACATTACCCCGGAAGAGAACTCGTCCTCCGACAGTGACGACGCTGCCCCATACGGAGTCATAACTGCCGCCATGGAGAACGACCTGGCAGATTGGGTCCAGAATCACCCAGCCCTATGGGCCAAGTCAGACGCTCGTTACCGCGACAAAAATTATAAGGTGCACATTTTCGAGAAGAAAGGGAAGCAACTGAATTTACCAGGTAAGTGGCTATGAGTTATTTGGAAATATATATAATGGTTTGTGTGATGATACATGACAAGTGAAAAATGTGATATTTCTGTCGATTTGTAGCGCTTGCCCCTTGTTTTGTTTGCTAAATAATCTCCCCTCAATCTCACCAAATACCGACATATTCTCTTGTGACCATATTCACCAGCGACCGCGCTGGTGTAGTGACTAGCGTCTCGGACTTCCACCCAGAAGGCCCGGGATCGCGCCCACGCTCGGCGCATTAAAGATTTTTCACAAACACTGAGTCGTTACCATCCCTCATGAGCAAGGGGATGGGGTAGTAGTACAGGACCCCAATGGAAATACGCCTAATCGGCCTTATTGGGCTATCCTTAGCTGGCTTAGCATGCGCTGGCTTTAAGAACTATTATTATTATTATTATTATTATGTTTTTAATGCACTCTCTCTCGTGGATAAAGCTCCACCAACACGACCCAAATTCAAAACCGTCAGGGATAACGACCGAGGACCGAGGACAGCCATGAATGTAAATGTAGATCCGACCAGAACCAATAATTTGAATAAAGACCGTTCCTTGAATCCCAAATCCAAAACTTTGAATGTTTTCTATGCAAACGCTCGTAGCATACGCAATAAATTTTCAGATTTAGAGGAACTAGTGTTTACAGAAAATTATGATGTGATTGGCATAACAGAATCTTGGCTCAATACACAAGATAGAGACTTTTTAGCAGAGTATTCACTTCCCGGTTATGTAATGTTTGAGAACAGCCGAATAAATAAAAATGGAGGTGGCGTTTTATTTTATATCAAAGAAAGTCTTAACCCGACCCTCGTGTCAAAACCTCAAATTGTGAACGTCGACACATCTTTTGTGCTAATAAAGAATAATAAAGGTACAAAAATAATACTTGCGTTAATATACAGACCTCCAGCTCAATCAGTGCAAACTGACCGAGAAATTTATGAACAAATTGCAGATGTAAGTAACTCACAAGATACCGTAATTTTTGGCGACTTTAATTTACCTGTGACCAAGTGGGGCGATACTCTTACTTCACACTCCGGAAATGACTTGTATACGAACTTGCAAGAGAGTTCGCTTTATCAATTTGTTCGAATGCCGACCCGTGGTAATAACGTTCTTGACATTGTACTTGCAACAAAAGAAGAATTGATAGAGAATTTGAATGTTGGTGATGAATTCAGTAACAGCGACCATCGTACGATAACTTTCACTTTAAAGTTTACTAGTAACGAACCAAATAGTAGCATCGAAAAAGTCCCTAATTTCAAGAAAGCAAACTTCCATAAACTTAGAGCTATGTTTAAAGAAACTGACTGGAGCTTTTTAATTAACAATAACGACATAAATACATCTTGGAAGTTATTCGAAACCACTTACCTAAAAGCAGTGCAAGACTGCATACCATCGAAAATACGGCGTCCAGGCCATAATAATAAGCCCAAATGGTGGAATAAAGATATTTCAAACTGCCTGCTTGCTAAAAAATGTGCTAATGATAGATTAAAATCCTCACAAAATGACGAAGAACGGGTGAAATTTGTAGAGCTACGACGCAAAGCCAAAAAGTTAATTAAGCAAAGTAAAAAGACCTTAGAGTTACATATTGCGAATCAAAGTAAAACAAACCCGAAAGAATTCTATAGTTATATCAGAAAGAAAAAAGTAGTTACTTCAACTGTTGGACCGTTAGTCGATGAAAATGGAGAATACACCAAAGACGAAGTACAAATGAGTAATGCCCTCAATACCTTCTTTGCATCAGTTTTTACAACAGAAGACCTCAGTGATATCCCTACACCATCGCCGATTCAGATTGATAATTCAGATGTTCTAAGCAATATCACCGTTACAGAGAGAGAAGTATTGAATTGTTTAGATAAACTCAAGGTAAATAAAACGCCAGGACCTGATACAATCTCGCCTAGAGTTCTAAAGGAAGCTAAGAATGAGCTCTCCAAACCACTGACATTACTATTCAATAAATCCTTGCAGTCTGGAACTATGCCTGATCAGTGGAAGCTAGCCAACGTAACACCGATATTCAAAAAAGGCAGCAAATCCCTACCCAGTAACTATCGTCCAATTAGCTTAACCTCAGTTGTATGTAAAATGCTAGAAACGGTCATACGAGACAGACTCGTAAATCACTTAGAGGAAAATAACATACTTAAAGATACTCAACACGGCTTTCGTAAAAAACGTTCCTGTTTAACAAACCTCTTAGACTTCTTCCACGATATCCTCAACCTCTACGATGAGAGTAAAGCTGTAGATATTATATACCTTGATTTTCAAAAGGCCTTTGACAAAGTTCCCCACAAACGTTTACTGCTAAAACTAAAAGCGCATGGAATACAAGACGGTGTGTTGAAATGGATAGAAAATTGGCTCAGCAACAGAAAGCAAAGGGTAGTCATAAACGGTAAGGCATCTAAATGGACCAATGTAAGTAGCGGGGTACCCCAGGGATCGGTACTAGGACCAATTCTCTTTCTAATTTACATCAACGACATAGATGAGGGTCTCACCTGCACAATCTCAAAATTTGCTGACGATACAAAAATTGCAAATAGCGTACTCTCAAAAGAACAAGTTGACGATATGCAACACAATCTAGATAAATTGTCATGTTGGGCCCAAATTTGGCAAATGAGTTTCAATGCGGATAAATGTAAAGTACTACATGTCGGATACCTAAATGAGAAAGCAAACTATTCGATGAATGGCACTCAGCTTAAGAATGTAAACAGAGAAACTGATCTGGGAGTAACAATATCGAGTAACCTAAAACCGAGTCAACAATGTTCAGAAGTTGTTAAGAAGGCAAACAAAATAATTGGCTTTATAGGCAGGTCATTTGAGCATAAATCCAAACAAGTTATCCTAACCCTTTACAATTCCTTAGTCCGCCCTCTTCTGGAATACTGCGTTCAATCCTGGTGCCCTTATTACCAAAAAGATATAAACAAGCTAGAACGAGTTCAACGTAGAGTTACCAAAATGATACCTAGCCTAAAGAACAAACCATACGAAGAGCGTCTTAGAGAATTAAATCTATTTCCTTTAACCCAGCGCAGATTAAGAGGCGACTTAATTCAAGTGTTCAAAATCATCAAAGGCATCGATAATATGAACTGTAGTAAGTACTTCACTATCGACCAATCTAATTACACGCGGGGAAACGGTTGCAAAATTATTGGTAAATCTTTTAACTCGCACGAATCTAAGAATTTCTTCTTCAATCGAGTTGTCAACTTGTGGAATGGGCTTCCCCGAGACGTTATAGACTGCAGCACCGTTGATTCATTTAAATTCCGCCTAGACAAATATCTCGCATCAAACCCGCGACTGACTGCGTTTGTAAATGAATAACTTTATCCTCCCCTCAGTTACTAACCCATATGTCCCCTACTAACTTCCTAGTCCTGCCACGTTAGTGGCAGGGCAGTAGTTCCCTTTCCAATGTTCCCTTACCCACTCTAAACCACTGTTTGGACACTTGATCCTCAGTGTTTTGGAGGACAAGCAACCTAGAAGGGTCACTAGACCTGTTGTTGCTTGATTTCCTTTGTACTCCTTTGTTTCCTTTTCAGCGGCTCATGTGTCCAAATTCTATGGAAACATGAGGACACGCTACGGGAAACTCCTCAACCTCACCAGGAAGAGCGGGTCCAAAGCCAAGAAAAGGACAATGAGGGATCAGTGGATTTGGGACACATTTTCCTTCCTTAAGGAAAATGTTTCCCAAAAGGAACCAAGGATCAGCAGCAAGAAGGTACGAACAATGATATATGAAAACAATTTGCTATATATAGTAACGTATATTTACATTCTCATATTAACTTTCGGTTGTGTGTAAGATTATTAATATGTTTTACTTTATAATGCTTGACAAGTTCGATATGGTATTTATTGTATTTGACTTTCAGATCCAGAAAAAATCGCAGCCACAACAGAACTTGGAGGAGGAGGAGGAGGAGGAGGACGAGGAGGGGGTTGTCGTTGTGGAGGAGGACGTATCACAGGTGGATGACGAGATGGGCCAGCCAATGGAGGAGCTGTCATACTCTCCTGTGATGCCCTCAACACACAGAAGGGGTGTGGGGGCAAAACGTGGACGTCTGGCGGCGCCCTCAGCCCAGGCCCCGGCACCAGATGATCCCCTGCTCTTGAACAGAGTAAGCATTTAATCGTAATCTTTAGCGCACTAGTAGTCCACAAACAAATGTCCTGCCTACAGTCAATATGGGTGTAAAACTATTAATGTTTTAAACTTCCAACAATTTCCATATCTGTCTACACAAATATATATTTATTAGTGGCCCCTCCATCATTGACGAACATGCCTATTACATAAGGCATCCTCTTCAAACACTAATCCGCCGTAGTTTGAATCTACCGCGCAGAGCATTTAAAATCTGAGGAGCCTTCATCATGAGCGCACGCGACCTCACTCATGGCTTCAGTCATTATGAATTGGGTTCGCACTACGAAAAAAACTTCGTAAAAAATAAAAAAGAAAAAGAAAATAAGAATAACTATCCAATAAGCTTTCCATCATATCGTAGATGTACTTGTGTGGATCTTTGACCAGACGCTGATTCAGGCGTCATTCTTCCTTCACTGACATATCAAGTAAACCAAAATCCTTAATACATCAACGAATGGGAAGGGGATGGTCGGGAGGGCCCCAGTCGTCAATGATTACGGGGCCACTACTAAATATTAGGTTTTCTTTATGTCCTTACAGGAGTCAAACCTATAATTTATTAGTGGCCCCTCCATCATTGACGAACATGCCTGATTTCTAAGACTGGAGGGGGACATTCGCAATCATATCATAACTCTAGAAAAGCAGATAATCAAACAACCACATAGTATTCTTACTTTTGTAAAAAAGAGATATTCGGGTGCATAAACTTTATACAGCCTAAATCTTCAAAAAGGGGTACAAGCTGGAGCGTGCTTCAAAGAAGCCTGCTTGAAAAAAGGGTTAACTCTGAGACTCTGTGCACAGATCTGCTAGTTAAGAAGGCACCCCACTTAAAGTAAGTGGTGAAAACTAAAAACTTATAAGTTTACATGTGCACATATAAACCCCATTACCTAGTGGATATATTCCTAAAAATATAACCAAACATAAATGAATTCTTGTACATTCGTAGAAGTACTGAACTCGTGTACTTATGTAGAAGTAATTACTGCAAAAGCAAAAGTCGTAGTTGCCACTACCGAGATTTCTCAAAAATCTATTGCTTCACAGCCAAAGCTACTTACAACAAGAATTGTCGTAACACTACTATTGGCTTTTAGCACAATTTCCTGCAATGAATACTACAGAGAAATTTTATAATACAATGCCTACAACCAGTATCACAGCTCGTATGTTCCGAACACATACTCCGGAGGGGTCTAGGGTGTCCTATGTCACACTGACTGCACCCCCCCCCCCAACAAAACGTGACTAAAAGGGCCACCTAGACCCTCTGCCGTAAAGCTATACATGGCAAGGAAGGTTTGTCCAGAGCTACTGAAAGGTATTGAGGCAAAAACTCCTGATTAGAGGCCCACAACTGTGTGGACGTAATAACTTTCACCGAAAGATTATTAAGGAAACGTAAAGAGGCTGTCCCCTTGCGTAAATCGTGGGTCTTACCCACAACGCCGGGATGCTTCTCTTTAAAGTCCTCGACCAAGAGAGAAGCCAGTGTACGCTCCATCAATTGTTCACCCGGACTTGCGACCCATAAAGCACCCTGGTGATTTAGAGGTGCCACTCTTAAATATTTGGTTAGAGCTTGCACTGGGCAAAAAAGATGGTGCACCTTTCCCCTGTTTAACGCCGGCACCGTGAACTCTGAAAACACGTGTTCACTGTGCTCAATCTCGGCTATGAATCCTGGGGAAGGTGCAATGTGAATACACTCATGAAGCCTATCAAACCTGAGGCAATTAGGTGCGTTGCTCATCGCCGCCAGCTCAGATACTCTGTTCCCGGTAGCCAAAGCCATAAGGAATACTGCCCTTTTGTAAAATCTGCAGTCTTTGGTACATACGGGAACGAGAATAACGACGATGCTTTGTCCAGAGACCATGTAGGCCTGAGCTGACGGGGAGGTGGGCGGAGTTTAAAACCTGCCCACATAAATCACTTTCAGATAAATGTTTCTGCATGAACAGATAAATTAAATAATAAACAACCAACGCCACCGAGGGCACAGTTTGTTGTGTTCTAAGAATCCGAGACGTAAAAGCTTTCCAATGCGATTAAAACTGTCGCTTTGTAGACTGGGTATATTGATTCGTGAATATCTTGGTCACGTCGCTACCATAAGGTGCTAGCCACTTGGCCTCCTGAATGTCCAAAATGAACAAGTCCGCGAGGTTTCTAGGTTGCCAATTGTGTTCTAAGTGGAACAACCTGACCAGGAGGGACACTGGGTGCGGGCACCACGTGTTCAAATGCTGGTACCACACTGCGCCGGCCACAGGGGCGCGATTAGCGAGACTACGCCTCGCTAATCCTGTAGTTTGTTGACTACGTGGCACATTAGAGACGCGTCTGGCGGCGGAAAAGAGATAAATGGAACTCAACCTGTTCTCGTCCGTCATCAGAGCGTCAGGTCCGCCCGCCGGCGTTATCGTCCGGCGGGTGAGGTACGACTGTGAGTATCGCCATACACCTTGGCTGTGGCTGTCCCTCGCTTGCGAGCTCGGTATACTCCCTGAACGGGGAGCCCTCGTCCGAGTCCCGTAAAGGTTTATGATAATTAAAAGCTCCCATAGCTCATTAACACATTGAAAGCAGAGCTGGTGAGCAAAATCATAAAGTATACTAATTAATTTAATTTATATTTAATTGTATTAAAATAAATTACTATAAATAAACACAATATTATCATAATATAATCATAGAAAATATATATGTTTATTATGATTCAGCTATTAAATTATTTCATTAACAAATAACAATAAGATAGGGCTACCTGAGCTTAACGGCGTTGAACATACAGCAATGAGAGGTTCAAGTGCCGACACGACAGAGACTGGGGGAAAACTACCCAGCCCCCGGGAACTACCTGGTCACCTGGTGCAACACCGGTAATCCGCCCTGGAAAGAGAATTTTCCGGGGATTAAAGCTCATAGGTTTACACCCAAAAAACGGTACAAAATATGTGCCTCAAAACCGCCGGTCAACGAACCGTAGCACTCCACCACTACTTTTCGTTGTCCTTTAGTATCATATTAAAGATTTCAGCATATCTTTACCTGTCCAGAAGATTTAAGCATATCTTCTGAATCCTTTATTAAAGATGAAGTCTTTCAAGTATCCCTTTACACTTGAAACACTAGTAAGATTCCGGTATCTTTTTATCCCATAAAAAGTCTAAGCCTATCTTAATGTCTAATCTGGCGTCACCCAGAAGCCCTCATAGATCGCCGTCTTGAAGGCCGTGATACCCTATTGTATCAATCAATTGTTTGGCAAATTATCGCGAATTGCAAATCAGTTAATATAACCACCCAAAGGTACAACCGCCGGGTTTCATATGCAATGTCAAACCAATTGTACCTGCCCCAGACCTCTTTGTAAAAAGGTCGCCGGGAGGGAAAGACTAAACAAACAAACGGCATTGTTTCAATGGCTTATTAAAGATTTTAGCATATCTTTTATCTGTCAAAAAGAATTAAGCATAACTTCTTAATCCTCATAAAGATGAAGCATATCTTTATTAAAGATGAAGTCTTTCAAGTAACCCTTTACACTTGAAACACTAGTAAGATTCAGGCATCTTTTTATCCCATAAAAAGTCTAAGCCTATCTTAATCTTTAATCCGGCTTCTCCCAGAAGCCCTCATAGATCGCCGACTTGAAGGCCGTGATACCCTATTGTATCAATCAATTGTTTGGCAAATTATCTCGAATCGCAAGTCCGTTAATATAACCACCCGAAGGTACAACCGCCGGGTTTTATATACAAGGACCCCAATGGAAATACGCCTAATGGCCTTATTGGGCTATCCTTAGTTGGAATTATGCAAGGCTGGTACATGTCATATTTATAACATACTATGTGGTACCAACTCTGTAAATTGCTAACTGAATAAATATTATTATTATTATTATTATTATTATTATTATTATTAATGTCAAACCAATTATACCTGCCCCAGACCTCTTTGTAACAAGGTCGCCGGGAGGTAAAGACCAAACAAATAGACAGCATTATTTCAATGGCTTTGAAAAGCAGAGTAAACCAAGGCCAACAGGTGTCAGCCTGATCACCTAGAAAACTAAGTGGAGCCCCCCTCGACGGGAATAACTCAGGAAGCCTGATCCCAGGCTCGACCATAGAAAACGCAGTTCTGATGAGCCCTCAAGCGACCAAACTTGTTGGGGTAACTTACCTATTTTAGCCATCCTGACTAAAACTCGGTAAACAAAAACGGTGTTCTCGGAGCAACGAGAAAAACGCCGGAAAGGTAACCCACACTAAACTATACATTACAGGAGGGCGTAATGCATAAAGCAATGAATAACACAGGAAGCTTGCTCCCAGGCTCGACCACAGAAAACGCAGTTTCTTATGAGCCCTCAAGCGACCAAACTCGTCGGGGTAACTTACCTATTTTGAGCCATCCTGACTAAAACTCTGTAAACAAAAACCGTGTTCTCGGAGCAACGAGAAAAAACGCCGGAAAGGCAACCTACACCAAACGAGACATTTTAACACATTTCATACAAAGGGTGTGCGCAAAAATAGGGATACCTGAACAGGAGGGCGTAATGCATAAAGCAAAAATCGGGGCAAAGGTAGCCATGACAGAGACTGGTGGGATAATTACTCCAGGTTCTGCATAGACCCGCCGGGACCCAGCTCTGGAAAAAAAGAAAATTTCCAGGAATTAATGCTCATAAAGGTAACCCAAACATGTTCGCACACAAGTGTTAAATAACCCGCCGGCTAACGAGACGTAATACTCAACGACGACAGCTCGCTACGCGGTGGGGTTTCCTAAGTAAAAGATTTCAGAATATCTTAATTTGTCCAAAAGATTTATGAATACCCTCTGACATAATATATAAAGACCAGCATGGCGTTTATAACTGATGAAGTCTTTCCGGTGGTGTTTGTTTCCAGATTCAATTTTGGAAAAACCCCCCCTAAAAAAGACGCCGGCCCCCGAATTATCTCGTAGATAAAAAACTGGGAAGCCTGACAAATATACGAGATCTAACTTCTCCCGAAGTATCTTTTTAGATCGCCGTATGTTGAAGGCGGCGATACAAAACGTATCCCTCAATTGTCTGGTTAACTAACTGAATCATAAATTCGTTATTCCCATCCCTCCAAGGAGCACCCGCCGGGTGTGAATATTAGTTTAAAAAACAAAACAAAAAAACGTTAACCCCAATTGTGCCCTAAAGCGCCGTATGTTGAAGGAGGTGATACACAATGCATCCCTCAATTGTCTGGTCAACTAAACTGAATTTTGCAAATTCGAAGCCTGCTCCCAGGCTCGACCACAGAAAACGTAGTTTCTTATGAGCCCTCAAGCGACCAAACACGTCAGGGGTAACTTACCTATTTTGAGCCATCCTGACTAAAACTCGGTAAACAAAAACGGTGTTCTCGGAGCAACGAGAAAAAACGCCGGAAAGGTAATCTACACCAAACGAGACATTTTAACACATTTCATACAAAGGGTGTGCGCAAAAATAGGGATACCTGAACAGGAGGGCGTAATGCATAAAGCAAAAAACGGGGCAAAGGTAGCCATGACAGAGACTGGTGGGATAATTACTCCAGGTTCTGCATAGACCCGCCGGGACCCAGCTCTGGAAAAAAAGAAAATTTCCAGGAATTAATGCTCATAAGGTTAACCCAAACATGTTCGCACACAAGTGTTAAATAACCCGCCGGGTAACGAGACGTAATACTCAACGACGACAGCTCGCTACGCGGTGGGGTTTCCTAAGTAAAAGATTTCAGAATATCTTAATTTGTCCAAAAGATTTATGAATACCCTCTGACATAATATATAAAGACCAGCATGGCGTTTATAACTGATGAAGTCTTTCCGGTGGTGTTTGTTTCAAGATTCAATTTTGGAAAAAAAAAAAAACTAAAAAAGACGCCGGCCCCCGAATTATCTCGTAGATAAAAAACTGGGAAGCCTGACAAATATACGAGATCTAACCTCTCCCGAAGTATCTTTTTAGATCGCCGTATGTTGAAGGCGGCGATACAAAACGTATCCCTTAATTGTCTGGTTAACTAACTGAATCGTAAATTCGTTATTCCCATCCCTCCAAGGAGCACCCGCCGGGTGTGAATATTAGTTTTTTAAAAAACGTTAACCCCAATTGTGCCCTAAAGCGCCGTATGTTGAAGGAGGCGATACACAATGCATCCCTCAATTGTCTGGTCAACTAAACTGAATTTTGCAAATTCGGGCATCCCACCCTTCCAGGTTGCACCCGCCGGGTGATTTAAAGTTGAAATCATGTTTCCATCATCACACTTCTTCATGGTCATTAAATATTTTGTAATTACTATTTTTGTGGCATTAATGTATGTTTCTTTACTTATTCAGCTTATCAGCCAGCACAAGGACTCCATGCTCTTGCACAAGAAGCCGGGCCCAGGTAAATCATTGCTCCACACACAGATACGGAGCTTCTGTGAAGCCTTGGAGTGTAAGCTCCTGAGGATGGACCCTCTCATGGTTGACGAATTTATGTGCAATGTTGACCAGCTGGCATTAAAGGCAATCAAGGCATCAAGACCTGAAGTCGTGGCAGCACCTACTACCATAGTTCCTGTGGTCATGAGCCAGGCGGACACCCCAGTAGTGTTGCTTCCACGTTTGCCAAGTGTGTCAACAACCGACACCTACGTCTCACCGCTCAATTATCCGCCTGTCCACTACCAGCTACCACTGGCGTATCCTCCGGGCGAGCCGCGGGCGCCGATAGCACAACTGCCGGGTCACCTCCTTCATCCCCCTGCTACTCCCCATGTTCAGGGACAACCTCCTCAAGTCTATACATTACCCTACCCTGGCCAACCTCCACGTCTCCATACCCAAACTCACTTGATGTCAGGGACAACACCTTCACCTTCACCTTTACCTGGGCTCTTCCCAATTTTGTCGCCAGGGCAAACAGCAGTGGCCCTGTCACCTGTCACAACTATGGACACCATGATTCATACCCCTGCCGCGTCAAACAGCACGGTCGCCCACATCAAATGAATGAAAGATTTTTTTTTTTTTTCAATAAAGATATTACCAAAAAAAATACAAATTTCTATTATTTTCCCCTCTTCCCTGTATCATTGTTGATGTATACTTTATAATTTACTTAGCTTCTTTGTTAAAAATTTCTCTAAATTGTTGTTCCGCTTAACCCGGCAAGTGCGGAAAGACTCTTAAGAGTTTCCCCGGGCGACTGCGGGAAGACTATTAAGATCCTGGGCCTAAAAAAATCCATTTAAAACACCTAATTTTTTTTTTTTTTTTTTTTTTTTGCCCCTGGGCCATGCCAAATATCACTCCTCCACATCCCCTCCTTCCCCTCTCCCCCCCCCCCCCCCTCCTTCAATTATCACCTATTTTCCCTGTTATTCCCTTATTCTGTGGTCTATTTTTGTGCTAACATTAGCGAGTTGCAAGCAGGGCGTTGTCATCATTGTTACCAAGCGTGGGAAAGAGCGAGAGAGAGAGTATTGCGCAACAGTGTCTCTCCAGACATGGGGATGAGTGGAGGAGTGGGAGGCTGCCTCAGCCTTTGGTTATGTAACTCCCGGCCTCTATCGCCGATTTTGACCATCCAAACGCTGTTTCCACTTGTTTTATTGTTGTAACTGGTTAATATCTTCATATTAATGGTAAAATAGGCGCATATGAATAAGTATTAACGATATTTATGGTAAAATAACGATGTTAGTGATGGGAACAGCTCAAATAGTGCGCACAGGCGTGTGGTCTCATACCCCCCATGCGCACGTCTTAGGTTAAGTAAAAATGTACATTGATTCAGCAAAGACATAGATAAATTAAATACACTTATTTATGAGACATTGGCGGTACAATATCTATAATATAACATTTTAACAAAGAAAACAAATCTTATATATTTCTTATACATAAAATTATGATCATAAGAAAAACTTAAAAAATGAGTAATACATAATATTAATATTTCTTATACACAAACTAAAAAACATACAAATTATTATAAAAGAATAATAAATAATATTGAATTACTGAAATGTTAATACTTGATATTTTGTGAATATAAGAAACTGTCAATATATACCTATGAAAAAATTATGATAATAAAATACTCGAAGAAGTACACAATGATGAAATGTAGCCTATTTATAAAGCGATGGATGAGTTCATTCAAGCCGTGTGCTAACCCTGGTTCGAATCCCGGTGGATCATATATTATTTTATTAATTTCATTGGTGGTCTTTGGTGTGGTGGTGAGATTAATTAATTATAGAATAAAATGCGTGTATGTTTGTAAGACTGACAGACCAATTTCGATGGTCACTGGACGACTCGGCCCATGGGACAACTCGGCTCGGACAGCTCGGGCCACTTTTGGACAACTTGGCCACGACGGCGAGACAACTCGGCCCATTATTTGAGACAGTTCGGCCCCATGTTTTGCTATGGGGCAATTTGACGAGACCAGTCAGGATTAGGATGGGGAGAGCTAAGTGGAGGGTTTATGGGTGAGGCCATGTAGGTTATGCAGCGCCAAATCCTGTCCTCTGCGTATGCGCGGCCTTTTCCCTAATATTTTTATTATGTTATATAGGCTCAACTGTTAGGTTAATTTAAGTTAGGTTAGGTTAGGTTAGGTTAGGTTAAGATAATATAATAGTACAAAGGGAAACAAATTGTGCCAAGGGGCCTAAGATTCTCACGCATGCGCAGAGGAGAGGATTTGCAGGATTTGGTGCTGCATACATGGCCTCCCGTTTATGGCGTGTGTGTAATGTGGGCGAAATGTTAATTTATTGTATAATTATGTCATAGGCTAGTTCTCTCGATTCATAATGTGTAGGTTAGGTTAGGTTACGTTAGGTTAATTAATCCTCTCACATCCTTATGACGCAGAGGTTGCCAGATTAGCAATAAGAAATAGATTACTCTCACTCTTATAATTACCTCTCCAAAATTAGTTTTCTGCCCACAGCTAACTCAAAGACAACTGCAGAGGTTGAAGTAAATATACTAAAGGTTTATAAATACCCCGGACGGTAACAAAGGCTTTAAAGTATCCCTAATAGGCTCAAAAATTGCGTCAGGACGTGAGAGGGTTAAGAGTTGTCTCGTAATTAACACGGGGCTGAGCTGTCTCGTTTTTACTGGGCCGAGCTGTCTCGCCGTGGGCCGAGCTGTCCCGTGGGCCGAGTAGTCTAGCATTCATTTCGATTGTCACGTACGCCACACTGCCCATGGGTGTGTGTGTGTGTGTCTCTCTCTCTCTGCGGGGATGAGCCAATGTACAAGGTCACAAGTTACCACCCGGGTGTGTGTGTGTGTGTGTGTTTTACACAATCAAACTTATAAAACTAATAATTACTGAATAATAAATATTATTGATAAACACGAATGTTAATAGTTGAGTGATAAGTTATTATTCATATTTTACTATACCTATGAAGAAAAAAAATATAACTAAGATTAAAATGCCCCAGAACAAGAAGCCCGAAGGACCAGGTGACCAAGCCGACCAGTTCAGACAGGCCGAAGCCCGCAGGGCTAAGCAGCTCCAACCCACACTTGCCTATCACTTTTAACCGCTGACCCTTCCCCCACCTCGCGTATCCACTACCCCTCATGTCCTACACCTCTTACCCGCCGGACTCTACCTACATGATGATGAACATGAATACACCTTAATTTAATACACCTATGCCCTGTCCCTAAGTTAGGATATCAATATCAACATACCCTAAAATACCTTGTCTTGCCAGACTAAGTTTCTGAAGACCAACCGCCCCCATAAATCTATGTATGTTCTTCCATCCGAGAAGTAATATGTTAACCCCTGTCTTGCCAGACTAAGTTTCTGAAGACCAACCGCCCCCATCAATCTATGTATGTTCTTCCATCCGAGAAGTAATATGTTAACCCCCTAAAAATACCTTGTCTTGCCAGACTAAGTTTCTGAAGACCAACCGCCCCCATAAATCTATGTATGTTCTTCCATCCGAGAAGTAATATTAACCCCTGTCTTGCCAGACTAAGTTTCTGAAGACCAACCGCCCCCATAAATCTATGTATGTTCTTCCATCCGAGAAGTAATATGTTAACCCCCTAAAATACCTTGTCTTGCCAGACTAAGTTTCTGAAGACCAACCGCCCCCATAAATCTATGTATGTTCTTCCATCCGAGAAGTAATATGTTAACCCCCATGTCACAATTGATAAGAAACTATGATACCCACGGGTACACCTTTGTATATATAACCATTATTCCTGTAAGACCTAGACAGAGATAATGACTGAAGATGTTAGCCACCATGCAGTAACTCTAATTCTTACCCCAACCAGAGATTGTATAGATAACCCTCTTGTACCATTGTCTCGACACATATCTACCACGAAACAATAACGAAGCTACCCCTATGAACTGCCACTTTCTTTGGCATATATTTCATAGAAAACGCAGTTCCCAGGGACAACTAGATCAGCAAGAAATCGTGTCAAATAATAGAGTCCATAACCCCTCGTATTGACGAGTAATAGTACACTATGTTTTTCTCTACTTTTATCCACAGTCAAGCATACACCTACAGCTAACCTCATCTTCCCCACAGTCCACATGATTCTATAATTTCCAGACTCATATACCACTACCTATTGCTCATCCCCTGGTAGCGTTTGATTACCCTACCTTCCCTGTCGGTAACCCCCAGTCTAAGATACCAACTGTAGCCTAACGCCACCCCTACGCCCAGAGACCTTAGGGTCAAACTTCCAGGTAGCCCCCCTTAACCCTCTCCCTCTCGTTAACCCCCCACGCTCCTCCACTACCTTCTAACCTAGCCTCTCCACCAGACCCCCTGAATATCCTTAACTTTTCCGTTACTAACATTCTCAAACCTTTTGTATATATACTCCTATCCAGCCTACCTTCCCCCAGTGGGAAGGAACACCCTTAGAACTTTACTAACCCTTTGCATGCCATCTATTCCCTCACAACCCATTCACAACCCTGTACCCAATGATCGTCAGTGCGAGGCTAGCCGCCTCGCCAGTGACTAACTTCTATTGCCATACTTCCAGATAAATGTGGCACAGTTAGCAACCCAGTCTCCACCACATCTAACAAACCATGCAATTAACAACCCAACCAATTAAACCAGCTGGTCAAGGCACCTTCGGTTTTGGTATTACGAACACCCACATCTGTCTCATAAACAGAGGGTTATTACAAACACTTGTAATATGGCAAGCCCCCAGCCACAGCCGCCGGACGACCATCACAGAGAGGGCGCGCACCTACCCCTTTTCACCCACCCGAGGAGGGAGACCCCTACCCCTGCGGAGGTATACCTGACCCCTGTTTTGACTTCCGGGTCATTGCCAGGTAGCACAGGAATTCTTCCTATCAATGAACTAACCATGTATGACTAACACCTTTACTAACCTTTATTAACCCACAATAACCCATTAACCTTTCTTGCATACTCCGATAACCAAATTAGCACCTCAGCTATACCATAGAATGAAGACTGAACAATCTAAGAGAGACGCTCCTATCACAGCTGTCCCAATCCTCCTCGCAAAGTAGATCCAGTCTCTCTCCCCTAAATACTTCCAGTATAGCCAAAATAGTACCTCTTACTAAGGCTCAGTTATATCACATTATGAAGGCTCCATATAGCCATGTGCCACAACAGTAATCACCACCTTACCTAGTTCCCGTATACATTGAGAGCTCAAATAAGTCCATCAAAACTCGAGATCCCTATGGCCTACAGGGTCCAAAACCGAGCCTATAAACCAAGCTCCAGCCCCCAGTAAAATCAGTTGAAAGATAGACACCAACCAGTGGTTGGTCACCAGAGTTGACCTCGAGCTCTATCATTGTTTGTTGCTGAGAATTGAGTTCCAGAGCCGGCAGACTCCGTGGCAGATTTAGATAGAAGGATCTGTCCACGTACTTGAGAACTTCCTACATATGGACCATCTGGACGGCCGCGGAACCAGTCGTTAGCCCCCAACATCACAGACGCAAGATAACCAGGACCAGACCAATCAAATACTACCCAAGATTCACTCTATCAGTACTACAATGTTACAGTGCTATTTAGAGACTCACTTATTAATATTTCTATGAAGTGGCTATATCTTTGCCCCAGTATAATTCATATATAACCATTCCATTAGGAAGTGCTAAGCGTATCAGTGTTTATTAATTAACAGGCGATATTAATTCTCGTAATTACACATATATCCAGATATTATTACATAGAAGTAAAACCCTAGTGATATCTGAATGTTCGCCCACTGATCTGCGTTCTATGTATTTCTGATACAAGAATATAAAACTTAGATCAGTACCCCCTGAGATTACTAGAATTCCCGTGCTCTAAAATACGCGTGTCTAATCTAGTCTGTGAACTACTACTTGTGCATCAGAGCTACCAGTGATAAATCTAATAGTGAATATGAATCTATAAGTAACATTTATGGTCTCCAGTGTATCAACTTGTGAATAAAGCCAGTGATCAGAAGATTAATACCTGAACGTTGGAAGTGGGAGACTAGGCTCAATCCAGATCCACTTAATGCTAGTTGTTCAATTCTATCATTTGTCTTGTACGAGTATTCATTCCTTCTTATGGTTCACATTAATCATCATCAAGGAAACTATAGAAGTGTGTACATTAATAAACGTGATCGTGTGTCTTGTTACCGTGTGTTTATTTTGTGTTCTCTATTCCTCATACCTTGTTTTGAGCATGCAGCCTTATATACCCAGTCAGTTAGAACTCACATTACCCAAGTTAATCCTGTAGAAAAACAGGGCATAACATTGGCGGCAGCAGTGGTTCTTGATTCGGATAAAAGGTTGCATTACATTGCAAGTTTGGAACAGCCAGAACACGATAACATCATGGCGCACCGTTCTCACGTCCTCATCCCACATTATGATGATGGGGAGACTTACGAGATCGAAATGTTCATGACTATAGTGAAACCCGTACTTTACCTAGTTTATACCACGGACGCAGAAAAGATAGCCGTGACATTAACGCACCTGGGAAAAGCCGTTTCCCTGGTTGCCTACCAAGTGCAGCTTGCTCTTACATGGGACGAATTTCGCACAATAGTGATAGAGGCCATTAACCTAAGAAGTGCGCATGGGGGTAATTAGAAACGTCCGCCTGTGCTGACGTATTTGAGCTGTTTCCATCACTAAACTATTCATTTTATCATAACTAGCATTAATACTTATCCATACGCGCCTATTATGGGTTGATTATAAAGGTATTAACCTGAAACAACAATAAAACGAGTGAAAACAGCGTTTGGATGGTCAAAATCGGAGATACAGGCCGCGAGTTATATAATGTATGGGTGAGTCAACCTGCTTTCCCGCCAATTTCCCCCAAGGCCACTGAGACACAGTCGATCGATATTCTCTCTCTCTCTCTTGCACTCGCTTGCTAACACTGATGACAATGCCCTGCTTGCAACTCGCTAATGTTAGCACGAAAATATAGTTTAGTTTAGTTTAGTTTTGTAGATGTTTAGGTGACAATCACCACGGTCGATCTGGGGATCCGCTGCTGACGAGCTCGTCCTGGAATCTTTACAACTCTGAATCTTACGATTCTGTACAGGACTGAACATGCCATTTTTATCGGCAATAGCTCAGAGAAGAGTGTTGAGAGGGGAGAAGGGGTGTTGGAGAGAGAGGAAGGTGTTGGAGTGGCTTTGTTATGTGTGTTTTGTCTGTATACGTCGTCAGGATGTCCCCTGACTGGGTGCAAGCATGTGAAACATGCTAGGACGTACTACCGCACCCACTAAATGTCCGCCGTGGCAGGGATTCGATCCCGGGTCTTTCAGATTCACACGCGAGCGTGCTCACCACTTTACCACCACGGCCCTACCTCAGAATAAGGGAATAACAGGGAAAATAGGTGATAACTGAAGGAGGGGAGGAAAGTGGGGAAGGAAGGGAGGTAGAGGAGTGATATTTTGCATGGCCCAGGGGCAAAATATATATATATATATATTTTTCGATGTTTAAAGTCAATTTTTTTTTTCTCTGACTCTTAAGAGTCTTCCTGCAGTCCGCCGGGGGAACTCTTAAGAGTCTCCCCGCAGTTCCCGGGTTAAGCCTTCGTTGGGCGTTTTCGTGGCCCACACCCGTCTCCAAGACACTAAATTCGAAGGCGATCTAGATGCCACAGTGAATAAGATCGCCCAACATATCAAAGTGTCTTTCCCCACATTGACCAGAATCCAGCAAGAACAGCAGATTCTGGTCAACCTTGTATCAATATTGCCCTCAGCAGTAAAGAATCATTTCCGTGTGCACGATTTCGTCGGATATCAAAAAGATCTCATCACGATCCGACGTATTTTGGCCGTGCACACGGAAACACCCACCCAAATCGCTGTAATCAAGAGGTTCCCCACACACCCGCAGCACCTCGACAACCAAAACCCCAAGGCTCAAACCTTCAACTCCAAGAATGCCTACCCATCCTCATCCTTCCACAACAAACCTACCTACCCTTCTGGCAAGCCCCAACCCAGTAGGCCCCGGTTCCAACCTACCCAGCCACGCAGAATCTTCAACCGGAACAAAACCTACAACCCCTACCAAAGTAAGAACCCTACATTAGTGATTATCAACCCCTATGATTTCCCTGCCTGTAGTGCCAAGTGTGCCCTCCATCAAATTCGTGACTCTGCCAAACCTCGCCCCTGTACTCCTCGCATTTCTGTAAATGAAGAGGAGTGGGGACAAGAGGAAGAAATGGAGGCAATGCACACCGAAGACATAGCCCCCCATATCATGACCTCAGACGATACCGAGGAAACCCTGGAGGAGGTAGATACCGACCCCCAGGATTTTTAAAGTATCCCCCGCCCACAATGGCCTCGGCAGGGGACGCCATAACTGATCGCACTGCCCCCATTTACTACGCGGCCAAAATCAAGGACATTCCTGTCCGCTTGTTAATCGACACAGGAGCTGCTAAGTCATGTTTGTTCAAGTCTTATTATGATCAACACCACCGACTATTTGGCCCCTTGTTACCTACCAAAGCAGAACTAATCTCAGCTGCTGATACCTACTTAAATCTCCTAGGAGACACTTTGCCCCTGTCAGTAACTACTCCTGCCCCCCATAACCATTGTTATCACCCGTTCACAGTATTTTCCTCTCACTGTAAACATTACAATAGTTTCCTTGGACTTGACCTCCTTCAAAAACTCCAGGCCCAGGTTGACTGCGGCCAGAGGCTGATCTCATTCAAAAAAAAAATCCAACCCAAAGCCTCTGACAAACCCATCACGCAGAAACCAGTTCACAAAAAGAAAAAACACCTCCACCCTCAACAAACTCTGAGTCAAGATTACCAAGTTGCAGCTAAGGTAACTCCTAAACCCCCCCCCCTTGCCCCGAGTTCTCTCAGAATATCACTCATTCCGTTACAAAAGTGCCTCAGCAAACGAAAGAAGAGTCCAAGCAACTCAATGATGTAAACCCCCCCCATTTCTCCTAACTCTGTCCAGGATCAATCCTCCCATGTTTCCAGGACAGACTCTTATGTATGTAAAAACCATTCTACCAAATATTTATGTACACATGTTTCCAGGGAAAATGCCGACCTATGTACCCAACAATGTTTTCCCCATGCCCCCAGAAATACTCAGCTATTCCCCCACCAACAAAATCTCCCTTGTGACAGTTTTCCGTCAGTAGCTCCCTTCCACCCCCACACAATTCACACCCCTAAAAAACTTCAAAACCCCACACTTGACTCACCCCCTCATGACAGACAAACCCACCAATCCCATATAACCTCTAAACAAACCGTCACTGCCACCGACAAAACTCCCCAAATTCGCCCTTTTAACAACCACAAATCAGTACATCAGTCCTCCACCAATAACCCATGTTCTATGCCTAACTCTTCCCCCACCAATCCTCCACAGTCCCACCAACAAATTCCGTTTTCTAAATCACTCACACCTCACCACTCTGATCCTCCCACACGCGCCGTTAATCCCCCCCTCACGCGTGACCCCCACCAAAGTGATTCCCCCCCCCCTCATGCGTACCGAGCACCTGCTCACCAGTCGGTCCCCCACCATCATTAGCCCAGCTGTAGTTCAAGATAAATGTCAAATTCCCCCCCGCCATCAAAAATTGGTTAACCTTCGACCCATACCCCAAACTCACATGATATTTTCCCCCACTACCACGTCCACCGACCCCAATCGTTGCCTCCTACAACCCGCCATCATTTCCGCTCGCATAAACCACATTCTAGTGGCCAATATCTCTGAAGAATCCCTGACATTACCAAAAGGCCTCATCATAGGAGACCTCGAAACATTTGATGACCTCCCCATAGATTCCAATGAAACCCCTACCAGTCTCAAATTACCCCCTCTCCCTGACACATTATCCGACCACCAAAAACACAGCATGTACGAACTATTGCTAGAGTTCAGTGACGTATTTGCCCAACAACCCACTGAAATAGGACAGACCAATGTTGAACAACACATCATTAACACCACTGGCCCCCCCCATAAGACAACCATCCCGTAGAAAAAATCCCATACAACGCCAGGAAGAGGAATGCCAAGTCCAAGAGATGTTAGAGGCCGGAATTGCTACCCCGTCCATCAGCCCCTGGTCTTCCCCTGTTGTCCTAGTAAAAAAGAAAGATGGGTCAACCCGTTTTTGCGTAGATTACAGGAGATTGAATGACGTAACCATTAAGGACGCTACGCCATTACCCAGGATAGAAGATTCCCTTGACTCCTTTATGGATCCAGATGGTTCACTACCCTCGACTTGCAAGCAGGGTATTGGCAAGTGCCCATCAAGGCAGAGGACCAAGAAAAAACAGCATTCTCCACTAGTGGTGGCCACCACTACGAATTTAACGTCCTACCTTTTGGCCTCTGCAACGGACCCGCCACTTTCTCCCGTTTGATGGAAGCGGTATTACATGGCCTTACCTGGGAAACCTGCCTAGCGTATCTAGACGATATTATTGTATACTCACAAACCTGGGAAGAACACCTCCTCAGGTTGAAACAAGTTCTTCAAAGAATCCGAGCCGCCGGGCTGAAATTGAAACCCTCAAAATGCGAGATTGCTCGAAATAAGGTACCTCGGCCACGTAATATCTGAACATGGCATTGCACCAGACCCCAAGAAACTTCAAGCCATACAAAACCAACCCCCACCCACCACCGTTAAAGGAGTACGTTCTTTTCTAGGTTTAGCCACATACTACAGACGTTTCGTCCCACATTTTGCCGCAATAGCTAGACCCCTCCACCAACTCACCCACAAGGACACCACATTCGCCTGGACACCTGAAAGAGACCTCGCTTTTAACACTTTGAAACAAAATCTGATCCAATCCCCTATTGTCGCTTTCCCTGATTACCATAAACCTTTCCGTCTTTATACCGACGTATCTCTGTACGCCATTGGTGCAGTTTTAGCTCAAGTAAGAGACGGAGAGGAACATGTGATAGCGTATGCCAGCTCCACACTCAACCAAGCCCAACAGAATTATGCAGCCACCAAGAGAGAGTGCCTAGGGATCATTTGGGCACTCAACCACTTCAGGTCATTTGTGTTGGGCGCGAAACTAGATATAATAACCGACCATCAATCTTTGCAATGGTTGCGTAGGTGCGAAACCAACTCAGCCATCTTGGTATGCTGGAGAGAGACACTAGAGGACTACAATTTTACAATACAGGATCGTCCAGGTAAACTTCACACCAATGCAGATGCCCTGTCACGTTTGCTAGTACCGAAAACCTCCCCCACCAACCTAGCCGCCTTACAAAGCACTGAGCTCTTACATACCCCCATCAACCAACATAATTCCCCCCCAGCCCCCTCACTAATTCAATCTTGGGAAACAAGGATCAGACCACCCTGGATACCGTTAAATATCTTCAAGAAACTGACTCGCTGGGGAGATCAACTTGCCACAGACTCCGGTCACATAGTCCTAGACCCCACCATTGCCCACGACTACATGATTGCCATCCACGAGGGAAACGGCATACACCTTGGACAAAAGAAGATGTTAAAAATCTTCGCGGATCAGTACTGGACCCCCAACCCCTCCAAGATTGCACAACGCGTGACAGAATCATGCAAACCTTGTTTATTGTGGAAGGATAGATCACGCACCCCAGGGCCAGCTGGTACCATTTCTGCCAGCAAACCGTTCCAAGTCCTATCCCTCGACATCATGGGCCCGTTTCCTTCTTACGCTGGCAACCGCTATATCGTCACATTTGTTGACGTATATTCAAACATTTTAATAGCCTGCCCAGTTAAAGACCACACAGCCACCACCGTCGCCACACTGCTTGCCACAGAAGTGTTCCCTATATTCGGCCTTCCCCTTGCTCTTCTATCCGACAATGCCCCCGAATTTAGTGGACACGTTTGGCACCAGTTCACCCAACAATGCGGTATTAAGATCAAACACTCATCCCCGTACTGGCCTCAAGGAAATGCTATATGCGAACGCAGCCATCGCACCATCAACAACCAGTTACGTACCAAAATGATTGCTCTTAACACCTCAGACTGGCCATCACAGATAAAAATGATACAATGGGGCATGAACACCTGTCCCCGAGAAGACGGTATTTCCCCTCATGAACGTGTTTACGGCGTACCCCCCCTGTTACTGCCGTTCCACCATCACGCTCACCTCCCCTCCAACACCTCCACAATTGACCCATTGCAACATCTGCAAAACACCCTCCATACCGCCCAAACCTGTCAAGACACCAAAACTGATAACCCCGATGATAAAAACCCTTTCGCCATCCATGACACCGTAATGGTAGCCAACCTCCCTGTCACCAACAAATTAGGCCCTCGCTATGTCGGCCCCTACACCATCATACAAGTCCCAAATGCCTATCAAGTCACCATTGATTATCACGGCGTGATTCGCACGTTCAGAACTAGATTCGTTCGAGCTTTTAAACCTCTAAAACCACAAGACATTACCCCACCCCACACATATGACCCTGAATTGAACACCAATACAACCCCTCCCACTCAGGCTATGAATGTTCCCCTGCAAACCCCTAAGGGCCTAAACCCTCCAGCACCGAACCGGCCGATCATTCCTCAACATACCCCCCAAACTAACCTCCACAAACCCCAAGCCCCCACTATCACACCTTCCTCCACCATGATCAATTCCTTCACTTCTCATAGTCAAGTACCTCCCCAAAATATCAAAGTACGAAAACCTCCACCCACAACCCCGACCACAACAGAAACCCTCCCGTCTAGCCCTGAACTACCTCCACCAGGCACCACAGTAAGAAAACCACCACCCCCACCTAAAACCAAGTACACAACCAACCGCACCACACAACCTACCCCAGTCACCTCACGCTACAACTTACGCCCACGACTGAAATACTTTAAACCCTCCAGAAAACACACCCTGATAACAAAGTTCCGTAGAGCTGCCAGACCACTATCCTCCTCCTCCTCTTCTTCTTCGTCGAATTCTCCTCCACAAAGGGAAAGAAGACGAATAATCACAAGCAAACACCATCACCCCTCTAACTATATTCCAAAAATAACCACCCCCACCCTCCCACGAGAGCAAATACCTTCCCCTTCAACCTCATCCCCTCTCAACCCCCACCTCATCACCCCGAATGACCTTCTAGATCTGCCCCCCCACCAAACTCCCACAAAACCACCTATTTCCACCACCATCAAATCACCAACACCACCAAAGAACGCACCCAACACACTTTCCTACCCCCAACCCTCCAAATTAAACCTCCCCTCACTACCCACTCGTCTAGCCCCCCCCCGCATCCACCCCTTACCCCTCCACTATCCCTGCGACCCCACCCACGCATCAACCAACCTCACCATCTCATAAAACCCCCAACCAACCTCCCCCTAAAGACTACCCTATGCCAACGACCAACCCCTCCTCACCCACCACGTCTACCACCCAAGTAACTCCCAACCAAAGCCCCTCCAAAATGACTTACCCGACCTCCACTTAAATCCCCCCACAAAGTCGCCCCTCCGAGAACCCCCATCAATACCCCCACCCAATCCTCTCCCATTACTCCTACCACCCTCACTCGACAAAAACCTCCACACGCATCTACCTCTCGCATAACCCCCTACATCACCCCCACTAAATGACCTCCACCTGTAAAGCGTTCTTCCCCTCAATATAAAACATCGTCGAGCGACTCAAGTCCCACTACAAAAATCTACCTTTCCACCACAACCTCCAAAGGTAGAATCGTCAACAGACCCATCAGATTTGAAGACAGTTATGTAAAAACAAAACCCCTTTCTTCCACTACAAGCCCAAGCCACACAACACACACACCCCCTCTTTCTCACACACCTCTATCACGCACCTTACCTAAACCAATATTGCACATTGCCTCCATATATTTTCCCAGCCTGCAACACCACCCAAGACAACCCCAAAAACCCCAGACTCATATCCCCCCTTCACCCCCAGCTCCTCCTTCACGTGTTAGTCCCTCCCCTTCAGTTGTTAACCCCTTCACCACACTGAAGAGGCCTCCTGTCAGTCCCACACACCTAACTCAATACCTGACCTCCACCATGAACACATCCACACCATTCGTCACTCCCGTCCGTACCCCCACTGAGGACGAATACACACCGTTCATAAGACATATTAAATTAAAAACGTCCACAGGACGCTCAGCCCGTCTACAACGGCCACATCAAGCCCGGGCAGCCGCCCTCCACAACACCGAAGACACAGTCCTACAGGTCTACATAGACCTGCACAAGAAACCTGACCCTCGCTCTCTTGCCTGGTGGGACCTTCTACACACCCTCCAAATGACCCACCATGACTATACTTCTCTTTACTTCACCCTTGAGGCTCGAGGACGAGCCTACAACGAAGGAGAGGGAAGTAAAATGCCCCAGAACAAGAAGCCCGAAGGACCAGGTGACCAAGCCAACCAGTTCAGACAGGCCGAAGCCCGCAGGGTTAAGCAGCTCCAACCCACACCTGCCTATCACTTTCAACCGCCGACCCTTCCCCCACCTCGCGTATCCACTACCCCTCGTGTCCTACACCTCTTACCCGCCGGACTCTACCTACATGATGATGAACATGAATACACCTTTATTTAATACACCCATGCCCTGTCCCTAAGTTAGGATATCAATATAAATAAAATGCCCCAGAACGAGAAGCCCACCACGGAAGCCACGAGCGAGCACCACCAGGAAACGGGAACAGAAACACCCGAAGGAAAGGCCCACAGAACGAAAGGACCAGGTGACCAAGCCAACCAGTTGAGACAGGCCGAAGCCCGCAGGGCTTAGCAGCTCCGAACCACACCTGCCTATCACTTCTAACCACTGACCCTTTCCCCACCTCGCGTATACACTACCCCTCGTGTCCTACACCTCTACCTACATGATGATAAACATGAATACACCTTAATTTAATACACCCATGCCCTGTCCCTAGGTTGAGCCAATGCCAACCAGTTCAGACAGGCCTAAATTTATTAGTGGCCCCTCCATCATTGACGAACATGCCTATTACATAAGGCATCCTCTTCAAACACTAATCCGCCGTAGTTTGAATCTACCGCGCAGAGCATTTAAAAACTGAGGAGCCTTCATCATGAGCGCACGCGACCTCACTCATGGCTTCAGTCATTATGAATTGGGTTCTCACTACGAAAAAACTTCGTAAAAAATAAAAACAAAAAGAAAATAAGAATAACTATCCAATAAGCTTTCCATCATATCGTGGATGTACTTGTGTGGATTTCTGACCAGACGCTGAATCAGGCGTCATTCCTCCTTCTTTGCTCTGCGCTCAGCCTGCCCGGACGTACCTTTCAAGCTCCGCTGGTTCCGCATTCGTTGCGTCCCTAGTGAGTTTTTTCTCATTTGTTTACTCTGGGATGTATCGAGTAAGGTTAGGATAGGCGTAGCAGGAGTGTCCTGGGCTGGTTGCCCGCAGTGCAGTGTATTTTGGGTCGTATGTATGGGGCATCTATTTCGGATGTACCCTCGTGGTCCTGTTGTGGACACGTGAACTTTTCACAGTTGGGTTAGTTGGTGATGCAGGCGGCTTTCATTACGCGTTAATTATTGCTGCCTTTTATCCTTCTGATGAGGTAAGCTGTGTGTTTGCTGACGTTCCCAGCGTATTTTTCTTCACTTAGTGAAGTTTTTTCTGGGTCCGTGTCAGGCTTCCCGGGGTGGGAAGTTATCGCTTCGGTGGTGTGTTGGCGGTGGTTCCTGTTGTGATATTCCAGTGTGTGTTTATATTTCAACTATTTTCATGCCGTCTACCTAGGCCTAGCCAGCCGCTCGTAGCTTTGCCACATGTCTAGTGTTATTATTTATTTTTAAATATGCCCTACTGTGTCATGTGTATCCGGGTTTTAGTTGTGTATTGGCTAATTCCTCGGACTATATTTGTTTCCTGGTTTAGTTGTGTATTGGCTAATTCCACGGATTATGTTGTGACCTTGGTTAGTCGTGCGTGTCTCTCCTCGTGTCGTATTGTTCAGATGGTGTCTGTTCAGGGTGGGGTTTGCCTTCCGGCGGGTTTTTTCTCGGTTTCACCATGAAAAATCCTGACCGATGAGCAGTGTTGGGCCACACGTGGTTTTTAACTCTGGCTGGTTCCCCGGCGTGGGGAGGTGTCTGTGGCTCTCCAGGACTGCGTCTCTGTGGGTGCCTGGTTTCAGGCCTCCTTTAAAATTCCCGGCGGGATGGCTGTACCCATCCTTACATATATATTTAGATATACATAAAAAACGACGTTCTTGAGAACACTCGTTTTTTATAGGTTTTTCTACCTGGTTTACGACAACCACATGGAAAACCTAGCTGTTGTTTAGGCGTTCCTCCCCGGCGATCTTTTACAAAGAAGTGGGGTCAGGAACTTGTGGGGTTAACTTTTAGACTTCTCACCCGGCGGGTGCACCTGAGCAGGGTGGGATAAAACGACTTAGGTCTCTTATAGTTAACCAATCCATTTGAGTGATACTCTGTGTATCGCTGCCTTTACTCTTACGGCAATTGAAGGATCAGTGAGGTTTAACCAAATCGATTTCCACACCCGGCGGGTGCCCCTAAGTAGAGGAACTAAGGAATTTATAAACAAATTCAATTTCGATTAACCTTAATTGGGTGATACTTTCAGTATCGCCGCCTTCTATTTTTACGACGATCGTTTGGGACAATTCGTTAAAAAATCAGATCTCGTATATTCCTGCCCTGGGCTATTCTACTAAAATATTTCAAGGGCCGGCGTCTTTATGAGGGGGGGCTTTGTTACAAAATTGAATCTTGAGACAGTCACCACCTCCTACAGACTATAAGTGCCATACTGGACCATTATATATTCATGTTCTTTAGCTAAGAAGATTTGTTTAGCCTCTTTACACCCAGCCGCGTAGCGAGATGTGTTAGCTGTGTCTTTGCATCCCGTTACCCGGCGGGTTATTAACACTTGTATGCGAACACTTGGGTTAACCTTATGAGCATTAATTCCTGGAAATTTTTCTTTATTTTTCCAGAGCTGAGCTCCGGCGGACCAATACAGACCCGGCGGTAGTTCCTCACACCAGTCTCTGTCATGGCTAATGTGGCCCCAGTTTTTGCCCTGTGCATTACCCCTACTTGCGCGGGTATCCCAATTTTTGCGCATACCCTTTGCATAAGGTGTGTTAGATGTCTAGACCGTTCAAGGGGTCTCTGGGTTACACTTAATTGTTCCTTTTGCTCCCAATTAGCCAATAAAGTCCTGTGTGACAATGACAAGACCGCGGCGGTAGCGTTGAGAGAGGTCAGACAACAAATGTCGGCCTATACTACCATTGTCGCACATAAGTCACTTCAATGTGACAACGTCCCACTTTGGGATAAGTTGCTGTCAGAGCACCCTCCCCCTAAACGTACCTCTAGAGTAACGGGTTTTAAGCCGACAGAGACTAGCCAGGGTTCTGTATCGTCTGTGGATACGTTTAAACGCCCGAGAGAGCCTACTCCCCCGGCAGCCACCTCCTCGTCGCAGGCGAGATCGAGGTCAAGGTCACCCCTCAGACAACGGTCTTCAAGTCGGGCCTCTTCCCCGGCTAGTAAGAAGTGTAAGACTGAAGCTTCCCCCAGTGGCCATGGTGGTGATTCTTCCAAACCTAGGTCTAGTTCGCGGTCACACCGTAGCCACAAATCCTCCAAAAAGGATTCCCATAAGAAGTCCTCTCGACATTCTACTAAGTCTAGTGCATCTCATCGTACCTCTACACCTGAAAATGTTTCTGTTACAGCCTCAGAGTATAGTGAAGCGCCTGTCCCTAAACAAGATTTACCTATTGATATTTTAACCCTAGAAACGGAAAGTTCAGGAAATTCAATAATTGAGAATGTTTCAGACTCTCAAGAGAGCGTAGGCCAGAGCCTCGGTGTTTGGCGGTTTGCTCAGCCAGGGTCTGACCATCCACGTCCGACTCATACGAGTCACACAGTAGCCGATGTCCACAGGGACGCGGCGACCCCATCCTCTATCCCTGATTTATCTTGGAAACAAGGTGCCCCTGCCTCGGCGGGGTCTTCTCAGGAGGATCGGGAGGAACAAGATGAAGTGTCATTAATTTCAGATAGGGAGGGACAAGGGTCAGGCTCAGGCCTGGACGCCGCCCATGATAATACTGATTCACCTGAAAGTTCTGCACCTAACCAGTTTGTTACAGCACAAGAAATTGATGGGTTACTTACTCATGCTCTATCAAAATTCTTTAATCAACAACGAGAAAACCCCACAATGGACTTGGGGGCTCCCTTGACAGGTTCTGCGGTACGGCCTCTGATAACGTCAATCGATTTATCTAAGATTCCTAACCCTCCTACTCTGTCACCGGCAGGGAGCTCTAAGCCAGCTACGGCGGCATTCACTACGTCAAATGTCAGGGTCATTACGGATGTTAATCCACCCCCTCTAGACAAAGCGCCTCTTAGAAAAGTAGCTATGCCCCTGCTTTATGGGCCAGACGAGTCATGGGTCCCTTTGAACCCCTCTAAGCCAGAGCTTGCCCAGCCTACCTTGTCAGGGGAACTCCCGGTACCACGTGAGTGGTTTATCCAGGGAAATAAGTCTAAGAAATTAAGGGCATTGGATGCCTTGGGTAATGTTTTGGACGTAAATATCAAGGCTATACCTAGTTATTATCATCAGGATTATTTTGTTTATGCATCTAAGCCTGCTTTACCCCCTGCCTCAGCTTCAAAACTTTTTTCAGACTGGTCTAAGCTGGATGGGTTTAATGATATTAAGGCTCTGTCGGCTATTACTCCTGAACTAGATTTACAGACCGTCACAGACGAGACAGCTAATCCAGTGTTGAAGGTGCGACAGTTGGGACCAGGACCTTGGGTGGATTGGGAGGTAGAGGCTCAAAACTTTGCAACCACTTTCACTTCTAAATCTTCCCACCAGATCCCTCAGGATACACAGATTACCCTGTATTCACGTCAAAACTGTTTTTGGTTCCCAAACGGGACAGTGTTCAGATGAGGCCGGTCGTAGACCTGTCGTATCTGAATCTTCACATTTACAACGAGTCTTTCAGAATGTTAACAGTTCATCAAATCAGGCTAACACTTCCGCCGGGTGGCTGGATGTGTTCCCTAGACCTGACAGACGCCTATTGGCACGTGTCGGTCAACAAAAGATTTCAAAGGTTTCTGGCCTTGAGGATCAGGCACCAAAATTTTGTTTTTCAGAGGATGCCGTTCGGTTTGAACCTAGCACCTCGATTATTCACGAAACTAGTCCGGCAAGCCCTGATGCCATTGTTTAAAACAGGGAATCAGAGTGTTGTGGTATCTAGACGACTGGCTGGTGGTGGCAGAGACACAACAATTATGCATAAAACATGTCAATATCATTTTAAATCATGTCAAAACTCTAGGCTTCAAGGTAAATCTGGTAAAGTCAAACCTTGTTCCCTCAAGAGTAATTCAGTGGATAGGGCTGGTCTGGGACACCGCCGCTCTCACTCTGAGTCAGAGTGTGGACAATCGCAACAGGTTTCGCAGGAAACTGTTCATGTTTCTTCACAGTCTGACTACGACACGAAGAGTCTGGGAGTCTCTGGTCGGCTCTCTCAACTGGATTCAGCTAACTGTCAAGTTGGGCCGGTTGAAAGTAAAACGATTAATATTGGAGGGCAACAAATATTTCCCACTCTTACCGGCGGGAAAATTATGGCCCATACCAAAATTAATCCACACCTTACTAGCGGTCTGGGCGAAGAGGGAAACATTGCACTCAATCATGTCATGGACCTCTCCTCCTCCAACGGTATGGGTAGACACGGATGCGTCAGGCACCATAGGGTGGGGATTTCAGTCAAATCAGGGGCACCAGGGTCAGGGACTTTGGTCCCACTTAGAAATCTCTCACATAAATGTCAAAGAGTTACTAGTCCCCTTGTATTTCCTTCAGGCTCACGGCCCGGCGTTACGGGGCAAGTCAGTGGCCTTCAGAATGGACAATCTGAATGCAGTTCACTGTATTCAGAAACAAGGGTCAACGAGGTCAAGGAAGTTGCTACTCGTGTCGGAAGAGATTTTTGTTCTAGCCACCAGTCTAGATATTTATCTTCACGCATCTTATCTCCCAGGCGTAGCGAACGTCTGGGCAGACGCTCTGTCCCGGAGACAGAGCACGACAGTAGAATGGGAGCTCAAGCAACCCATTTTCGACCTAATGATTGCGGAGCTCTCCCATCCACAAGTGGATCTTTTTGCGTCCGAGGAGACTCACAAGCTCCCTCTATACCTCACCCGCCGGGCGATAACGCCGGCAGGGGGGCCAGACGCCCTAGTGACAGACTGGAACAGATGGAGCTCCATCTATCTGTTTCCGCCGCCAGATGCGTCACTAATGTGCCACGTAGTGAACAAACTACGAGTTTATCGAGGCTTAGTCTCGCTAATCGCACCCCTGTGGCCGGCGCAGGTGTGGTACCAGCAGTTAATAATGTGGTGCCCGGACCCGGTATCGCTCCCGGTCGGGTACTTCCACTTAGACACGATTGGCAACCTAGAGACCTCGCTGACTTTTGCATTATGGACATTCAGGAGGCCAAGTGGCTAGCACCATACGGTAGGGATGTGACCAATAAATTGCTCAATCAATATACTCAGTCTACTAAGCGACAATATCAATCTCATTGGAAAGCTTTTACTTCTTGGATTGTTAGAACGGAACAAACTGTACCCTCAGTGGCATTGGTTTTTAATTACTTGAACTATCTGTTTGAGCAGAAACGTTTATCTGTGGTTACTTTGAAGAATCACTTAACTGCGATTAGAGTGCCCTTTTTCGACCTTACAGGTCTATCCATACCGGTGGCGGAGGAAACAGGATTTATGAGAGCGTGTTTTAAACTCCGCCCACCTCCCCGTCAGCTCATGCCTACTTGGTCTCTGGACAAAGCTTTGTCTTTACTTCATTCTCGTCTGTATCAAAATACTGCAGACTTTGCTTTAATCTTAAAGAAGGCAGTTTTCCTTTTGGCTTTGGCCACCGGAAACAGAGTGTCTGAGCTGGCGGCGATGAGCAACACACCTAATTGTCTTAGGTTTGGTAGACTTAATGATTCAATTTCCATTGCACCCTCCCCGGCGTTTGTAGCCAAGAATGAGCATAGTGCACACGTGTTTTCTGAATTCACGGTGCCGGCGTTAAAAAGGGGAAAGGTGCATCATAATTTATGTCCAGTGCAAGCTCTAACCAAATATTTGAGAATAGCTCCTCATAACCCCCAAGGTGCTTTATGGGTAGCGAGTACGGGTAAACGCTTACTTAAACGGCGATTAGCCTCTCTTCTGGTAGAAGTCATTAAAGAGAGTAATCCCGGCGTTGTGGGTAGGGCCCACGATTTACGCAAGTGGGCGGCCTCTTTACGTTTCCTGAAAAACTTTTCAGTTGAAGATATTGCGTCCACACAGTTGTGGGCGTCTAATCATACGTTTCTCTCTAGATACTTGTCAGTTGCTCTAGACAAACCTTCCTTACCATGTATAGCTTTAAGGCAGAGGGTCTAGGTGGCCCTGCAGTCACTTATGTTTACTTTCACGGAAGGGGGTGCAGTCAGTTGACATAGGACACCCTAGACCCCGCCGGAGTATGAGAGCTGTGATACAATTTAAGGTTAAAATGTGATATGAAAATTTCTCTGCGAGAATTTGTGCTAGTACAAAGTTTAGTACAAAACAACGGTGTTGTTATAGTAGTTTTAGCTGCGAAAGCAATGTAACATTAGTTCAATGGAGTTCATTAGCAATTGATCTCCACATGTATTTTGGGGTTTATGATGTGCACATATAAACTTATAACTTATTATTTTTGTCACCACTCGTTGAGTGGGGTGCCTTTTGTAACTACAGATCTGTGTTCAGAATCTTCAGGGTTACCTATTTTTGTCGGGCAGGCTTCTTTGAAGCACGCACCTGCCTGAACCCCCTTTTTCTTGTATATTTCCGGCCTACGCCGTATTAAATACATTTTTCAAAAGTAAGAATACTATGTGGTTGTTTTTATTATCTGCTTTTCTAGAGTTATGATATGATTACGAATGTCCCCCTCCAGTCTTAGATATCAGGCATGTTCGTCAATGATGGAGGGGCCACTAATAAATTATAGGTTTGACTCCTGTAAGGAGATAAAGAAAACCTAATATTTAGTAGTGGCCCCGTAATCATTGACGACTGGGGCCCTCCCGACCGTCCCCTTCCCATTCGTTGATGTATTAAGGATTTTGGTTTACTTGATATGTCAGTGAAGGAGGAATGACGCCTGATTCAGCGTCTGGTCAGAAATCCACACAAGTACATCCACGATATGATGGAAAGCTTATTGGATAGTTATTCTTATTTTCTTTTTGTTTTTATTTTTTACGAAGTTTTTTCGTAGTGAGAACCCAATTCATAATGACTGAAGCCATGAGTGAGGTCGCGTGCGCTCATGATGAAGGCTCCTCAGTTTTTAAATGCTCTGCGCGGTAGATTCAAACTACGGCGGATTAGTGTTTGAAGAGGATGCCTTATGTAATAGGCATGTTCGTCAATGATTACGGGGCCACTACTAAATATTAGGTTTTCTTTATCTCCTTACAGGAGTCAAACCTATAATCTATGTATGTTTTTCCATCCAAGAAGTAATATGTTAACCCCCTGTCTTGCCAGACTAAGTTTCTGAAGACCAACTGCCCCCATAAATCTATGTATGTTCTTCCATCCGAGAAGTAATATGTTAACCCCCTAAAATACCTTGTCTTGCCAGACTAAGTTTCTGAAGACCAACCACCCCCATAAATCTATATTTATTAGTGGCCCCTCCATCATTGACGAACATGCCTATTACATAAGGTATCCTCTTCAAACACTAATCCGCCGTAGTTTGAATCTACCGCGCAGAGCATTTAAAATCTGAGGAGCCTTCATCATGAGCGCACGCGACCTCACTCATGGCTTCAGTCATTATGAATTGGGTTCTCACTACGAAAAAAACTTTGTAAAAAATAAAAAAGAAAAAGAAAATAAGAATAACTATCCAATAAGCTTTTCATCATATCGTAGATGTACTTGTGTGGATATTTGACCAGACGCTGATTCAGGTGTCATTCTTCCTTCTCTGCTCTGCGGTCAGCCGGCCTGGACGTGTCTCTCCACGCTCCGTGGGTTCCGCATTTGCTACGTCCCTAGTGAGTTTTTTCTCATTTGTTTACTCCGGGATGTATCGAGTAAGGTTAGGATATGCGTAGCAGGAGTGTCCTGGGCTGGTTGCCCGCAGTGCAGTGTATTTTGGGTCGTGTGTTTGGGGCATCTATTTCGGATGTACCCTCGTGGTCCGGTTGTGGACAGGTGAACTTTTTCACAGTTAGCTAGCTTTGTGATGCAGGCGGCTTTCATTACGCGTTATTGCTTCCTTTTATCTTTCTGATGAGGTAGCGTATTTTTGCTGACGTTCCCAGCGTATTTTTCTTCACTTAGTGAAGTTTTTTCTGGGTCCCGAGTCAGTTCTTCCCTTTGCCGGAAGTCTTTGCTACAGTGGTGTGTTGGCGGTGGTTCCTGTTGTGATATAATTCAGTGCTTTTTGTTTATATTCCGACATGTTAATGTTATCCGTCTGCCTAGGCCTAGCCAGCCTCTCGTAGCTTTACCACATATACAAGTGTTATTGATTTATTTTATAAATATGTACTACTGTGTGATGTGTGTCCTGGTTTAGTTGTGTATTGGCTAATTCCACGGACTATTTATGTGTCCTGGGTTAGTTGTGTATTGGCTAATTCCACGGACTATGTTGGGCCCGGCGTTAGTTGTGTTTTGGCTACGCCTCGGTCCTGTGTTGCGTTCAGATGGTATCTGGACAGGGTGGGTTATTTCCGGCGGGTTTTTCTCGGTTACACCATGAAAAAACCCGGCTGGTTGCCGAGTTTTGGCCATGCGTGGTTTAAAAACAGGCTTGTTTCCCCGGCGAGTGGGTGTCTGTGTCTCCCCAGGACGGCGTCTCTGGGGTGCCTGTTTCAGGCTCCTTCTGATTCCCGGCGGGTTGGCTGTACCCATCTAACAGTGTTCATACGGACACGTGTTGTTTGTAGTTTTTTCGGTTTTGCAAAGCCAATATAAAACTATGCTGTTGTTGTATTTCCTCCCCGGCGATCTTTTACAAAGATGTGGGGTTCGGAACAATTGGGGTTAAGTTTTAAACTTTAAATCACCCGGCGGGTGCAACCTGGTAGGGTGGGATGAACGAATTTGCAAAATTCAGTTTAGTTGACCAGACAATTGAGGGATGCATTGTGTATCGCCTCCTTCAACATACGGCAATTTAAGGCACAATTGGGGTTAACGTTTTTTAAACTAATATTCACACCCGGCGGGTGCTCCCTGGAAGGGTGGGAATAACGAATTTACAATTCAGTTAGTTAACCAGACAATTGAGGGATACGTTTTGTATCGCCGCCTTCAACATACGGCGATCTAAAAAGATACTTCGGGAGAAGTTAGATCTCGTATATTTGTCAGGCTTCTCAGTTTTTGATCTACGAGATAATTCGGGGGCCGGCGTCTTTTTTATTTTTTTTTTTTCCAAAATTGAATCTTGAAACAAACACCACCGGAAAGACTTAATCAGTTATAAACGCCATGCTGGTCTTTATATATTATGTCAGAGGGTATTCATAAATCTTTTGGACAAATTAAGATATTCGGAAATCTTTTACTTAGGAAACCCCACCGCGTAGGGAGCTGTAGTCGTTGAGTATTACGTCTCGTTACCCGGCGGGTTATTTAACACTTGTGTGCGAACATGTTTGGGTTAACCTTATGAGCATTAATTCCTGGAAATTTTATTTTTTTCCAGAGCGGGTCTATGCAGAACCTGGAGTAAGTATCCCACCAGTCTCTGTCATGGCTACCTTTGCCCCGGTTTTTGCTTTATGCATTACGCCCTCCTGTTCAGGTATCCCTATTTTTGCGCACACCCTTTGTATAAAATGTGTTAAACTGTCTCGTTTGGTGTGGGTTACCTTTCCGGCGTTTTTTCTCGTTGCTCCGAGAACACCGTTTTTGTTTACCGAGTTTTAGTCAGGATGGCTCAATATAGGTAAGTTACCCCGACGAGTTTGGTCGCTTGGGGGCTCATGAGAAACTGCGTTTTCTATGGTCGAGCCTGGGATCAGGCTTCCTGTGTTATTCATTGCTTTATGCATTACGCCCTCCTGTAATGTATAGTTTAGTGTGGGTTACCTTTCCGGCGTTTTTCTCGTTGCTCCGAGAACACCGTTTTTGTTTACCGAGTTTTAGTCAGGATGACTAAAATAGGTAAGTTACCCCAACGAGTTTGGTCGCTTGAGGGCTCATCAGAAACTGCGTTTTCTAGGGTCGAGCCTGGGATCAGGCTTCCTGGTTTATTCCCGTCGAGGGGGGCTCCACACAGTTTTCTAGGTGATCAGGCTGACACCTGTTGGACTTGGTTTTCTCTGCTTTTCAAAGCCATTGAAACAATGCTGTCTGTTTGTTTGGTCTTTACCTCCCGGCGACCTTTTTACAAAGAGGTCTGGGGCAGGTATAATTGGTTTGACATTGCATATAAAACCCGGCGGTTGTACCTTCGGGTAGTTATATTAACGGATTTGCGATTCGAGTTAATTTGCCAAACAATTGATTGATACAATAGGGTATCACGGCCTTCAAGACGGCGATCTATGAGGGCTTCTGGGAGAAGCCGGATTAGAGATTAAGATAGGCTTAGACTTTTTATGGGATAAAAAGATGCCTGAATCTTACTAGTGTCTCAAGTGTAAAGGGATACTTGAAAGACTTCATCTTTAATAAAGATATGCTTCATCTTTATGAGGATTAAGAAGTTATTCTTAATTCTATTGGACAGGTGAAAGATATGCTGAAATCTTTAATAAGCCATTGAAACAATGCCGTTTGTTTGTTTAGTCTTTCCCTCCCGGCGACCTTTTTACAAAGAGGTCTGGGGCAGGTACAATTGGTTTGACATTGCATATAAAACCCGGCGGTTGTACCTTTGGGTGGTTCTATAGTCTGATTTGCAATCCGCGATCTTTGTATTTCCTCCCCGGCGATATTTTACAAAGAAGTGAGGTTAGGAACATTTGGGGTTAACTTTTAAACTTTAAATCACCCGGCGGGTGCAACCTGGAAGGGTGGGATGCCCGAATTTGCAAAATTCAGTTTAGTTGACCAGACAATTGAGGGATGCATTGTGTATCGCCTCCTTCAACATACGGCGCTTTAGGGCACAATTGGGATTAATGTTTTTTTAAAAAACTAATATTCACACCCGGCGGGTGCTCCTTGGAGGGATGGGAATAACGAATTTACGATTCAGTTAGTTAACCAGACAATTAAGGGATACGTTTTGTATCGCCGCCTTCTACATACGGCGATCTAAAAAGATACTTCGGGAGAAGTTAGATCTCGTATATTTGTCAGGCTTCCCAATTTTTGATCTACGAGATAATTCGGCGTCTTTTTTTAGTTTTTTTTGTTCTTCCAAAATTGAATCTTGAAACAAACACCACCGGAAAGACTTCATCAGTTATAAACGCCATGCTGGTCTTTATATATTATGTCAGAGGGTATTCATAAATCTTTTGGACAAATTTAGATATTCTGAAATCTTTTACTTAGGAAACCCCACCGCGTAGCGAGCTGTCGTCGTTGAGTATTACGTCTCGTTAACCGGCGGGTTATTTAACACTTGTGTGCGAACATGTTTGTTTAACCTTATGAGCATTAATTCCTGGAAATTTTCTTTTTTTCCAGAGCTGGGTCCCGGCGGGTCTATGCAGAACCTGGAGTAATTATCCCACCAGTCTCTGTCATGGCTACCTTTGACCCGGTTTTTGCTTTATGCATTACGCCCTCCTGTTCAGGTATCCCTATTTTTGCGCACACCCTTTGTATGAAATGTGTTAAAATGTCTCGTTTGGTGTAGGTTACCTTTCCGGCGTTTTTTCTCGTTGCTCCGAGAACACGGTTTTTGTTTACCGAGTTTTAGTCAGGATGGCTCAAAATAGGTAAGTTACCCCGACGAGTTTGGTCGCTTGAGGGCTCATAAGAAACTGCGTTTTCTGTGGTCGAGCCTGGGAGCAGGCGTCCTGTGTTATTCATTGCTTTATGCATTACGCCCTCCTGTAATGTATAGTTTAGTGTGGGTTACCTTTCCGGCGTTTTTCTCGTTGCTCCGAGAACACCGTTTTTGTTTACCGAGTTTTAGTCAGGATGGCTAAAATAGGTAAGTTACCCCGACGAGTTTGGTCGCTTGAGGGCTCATCAGAAACTGCGTTTTCTATGGTCGAGCCTGGGATCAGGCTTCCTGAGTTATTCCCGTCGAGGGGGGCTCCACTCAGTTTTCTAGGTGATCAGACTGACACCTGTTGGCCTTGGTTTTCTCTGCTTTTCAAAGCCATTGAAACAATGCTGTCTGTTTGTTTGGTCTTTACCTCCCGGCGACCTTGTTACAAAGAGGTCTGGGGCAGATATAATTGGTTTGACATTAATAATAATAATAATAATAATAATAATAATAATATTTATTCAGTTAGCAATTTACAGAGTTGGTACCACATAGTATGTTATAAATATGACATGTACCAGCCTTGCATAATTCCAACTAAGGATAGCCCAATAAGGCCGTTAGGCGTATTTCCATTGGGGTCCTTGCATATAAAACCCGGCGGTTGTACCTTTGGGTGGTTATATTAACTGATTTGCAATTCGCGATAATTTGCCAAACAATTGATTGATACAATAGGGTATCACGGCCTTCAAGACGGCGATCTATGAGGGCTTCTGGGTGACGCCAGATTAGAGATTAAGATAGGCTTAGACTTTTTATGGGATAAAAAGATGCCTGAATCTTACTAGTGTTTCAAGTGTAAAGGGATACTTGAAAGACTTCATCTTTAATAAAGATATGCTTCACCTTTATGAGGATTCAGAAGATATGCTTAAATCTTCTGGACAGGTAAAGATATGCTGAAATCTTTAATATGATACTAAAGGACAACGAAAAGTAGTGGTGGAGTGCTACGGTTCGTTGACCGGCGGTTTTGAGGCACATATTTTTGTCCGTTTTTTGGGTGTAACCCTATGAGCTTTAATCCCCCGAAAATTCTCTTTCCAGGGCGGATTACCGGTGTTGCACCAGGTGACCAGGTAGTTCCCGAGGGCGGGGTAGTTTTCCCCCAGTCTCTGTCGTGTCGGCACTTGAACCTCTCATTGCTGTATGTTCAACGCCGTTAAGCTCAGGTAGCCCTATCTTATTTTTATTTGTTAATGAAATAATTTAATAGCTGAATCATAATAAACATATATATTTTCTATGATTATATTATGATAATATTGTGTTTATTTATAGTAATTTATTTTAATACAATTAAATATAAATTAATTTAATTAGTATACTTTATGATTTTGCTCACCAGCTCTGCTTTCAATGTGCTAATGAGCTATGGGAGCTTTTAATTATCATAAACCTTTACGGGACTCAGACGAGGGCTCCCCGTTCAGGGAGTATACCGAGCTCGCAAGCGAGGGACAGCCACAGCCAAGGTGTATGGCGATACTCACAGTCGTACCTCACCCGCCGGACGATAACGCCGGCGGGCGGACCTGACGCTCTGATGACGGACGAGAACAGGTTGAGTTCCATTTATCTCTTTTCCGCTGCCAGACGCGTCTCTAATGTGCCACGTAGTCAACAAACTACAGGATTAGCGAGGCGTAGTCTCGCTAATCGCGCCCCTGTGGCCGGCGCAGTGTGGTACCAGCATTTGAACACGTGGTGCCCGCACCCAGTGTCCCTCCTGGTCGGGTTGTTCCACTTAGAACACAATTGGCAACCTAGAAACCTCGCGGACTTGTTCATTTTGGGCATTCAGGAGGCCAAGTGGCTAGCACCTTATGGTAGCGACGTGACCAAGATATTCACGAATCAATATAGCCAGTCTAAAAAGCGACAGTTTCAATCGCATTGGAAAGCTTTTATGTCTCGGATTCTTAGAACAAAACAAACTGTGCCCTCGGTGGCGTTGGTTGTTTATTATTTAATTTATCTGTTCATGCAGAAACATTTATCTGAAAGTGATTTATGTGGGCAGGTTTTAAACTCCGCCCACCTCCCCGTCAGCTCAGGCCTACATGGTCTCTGGACAAAGCATCGTCGTTATTCTCGTTCCCGTATGTACCAAAGACTGCAGATTTTACAAAAGGGCAGTATTTCTTATGGCTTTGGCTACCGGGAACAGAGTATCTGAGCTGGCGGCGATGAGCAACGCACCTAATTGCCTCAGGTTTGATAGGCTTCATGAGTGTATTCACATTGCACCTTCCCCAGGATTCATAGCCGAGATTGAGCACAGTGAACACGTGTTTTCAGAGATCACGGTGCCGGCGTTAAACAGGGGAAAGGTGCACCATCTTTTTTGCCCAGTGCAAGCTCTAACCAAATATTTAAGAGTGGCACCTCTAAATCACCAGGGTGCTTTATGGGTCGCAAGTCCGGGTGAACGATTGATGGAGCGTACACTGGCTTCTCTCTTGGTCGAGGACTTTAAAGAGAAGCATCCCGGCGTTGTGGGTAAGACCCACGATTTACGCAAGGGGACAGCCTCTTTACGTTTCCTTAATAATCTTTCGGTGAAAGTTATTACGTCCACACAGTTGTGGGCCTCTAATCAGGAGTTTTTGCCTCGATACCTTTCAGTAGCTCTGGACAACCCTTCCATGCCATGTATAGCTTTACGGCAGAGGGTCTAGGTGGCCCTTTTAGTCAGGTTTTGTTTAATTTCAAGAAAAAGGGGGGGGGGGGGAGGGTGCAGTCAGTGTGACATAGGACACCCTAGACCCCTCCGGAGTATGTGTTCGGAACATACGAGCTGTGATACTGGTTGTAGGCATTTTATTATAAAATTTCTCTGTAGTATTCATTGCAGGAAATTGTGCTAAAAGCCAATAGTAGTGTTACGACAATTCTTGTTGTAAGTAGCTTTGGCTGTGAAGCAATAGATTTTGAGAAATCTCGGTAGTGGCAACTACGACTTTTACTTTTGCAGTAATTACTTCTGCATAAGTACACGAGTTCAGTACTTCTACGAATGTACAAGAATTAATTTATGTTTGATTATATTTTTAGGAATATATCCACTAGTTAATGGGGTTTATATGTGCACATGTAAACTTATAAGTTTTTAATTTTCACCACTTACTTTAAGTGGGGTGCCTTCTTAACTAGCAGATCTGTGCACAGAGTCTCAGAGTTAACCCTTTTTCAAGCAGGCTTCTTTGAAGCACGCTCCTGCTTGTACCCCTTTTTGAAGATTTAGGCTGTATAAAGTTTATGCACCCGAATATCTCTTTTTTTACAAAAGTAAGAATACTATGTGGTTGTTTGATTATCTGCTTTTCTAGAGTTATGATATGATTACGAATGTCCCCCTCCAGTCTTAGAAATCAGGCATGTTCGTCAATGATGGAGGGGCCACTAATAAATTATAGGTTTGACTCCTGTAAGGAGATAAAGAAAACCTAATATTTAGTAGTGGCCCCGTAATGATTGACGACTGGGGCCCTCCCGACCATCCCCTTCCCATTCGTTGATGTATTAAGGATTTTGGTTTACTTGATATGTCAGTGAAGGAAGAATGACGCCTGAATCAGCGTCTGGTCAAAGATCCACACAAGTACATCTACGATATGATGGAAAGCTTATTGGATAGTTATTCTTATTTTCTTTTTGTTTTTTTATTTTTTACGAAGATTTTTTCGTAGTGAGAACCCAATTCATAATGACTGAAGCCATGAGTGAGGTCGGATTAGTGTTTGAAGAGGATGCCTTATGTAATAGGCATGTTCGTCAATGATGGAGGGGCCACTACTAAATATTAGGTTTTCTTTATCTCCTTACAGGAGTCAAACCTATAGTATGTTCTTCCATCCGAGAAGTAATCTGTTAAAACCCCATGTCATAATTGATAAGAAACTATGATACCCACGGGTACACCAGTGTATATATAACCATTATTCCTGTAAGACCTAGACAGAAATGACTGCAGATGTTAGCCACCATGTAGTACCTCTAATTCTTACCCCAACCAGAGATTGTATACACCACCCTCTGTTACCATTGTCTCGACGCCTTTCCACCATGAAACAATACCGAAGCTACCACTACGAACTGCCGCTTTCTTTGATATATATGTCATAGAAAACGCAGTTCCCAGGAACAACTAGAATCAGCAAGAAATAGTGTCAGAGTAACAGTCTCCATAACCATCGTATTGACGAGTAATAATACACCGTTTTTCTCTACTTTTATCCACAGTCAAGCACACACCTACAGTTAACCTCCTCTTCCCCACAGCCCACAGTCCACATGATTCTATCATTTCCAAACTCATATACCACCACTTATTGCTCATCCCCCGGTAGCGTTTGGCTAACATACCTTCCCTGTCATTAACCCCCAGGCTACGATACCAACTGTAGCCTAATGCCACCCATACGCCCAGAGACCTTAGGGTCAAACTTCCACGTAACCCCCCTTAACCCTCTCCCTCTCGTTAACCCCCCACGCTCCTCAACTCCCTTCCGACCTAGCCTCTCCATCATACCCCCTGAATATCCTTAACTTTTCCGTTACTAACATTCTCAAACCTTTTGTATATATACTCCTATCCAGCCTACCTTCCCCCAGTAGGAAGGAACACCATTAGAACTTTACTAACCCTTTGCATGCCATCTATTCCCTCACAACCCCTTCACAAACCTGTACCAAATGATCGTTCGTGCGAGGCTAGCCGCCTCACCAGTGACTAACTTCTATTGCCATACTTCCAGATCAATGTGGCAGAGTTAGTACCAGTCTCCACCACATCCAACCACCCATGCAATTAACAACCTAACCAAGTAAACCAGCTGATCAAGGCACCTTCGGTTTTGGTATTACGAACACCCACATCTGTCTCATAAATAGAGGGTTATTACAAACCCTTGTGATATGGCAAACCCCAAGCCACAGCCGCCCCGACGACTATCACAGAGAAGGGACGCGCCCCTACCCCTTTCACCCACCCGAGGAGGGAGACCCCGACCCCTGCGGAGGTATACCTGACCCCTGTTTTGACTTCCGGGTCATTGCCAGGTAGCACAGGAATTCTTCCTATCAATGAACTAACCATGTATGACTAACACCCTTACTAACCTCTATTAACCCACAATAAACCATTACCCTTTCTTGCATACTCCGATAACCAAATTAGCACCTCAGCTATACCCTAGAATGAAGACTGAGCAATTTAAGAGAGACGCTCCTAGCACAGCTGTCCCAACCCTCCTCGCAAAGTAGATCCAGTCTCTCTCCCCTAAATACTTCCAGTATATCCAAAATAGTACCTCTTACTAAGGCTCATTTTTTTTTTTTTTTTTTCTATGTGATTGAGGGAGGCAAAAGGCATAACTGCCTATAGCGAGTGCCTCCCCCATAGTTGAAAGAGTGACAGGGCCAAAATCAAGGGACGTTCGAGCAAAAATGCCTGGACACACGGAGTTTGAAGCAATTTAAGTCATAGGAAGAGGGAAAGACTGATTCTGGGAGAGAGTTCCAGAGCTCAGCTGTTGAGTAGAAGAAAGTTTGAGAGTAACGTTTCACTCTTGGGTTGGAGAGTTGCACAGAGTAGGGGTGGGATTGAGTTGCAAGACGGGTACCACGTGCCCTACGTAAAGGAGGTGGTATGCACTGGGATAGCTCTGAGGAACACTGATTTATAGTAGCGATAGAATAGCGAGAGAGATGCAACATTGCGGCGGAGAGAGAGAGATTGCAGAGAGTTGGTGAGTGGACGGGAGTTAATGATACGAAAGGCCTTCCTTTCAACTTTGTCTAGGAGAGCGGGTGAGAGGAACCTCGCCACACATGTGAACAATACTCAATACAAGGGCGCACTATGCCCCTGTACAGAGCAAGAAGCTGTGCAGGGGAAAAGAACCCCTAAGGCGGTTGAGCACACCCAGCTTCTGGGAGGCTGCCTTAGCAAGACTGAAATGAGAGCAGAAGAAAAAGAGACACCAAGAATATTGAGAAAGATGAAGGGTTGATTTTTGTATTGTTGAAGAATAAGGGATAGTCCGCTGATGATCCTGACGGGTAGATAGATGGAGAAATTGGGTTTTGGAAGCATTAAAGTTAACAAGGTTTTCTCTGCCCCAATTGGAAATAGTATTTAAATCAGAATTTAAGAGTTCTATGGCTTCATTACGTTTGTCGTTGAGGGATTGCTGGCTGGGGCGTTCTGAAAAACTAATGGAGTAGTGTAAGGTTGAGTCGTCTGCGTATGAATGGATGGGAATTAAGGTACAGTTAAGGAGATCATTTATAAAAATTAGAAAGAGAATAGGAGATAGGACAGAGCCCTGAGGAACACCGGAGTTTATAGAGTGAGGAAGTGAACAATGGCCGTCCACAACCGCGGCTATGGAACGGCCGGAAAGGAAATTAGAGACACAGGCACAGATGGAGGGATAGAAACCGAAGGAGGGCAGTTTAGAAATTAAAGATTTATGCCAGACTCTATCGAAGGCTTTCGATATGTCTAGTGCAATAGAAAAAGTCTCGCCGAAGTCCCGAAAGGAGGATGACCAAGAGTTAGTAAGATATGAAAGAAGATCACCAGTAGAGCGACCCTTAAGGAAGCCATACTGGCGATCTGAGAGCAGATTATGAGAAGAGAAATGCTTAAGAATTTTGGAAGCAAGTTATATTACAGTATGAAGGCTCCATACAGCCATGTGCCACAACAGTAATCACCCCCTGACCTAGTTCCCGTATCAATTGAGAGCTCAAATAAGTCCATCAAAACTCGAGATCCCTATGGCCGACAGGGTCCAAAACCACACCTATAAATCAAGCTCCAGCCCCCAGTAAAATCAGTTGAAAGATAGACACCAACCAGAGGCTGGTCCCTTAAGTTGACCTCTAGCTCTGCCCTTGTTTTGTTCCTGAGAATTGAGTTCCAGAGCTGGCAGACTCCGTCTTGAGAACTTCTACATATGGACCATCTGGACGGCCGCGGAACCAGTCGCTAGCCCCCAACCTCACGGACGCAAGATAACCAGGACCAGACCAATCAAATACGACCCAAGATTCACTCTATCAGTACTACAGTGTTACAGTGCTATGTAGAGACTCACTTATTAATATTTCTACGAAGTGGCTAGATCTTTGTCCCAGTATAATTCATATATGACCATTTCATTTGGAAGTGCTAAGTGTATCAGTGTTTATTAATTAACAGGCGATATTAACTCTCGTAATTACTCATATATCCAGATATCAATACATACCCGTGAAACCCTAGTGATATCTGATGTTCGCCCACTGATTTGCGTTCTATGTGTTTCTGATACAAGAATATAAAACTTAGATCAGTACCCCCCTGAGGTTACTAGAATTCCCGTGCTCTAAAATACGCGTGGCTAATCTAGTCTATGAATTACTCCTTGTGCACCAGAGCTACTATTGATAAATATAACATTGAATATGAATCTAGAAGTAATATTTATGGTCTCCAATATATAAACTTGTGAATAAAGCCAGTGATCAGAAGATTAATACCTGAACGTTGGAAGAGGGAGACTAGGCTCCATCCAGATCCACTTAATGCTAATTTGTTAAATTCTATCAATTGTCTTGTACGAATATTTATATCATCTTATGCGTCAGATTAATCATCATCAAACAACATACAGAAGTGTGTCCCTCAATAAAAGTGATCGTGTGTCGTGTTACCGTGTGTTTATTTTGTGTGCTCTATTCCTCATACCTTGTTTTGTGCATGCAGCCTTCTATACCCAGTCAGTTAGAACTCACATTACCCAAGTTAATCCTGTAGAAAAACAGGGCATAACAATCAACATACCCTAAAATACCTTCTCTTGCCAGACTAAGTTTCTGAAGACCAACCGCCCCCATAAATCTATATTTATTAGTGGCCCTTCCATCATTGACGAACATGCCTATTACATAAGGCATCCTCTTCAAACACTAATCCGCCGTAGTTTGAATCTACCGCGCAGAGCATTAAAAATCCGAGGAGCCTTCATCATGAGCGCACGCGACCTCACTCATGGCTTCAGTCATTATGAATTGGGTTCTCACTACGAAAAAACTTTGTAAAAAATAAAAACAAAAAGAAAATAAGAATAACTATCCAATAAGCTTTCCATCATATCGTGGATGTACTTGTGTGGATCTTTGACCAGACGCTGATTCAGGCGTCATTCTTCCTTCTCTGCTCTGCGCTCAACCTGCCCGGACGTGTCTCCCCACGCTCCGCTGGTTCCGCATTTGCTGCGTCCATAGTGAGTTTTTTCTCATTTGTTTACTCCGGGTTGTATCGAGTAAGGTTAGGATATGTGTAGCAGGAGTGTTCTGGGCTGGTTGCCTGCAGTGCAGTGTATTTTGGGTCGTGTGTTTGGGGCATCTATTTCGGATGTACCCTCGTGGTCCTGTTGTGGACATGTGATCTTTTCACAGTTGAGTTAGCTTGTGATGCAGGCGGCTTTCATTACGCGTTATTTTATGCTGCCTTTTATTGTTCTGATGAGGTAAGCTGTGTTTCTGACGTTCCCAGCGTATTTTTCTTCACTTAGTGAAGTTTTTTCTGGGTCCCGAGTCAGTCTTCCCTTTGTCGGAAGTCTTTACTACAGTGGTGTGTTGGCGGTGATTCCTGTTGTTATATTTCCAGTGTTTTTGTTTATATTTCAACATTTCGTATGCCGTCTGCTTAGGCCTAGCCAGCCGCTCGTAGCTTTGCCACATGTACAAGTGTTATTGTTTATTTTATAAATATGTCCTACTGTGTCATGTGTATCCTGGTTTAGTTGTGTATTGGCTAATTCCACGGACTATGTATGTTTCCTGGTTTAGTTGTGTATTGGCTAATTCCACGGATTATTGTGTGGGCCCTGGGGTAGTCGTGCTTGGCTTGATCCCAGGTCCGTTGTGCGTTCAGTTGGTTTCTGAACGGGGTGGGTTACTTTCCGGCGGGTTTTTCTCGGTTTCACCATGAAAAACTCGGCCGAGAGCCGTGTTGGGCCACGCGTGGTTTCAACACAGGCTTGTGTCCCTGGCGAGGAGGTATCTGTGGGTCTCCAGGACTGCGTCTCTGTGTTGGTGCCTGTTTCAGGCTCGCTATGATCCCCGGCGGTCTGGTGTACCCATCTAACATTGTTCATGCGGACAGATGTTATGAAGTTTTTCTACCCGGTTTTACAAACCACATAGAACAAACCTAGCTGTTGATTGAGGGCTTTCCTCCCCGGCGATCTTTTACAAAGAAGTGGGGACAGGAACTTATGGGGTTAACGTTGTTTACATCTCACCCGGCGGGTGCACCTTGGTAGGGTGGGATGAACGTCTTGGTCATTCAATTTAGTTAACCGATCCATTTTAAGTGGTACTTTAGGTATCTCCGCCTTCAGCCTGACAGCGATCGAAGGCTCAATTAGGTTTAACATCTTTTCACAAATTTCTCACACCCGGCGGGTGCTCCTGGGAGGAGGAAATAAGGAATTTACAATTCCATATAGTTAACCAGTTAATTGAGAGATACGTTAATGTATCGCCGCCTTCAAACTTACAGCGATCCTTTGTGTCAATTCGTTAGAAATCAGATCTCGTATCAGCCTGCCCTGTGTTATTCTGCTAAATAATTCTGGTGCCGGCGTCTTTGTGGGGGGTTGTTTTTCCAAAATTGAATCTTGAGACAGTCACCACCAGAAAGACTATGTTATAAACGCCATACTGGTCCTTTATATTATGTCAGAGGGTATTCTTAACTTCTTAGGACATGTTTCGATATTCGGAAATCTTTATAGGATCCCGCCGCGTAGCGAGCTGTGATCGTTGTGACATTACGGCTCGTTACCCGGCGGGTTATTGACACATGTGTGTGTGTGTGTGTATGCGATCATGTTGGGTTAACCTTATGAGCATTAATTCCTGGAAATTTTCTTTTTTTCCAGAGCTGGGCCCCGGCGGACCAATACAGACCCTGCAGTAGTTTCCCACCAGTCTCTGTCATGGCTACCTTTGCCCCAGTTTTTGCTTTATGCATTACCCCTACCTGTGCCGGTATCCCTATTTTTGCGCACACTCTTTGCATCAACTGTGTTAAATGTCTAGACCGTTCAAGGGGTCTGTGGGTGATGCGCAAATGTTCATTTTGCTCCCAATTAAGTGTCAAAGTCCTCTGCGATAATGATAAGACCGCAGCGGTCGCCTTACGAGAGGTTAGGCAACAGATGGCAGCGTATACTACGATTGTGGCTCATAAGTCACTTCAATGTGACAACGTCCCTCTTTGGGATAGGCTTCTTGTTGAGCACCCTCCCCCTAAACGTCCCTCTCGAGTAACTAGTCGTAAGCCGGCAGAGACTGGTCAGGTTTCTGTGTCTGCTCCTACTGCTACTGCGAAACGTTAACGAGAGCCTACACCCCCGGCGGCAGCCTCCTCGTCCCGGGAGAGATCTCGGTCTAGGTCACCTCTCAGACACCAGCCATCTAGTCTTGCCTCTTCACCATCGAGTAAGAAGAGTAAGACAGAAAGTTCCACCAGTGGTCACGGCGATAAATCCTATAAATCGAAGAGTAGTTCACGGTCACACCGCAGCCATAAATCTTCAAAGAGGGATTCCCATGATAAAAGGGCCTCACGACATTCACCAGTTTCTAGTGCTTCTCATCGTACCTCTACCCCAGACAGAGTTGGTGTTCGGGCTCAAGGGTCCAGTATAGTGCCTGTACCTAAAGATGATTTACCCATTAACATTTTAACCCTGGAATTAGAGAATTCAGGGGGCTCAGGGGGTGAGAGTGTTGCGGACTCCCAAGGGAGTGTAGGCCAAGGCCTAGGTGTTTGGCGTTTTTCTCAGCCAGGACCTGACCACCCACTTCCGGCTCATACTATTCACACAGTGGCTGACGTCCACCAGGACGCGGCGATCCCATCCTCTATCCCTGACTTATCTTGGCAACAAGGTGATACCCCAGCTTCGGCGGGATCTTCTCAGGAGGAACAGGATAAAAAAGACGAGGTTTCAATTATCTCAGATATGGAAGGGCAAGAGCCAGGTTCAGGCTTAGACGCCGCAAAAGATCTTAATGATTCCCTAGTTAGTACATCATCAAGTCAATTTGTCACTTGTTACGTTACGAGCGGGGTTCGAACCCATAACATAAAGAAACATTCCACTAAACACCACAAAACGAGGACTTATTATTTAGCCTCACAAAATGCGGAAAATATGACTATCAGTTTCAGTCAAGAATAAGTGGTATGTTAAACTTCCACAAAACTAGCAACTTTCTTTGTAGTCACTAAAACCTTGGTAGGTGAAAAGATGTGGCAAGTTCATAAAATATCAGTTGATATCGTATAAATACGATAGAATATGACTCTTTTGTGATCTTGTATGTCTCTGTGACGTCACGATCTCTCCTACAGCACGACGTAGGACGAGTAGATCGTATATTATAAGATTGTAAATAAGTTAAGTTATAAAAGGCCTAATATGCTATTAAGCAATATTGCCATGGTCTTATGTAGTATATATGAATTTATCGTATATATTAATATAATTTATCGTATAGAGCAACCTAAATGCGGTACGATAATTTGGGCTCCTGGCGGTTTGCCAAGGCAGCAAGGTGTGCTTTTGAGGTACGCTAGAGCCTTCACGAACACCAACCAGTTAACATCTAATTTTCCGCCCTCAGTTGATCGTGCTTTTGTGCCTCTAATCACAATACACATACAGCAATACACACAACTACACCGTCACGACGCTCTCATCGACATCATGACTGACTGATAGATAAGCATAAATTATAATAATCATGTCCATTCCCATGTAATCATTTATTCTTTCTTTAACTTGACTCGTGTCTTGGGACCGAAGTCTCGTTCCCCATTGTCCACCGCCATATTGGGTAAAACGTTCTCCCTTGCCTCATTGCCACGTGGAACTATTGGTGAGTTAATTCCTGGCTAATATTAACCCTTATAACCTTACCCTATAATTATATACATTTATTATGTGAGACCTTTGGATATAAATTAGCTTGTTTCAGATTGAATTCAATTTAGATATAGAGTAGTTTTTATTTAGATTGATTTTATTTTATTCATTATAGCTTAGTAATATTTAACTTCCATTGATAGTTTGCCACATTGGTGCCCAGACCCGGGAATTAGCTACCAGTAAGGGATTTTAAGGCAATGAACAAGGGGACATATAACAGGATGCAGGAACAACTCTATGATAAACTGGCAAGGCTAGCCAAGCGATGGTTAGAGCCGGAATGCAGGGTTGTGTCATTGCGCCTGCCTAAGTCCTGCTTCCCACCCATCGTCTTTCCCCAATAATTTTCTTTTCCATTTCAGACTTCCTGTGACATATGACCTGACCTAACATTTTTTCTTGTTCAATATGATCCATTAGTAGGTATTGCTATTTAGTGTACTATTTTTTCTCCATAACATAGAAGTCCGCCGGTTGGCGTCTCTTAAGTAGCCTATTATTTGGCCGTTGTTTTTGTAACGTAATATTTAGATACATAGCCTATAGGCTCGCAAGCAAAATGGATAAAAACGGTAAAGAGACACCGTCTAGTGGGGTGCTGAACAAAGCCCCTAAAAATCAAAGGGCGGGACTTCGGGGAGTAATAAATAGGCTAATTGTGGACGTCAACACTTTCATCACTACTGCTGAACTAGAGGAATTGGAGGCTAGATTAGAAAACGTCCAGGCTACCCACGGTCGTATTACGGCTCTGAGTGAGGTGATTGTGGCTGACATGACAGAGGAGGAAGAGATAGTTACAGAGTGTGATAATCGCGCCCTCTATGACGAACCTGTCTTTAGAGCGAAGTACCTATTACAGCGTGCTGTCGCAAGTAAGAAGGGAGGCGATGATGAGGCCCATAGAAGGGCTGACCCAAAACATACTGTACACCTCCCAAAGCTCAATCTTCCTACATTTGGGGGCAAGTTAACGGAGTGGTTAGCTTTTTGGGACGTATTTCGATCTACGGTTCATGAATCCTCTTTGGATAATGTCCGCAAGTTTTACTATCTGAAGGGACAAATGGAAGGAGAGGCCTTACATTTAATAGAGGGTTTTGCAGTAGTGGGTGGTAGTTATCTTGAAGCGGTACACTTATTAGAGTCCACATACGGGGATAGAGAGCAGTTGAAGATGGCCCATGTCGTTGCCTTGTTGGGGCTCGCAGAACCACAGTATAAGGTTGATGAGTTGACAAACTTCAGGGCAAATATGGAGTGCCATACTCGATCGCTAAATACCCTAGGGCTTACCACGCAGGAAATGATAGTCATTATCTTGCGTCAGAAGCTTCCTATGGCAATACTTGATAAGGTAAGATCATTTGAGCTGGGGGAGTTCAAAACTCAGTTCAGTAAGGAGATCAATAATCTACAGTTGAACAAAGGGAGAATGTATGAGTCGGGAGGGAGTGAGAATGTTGAGAAGAGGGGAACAGTAAGCATGACAGTGGGGACTAAAGTAAAGAAAGAGGGTGCGTATAAGAAACCTGCTCAGATTCTATGTAAGCTATGTAACAACAAACATAAATGGAGTTTCTGCGTAAAATACCCAACAAATGAGACAAAACTAGCACAGGTGAAAAGATTGAAGCTATGTGTAGGTTGTCTAAGTGGGGAACATGGTAAGCAGGGACAATGTACTGCTACATACTTAAGGCCCTGTCGGCACTGCAAAGGACATCACTTTGATAAGTTGTGTCCTACAGCAGATAAAGTCAAAGACGTCAAAAATGAGGGTACTACAACTGTGGCACTAGGTAGCACGCAAGACACCACTATATTGCCCACAATACAGATTCCCATGGAAGGTAATGACAGTAACAAAGTTTGTCGGGTACTTCTAGATCAAGGGTCTCAACGTTCCTTTATAAAGAGGTCCGTACTAGTGGGACTGAAGCACCGAATCGTAGGGGCTGAGACTCTTCGATTACAGGGCTTCACAGGGGTTACTGATAAACAAGACTACGAGATAGCGGAGATTTCATATATCTATCGTAAAAACCGGTACTTTATGACTTGTATCGTAGTAGACGCCCTACCAGAATATGTATCTGTGGGTGTGAAGAAGGTGGAACACGCATTACGTAGCAAAGGGGTTAACTTGTCAGATCCCATGGCAAATCAGAGTGAGGTGCATGTTCTACTTGGTGTGGATCATTATTATGAAGTAGTATACCCTGGATTTAAAAAGATGTGTGGTGTAATTCTAATCCCCACTAAATTTGGATACTGCATGAGCGGAAAGGTGCATACTACACAGTCAAAGGTCCTGGTCGACACGGTCTCGATATATAGAGTCAATGTAACCGCGGCAGAGGAGTTGGGAAGGGAGGATTCCCAACCTAGTGACCCTAAGATGTCTGCCGAGTTCGACCTGGAACGACTGTGGAGATTGGATCACATAGGCATTAATCCTATGGAGACTGATTATGACTCGGAAGTTGCGCTACAAAGGTTTGACGAGTCTGTGTGCTACTGTGCCTCAGACAAGCAATATAAAGTTAGTTTACCCTGGAAGAACAGTGAGATAAGCCTGCCTACCAACTATGGTTTGGCATTAGGTCGCTTGCGCGCATTGCAGCGGAAATTGTCTAACGAACCGAGCACGCGCCAGGCGTATGACGATGTATTTCGGAGTTATGAGGATAGGGGCTTTATAGAGAGAGTCGATGTCAAGGAACCGTGTAAGAAGGGTAGGTTCACTATCTGGCCCATCATGGGGTAAAGAAAGACAGCGTCACCACACCAATACGGGTGGTGTATGACTGTTCTGCCCACCAAGGACAACAACCCAGTCTAAATGACTGCCTGTTGACAGGTCCGTCCATGGTGTCGGACCTGTCCCAACATCTATTGCGGTTTAGGCTGGGAAAGTACGCCTATACCAGTGACATCGAGAAAGCATTCTTGATGGTCAAGCTAAAGGAGGAAGATAGAGATGTTACCCGCTTTCTTTGGTTCGGCGACATTAGCGACTCTGAAAGTCCCATCATAATATACCGTTTTCGGGTTGTACTCTTTGGGGCCACTTGCTCGCAGTTTTTGTTAAATGCCACAATCAGAAAACATCTAGCTGACACTCATGAGGACACAAGTAAACTATCTCGCGGATTATACATTGACAATTTACAGGGTACTAGCGATAGTCAAGATGATTTGTTGTATGCATACTGGCAAGCACGCAGATTGTTTGCGGATGCACATCTATTTCTCCGCGAGTGGGTTACTAATAGTGAAGATCTTCAGAGTTTAATACAGGTGGATGGTACGGCATCTCTTAACCAGGAAAAGTCCAGAAATTTGGGGATGATCTGGCAACCTAAACATGACATACTAACTTTTCAAACAAGGTCTTTTGCTCAGCAGACAGGAGCGCACACAAAAAGAAGTCTGTTGAGCAAAGTTGCGCAATTTTTTTATCCTTTGGGTCTAGCATTACCTGTTACCATAAGAGCTAGGATTCTAATGCAGGAAGTTTGGAGACGTAAAATAGGATGGGATGACAGTTTGCCCGAGGACCTGAATGACCAAGGGACATTGTTGTTGAATGAATATGCCATCCTATGTACTAAACCTATACCTCGTAAAGTGGCGGCGTTCGGTGACGTTACGTTACACACGTTTTGCGATGCTAGCGCCACGGCATACGGGGTAGCCATATATGTTGTTACTTCATTTGGGGCACATTTAGTTACAGCCCGGGCCAAGGTAGCCCCGGTTAAAAAGGTAACTATCCCTAAAATGGAATTGACTGCCATGCTGCTATTAGCACGTCTGGTGCAACATGTACGCGCAGCATACGAGAGCGAATTAAATATTGAAATCGTTCATGTATGGTGCGATAGTCAGGTCGCACTCAACTGGATACATAGCAAGAAGTCTCTGCCAGTTTATGTGCGGAATAGGGTAGATGAGATTAGAGCCCTTTTGCCAGACGTTGCTTATCATTATGTAAATACAAAGGAAAACCCTAGTGATCTCATAACTAGGGGTATAACGGCTAGCCAGTTAATGAAGTCCGAATTGTGGTGGCAGGGTCCAAAGTGGCTGCTCCATGAAAGTGAATGGACGATATGGCATGCTGTTGGTGAGGGACTTCTGCCACTGGAAACAGTGGCAGTTACAGCCCAACCAAATGAGCCACCGGGTCCTATCATGAAGTGGGCAAGATTCGGTGACTATAATAAACTAGTCAGAGTTGTAGCTTGGGTGTTGCGATATGTATCCAATCTCAAGCTTAAAGTAACGGGCCAACTCTGCAACAGGGGTCACAACATTGATGCTCGTGAATTTAAAGCAGCTGAAGTAACTTTGATCAAATGGGTTCAAGTAGCAACCTTTTCCAATGAATTAGAATCCTTGAAAGGCTCGAATAAGACATTAATGCCTAATATAGTGCGTCAACTAAGGTTTCACCTAGACAATGGCCTCATCAGGTGTGAGGGTCGCCTGAAGTGGTTGGGTGTACCAGACGGCACAAACCGACCTATACTTATGCCAACAAGACATCACGTTACTGATCTATTGATCATACGTGCACATAGGGAAGTAAAACACTACGGGGTATGTCATATTATATCAAATTTACGTCTCACATGGTGGATACCCAGAGTTCGACAAGTAGCTCGACGCGTAGTGAGAAAGTGTGTAATATGCCAGAGACTAAAGGGTAAACCATATGCAACTGGACCAGCTCCACCTCTACCTGAATGCCGTGTAAAGCACGTAGAACCTTTCCAAGCGGTAGGATTAGATTACACAGGGGCATTGAAGACGAGGGAGCATGAGAAGGTTTATATATTATTGTTTACCTGTGCGACGTCTCGAGCGGTACACCTAGAACTATGTGATAATATGTCTAGCGAAGAATTTATGCTGGCGTTTAGACGGTTTTGTGCCCGTCGTTCATTCCCTCAACTCATTCTTAGCGACAATGCTCCCACTTATGTCCAAGCATCAAAATATCTAAAGGATATGAGTAGTGATCCTACTATCATCACTTTTTTGGGAGAGAAGAAGTGCGAATGGAGGTTCATTCCAGTTAAGGCACCTTGGTTTGGTGGCATGTGGGAACGATGTGTCGGCATAGTAAAGTCAGGACTCAGAGCGGTTGTAGGACGTGCTCTATTAAAGAAGAGTGAGTTGACGACAGTCCTCACAGAGATAGAGGCAGTCGTGAATGATCGCCCGCTTACATACGTGTACACCGACCTGCAAGAACCACTACCATTAACGCCAGCTCACTTGCTATATGGGAAACCATTGACTGCGTTTCCATCTGATTTCCAATCCATAGAGTTAGAGGATCCCTCGTTGTACTCTGAGGTAGCGGTGTCTAAGAGATACCAGTATATATCCAGGATAATTGAGGATTTTAGGAAACGGTGGATTAGTGAATATCTGCTAGCATTGAGGGAAAGGAGTGTTACTCCCTCTGGTAGACCAACGGCACCTACAGTTGGCGAAGTTGTTTTAATTAAAGAAGATAGTCCTCGTTTATACTGGAAATTAGGCCGCGTATTGGAGGTATACAAGGGGGCAGACTCTGTAGAGCGGGTGGCGCTATTGAAGACAGCCGCTGGAACTACTGTTCGTCCTATCGCACGTTTGTACGCTTTGGAGCTCGATTCCGCATTGCAATCTGAGGCTCCACCTGTTATTGCTGGGTCCGAGGATTCTCAAAGGAACGACTCGCCTCTTACTGATGGTGATCATTCTCGGACCGGGACGCGTCCCAGACGCGCTGCTGCTGGCGCCGTCGACTTGTGGCGTCAGAAGATAGCCTCTGGGCAACTTTAGGTTTAAGGTGGGGTTCAGGTCTTTTTTGTGGGGGGAGTGTATCGTATAAATACGATAGAATATGACTCTTTTGTGATCTTGTATGTCTCTGTGACGTCACGATCTCTCCTACAGCACGACGTAGGACGAGTAGATCGTATATTATAAGATTGTAAATAAGTTAAGTTATAAAAGGCCTAATATGCTATTAAGCAATATTGCCATGGTCTTATGTAGTATATATGAATTTATCGTATATATTAATATAATTTATCGTATAGAGCAACCTAAATGCGGTACGATAATTTGGGCTCCTGGCGGTTTGCCAAGGCAGCAAGGTGTGCTTTTGAGGTACGCTAGAGCCTTCACGAACACCAACCAGTTAACATCTAATTTTCCGCCCTCAGTTGATCGTGCTTTTGTGCCTCTAATCACAATACACATACAGCAATACACAACTACACCGTCACGACGCTCTCATCGACATCATGACTGACTGATAGATAAGCATAAATTATAATAATCATGTCCATTCCCATGTAATCATTTATTCTTTCTTTAACTTGACTCGTGTCTTGGGACCGAAGTCTCGTTCCCCATTGTCCACCGCCATATTGGGTAAAACGTTCTCCCTTGCCTCATTGCCACGTGGAACTATTGGTGTGTTAATTCCTGGCTAATATTAACCCTTATAACCTTACCCTATAATTATATACATTTATTATGTGAGACCTTTGGATATAAATTAGCTTGTTTCAGATTGAATTCAATTTAGATATAGAGTAGTTTTTATTTAGATTGATTTGATTTGATTCATTATAGCTTAGTAATATTTAACTTCCATTGATAGTTTACCACAGTTGATATCAAATGGCTGTTTTAGCCTAAAAACCCCAAAGTTATTCCTTTCTTATCCCTCGTTCAGAATTACTTATCTTTAGTTACTTTGACTTAGATTTATCCCAACAATCAAAAGAATAATATATTAGCATATAAAGGTAAAATGTAAAGAGTATGTAAAATATAATTATAATTTATTTAAATGATTAATTATACACAAAAGTTACTTCTAGTGAAAATATCAAATTTGAGAAACATTGATGAAAAATAATAAAGAAACTCTTAAGAAAAATAATACATAGTTATATCAATAATAGTTATATAAATACCCTCCAAGAGAGTAAGTGAAAGCAATCAATAAACATAGAAAAAATCCTAGGCGATACTTATTCAACTCATGGTGACTCTTTTACAAACGAACTCAGGGCAGGTCAGCTTAAGATGGTGGTGGAGAATACACTAGTCACTACCTGTGGTTACGGTACTAGCGGTTTATATACCCTTAGCGCACCTGGCTCTGATACCAACTTCTCTAACTGTATTAATCTCAACTCATTATATACCTGCTGAATTAAAGTATTACTTTTACCAAGAACTCTATGATATATCTTGTAAACATTACTTATGATTAGAAAAGTCAAATACATTATTACCTAGTTATAATCAATATCATTCGTACGTCAGGCAACGAAGAAGAGCAAGGGGGTTGGAAGAAAGAGGGGAGAATGAATAGGGTTACGAGTGTAGGACGATAGGGGGTAGAATGGAATGTGAACGAAAGGGGGGTAGTCTGCACCAAGCCTCCCTCACCTCACCTCACTCGTTCCTGTACACTCGTGAACAAAAATATCTTCCTATATGAAACTAAGCTGTCTACAGGTTAAATTAATTATACCGGGCTCATAACATTGCATACGATGTTCAATCATTCTTACAGTTTCTTACAGTTTCTTACAGTAGATCCTCTGGAAAAAGGCAAACTATGCCTGTGTATCCAGCTCAGTACCAGTGCTTGCACTGCTGCGGTCGTTCACGGTGTTGGCGGCGGCGGTAGCAGACGCAACATTTTTACTATTCTGTATTTTTGTTTTATAATCAAACTTCAAATCTTGTCTTCCCCATGCTTTATCAAGATTACTTTCAAACTCCCTTATTGATTCGGAATCGACTACATACTGGGGCAGTGCGTTCCACTCATTTACCACTCTATCACAAAATGAGTTCTTCGCCTTCTCAAGCCTATTTCTTTCTTTGTAAATTTTCTTAGAGTGTCCTCTCGTTCTTGTTCCCTCCCGCATCAAGAAGATACCTTCACACACATCCTCATCGTACTTTCCTGACACTATCTTAAAAGTCTCTATCATATCCCCTCTCTTTCTCCTATATGCCAGTGTCGGAAGTCCCAGTGTCCTCAACCTCTGCTCATAACCCGCGTTCTTCAACGTTGGTACCAGCTTGCTAGCTCTTCTCTGCACTTTCTCCACTGCTTCTATATCCTTTACCATATATGGAGCCCACACCTGGTTTGCATATTCCAGGTGTGGCCTAACCAGCGCTGTATATAGATTCCTGAAGATTTCTTCGTCAAGTGACACAAATGTCCTCCTTATCAGCCCTACAATTCTATTGGCTTTGTTTATCTTTTCCGCTAAATGTTCTGAGAAATTTAACTTATTATCTATCACTACTCCTATATCCTTTCTGCACTCACTTCCTCCATCGCTTCATACATACTGTATCCTACCTTGTCTATCTTGCTGGTCCCAATCCGCATGTACTTGCATTTTTTTGGATGAAAAGGCATTAACCAATGCTCAGACCATCCCTTCATGCCCTCCACATCTCCTTGAAGCAAACCCATATCTTCCTTACTCCTCACTCTTCTATACAGTTTAGTGTCATCCGCATACAGGTATACCTCACTTCCATTAGTTATAACTTCAGGCAAGTCGTTGATAAATATAACGAACAGCAATGGTCCCAACACAGATCCCTGAGGTACCCCACTTGTAATTTCCCTCCACCCCGAGCCTATTCCATTCACCAATACCCTCTGTCTCCGATCTTTCAGGAAGGCTTCTATCCATTTCACACATTTCTCCCCTATATTATAGCTTCTAACTTTCTCTATTAACCTTTTATGTGGGACCTTATCGAAGGCCTTCATAAAATCGCAATATACCACGTCTATTACATCACCATCTTCTAAAATTTGCATCCAATCATCTACCACCTTAATTAGCTGTAGTACCGTCGACCTCCCCGGCAAGAATCCAAACTGTCTCCCACTGAAAAGTTGGTTTGACTTCATATGATCCATTATTCCTTCTCTAATTACCGTTTCCATTAGTTTACACACAACACTTGTCAAACTGACTGGTCTATAATTCCCTGGGTCATTTCTCTTTCCCTTCTTAAATATAGCTGTTATGTTCGCCTCTCTCCAGTCCATCGGGATTTGTCCTATATTAAACGATACCTCAAATAACATTTTCAATGGCTCTACTAACATCTCCCCTCCTTCCTTTATGATTCTTGGGTGTATCCATCCGGTCCCGGTGACTTACTTCTATTCATTTTTCTATAGCCCTTCTTATTCTAGCATGGGAAAACTCTACTAGTTCTAGTGCCGGTGCCTGTTTGATGGGAATAGTAGGCACTGCATCCTCCGACTCCACTGTTAGTACCCCCCCAAAGTATTTCCCCAGCACCTCTGCTTTCTCCTTATCAGTCTCCGCTCTACTCCCATCATTCAACCCCCCCACCAGCTCTGGGATCCCTACTCTTCTTGTTAATTTTTCCTGAATGTACTTCCAGAATATTTTTGGATTATCCTTCACATTTCTAGCTATCTCTCTCTCCCTCTCCTTCACCCCCCTCCTTGTTTCCCACCTTATTTTATTGTTTATTTGTCTGCGTTCCAGATCCACTTCCTTAGCCTCTATACTAGACCCCCTGTTCTTTTTTAACAATTTTAATCTTTCCCACAATCGTTTCTTTCTTCTAATCAATATCCAAAGCTTTCTTTCATTGGCAATTCTGGGTTAGTTCTTTTCCTCAATTTTGTTTTATCCTTATATTCCCTTACTGGTACACTTTTGGATACAGCATTCTCCAGTTTGACTCTAATTTTCCTCCACATTCCTTCAGCGTCTTCACCGTTCAAATATTCCCCCCAGTCAATGTCCAAACACCGTCTCAGCAGCTCATAATCTGCTCTATCATACATGTATATTTTTCTATTGCTTTTATTATCCCTCTCCGATTTAATGTTACAACTAAAGCTTATACAGGCATGGTCACTACGACCTATAGGGCTATCCACATTAACATGTTCCACTATATCCTCTTCATTGCTAAAAATCAAATCAAGTACACTCCCCTGCGTCCCATCTCTATATCTTGTCATCTCTACAATATGTTGCGTTAAAAAACAATCTCTCACTTTCTCTATAAACTTATTTTCCAGGCTACCCTGTCCCGCTGGAGTAGTACAATTTGCCCAGTTGATCCTTGGCAAATTGAAATCTCCAATCAAAATTTTATATTTGTTCTCTCTATTATCTATCTCCTCCATTGTTTTCAGTAGGTTATCATCCTCTCCCCTGCTATTATTTGGGCTTCTATATATAGAGGCAATTAGAATTGATCCTCTTACACATTTTACTTCAATACACAAATACTCACAATACTGCTGTCTCATATCCACCTCATTAACCTTGAGCTCTTTTCTTACATAAATAAACAGTCCTCTTCCAACCTCTGCTCTAATAGCATTTCTCTCATATAACTCAAAACCCTCCAAACTATATTCCACCAGTTCCCTCTCAATTCTAACATTTTTTGGTCTTACTTCCTGTAGGGCTATGATATCAGGTTTTTCCTCTTCATCCTGCAACCTACATATCAGTTCTCTTTTCTTGTCCTGAGTAAACACATCCACATTACTAAACATAATCCTTAATCCATCTACCATTCCTCCAGCAATTACACCATCCCGCTCCTCCAGTCCGTACCCTACTCCCCTGTTAGCACTACTGGGTCTGACTCTTTGTCTCCTGTCTCTCCCTGTGACACCTCCACCCCGTTCTCCTCCTCCGTCACAACTCTCATCACATTCTCTCCCCTCCCTGATCTCCCCCTCCTTTCTACTCTTATAAACCACTTCCTCACTTTTCCGTCCCTCACTCTCCAGTAAAAATTTCTCTTTTCCTCCTCATCCAACTTTCCATTATTTTCATCAGCCTTTTCTTGTAATTCCTTAATTTTTTTCCTTTGTTCTATACTCAAATCCTTCTTTAGTCTTATGTGTTTCAGTTTATCATTTGTATTTAGCCTCCAACTAAAATTTGTCACAGTCTCCGCCACTACCCTAGTTTTAAACTGTACCCTTATAGGTCTCATCTCTCCCCTTTTATATCTACCTATCCTACTGATCTCCTCCACCTGCCCTTCCCATCCATATTCGTCCTCATCCACACCTTTCAAGACCTCCTTCACTGTCTCCATATCCCTCACTTTTCTCACTCCATTATCATTCATATGAGTCTCTATATCTCCATACAAGATTACACCCCTATCCCTGTCCATGGCCTCCCTCACGACACTCTCCTTGTTCTTCATGACCCCTACAACTGCACTCTCAAAACTTTGTTTGGTCATATTCATTTCTTCCTTTTGCTCTTTCATAATATCCTCCAAATCCTTGACTTTTTGTTTACCTACCACCGTCCATGCAGTCGACTCCTTTACTTCCGTGAAACGTCCTTCGTATTCCTTCAGCTGCTCCTTCAATGCCATATTCTCTGCTCCCAGTTCATCTACCCTTTTCAATAACATCTCTAGGCTCTCATTAACTGCCAAAAAAGGCCTGCATTCACTTCCTTCGCTAGGCCTATTCCCTTCCCCACCTATCACACCACACATTACACACAGTGCCTTAACTTTCTCACCAATATCCCCCTTCCATTTCTCCGTATCACTCATCCACTTTTCCAAATCCTTCACAACAATACTAACCTCTTCTAACTTCTTATCTGTGCTCTTAAATCCCCGAAAACGTTGTAACCTTCCTTCCGACTCCGTCATACCCGAAATTCCCTCTGCCATGTTTGTTTACAAACTCAACAACTCACAACCCTACCGCTGTCCCGTCACTACACACTCTTATTACACTATATATCACCCCTCCACCACACCAATATATCCTCCCCCTTCACTAAATCTTTCCTCTTCTTGCTAGCCCCGTATGCACTCGATATTCCGTGAATTACTTGTCCATCCCATAACATATGCCGGAGCCTCAAAACTTGCGTCCGCCTTCCGCCATTGTGTGCCGCCAATCATAAATAATTAAAGATCGTACCCACAATAACAAGCACAATACCTCAATTACAACCAGTGACACTTTAATGAAATAGAAATCCCTAACACCTCCCTCACAAAGAGATTTATAAGAGAAGCGAAACTAAATCTAAATCCTAATACAATAATTTTAAACCTAATACCATTCACCAAACCATAAACCAAAACCAAAATCACATTAACAAACTTACAAATTATTGCTGGCAAAATAGCTCTAACAACTAAAATTGTTCTCATTCAGTTCCGGGACAACATGTCCGCGATAATATTGTTCTTTCCCTTTATGTGGTTAATTTCAAGGTTATATGGTTGCAATGCCAAGCACCATCTCATTAACCGCTGATTCGAGTTTTTCATTTTATACAAGAATTTCAGGGGGTTGTGATCAGTAAACACTCTCACGGGAAAATGTGAACCACTAAGATACACATTAAACTTATCCACTGCAAAGAGCAAGGCAAAACACTCTTTTTCAATAGTGCTGTAGTGTTTCTGATAAGGTTTGAGTTTACCGGATGCATAGCAAACTGGATGCAAAATCTCAGCATCACTGTACTGTAACAAAACTGCTCCTACACCAACATCACTAGCATCCACCTGAATTATGAATGGTTTATGAAATTGAGGAGACTTCAGAATAGGTGCATTGACTAATAGGCAACGAATCTTTGTGAATGAAGTTTGGCATTCTGGGGTCCACACAAATATTCTCTTGGGACTAATCAAGTCTGTTAGGGGGGCGGAGAAGTCAGCGAAGTTGGGTACAAATCTCCGATAGTACCCAGCCATACCCAAGAAGCGCATTACTGCCTTGCGGTCCTGGGGAATAGGCAGTGTTGAAATGGCTTCGACTTTGGCAGAAATAGGGCTGACTTCCCCTTCTCCTACCACGTGACCCAGAAAGATTAGTTTGGCATGGCCGAACTCACTCTTGGCAAGGTTTACAGTGAGTCCCACCCTGGCCAAGATGGAGAAGAGACTCTGTAGCTGGTGAAGATGATCCTGCCAGGATTCGCTGTAGACCACAATATCATCGAGGTAGGATTGCACGCCCGAGAGGCCATCTGTCACCCGGTGGATTAGTCGCTGGAAGGTGGCGAGGTGAGAAGGTGAGAGGGCCAAGAGAGTGTCTGCATTTGTCACCCCAGACGGGCTATTCCAATACACCGTCATGCCTTTTGGTATGGTGAATGCGCCATTCACCATACCAAAAGGCATGACGGTGTATTGGAATAGCCTGTCTGGGGTGACAAATGCAGACACTCTCTTGGCCCTCTCCGATAGTTTTATCTGGTAGTAACCTTTCAACAGGTCAATCTTGGAGATGTACTTAGTTCCTCCCAAACGGTCCAACAGGTCGTCGATCCGTGGTAGAGGGTAGCAGTCCTGGCGGGTGAGTTGGTTTACCCGGCGATAATCCGTACACATCCTAAATGTGCCATCAGGTTTGTCCACGAGTAGGCATGGAGAGGCCCACTCGCTGTCGCTCCTTTCCACCAATCCATGGGCGAGTAGGAAGTCCACTTCCTGTTGAAGTGCCGCACGCTTCTCTGGATTGACGCGGTAGGGATGTTGTTTGATGGGAGTGGCCCCCTCCGTCAGGACCACATCATGTTCCACCAGGGGACACTGCTGGGGAACGTCACCAAACAGCTGTGGAAACTCGGAAAGCAGGTACTCCAAGTCTTCACCTTGGTCAGACAACAAGTGCTGGAATTTTAAATGGGGGTTAGTCAAGAAGTCAGAGTTTTGCAATTTGTTATCAAGAGGCAACTGGAAGTCATTATGCTCCTTGATCTTTAGATCCTCTAGTTCACCTTCAAACTGTTCTACTGATTCAAAGTTTAATACCTTATCTGGATCTCTGCAGTGATAGGCTTTCAGCAGGTTAACATGTACTAGTCTTTCGGACTTCCTACGATCAGGAGTTTTTAAAACATAATTCACATTACTTGTTTTCTTAAGCACAACATATGGACCATGGTACTTGCTTTGTAGCGGCTTTTTAGGTATAGGCAGAAAGGCAAGCACTAGATCTCCTGGCTGAAATTCTCTGACAACTGTAGTCTTATCATACTGCACTTTCATTTTATCTTGATTTTTCTCTAAATTGTTCATAGCTAGTTCTACTGCAGATCTCAGTCTAGATTTAAATTGATGCACATAAGTGAGATGTTTATTAGAGTTAGCATTGATCCAAGTATCTTTTAACACTTTCAAGGGACCTCTGACCTCATGACCAAAAACTAGGGAAAATGGTGAAAATCCTAGAGAATCTTGTACCCTGCTTCTTACAGCATACAACACAAAATGGATACCCTCATCCCAGTCGGCATTGTTCTCTTCACAATATTTAGTGAGCATTGATTTGAGGGTCTGATGGAACCTTTCTAATGCCCCCTGGGACTGTGGAATGGTACTGGTGTACTCCCAACTCTTCCATGGTTTGCTTGAAGAGCTGAGAGGTAAAGTTGCTTCCTAAATCAGACTGTACCACACGGGGTATTCCATACTGGGTGAAAAATTTACTAAGCGCCTTTACTACATTCTTTGATGTTATACGCCTCAAGGGGAACACTTCTGGATACCTAGTGGTGGAACACATGACAGTCAACAAGTACTCATTTCCACTACGGTTTCTTGGCAAAGGTCCTACACAGTCATTATGATTTTACTGAACGGTTCATCCGTTACAGGGATGGGATTTAAGGGTGCAGGCTTGATGGGCTGGTTGGGTTTCCCAGCAAGTTGACACACATGACAAGTTTTACAATAAGACTTCACAGATTGTTTCATCCTCGGCCAAAAGAAATCATTGAGAATTTTGTCATAAGTCTTGTTGACACCCAAATGTCCACCACTAAGGTCATCTATCTATATGCTATATGCTCAGGCCCAATCCCCATTTTGGGGGTAGCCGACTCAAGACAGAGCAAGAACAGGGAAAACACAAAAACAACATAAAACAAAAAATAAACACAGATAAAAAACACAAACTCACACACATCCAGGTCACCCAGGAGAAGACCCAGAGACCAGGGTTACCAAGGTCGCTCCAGCACTCCCCCGGCCCCTGACCACCCGGAGAGGTTCCGATCTCGGCAGGTCGTGAGCAATGCAAATGATGTCTACTCTATACTTATGTGGCACAACTACTTGATGCACCTCTTGCCAGGGCTCATCAGCTGGCACATTGGGAGGTCTATTCTTGCGCATCAGGGTACCATTACTTAGATAGAAGCATTGAGGATAGTTTCCTATATCCGACTCTTCCACAGCCCTATCAAAATATATTGCCAGTTCAGGGTCCTGCTTTTTTTTTTTTTTTTTTTTTTTAAGAGATAATGAACGGAGGAAGGAAAAACACAGATAAAACAAAAAGGTCCATGTGCCTAAAGGCATCCTCCATTCATAAAATGTTTGTAACAACTGGATTTAAACATTTGTAGATTGTAAGTTTGTGGAAAGCAATTCGAGGGAAGTGAATTCCAAAGAGTAGTAGCTCTGGGGATAAATTAATTCTGATAAGCAGAAGTTCTGCATTGTGGAGGAGAAAGTGTAAATTCATGGGCGCTCTCAGCTGCCCTAGTTCTACGGGGAAAGATGTGGAGAGGCGGCACAATTGAAGCAAGTTCCTCGGAACAATTGCTGTGAAAATATCTGTAGAATAATGCAAGGGATGCAACGTTTCTTCGTATGGATAATGTAGGAAGGTCCTGTGTGATTGCAGGGTTATTGATTAATCTAATAGCTTTATTTTGAATTTTGTCCAACTGCCTCAATGCAACCACTCCACTTCCACCCCACAGAGGTGAACAGTAATCCATCTGAGAACGCACATGACTTTTATATATCACGGCCAACTGCTCGTCAGTGAAGAATTCTCGAACTCTGTACAGGAGTCCCAGTTTTTTAGAGGCATTCTTAGCAATGCTTCTAACATAATGTGTCCAGCTCAAGTTAGTAGTTAATGTTACACCGAGAATGTCAATACTAGGGGAAGTGGGAATATTTACATCATTAAAAAATATATGGGAGTCAGTGAGATTCTGTCGGTTAGAAAATTTAATGTACTTGGTTTTCTGTGCATTAAAGGAAACTAGATTCTTTTGTCCCCATCCATTAATTCTGAGCCTCTTTGAGTTTCAGAATCAATGGGAATCTTGCTAATATCCTCTGACTCTACATCAGGAAATAGGGAGGAAGTGTCTAGGTCAACACTATCAGGATCAACTTTGTCCTTCTTACTGTGGTGACCAGCCCCAGTCCTAGTCACTACACATGAGGGAAACAAATTGGGATACTGACTTTCTAATTGCTTAGTGTTGTTATCAGAGGAGGGAGTGGAGGTAACTATGGGGTCTGGTATCACTTTGCCACCGGCGATATCGTTGCCCATCAAAAAGTTCACTCCTTCTACAGGTAGGGAATCTTGAATCCCAACAGTAAAGTAACCACTAGCTAAATCAGTTTTTAGATACACCCTAGCCAAAGGAACAACAAGATACCCACTGACTCCCTGAATGAGTATACTCTGGCCCAGCAAACAGTCCTCAATACTGGGCACCAATCCTCTTACCAAGAGGCTATGAGAGGCTCCTGTGTCTCTCAAAACATGAATGGGATAGTCAGTGGAAGCGTCAGTAGAGGAAACTGATCCTGTGGAAAGAAAAGGTTGGAACTGGTTAGAACAGCTAGGTGGTATACTAGGGAAAACCTGGTTGTGAGAGCCATCAGAGTCAGAACATGCACTCAACACAGGTGGAGTAGGAGGGGATACTGCTACTCTATTTGGATGAAGTACAAGGGAAGAGGCTAGAACAGCACTACTCTCTGCTTTACGGGTTTTCTCTTTTAACTTTAATTTGGGACACTCTCTGATAAAATGTCCAGGTTGTTTACAGTAGGCACAAACTAAGGGTCCAGGAGGTTTAATGGAAGAAAGAGAAGTTTTGTTAAATTCCTTTTTATCAGATCCATTGCCCCCAGAAGCTACCCTTGAAACTGGTTGGGAGACACCACCATAACCAGACCTACCACCAGTAGATTGGAAACTACCACCATCACGAGCACCTGCACCAGAATGTGGCCGGTTGCCAGGCCCTCTCTGTCCTGTCCTGAAATAAGAATCGCCATGAGTTAATCGGTAATTTTCAGCCAAAATAGCCGCCCTGTCTACAGATTGCACCTCTCTCTCTTGGAGGTAAAGTTTTAAGGGGTAGGGGACTTTGCGGAGAAATTCTTCAAGCATAACTAGCTGGCACAACTGCTCAAAGGTTGTTACTTTACTGGCTCTCATGGCGATTCTTATTTCAGGACAGGACAGAGAGGACCTGGCAACCGGCCACATTCTGGTGCTGGTCCTCGTGATGGTGGTAGTTTCCAATCTACTGGTGGTAGGTCTGGTTATGGTGGTGTCTCCCAACCAGTTTCAAGGGTAGCTTCTAGGGGCAATGGATCTGATAAAAAGGAATTTAACAAAACTTCTCTTTCTTCCATTAAACCTCCTGGACCCTTAGTTTGTGCCTACTGTAAACAACCTGGACATTTTATCAGAGAGTGTCCCAAATTAAAGTTAAAAGAGAAAACCCGTAAAGCAGAGAGTAGTGCTGTTCTAGCCTCTTCCCTTGTACTTCATCCAAATAGAGTAGCAGTATCCCCTCCTACTCCACCTGTGTTGAGTGCATGTTCTGACGCTGATGGCTCTCACAACCAGGTTTTCCCTAGTATACCACCTAGCTGTTCTAACCAGTTCCAACCTTTTCTTTCCACAGGATCAGTTTCCTCTACTGACGCTTCCACTGACTATCCCATTCATGTTTTGAGAGACACAGGAGCCTCTCATAGCCTCTTGGTAAGAGGATTGGTGCCCAGTATTGAGGACTGTTTGCTGGGCCAGAGTATACTCATTCAGGGAGTCAGTAGTATAGGGATACCTAGTGGTGGAACACATGACAGTTAACGCCTCTCCGGAGGCGTGGGTTGTTAGGGATTTCTATTTCATTCAAGTGTCACTGGTTGTAATTGAGGTATTGTGCTTATTATGGTGGGTACGATCTTTAATTATTTATGATTGAACATCTTATGCAATGTTATGAGCCCGGTATAATTAATTTAACCTGTAGACAGCTTAGTTTTAGCTAGGAAGATATTTTTGTTCACGAGTGTACAGGAACGAGTGAGGTGAGGTGAGGGAGGCTTGGTGCAGACTACCCCCCTTTCGTTCACATTCCATTCTACCCCCTATCGTCCTACACTCGTAACCCTATTCATTCTCCCCTCTTTCTTCCAACCCCCTTGCTCTTCTTCGTTGCCTGACGTACGAATGATATTGATTATAACTAGGTAATAATGTATTTGGCTTTTCTAATCATAAGTAATGTTTACAAGATATATCATAGAGTTCTTGGTAAAAGTAATACTTTAATTCAGCAAGTATATAATGAGTTGAGATTAATACAGTTAGAGAAGTTTGTATCAGAGCCAGGTGCGCTAAGGGTATATAAGTCGAAAGTACCGTAACGGCAAGGTAGTGTATTCTCCACCACCATCTTAAGCTGCCCTGCCCTGAGTTCGTTTGTAAAAGAATCCCCATGAGTTGAATAAGTATCGCCTAGGATTTTTTCTATGTTTATTGATTGCTTTCACTTACTCTCTTGGAGGGTATTTATATAACTATTATTGATATAACTATGTATTATTTTTCTTAAGAGTTTCTTTATTAATAAATAAACCCTCCGAATCATAAGGGGACCAAACGACATATTCTTACTTCTGAGAAAATCAAGGTCAAAGTTTGGCAATGTTCAAAATATGTGTAACTCTTTAACCCGGTAAGGTGCCCTCTTCATATTTTTACTGAAGGTAGCTGAAGCACTACTCTTTCATCCCAGCATGTAAAAATATGGGGTTCCACGTCTATATTTTTAGTAAAAACACCCAAACCAAAATTATCCTCTTTTTTTGAATGGCCAAAATGGCCAAAATCTAACATTAACAGCACTTTGACCACGATTTTTTTCCTTTAAAGATAATAATGCACTGATATTGGGTAGTGTACGTAATTCTCCATCATTCCCACCCACAAGCCTCCAATTTCCATACTCCAGGTAAGGCAGGTAAGTAGTTAATAATTAACAGGTAAGTACAAGGTTATGGGTAAGTGAACGTACTTTTGTGGTTTAAACATAATAAAACAATGTTAATAGAATAACAGCGTGCACAACTTACATTGTAGGTTGAATGAGGTTTGATGTAGTCAGGTTGAGTCATGTAATAATCCAGGACAAGGTGTAATCCATAGAGATTAACAGGATGTCAAACAAGAGAAGAGTTCATTATTTTTAGCCTTTATTATTGTAAGAGAGAATAAAGAGAGAAACATAGAAAGAAAGAAAGAGAGAGGAGAGAGAGCTAATCTTCGTCCCTGAGAGCATCCGGCAAACGCTCCGCAGGCGCGTACTCCCAAGCCTTGTCATCTGGATCCGGGTCGTCCGGATCATCCACTTCCATGACGAGTGTGTCCTCCTCTGGAGCCTGCCCCTGATTCATGAATACCTTATCCAGCCATGCTCGACCTCTCACATCCAGGTAACTCCACAGTACACGGAGATCCTTGATTTTAGCGGCCTTTAGCTTGACACCGTTGGGGTACTTGATGGGAAGGTCGGCAGTTGATAAGTCAAAGATGTCACTGTAGGGCTGCTTGCCAGGCATCAGTCAGATCCTCTTGTCCAAGTCAGGTATCTCCATGTCATACAGGTAGGTGTTCTTGAGTATGTAGCCTTCAGGGTAGCTGGAATCCACAAGCAGTTGCCTGGCCTTTGAAAATCCAGTAGTTTTACGGATGGTGACATAATCCTTTAGGGAACGAATGCTGAAGAAATCTTCCTTCTGCATGTGGGTAACTACATTCTCGTGCTTCACTGCGGTTTTGATGATTTTCAGGTACTCGTACACGTTGTAGATAGCAAGCTTCGATCGCACCCTCTTCTCAATGTGGCCGAAGGCACGGTCGCATGGGAGGAATGAATGGCCTGGCACCATAAACACTATCTCCATCCTCTCGATGCTCATGGAGTGTAGCATGCGAAGGGCCATTAGCATGATATGTATGTTTTTATTCTGCCCCGCGCAGTTATCTGCAAAGACCCTGAGCCTCCTGAAGGGTCTCCCTGCATCAAATTCTCTATCAACCCATTTCATAATGCAGCTACCTATCTCATCAGACCCTCTCTTGGCAGTATGCTCCTCCCAGACAAACATATTACCAACTCCCTTGTTCATGTCATATATGCAGAAATTGTAGACCCACAGCTTCCGTTTGTAATAAGCTAGACCAGTCCTAATACGTGGACAAGGCAAGGTCTGCTGTAGGTCTATGGCAACACAGCGTAGGTTTTGGTCATCTGGGATGAGACGGCTGGTCTTCTCACATTCAGACAACAGGTCCTGAGGTACTCTGGCCGCGCTCTTATGTTCCGCAAGCTGTTGCTCCATTTCTTTATAGTCTTTGTGCTTCATTTTGAGGTGGTAGATTTTGTTCTCCATTAGTTGGCAGGTGTTGCAGAGGTCTGTTGCGGGCGGCTTGAAGACGAGGTTGTAGTGCTTTGTAAAAACATGATGGTAGAACCGGGGACTAACTGCCTTCTCACCCGGGTAAACCTCCGCTAGACATGTCAGGTAATGGCCATGCAAGTCAATAATCTTCAGGCCATGCTCAAGGTACCTGCGGTGTGGGGCATGGGCACGCGTGTAGTGGCTAGCAGTCGTGTGCTAGCACACTATGTGCTCCCACACATGCTCAAGTGGGGGACCAGTGATAGCTCTACCTGAAGCGTGGCGGCCACGCTTATCACGACTGGGGGTACCTGCTGGGTTCGCCAATCTTTTCTTCATGAGTACAAGAAGTTTCTTTTTTTTATGCCATGTATGGCCATAAAGGCTTTGCGACATACACGAACATCTACATTGTTCACTTTCACAAAATAGTTGTATATGTGAGGCTTAGCATTGGCCTCTACCTTTGTGTGCCTACGTTTCACAGGTACTTCCCTAATTAACCCTTGCAAATATTGGTTATGAATATCGTAATCCCCAACACTCCAAAAACCAGAAAATATAGCTAGAACATTCTCTTCACCTACTTTATCAAAGCAACCATCATTGCATCTATCACCAATTTTCCTAGCAGCCACAAATGTTTTTGTGTTATATGACACATAAGCCTCCCCATGATTACGCTTTTTGTTGGCCATAATTTTTTTCCAACACTGAGGATTCGGCACTCTCTTACGTCCCCTCTTAGCCACTTTTCCACGTGCTGGGTTACCACTAGCCCGATGAACAACTTCACCCACAGCCTCAGAATTATCCCCATCACTCTCATTAACATAATTTTCCTCATTATCACGGACTTCTACCTCAGGGAGAGGCCCAACAAGTACCGCAGTGTCCCCCACCATAGGACTAACAGCCACCTCAGCCTCACTGCCCCCAACCTTGGCTCCAACAGAACCTAATGTATCAGGATCTTGGGTCTCAAAATCACTCATGTTAGCATCCGAATCTGACCCCTCATCACATGTTGGTAAGTAGTCTTTATCACTGCCATCACTGGAATGAACCGTGGTGTCCATTCCTATCAAAGGGTTGCGTTTTTTTGTTGCACCATAGAATGTACGTAGGCCAATAGGCCTAGTTGTCACTCCTGATGGACCTGGTTCTGGCTCGGGGTCCTCATTTTTGTTCTGCATAGTCACTAAGTAGCCTGTTGTTGGCGGATACTGTCTTATTAAAAATGTTGTTATTTATAACTCTGTGCTGTAAAAAAGAAAGGTGTAATAAGCGATAATATGAGCAATGAACCCGCCGCACCATGCATTCACTAGAGAGATGGGTCCAGAAAAAAAAAACTCAAGCGTAAATCTGCCCTTAAGTGATCACTGCCAGGCTATATTAAGCCCTTCTGTACCGGCCACGTCTTTTCATCACAATGTTGGTATGTAGTCTTCATCACTATCCTCTGTGGTGGAGGGGTGAGAAATTTCCACCACCGCTTTTCTCCGGTGAGACGTAGAAGTCGGCTAAAGGGGATCAGGGGCGGGGGGCCTGGTATCCTTCTCCCCTTAAATAAATCTACCAAAAAAACGAGACAGAGATAGGGGCGAGGGAACGCGTTCGTGGTCCCGGACCCTAAGAATAGGAGCTTTGAATGTGCGTGGATGTAGTACGAATGAGAAGCGAGAGGATATTGGAAGGTTATTTGAAAGAAGGATGTATGATGTCCTTGCACTAAATGAAACAAAGATGAAAGGAGAGGGAGAAGTGGATTTTGGAAACGTGATAGGTAGAAAGTCTGGAGTAGACGAGGGAGTCAGGGGGAAAGAAGGAGTGGCTATTATTGTGAAGGAGGAGTTGAGAGAGTTTATAAAAGAGTGGAAAGAGGTGTCATGAAGGCTAATGTGGGTGAGAATGCGGTTTAAGGGTGAAAGGTGGGTTTTTGTAAGTGCGTATGGACCAGGAAGTGAAAGAGAGTTAGACGAGGTAGAGGGTTTCTGGGAGGATTTGAGAGATTGTCTACAAGGGTTTGATGAAAATGAAAATTTTATAGTTTTAGGGGACCTAAATGCTAGGGTAGGAAATGAGCCTGTTGAGGGAGTCATCGGTAGTTTTGGTGTGGATGGTGTAAACGAGAGTGGAGAAAGACTGAAAAATATATGTGAAGAGTGTAGATTGAGTGTAGGTAATACGTTCTTCAAAAAAAGGCGTATACACAAGTACACCTGGCATAGACTTGTGAGGGGAGAGATTGTAGAGAGGGCATTGATGGATTATGTGCTGGTGACAAGGGAAAGATTGTGTAGACTGCTGGATGTGAATGTGATGAGAGGTGAGGTGGAGGGTATGTCAGATCATTACCTGGTGGAGGGAAAGCTAAGAGTTAAGAGTTACAGGAGAATAAGAGACAAGCATGAAGTAAGAGAGGTAATAAAAGTTAGTGAGTTAGAGAAGAGTGAAAAAGAGAGGGAGTACAAGGAAAGACTAAATGAAAAGTGGATGGAAGTGAGAGAGATGGAAGAGAGAGAAGTAGAGGTTGAATGGCAACAGTTTAAGGAAGGAGTGAAAGAAAGTGCAGAGGTAGTATGCGGCAAAAGGAAAGTAGGAGGCAGAGGAATCAGGAAGGGAAGCGAGTGGTGGAATGATACGGTGAGAAAGGCAGTTGAGGAGAAGAGACAGTGTTTTGAGAGGGTTTTACAGGATGGTAGTGTTGAGGTATGGGAGAGGTACAAGGAGAAAAGGAGAGAGGCAAAACGGAAAATTAGAGAAGCGAAAAAAGATGCAAACGAAAGGTGGGGCCAAAGGCTGAGTGAGAATTTTGAAGAACGAAAGAAGATGTTCTGGAAGGAGGTAAATAAAGTAAGGAAAGGAGGACAAAAGAGGGAAGAGTCAGTGAAAGATGAAAATGGAGAATTACTAGTGGAACCAGTTGAAGTGAGGAAAAGATATGCCAAGTATTTTGAATCTTTGTTAAATACAAGAGATGGAAGAGAAGCAGTGATTGAAGCAGAGGTGGATGGAGATAGGTTACCCAGGCCACCCAGGTGGCAGGGAATGAATGAAAGGATTGAGGAAAATGAGGTGAAAGAAGCAGTGAAACAAATGAGAGCGGGAAAAGCAGAAGGTTTGGATGGTATTGCTGTGGAGTGTATAAAGAAGGGTGGAGATGTGATAATAGATTGGTTGGTGAGACTTTTCAATGTGTGCTTTGCTGTGTCAATGGTACCAATAGACTGGAAGAGTGCATGTATTGTGCCGTTGTACAAGGGGAAGGGAGATCGGCAGGAGTGTTCAAGTTATAGAGGTATTAGTTTATTGTCAGTGGTTGGAAAGCTGTATGGCAGGGTGTTGATAGAGAGGATAATAAAGTGTACGGAAGTTGCAATAGGAGAAGAACAGTGCAGTTTTAGGAGGGGAAGAGGGTGCGTGGATCAGATGTTTGCAGTAAGACAGTTATGCGAGAAGTATTTAGAGAAGCATAAGGAGATATTTTGGGCTTTTATGGACTTGGAAAAAGCGTATGATCGTGTGGACCGTGAAGCAATGTGGAAGGTGTTAAGGATTTATGAAATAGGAGGAAATTTGTTAGAAGCAGTTAAGAGTTTTTATGAAGGGAGCAGAGCATGTGTGAGAGTAGGAAATGGTGAGTTGAGTGAATGGTTTGAGGTAAAGGTAGGTTTGCGACAGGGTTGTGTAATGTCACCATGGCTGTTTAATATGTTTATGGATGGTGTGGTGAGGGAGGTGAAAAGGAGAACTATGGGAAGAGGATTGGGTTTAGTAGGAAAGAATGGTAGAGATTGGGAGTTGAATCAGTTGCTGTTCGCTGATGACGCAGCATTGGTGGCGGATTCTGATGAGAAACTGCAGCGGGTAGTCAGAGAGTTTGGTGTGGTTTGTGGAAGGAGGAAACTGAAGGTGAACGTCAATAAAAGTAAAGTAATGGTGTGTAATAGGGAGAGCATAGGGTGAATCTAGATGTGAGGCTGGATGGGGAAATATTGGAACAAGTAGAGTGTTTTAAATATCTAGGAGGAACAATAAGCAGGAGTGGAGGTATGGAAGTGGAGGTAAAACAGAGAGTGTGTGAAGGAAGGAAGGTTTTCGGAGCAATGGGAAGTATGTGGAAGACGAGAAATCTCGGAGTGAAAGTAAAAAGTGCACTGTATCAAGGAATTGTTGTGCCAACAGTGATGTATGGGGCTGAGACATGGGCTCTGAAGAAAAAGGAGAAAAGAGGGCTGGATGTGATCGAGATGAGCTGCTTGAGGAGTATGTGTGGAGTTACTCGTAGAGACAGATTGAGGAATGAAGAGATACGTAGGAGAGTGGGGCAGCAGGAGCATTTGTCAGCCAGAGTGGACAGAAGGGTGCTGAGCTGGTATGGTCATGTTGAACGAATGGGAGATGAAAAGCTTACAAAGAGAATATGTGAGTCGGGTACAAGGGGAGATAGAAGGGCAGGAAGACCCCCATTGAGATGGAGAGACTGTGTAAAAAAGGCTTTGGATGATAGAGGAATGACTATAGATCAGGCAGGGGAAGTGGTGGTGGACAGGAGTGAATGGAGAATGCTTGTGAATAGTTGAGTGAACACGTGGTCATTTGGAGTAAGGGGTCGGGCGCAAGTTGGACTAGATAATAGTCCATCAGGCGCCTGGCCCGGGGAGACGATTAATATGAAGGGTGTGCCTGGAAGTGTGGTGGGAGGGCTTGTGGCTTTGGCTCCGCTGCATGTCTGCCTGCCGAGATCGGAACCTCTCCGGGTGGTCAGGGGCCGGGGGAGTGCTGGAGCGACCTTGGTAACCCTGGTCTCTGGGTCTTCTCCTGGGTGACCTGGATGTGTGAGAGTTTGTGTTTTTTATCTGTGTTTATTTTTTTGTTTTATGTTGTTTTTGTGTTTTCCCTGTTCTTGCTCTGTCTTGAGTCGGCTACCCCCAAAATGGGGATTGGGCCTGAGCATATAGATAGATAGATAGATAGATCACTATCATCACTGGAATGAACGGTGGTGTCCATTCCTATCAAAGAGTTGCGTCTTTTTGTTGCACGATAGGCCTAGAATGTACGTAGGCTAATATTTTTCACTCCCGATGGACCTGGTTTGGGCTCGTTGGGGTCCTCATTTTTGTTCTGCATGGTCACTAATTGTTGGCGGATACTTATTGGTTATTTAGAACACTGTGCTGTAAAAAATAAAGGTGTAATAAGCGATAATATGAGCACTGAACCTGCCCCACCATGTATTCCTCAGAAACTGCGGGAGACTATGTTATTGTGTGAAGGCTGCCACCCCGCATCCTGGCCAGCCAATGGGAGAGCAGAGCCAAGCGCGAGGTGGGTTGGCGGCGAGTTTTCATTGGTTCACGCACCATCGCCCGCGCGGGAGAGTGAGAGTATGGAGGGATTAACTGAGTGTCGTTTGGACCCCTTGTGTCATGTTATATTTTTCCCAGGATATTGGTGAGTGTTCCCGAAAGGCGAAAAAGTTACCTTAACATCCAGAACTCTCACTCTTACAGTTTTCGTCTTAAGGGTACCAAACGACTACCAGTGTGTAGGGGAGAAGTTGGGCTATGGCGCCACGTGCTTGGCGCGGAAATTCAAAAAATGTCGTTTGGTCCCCTTATGATTCGGAGGGCTTCTTCTCATCAATGTTTCTCAAATTTGATATTTTCACTAGAAGTAACTTTTGTGTATAATTAATCATTTAAATAAATTATAATTATATTTTACATACTCTTTACATTTTACCTTTATATGCTAATATATTATTCTTTTGATTGTTGGGATAAATCTAAGTCAAAGTAACTAAAGATAAGTAATTCTGAACGAGTGATAAGAAAGGAATAACTTTGGGTTTTTTAGGCTAAAACATTTGATATCAACTGATATTTTATGAACTTGCCACATCTTTTCACCTACCAAGGTTTTAGTGACTACAAAGAGAGTTGCTAGTTTTGTGGAAGTTTAACATGCCACTTATTCTTGACTGAAACTGATAGTTATATTTTCCGAATTTTGTGAGGCTAAATAATAAGTCCTAGTTTTGTGGTGTTTAGTGGAATGTTTCTTTATGTTATGGGTTCGAACCCCGCTCGTAACGTAACATGGTGCCGTGTGACCAGGATTCCTTTCTTTCCCTCGTTTGGTAGTAATTGAGAACATTAGTGAAACATTAAGTCCCTCGATAGGACATCGCATACTCATTTCATCCATCTCGTTTTGTTCTGTTTATGAGTTGAGAGAGCTGTGTCAGCCTCTACGTTCTTTAATGCCAATTATTCGCGTTTCTCACTAATCATAATTTGTCATACATTTTCTCGTTCATCTATTGTTCATAGCATTCAATCATGGAATTAAAAATTAGTGAATTTGTCACGGACCCCTCCTTCAGCACATTGTCTGTGTCGAAGCTCAGAAAAGTAGACTGGATTTCCTTAGCCACAGAGTATGAAGTACCTTACAAAACTAGTAATACCAAAGGTGAGATTAGAAAGAGTGTGATTGAAAAATTGTTACGTTACGAGCGGGGTTCGAACCCATAACATAAAGAAACATTCCACTAAACACCACAAAACGAGGACTTATTATTTAGCCTCACAAAATGCGGAAAATATGACTATCAGTTTCAGTCAAGAATAAGTGGCATGTTAAACTTCCACAAAAACTAGCAACTCTTTGTAGTCACTAAAACCTTGGTAGGTGAAAAGATGTGGCAAGTTCATAAAATATCAGTTGATATCAAATGGCTGTTTTAGCCTAAAAACCCCAAAGTTATTCCTTTCTTATCACTCGTTCAGAATTAGTTATCTTTAGTTACTTTGACTTAGATTTATCCCAACAATCAAAAGAATAATATATTAGCATATAAAGGTAAAATGTAAAGAGTATGTAAAATATAATTATAATTTATTTAAATTATTAATTATACACAAAAGTTACTTCTAGTGAGAATATCAAATTTGAGAAACATTGATGTGAAATAATAAAGAAACTCTTAAGAAAAATAATACATAGTTATATAAATAATAGTTATATAAATACCCTCCAAGAGAGTAAGTGAAAGCAATCAATAAACATAGAAAAAATCCTAGGCGATACTTATTCAACTCATGGTGATTCTTTTACAAACGAACTCAGGGCAGGTCAGCTTAAGATGGTGGTGGAGAATACACTACCTTGCCGTTACGGTACTTTCGACTTATATACCCTTAGCGCACCTGGCTCTGATACAAACTTCTCTAACTGTATTAATCTCAACTCCTTATATATTTGCTGAATTAAAGTATTACTTTTACCAAGAACTCTATGATATATCTTGTAAACATTACTTATGATTAGAAAAGCCAAATACATTATTACCTAGTTATAATCAATATCATTCGTACGTCAGGCAACGAAGAAGAGCAAGGGGGTTGGAAGAAAGAGGGGAGAATGAATAGGGTTACGAGTGTAGGACGATAGGGGGTAGAATGGAATGTGAACGAAAGGGGGGTAGTCTGCACCAAGCCTCCCTCACCTCACCTCACTCGTTCCTGTACACACTTGAACAAAAATATCTTCCTATATGAAACTAAGCTGTCTACAGGTTAAATTAATTATACCGGGCTCATAACATTGCATACGATGTTCAATCATAAATAATTAAAGATCGTACCCAACATAACAAGCACAATACCTCAATTACAACCAGTGACACTTTAATGAAATAAAAATCCCTAACACCTCCCTCACAAAGAGATTTATAAGAGAAGCGAAACTAAATCTAAATCCTAATACAATAATTTTAAACATAATACCATTCACCAAACCATAAACCAAAACCAAAATCACATTAACAAACTTACAAATTATTGCTGGCAAAATAGCTCTAACAACTAAAATTGTTCTCATTTAGTTCCGGGACAACATGTCCGCGATAATATTGTTCTTTCCCTTTATGTGGTGAATTTCAAGGTTATATGGTTGCAATGCCAAGCACCATCTCATTAACCGCTGATTCGAGTTTTTCATTTTATACAAGAATTTCAGGGGGTTGTGATCAGTAAACACTTTCACGGGAAAATGTGAACCACTAAGATACACATTAAACTTATCCACTGCAAAGAGCAAGGCAAAACACTCTTTTTCAATAGTGCTGTAGTGTTTCTGATAAGGTTTGAGTTTACCGGATGCATAGCAAACTGGATGCAAAATCTCAGCATCACTGTACTGTAACACAACTGCTTCTACACCAACATCACTAGCATCCACCTGAATTATGAACGTTTTATGAAACTGAGGAGACTTCAGAATAGGTGCATTGACTAATAGGCAACGAATCTTTGTGAATGAAGTTTGGCATTCTGAGGTCCACACAAATTTTCTCTTGGGACTAATCAAGTCTGTTAGGGGGGCAGAGAGGTCAGCGAAGTTGGGTACAAATCTCCGATAGTACCCAGCCATACCCAAGAAGCGCATTACTGCCTTGCGGTCCTGGGGAATAGGCAGTGTTGAAATGGCTTCGACTTTGGCAGAAATAGGGCTGACTTCCCCTTCTCCTACCACGTGACCCAGAAAGATTAGTTTGGCATGGCCGAACTCACTCTTGGCAAGGTTTACAGTGAGTCCCGCCCTGGCCAAGTTGGAGAAGAGACTCCGTAGCTGGTGAAGATGATCCTGCCAGGATTCGCTGTAGATCACAATATCGTCGAGATAGGATTGCACGCCCGAGAGGCCATCTGTCACCCGGTGGATTAGTCGCTGGAAGGTGGCGGGCGCATTCACCATACCAAAAGGCATGACTGTGTATTGGAATAGCCCGTCCGGGGTGACAAATGCAGACACTCTCTTGGCCCTCTCCGATAGTTTTATCTGGTAGTAACCCTTCAGCAGGTCAATCTTGGAGATGTACTTAGTTCCTCCCAAACGGTCCAACAGGTCGTCAATCCGTGGTAGAGGGTAGCAGTCCTGGCGGGTGAGTTGGTTTACCCGGCGATAATCCGTACACATCCTAAATGTGCCATCAGGTTTGTCCACGAGTAGGCATGGAGAGGCCCACTCGCTGTCGCTCCGTTCCACCAATCCATGGGCGAGTAGGAAGTCCACTTCCTGTTGAAGTGCCGCACGCTTCTCTGGATTGGCGTGGTAGGGATGTTGTTTGATAGGAGTGGCCCCCTCCGTCAGGACCACATCATGTTCCACCAGGGGACACTGCTGGGGAACGTCACCAAACAGCTGTGGAAACTCGGAAAGCAGGTACTCCAAGTCTTCACCTTGGTCAGACAACAAGTGCTGGAATTTTAAATGGGGGTTAGTCAAGAAGTCAGAGTTTTGCAATTTGTTATCAAGAGGCAACTGGATGTCATTATGCTCCTTGATCTTTAGAACCTCTAGTTCACCTTCAAACTGTGCTACTGATTCAAAGTTTAATACCTTATCTGGATCTCTGCAGTGATAGGCTTTCAGCAGGTTAACATGTACTAGTCTTTCGGACTTCCTACGATCAGGAGTTTTTAAAACATAATTCACACTACTTGTTTTCTTAAGCACAACATATGGACCATGGTGCTTGCTTTGCGGCTTTTTAGGAATAGGCAGAAAGGCAAGCACTAGATCTCCTGGCTGAAATTCTCTGACAACTGTAGTCCTATCATACAGCACTTCATTTTATCTTGAGATTTCTCTAAATTGTTCATAGCTAGTTCTACTGCAGATCTCAGTCTAGATTTAAATTGATGCACATAAGTGAGAAGATGTTTAATAGAGTTAGCATTGATCCAAGTATCTTTTAACACTTTCAAGGGACCTCTGACCTCATGACCAAAAACTAGGGAAAATGGTGAAAATCCTAGAGAATCTTGTACCCTGCTTCTTACAGCATACAACACAAAATGGATACCCTCATCCCAGTCGGCATTGTTCTCTTCACAATATTTAGTGAGCATTGATTTGAGGGTCTGATGGAACCTTTCTAATGCCCCCTGGGACTGTGGGTGACTGGCAGTGGAATGGTACTGGTGTACTCCCAACTCTTCCATGGTTTGCTTGAAGAGCTGAGAGGTAAAGTTGCTTCCTAAATCAGACTGTACCACACGGGGTATTCCATACTGGGTGAACAATTTACTAAGCGCCTTTACTACATTCTTTGATGTTATACGCCTCAAGGGGAACACTTCTGGATACCTAGTGGTGGAACACATGACAGTCAACAAGTACTCATTTCCACTACGGGTTCTTGGCAAAGGTCCTACACAGTCAATTATGATTTTACTGAACGGTTCATCCGTTACAGGGATAGGATTTAAGGGTGCAGGCTTGATGGGCTGGTTGGGTTTCCCAGCAAGTTGACACACATGACAAGTTTTACAGTAAGACTTCACAGATTGTTTCATCCTCGGCCAAAAGAAATCATTGAGAATTTTGTTATAAGTCTTGTTGACACCCAAATGTCCACCACTAAGGTCATGAGCAATGGAAATGATGTCTACTCTATACTTATGTGGCACAACTACTTGATGCACCTCTTGCCAGGGCTCATCAGCTGGCACATTGGGAGGTCTATTCTTGCGCATCAGGGTACCATTACTTAGATAGAAGCATTGAGGATAGTTTCCTATATCTGACTCTTCCACAGCCCTATCAAAATATATTGCCAGTTCAGGGTCCTGCTTCTGAGCCTCTTTGAGAGTTTCAGAATCAATGGGAATCTTGCTAATATCCTCTGACTCTACATCAGGAAATAGGGAGGAAGTGTCTAGGTCAACACTATCAGGATCAACTTTGTCCTTCTTACTGTGGTGACCAGCCCCACTCCTAGTCACTACACATGAGGGAAACAAATTGGGATACTGACTTTCTAATTGCTTAGTGTTGTTATCAGAGGAGGGAGTGGAGGTAACTATGGGGTCTGGTATCACTTTGCCACCGGCGATATCGTTGCCCATCAAAAAGTTCACTCCTTCTACAGGTAGGGAATCTTGAATCCCAACAGTAAAGTAACCACTAGCTAAATCAGTTTTTAGATACACCCTAGCCAAAGGAACAACAAGATACCCACTGACTCCCTGAATGAGTATACTCTGGCCCAGCAAACCGTCCTCAATACTGGGCACCAATCCTCTTACCAAGAGGCTATGAGAGGCTCCTGTGTCTCTCAAAACATGAATGGGATAGTCAGTGGAAGCGTCAGTAGAGGAAACTGATCCTGTGGAAAGAAAAGGTTGGAACTGGTTAGAACAGCTAGGTGGTATACTAGGGAAAACCTGGTTGTGAGAGCCATCAGCGTCAGAACATGCACTCAACACAGGTGGAGTAGGAGGGGATACTGCTACTCTATTTGGATGAAGTACAAGGGAAGAGGCTAGAACAGCACTACTCTCTGCTTTACGGGTTTTCTCTTTTAACTTTAATTTGGGACACTCTCTGATAAAATGTCCAGGTTGTTTACAGTAGGCACAAACTAAGGGTCCAGGAGGTTTAATGGAAGAAAGATAAGTTTTGTTAAATTCCTTTTTATCAGATCCATTGCCCCCAGAAGCTACCCTTGAAACTGGTTGGGAGACACCACCATAACCAGACCTACCACCAGTAGATTGGAAACTACCACCATCACGAGGACCTGCACCAGAATGTGGCCGGTTGCCAGGCCCTCTCTGTCCTGTCCTGAAATAAGAATCGCCATGAGTTAATCGGTAATTTTCAGCCAAAATAGCCGCCCTGTCTACAGATTGCACCTCTCTCTCTTGGAGGTAAAGTTTTAAGGGGTAGGGGACTTTGCGGAGAAATTCTTCAAGCATAACTAGCTGGCACAACTGCTCAAAGGTTGTTACTTTACTGGCTCTCAACCAACTCAGAAACTTTCGCTCTTTTTCCTTTACAAATTCTAGATAGGTTTGTTTTTCACCTTTCTTCATATCCCTGAAACACTGACGATGAGTTTCAGGAACCTGATCATACACTGCTAAGACTGAAGTTTTAAGAGTTTCATAGGTCAAGGAATCAATGGGGAGATTGGTGTAAACTTGCTTGGCTTTACCTATGAAAGCAGTCTGGGCTAGAAATGCCCACTGATCATTTGTCCACTTGAGTTGGTTGGCTGCCTTCTCAAAAAGGATGAAGAAATTCTCCGGGTCAGTCTCATCAAAACTAGGGACAAATTTCAAACTATGACCCTCATCAGAAAATGGTTTATTTGCAACCGAATCCCTTTGATTCCGGTTTTCTTCAGCTTTTAACTTTAACATGCGCTCATCATGCTCTCTCACGTTGTTTCTCCTCACGCTCATGTTCAATATCACGCGTTTTTGTTCAAACTCGCGCTGTTTTTGTTCAAACTCATACTGTCTTTGTTCACGTTCATGTTCAATTTCACGCTGTTTTTGTTCACGCTCATATTCAATTTCAAGCCTTCTCTGGTCTCTGTCAGATTTTGCATTCTCCAGCTCTAATAGTTTCACTTTCATCCATGCATCACTACCTCCTTCCTCTGCACATAACTGATAGGCTGCCTCAGACAAAACACCAGTAGTTACCAATTTCTCAATCACACTCCTTCTAATCTCACCTTTGGTATTACTAGTTCTGTAAGGTACATCATACGATGTGGCTAAGGCAATCCAGTCTACTTTTCTGAGCTTCGACACAGACAAGGTGCTCAAGGAGGGGTCAGTGACAAATTCACTAATTTTAAATTCCATGATTGAATGCTATGAACAATGGATGAACGAGAAAATGTATGACTAATTAGGAAGAGTGTGAACGCGAATAATTGGCATTAAATAACGTAGAGGCTGACACAGCTCTCTCAACTCATAAACAGAACAAACGAGATGGATGAAATGAGTATGCGATGTCCTATCGAGGGACTTAATGTTTCACTAATGTTCTCAATTACTACCAAAGGGGAAAGAAAGGAATCCTGCGTCCCACGACACCATGTTACGTTACGAGCGGGGTTCGAACCCATAACATAAAGAAACATTCCACTAAACATCACAAAACGAGGACTTATTATTTAGCCTCACAAAATGCGGAGAATATGACTATCAGTTTCAGTCAAGAATAAGTGGTATGTTAAACTTCCACAAAACTAGCAACTCTCTTTGTAGTCACTAAAACCTTGGTAGGTGAAAAGATGTGGCAAGTTCAATAAAATTGCAGTTGATATCAAATGGCTGGTTTAGCCTAAAAACCCCAATGTTATTCCTTTCTTATCACTCGTTCAGAATTACTTATCTTTAGTTTGACTATAGATATCCCAACAATCAAAGAATAATATATTAGCATATAAAGGTAAAATGTAAAGAGTATGTAAAATATAATTATCATTTATTTAAATGATTAATTATACACAAAGTTACTTCTAGTGAAAATATCAAATTTGAGAAACATTGATGAAATAATAAAGAAACTCTTAAGAAAAATACATAGTTATATCAAAAATAGTTATATAAATACCCTCCAAGAGAGTAAGTGAAAGCAATCAATAAACATAGACAAAATCCTAGGCGATACTTATTCAACTCATGGTGATTCTTTTACAAAAGAATTCTGGACAGGTCAGCTTAAGATGGTGGTGGAGAATACACTACGCTTCTCGGCCTTTTGCTAAGATCAAAGTGCAGTATGAAGACTACAGTTTGTCAGAGATTCAGCCAGGAGATTTAGTGCTTGCCTTTCTGCCTATACCTAAAAAAGCCGCTACAAAGCAAGTGCCATGGTCCATTGTGGTGCTTAAGAAAACAAGTAATGGAATTATGTTTTAAAAACCCTGATCGTAGGAAGTCCGAAAGACTAGTACATGTTAACCTGCTGAAAGCCTATCACTGCAGAGATCCAGATAAGGTATTACTTTGAATCAGTAGCACAGTTTGAAGGTGAACTAGAGGATCTAAAGATCAAGGAGCATATATGACATCCAGTTGCCTCTTGTATCAAATTGCAAAACTCTGACTTGTTGACTAATCCCCATTTAAAATTCCAGCACTTGTTGTCTGACCAAGGTGAAGACTTGGGGTACCTGCTTTCCGAGTTCCACAGCTGTTTGGTGTCCCCAGCAGTGTCCCCTGGTGGAACATGATGTGGTCCTGACGGAGGGGCCATCCCATCAAACAACATCCCTACCGCGCACTCCAGAGAAGCGTGCGGCACTTCAACAGGAAGTCCTACTCGCCCACTGATCATTTGGCCACTTGAGTTGGTTGGCTGCCTTCTCAAAAAGGATGAAGAAATTCTCCGGGTCAGTCCATCAAAACTAGGGACAAATTTCAAACTATGACCCTTATCAGAAAATGGTTAGTTGCAACCGAATCCCTTTGATTCCGGTTTTCTTCAGCTTTTAACTTTAACATGCGCTCATCGTGTTCTCTCTCACGTTGTTTCTCCTCCTCATGTTCATATCACGCTGTTTTTGTTCAAACTCATACTGTCTTTGTTTACGCTCATGTTCAATTTCACGCTGTTTTTGTTCACGCTCATGTTCAATACGCTGTTTTTGTTCACGCTAATGTTCAATTTCAGCCTTCTCTGGTCTCTGTCAGATTTTGCATTCTCCAGCTCTAATAGTTTCACTTTCATCCATACATCACTACCTCCTCCTCTTCACACAACTGAATTGCTGCCTCAGACAACACACGAGTATTTACCAATTCCCAATCCAAAATCTTTCTAATCTCACCTTTGGTATTACTAGTTTTGTAAAAAAGGCACAAAACAAATCATACTCTGTGGCTAAGGCAATCCAGTCTACTTTTCTGAGCTTCGACACAGACAATGTGCTCAAGGAGGGGTCCGTGACAAATTCACTCACTTAAATTCCATGACTGAATGCTTATGAACAATGGATTGACACGAGAAAATGTATGACTAATTAGGAAGAGTGTGAAACGCGAATATTTGGCATTAAAGAACGTAGAGGCTGGGACACAGCTCCTCTCAACTCATAAACAGAACAAAAAGAGATGGATGAAATGATGTATGCCGATGTCCTATCGGAGGGACTTACATGTTTCACTAATGTTCTCAATTACTACCAAACGAGGGCAAGAAAGGAATCTGGGCACACGGCCACCATGTTACGTTACGAGCGGGGTTCGAACCAAAAGAAACATTCCACTAAACACCACAAAACGAGGGACTTATTATTTAGCCTCACAACAACTGTGGGGAAAATATGACTATCAGTTTCAGGTCAAGAAATAAGTGGTATGTTAAACTTCCCACAAAACTCGAAACTTCTTTGTAGTCACTTAAAACCTCTGGTAGGTGAAAAGATGTGGCAAGTTTCATAAGAATATCAGTTGATATCACCAATGGCTTGTTTTAGCCTTAAAACCCCAATGTTATTCCTTTCTTATCACTCGTTCAGAAATTACTATCTTTAGTTACTTTGACTTAGATTTATCCCAACAGATCAAAAGAATAATATAATTAGCATATAAAGGTAAAAATGTAAAGAGTATGTAAAATATAAATGTATAATTTATCGAAAATGATTAATTATACACAAAAGGTACTTCTAGTGAAAATATCAAATTTGAGAAACCATTGATGAGAATAATGAAAGAAACTCTTAAGGAAAAATAATACATAGTTATATCAATAATAATTATATAATACCCTCCAAGAGAGTAAGTGAAAGCAATCAATAAACATAGAAAAAATCCTAGGCGCTACTTATTCAACTCATGGTGGGAATCTATTTACAAACGAACTCAGGGCAGGTCAGCGTATAAGATGGTGGTGGAGAATCACCCTAGTCCGTACCTGTAGGTTACGGTACTAGCGGTTTATATACCCTTAGCTGCACCTGGACTCTGATACCAACCTCTCTAACTGTAATTAATCTCAAGCATTATATACGTGCTGAATTAAAGTATTACTGTTACCAAAGAACTCTATGATATATCTTGTAAACATTACTTATTGCATTAGAAAAGCCAAATACATTTCTTACCCTAGGGGTTTGTTTTTTTTATAATCAATATCATTCGGACGTCAGGCAACGAAGAAGAGCAAGGGGGTTGGAAGAAAAGGGTGGGGAGAGATTAATAGGGTTAACGAGTGAGGACGATAGGGGGTTCGAATGTACTGTGAACGAAAGGGGGGTTAGGTCCTGCACGACCAAGCCTCCCTCACCCTCACCTCAACTCCGTTCCTGTACACTCGTGAACAAAAAATATCTTCCCTAGATAAAAAACTAAGCTGTCTACAGGTTAACATTAATTATACCGTGCTCATAAACATTGCATACGATGGCAATCATAAGTAATGTAAAGATCGTACCCACCATAACAAGCACAATACCTCAATTACAACCAGTGACACTTGAATGAAATAGAAATCCCCTAACACACTGCACAGGAAATTGATGGGCTACTCAGTAATGCTTTATCTAAAAATTGTTAGCCTAACAGCAGAAAACTCCCCCAGTGGACTTGGGAGCTCCCACGACAAAGCTACTACGGTACGGCGCTCTGTTGAACTTCTATTTTGCTTTAACTCAGATCCATCACCCTCCCCCTCTGTCACCATCAGTGGTTACTAGGACAGCTACGGCCGGCATTGACCACTTCCAATGTAAGGGTTAGAACGGATGGTCAATCCGCCCCCCCTAGACAGAGCGCATCTCAGAAAGGTAGCCTATGCCCTTGCTTTACGGACCAGACAGGTCATGGGTCCTTTTGACCCCACTAAACCAGAGATTGCCCAACCTACTTGTCAGGGGAACTCCTAGTACCGCGTGAGTGGGTTTCAATCCGGGGCTATAAATCGGAGGAAATTCGGGCCTTGGCTACTTTAGGCAATGTACTAGCACTTCAACAATCCAAGGCTATACCTAGTTTATATCACCAAGATTATTTTGGGTTTATGCTGCTAAGCCGGCTTGACTTCCTTTTGCCTCAGCTTCAAAACTTTTTTCAGACTGGGCGAAGCATGACGGATTTAATGAGAAAAAACCAATTAAGACTCTGTCAGCTCTCACTCAGAACTCGATTTGCTAACGCGTCACAGACACAGCAGGTAATCCAGTCTTGAAGGTGGGGCAGTTGGGTCCAGGACCTGGGTGGA
>CM064485.1:51518990-51636490 GCA_032716605.1 Paralithodes platypus
GACCCTTCTAGGTTGCGTGGCCTCCAAAACACTGAGGATACAAGTGTCCAAACAGTGGTTATAGAGTGGGTAAGGGAACACTTGGAAAGGGAACTACTGCCCTGGCCCACTAACGTGGCAGGACTAGGAAGTTAGTATGTGGGACATATGGGTTAGTAACTTGAGGGGAGTATAAAGTTTATTCATTTACAAACGCAAGTTCCCAGTCGCAGTTTTGCGATGCGAGATATTTGTCTAGGGCGGAATTTAAATGAATCACGGTGCTGCAGCCCCCCCCCCCCCCCCCCTCTATATAAATACGTCCTCAGGGGAAGCCCCATGTCCAACAAGTTGACACACGTTCGATTGAAAGAAGAAATTTCTCTAGATTCGTGGCCGAGTTAAAAGATTATACCAATAATTTTTGCAAGCCGTGTGTTCCGACTCCAATCTATGTCCCTTTCCGCGTTTCTCTGTAATTAGATTGGTCCCATTCCGTACTAGTGAAGTACTGTACTACAGTGTCATATTGTCGATGCCTTTTGAATGATTTTGAACACGTTGAATTACAGTCGCCTTCTTAAATCATGCGCTGGGTTTTAAAGGCAATAGATTTAATTCTCTAAGACGCTCTTCGTATTGGTTTGTTCTTTATGCTCGGTATCATTTGTGGTAACTCTACGTTGAACTCGTTCTCTAGCTTGTTTACATATTCCTTTTTGGTAATCAGGGCACACAGGAATTGAACGCAGTAACATTCCAGAGACAGAGGTGCGGACTAATGGTGAATTTTGTCAAAGGGTTAGGTATATAAACTTTCTTTGTGATTTATGGCTCAAATGACCTGCCTATAAAGCCAATTATTGTTGATGTTGCCTTCTTAACAACTTCTGAATCTTTGTGTTGACTCCTCGGTTTTAGGTTACTCGATAATTGTTTACTCCCAGTAGGGTCCCTTTCTTCTGTGTTACATTGCTTAAGCTGAGTGGCCATTCATCGAATACTTTGCTTTCTCATTTAGGTATCCGACATGTGATACTTTACATTTATCCGCATTGAAACTCATTTGCCAAATTTGGGCCCAACATGACAATTTATCTAGATTGTGTTTGCATATCGTTCAACTTGTTCTTTTGAGAGTAACGCTAATTTGCAATTTTTTGTATCGTACAGTCAAATTTTGAGATTGTTTGGCCAACTGGTGAGACCCTCATCTATGTCCGTTGATGTACATTAGAAAGTAGAATTGGGTCCTAGTACCTGATCCCTGGGGTACCCCCGGCTACTTACATTGGTCCCCAGTGTAGAATGCCTTAACGTTTTATGACTACCCTTTGCTTTCTGTTTGCTGAGCCAATTTTCTATCCATTTCAACACAGGCCACCGTCCTTTGTATTCCATGCGCTTTATAAGTTTTAGCAGATAAACATGTAATGGGGAACTTTGTCAAAAGGGCCTTTTGAAAATCAAGGTATATAATATCTAACAGCTTTACTCTCATCGTAGAGGTTTGAGGATATCGTGGAAGAAGTCTAAGAGGTTTGGTTAAACAGGAAAGTTTTTTACGAAAGCCGTGTTGAGATATCTTTAAGTATGTTACTTTTTCCTCTAATTGATTTACTAGTCTGTCTCGTATGACGCGTATTCTAGCATTTTTACATACAACTGAGGTTAAGCTAATTGGACTATAGTTACTGGGTAGGGATTTGCTGCCTTTTTTAAAATATCGGTGTTACGTTGGCTAGCTTCCACTGATCAGGGCATATAGTTCCAGACTGCAACGGCATTTATTGAATTAGTAAAATGTCAGTGGGTTTTGGAGAGCTCATCTCTTAGCTTCCTTCAGAACTTCTAGGCGAGAATTGTATCAGGTCCTGGCGTTTTATTTACCTTGAGATTTTTATCTAAAACAATTCAATACTTCTCTCTCTGTAACGGTGATATTGCTTAGAACATCTGTGAATTATCAATCTGAATCGGCGATGGTGTAATGTGACCGCGGGAATATCACTGAGGTCTTGCTGTTGTAAAAACTGATGCAAAGAAGGTTAACTTGAGGGCATTTACTCATGTTGGTACTTTATCATGTCTTTGGTGTATTGCTCCTTTTTCATCGACTAAGACGGTCCAAGCAGTTTGAAGTAACTACTTTTTTCTTATCGTGATATAACTATAGCATTCTTTCGGGTTTGTTTTACATTTGATTCGCAATATGTAACTCTAAGGTCTTTTTTACTTTGCTTAATTAACTTTTTGGCTTTGCTTCGTAGCTCTACACAATGTCACCCGTTCTTCGTCATTTTGTGAGGATTTTTAATCTATCATTTAGCAAATTTTTTAGCAAGCAGGACAGTTTGAAAGATCTTTAATTCCACCATTTGGGCTATATTCATTATGGCCTGGACGCCGTATTTTTCGATGGTATGCAGTCTTTGCACTGCTTTTAGGGTACAGTGGTTTCGGAATAACTTCCCAAGATGTATTATATGTCGTTATTGTTAATTAAAAAGCTCCAGTCAGTTTACTTTAAACACTAGCTCTACTTTTATGGAAAGTGTGCTTTCCTTGAAATTAGGGACTTTTTTTCGATGCTACATATTTGGGTTCGTTACTAGTAAACTTTAAAGTGAAAGTTACCGTATCGATGGTCGCTGTTACTGAAATTCATCACCAACATTCAAATTCTCTATCAATTCTTCTTTTGTTGCAAGTACAATGTTCAAGAACGTTATTACCAAACCTGTCGATGGGTCGGGGGGTGTTCGGGGTGGGTCTGTCGGGGTCGGGTCGGGTCGAGGATAAGCGAGAGAGAGAGAGAGAGGAGAGAGAGAGAGAGAGCAGAGAGAGAGCTCGGAGAGAGACGAGGGAGAGCAGATAGAAGAATAGAGAGAGAGGAGAGAGGAAGAGAGAGAGAAAAGAGAGAGCGTTTGTGCACGATGCAGAAGAAGGAGAGAGAGAGAGAGAGAGAGTGAGATAGAGGGAGAGAGAGAGTGAGAGAGAGAGAGGAGAGAGAGAGAGAGAGAGAGAGAGAGAAAGAAGAGAGAGAGAGAGAGGAGAGAGAGACAAGAAGAGAGAGAGAGAGAGAGTATCGAGAGAAGAGAGATTATAGGAGAATAGAGATAAGAGAGAGAGAAAATAGAGAGAGATAAGAGAGAGAGAGAGAGAGAGAGAAGCGAAGAGAGGAGGAGTGGGAAGAGAGGAGAGACGAGAAGAGAGTGGAGAGAGAGAGAAGAAGAGATCAAAGGAATGAAAAAGTAGACGAGAGAAGGGTAATAGAGAGAGGTCGGAGAGAGAGAGAAGATCGAAAATGAGATGAGGAGATGAAGGAGGAGAGCTGAGAGAGAAATAACCAAACAAGTATTGATAAACCTGATCTGTGCCATAGGTGCAGGCCAAGTGTAGACTGGTTGCTATATGATATCTCTCTCTCCCCTCCTACCATTATCACCATGTTATCTCACCACCCCTACCACTACTACTACTCTCACCATCACTACTACTACTACCACCACTACCACCATTACTACCGTCGCCCCCACTACTACCAAGACTACCAATAGTAATACTCTCACCACCACCACTACTCTCACCACCACTATACTGTATATATATATATATATACGGTATACAGTATGTGTATATATATAACTACCACTATTACTACTCTCACCACCACCACCACTATCACTACCATCACCCCTACTACTACTACCACCACTACCACCATTACTATTCTCACCACCACTACGACTATTACTACTCTCGCCACCATTACTACTATCACCACTACCTACTACTACTACTTTTACTACACACCACCACTGCTATATGATAACATGATCCCTTACGCTCCCTCCCACCACTATCACCATGCTATCTTACCACCATTATTACCACTACTACCACCACTATTACAAACTTCCACTACTACCATCACTACTACGACCACCACCACCACAATGACTAATACTGTATCATCATTATAGTTTATTCGCTGTAAGTAGGCGAGAAATCATGACCTCTAACCTCTGTAACTCAAAAACGACTAGAGTAATCGAGTCAAGAGTTCTACCATTAGGGAAGAGTCAGTCAAAGAATAGATGTGGAAATTTACAGCCAATTTGCAATAGCCCTTTTCGAGTTACATGATTTCTCGCCTACTTACAGCGAATAGACTATAGTGATGATGTTAGTCATTGTGGTGACTTTAGGGGAGACATTCGTTACAGGCAACCTGCCTTTTGTCTCCTTCATACACATAGAGAAAACAAATAAATAAATAAATGGTCATCCACTACCGCAGCTATGGAACGGTCAGAAAATAAGAGATAAAGGCAAAGATGGAGGGATAGAAATCAAAGGAAGATAGGCCCTAGTTTAGAAATTAGAGATTTGAGCCAGTAAAGGCTTTCGATATGTCTAGCGCAATAGAAAAGGTCTCACCGAAGTCCCGAAAGGAGGATGACCAAGAGTTAGTAAGATAAGAAAGAAGATCACCAGTAGAGCGGCCCTTAACCCTTCAGACCCGGAAGGGCTCTTAAACACCCATAAAAAACACACCCGAGCTACCCGGAAGGGCTCTTAAACACCCATGAGCTTAAAGCCTATAAGCTTGGTGTGCGAGGCGTACGTCCGACGCATGTAAACAACAGCCGGCTGGACCGACGCCCCGCATCTCCGGCCACAAGAAGGAGTGCGTCGCTTGTTCGTGTGTGCCTGTATGTTATTGTTAAGTATCGAAAAGTAGTGTACACTGTAAAGTGGCTGTTTTTGCCATAAAGTTATCTCCAATGAAATCATCATCACAACTGAACCAGTTGACCTAGAGAGCTCTACTTAACGCCATTCTACAGGTACGAAACACATCTACGCTTGGGGATGCGCAGGAATGCGGAAGCAAGCCAAATAACAAAGATGCGGTAGCCTAGGCGTAGACGTTCTTCAGCCAAAACCCCCGGATTTCGGGGAATATATATATAATACATAGCCGGGGCTGGAGGGTTAAGGAGACACCATACTGGTGATCTAAAAGTAGATTATGGGAGACAATTTTGAATTAAGAATACAGTAGTTATAAAAACTTTAGATATGCATGAAATGAGAGCAATTGTACGATTGAAAGCGGTCACTCTTCTTTGGGACAGGTTGAATGATAGCAAACTTCCAGCAAGAAGGGAAGTCGTTAGAGGAAAGACAGACGAAAGCCCAAGGAGGGCTGAAAGTGCATCCTTACAAGAGATTAAAATATTAGACATAAGTAAGAGAGGGAGGTGGAGATGGAGGAACAGCACCGAAATCATCCAAGGTGGAGTTTTTAGCGAAAGTTTGAGCAAAAAGTTCAGCTTTGTCAGAGGAAGAAATGACGGTGGTACAGTCAGGATGGAAAACAAGGGGAAAAGACGAGGAAGTAAAATTGTTGGAGAGGTTATTAACTAGATGCCAGAAAGCTTGGGAAGAGCTTGAGTTAGAAAGTTCAGAAAATTTATTATTATTGAAAAAGTATTTGATGAGTCGAAGAACAGATTTGGCTTGATTCCAGGCAGATAAAGTACGAGATACTTGAGCTTGAAGGCGACGGTACCGTTTGAATGCTTCCTCTTTATTGTGGACAGCAGTAGAACAAGTGAGAGTAAACCAAGATTTTTTTCTGCATTAGACTGAGAGAAAGAAAATGGAATGTATGCTTCCATGCCCAAGATTATTACCTTGGTGACACGTTCAGCACACTCTGAGGGTCACCGGCCATGGAAACAAAAATAATTCCATAGGAGGGTAGAAAGAAGTCAAGGATGTTGGGCCGATCTCCAAGGCGATCAGGGATACAAGTAGGGTGCTTGACTAACTGCTGTAGGTCATTTAGGATAGAAATAATGTAGGCTTGTTCACCAAGTTAGCCAGTGAAATGAGAGGAGAGCCATTGGTAGTGGTGAAAATTGAAATCTCCTAAGATGGGAGATTTCAGAGAATGGGGAAATTCAATCTACTGTATCTATCTATTGCCTGACGCCATGATCCCTGAAGGAGTGGCCACGAACGAACCGCCCCCAAGCACCTCTGTCCCCAGTCAGTCGACGCCTCTCCTCCCAACCAGCACCGCCTTCATTCATATACTTCCTCACTCCATCCTTCCACCTCTCCTTCGGTCTACCTCTCCCTCTCTGTCCTTCCACCTCGCTCTCGTACACCCTCTTATGGGGGCAGCACACTGGGCCAAATTATCGCCATTCTCCGATCTCCAGTCTCCGTTTCCGGTCAGTAGCGCCGGCAAATTCTATCACACACGCCAAGCGTCCTGGCTGCGTGAGTCTCGACACAACAATAACAATGTCCGACCTTAGCCTATATTGTGCTGTTTCACCTATACTGTAATGTATAGTAATATGGATTTACATCTACAATTATAATGCAATATGACTCAATCTACACGTTAGTGTAATATTTTTTTTAATTTGAAGCTTATATGAGGAAATTTATATTTTGAACTTTTCAGAGGTTTTCGAATGTTTTCGATTCATACCAATCGCCGTGGCGTAGGCTATAGAACAGTGGTTATTTAGCTGCAAGTGGCGTAGCTATGTTAGCATTAATTCACCTTGAAAATTGTTTATGTCTACCAGCAACCCTTCTCACAATCAAAACACTTAATTTTGTAGCAAAATATATATTTCGATAGTTATATTGTGGTGTTTCACTTAAACTGTAGTATAATATGGATTGATATTGACAAACTTTGTGTAATAGGACCCAATCTATACGTTAATGTTGCTATGTTTTGCGTTTGAAGCTTATATAAGTAGCTATGAGGAAGTTTTTCGCAAAATATAGGCTATAGCCTGACGGAGCCCCTGTCGTTACCTCGGCACTAAGCGATCGTTTATATTGTGCTGTTTCACCAATAATTTAGAGTAATATAGATTTATATCGACAATTATATTTCAATATGACTCAATCTACAAGTTTGCGTTATTATTTTTTATATTTAGAGCATATATGAGGAAATATTTTGAACTTTTCGGAGGTTGTAGAATGCCTGGTAGGCTATAATCCTGTGTATATGGGTAGACCTGTATTTATCTCAATAATTTGGTAATGTTACAATATATTTTTACATTTTACATTCATAAATAGTCCACTAATATACAGTACTAGGTTAGGTTAGGCTAGGTTAAATATATTGTTCAATGATTCTTAGCAAATAGGCATCTGAAAAACAGTTCCTCCTACTACTGTACACAACCGAATGTTTTTGTTTCATACCAATCACCGTGGCGTAGGTATAGGAAGTGGTTATTTAACTGCAAGTGGTGTAGCTATTTTATCATTAATTCACTTACTTTATGTCTATCCACAGCCCTTCTCACAATCAAAACACACAATTATGTACCAAAATATATATTTCGACATCATATACTTGAGATATCAACAAGATTAAATGCGAGCTGTAAAGAGGCTGACAATCTACCTCCGTCAAAAGATGGAGCTTCCCACCCAGTGTGGGAAGCATCCTAGCTCCGTCAAACGGTGAGATTTGTGTCGGAGAGTGGCGGTAGCTCCAATTTTTGCGGTAGAATGGGGAGAATTGGCCCAGTGTGATACCCCCTTTAGTCATTCTTTCGCTTCCCATACGTTCCATATGGCCGAACCATCTCAAGTTGTTCCTTTTCATACTTTCCAGCACATCTACCTCCACACCAAACCTCCTTCTTACTTCCTCATTCGTCTGTCTATCCCTCCATGTAACTCCGCACGCACTTCTCAAACACCAACGTCCATGCTTCGCTTCCGTAAGTTAGTGTCGGGATTACCACACTGATATGCAAGGACTTCTTCATTTCCATACTGACCACTCTATTTCTTGTAACTACTTTCAACGTTCCTACAACCCTCTTCCCCTGTTGCACCCTCTCCCGCACTTCATCATCCACAGTCCCATCTTTACTCAACACACAGGCCGTAGCTCGGTTGGTAGAGCTCTCGCCTGCTGACCATGAGGTTGACGGTTCGAGCCTCGGGCCAGCCAGTGAGCTATTGGCAGATGTCAGTGCTGTTGGTGAACGGTGCGGTCTAGCAATCTGTGGCAACTATTCACTGAAGTCCCTGATTCATCAGGGCACCCACCCTAGCCCAGCTATTCAGCTGGGAGTGTATGGTGGTAAAAACTGCATCATCATCATCATCAAACTGCCCAGATACTTAAAAGAGCTGGCGATCTCCATAGCCTGACCATTCAACTTCACCTCACACTCTGTGACTTCACCCCTTTTGAAGACCATAACCTTGCTTTTCCCCACATTTACCTTCAAATTCCGTTTTTCGCACACTGTTCCAAACTCATTTACCAGACCCTGCAACTCCCATTCATTATCGCTCATCAGAACTGTGTCATCCGCAGACAGCAGTATAGGCAGCTTCCACTCATTTCCCTCCCTTTTTAGCGATACACCAACATCCACTGCTCTTCCTAGTATTTCTTTCATGACTCCATCCATATATACAGTAAACAACCACGGGGACATCACACACCCCTGTTTCAACCCAACACTCAGGTCAAAGAACTCGCTCTGCTCATTCTCCACACGTTCTGCTGCCTTTGCACCCTCATACATGCTCTTCACTGCTTTCAGCAACTTGCCATCTACTCCGTATATTCTAAGTACTTTCCACATGCCTTCTCTATCCACTCTGTCATAGGCCTTCTCCAAGTCCATAAAGGCAACATACACTTTTTGTTGCTTCTCCAGATATTTCTCCATAACACAATTCCGGGTAAAAATCTGATCTACACATCCTCTTCCCTTCCTAAAACCTCCCTGAAATTGATAGGATATATTCCACTTTAGAGTTTAGACTAGCAAAGAATTTAGGAAAGTCAGTAGAGTTAGGGGATAGATAGACAGCACATAAATATTTAATTCGAGAGTGACAGGAAAGTTTTAGCCATAGAGTTGAGAAGTCGGGGGTGCAATTAGCAAATTATGGTTTAGGCCTATAGTTTAAATTATGTCTTTGGAAGTGATAAAATTGCCAAAACAATGCTAGGCCCCTATTTCTTGTTATTTTCTTGTATTTTTTTCTCATACCGGGTATTCATCCAAATCTTCAAACAAAATTGCTCTGGTTTGACACCCTGTTTAAAATTACATTCATAAATAGTCCACTAATAGGCTATACTAGATTAGATTAGGATATTAGGTTAGGTTTTGTTTAAGTTAGGAAGATATTGTTCAATGTTTCTTAGTAGGCTATGCGCAGCTAGCCTAATATGCATCTGAAAAATAGTTCTCCCTGCTACACAGGATCTTATCAGTACTAAATTACTGTCATCTATGTGACTAGTAGGTATGTAGTTAGGCTAAGCTAGCCTAGGCTAGCCTGGATACAGGACCTTCGTCACCAACCCGTTTCATCACCACCTCTTAGACCCGTTTCGTCACCGCGATCTCGGACGTTTTGTCACCATAATTAGCCACTACGGTAACGTTCAACAAGACTACATCGGCCTTATTTACCATGTTTTTTGTGATTTTCTTCGCCGCTCTTCTAGCGGCACCAAGGAGCGCAACGCCCCTCGTTATGGGTGGTGATTTGGTGCAGTAGACTGTTTGAAGCGACAGCTTGCTCCCTTGCGAGGATGGGCTCGTCTGGCACTTTTTGCAGTTCGACATCTAGGGCTCTCTTGAAGTAGTCTAACGAGATGTCCCTCATGTCTCTTACTCGCCGTGGGAGTTTGTTGAAGAGATACGGCGTCAAATGGCGCCATTTATTGGGTGAATCGCACTTCTACAGTAGGTAAGGGAAATTGTGGGGTAAATTGGATACACGATGGGTTGAGGGGGGCAATGCCCCCCCCCTTGATTTATTGTCATCCTTATAGGCCTATAAGTTATCTTATAAGTTATCTGATGTTATCTTAAAACTTTACTTGTCATTAGTGAGACCCCATATGGATTATGCTGTTCAATTTTGGTGTCCTTATTACAGAATGGACATAGATTCATTGGAGAGAGTACAACGTAGAATGACAAAAATTATCCATAATATTAGAAATCTTCCGTATAAAGAAAGGTTGAAGAAATTAGGCTTACATTCGTTAGAGAGACGCAGAGTTAGAGGGGATATGATAGAGGTGTTCAAGTGGGTTAGTGGGATTAACAAAGGGGACATGACAAATGTACTAAAGCTCAGTGATAGCGAAAGAACTCGTACCAATGGTTTCAAATTAGATAAATTTCGTTTCAGAAAAGATATAGGCAAATATTGGTTTGGTAACAGAGTTGTAGATGGGTGGAATGGACTACCAAGTGCTATAGTGGGATTAAAAACGATAGGGAGCTTTAAGATAAAATTGGATAAGCATATGGACGAGAAGGGTTGGGTGTGAAGGGGGATCAGCACGGTTGGGCCAATCAGCGCTCTGCAGTCCCCCATAATCCTGCGTTAATCTCTAACCGTTTTGGTAAGATGATCCTCAGGGTATTAGAGTGTTGAGCCTATAATTGGGCTTTGTAATTGGGGTTGTGTGGGACAGGGATCTGCCTTGCTTAGGCCAATCGGCTTTCTGCAGACTCCCATTTTCTTATGTTCTTATGTTCTTATATGTAAATCAATAAGGGGTAAAAACAGGTTGCCGGTATTTCTATTTTGTAAGTAACGCTCATGCCATTTATTGGGTGAATCGCACCCACCGCATCCTTCAAAACAAGAAGGAGAGTAAGTCGAAGGATTCATTGTGTGCAATGCTTTGTTTACGGTCGGGACTTATTATTTAGATGTTATTTTTCGATGTACAGTAATGGGTTTTTTTCAAGTGTCGATAACGAAATTCCTCCATGCGGACTATAATGAGAAAAAAATGGGCAAGAATGTAGTTACCGGGTGTACCGCCCGTCTTGTTTACACTACGCGGACGCTCACCATCATGTTCCCGTCTATTTTGACTGCCTTTGGATACAAAAATACATTACCCTAACCAAACAACCTAACCTAACCTAACCTAACCTAGTATTATAGATTTATAAGTATTTATTTTATTATGAGTATTTATAGATGATTTATGTTGTATGTCGGTAGTGGTACACCCGGTAACTACATCCTTCCCACAATATGGCGAGTCTATAGGTCCCTATTTGGCAAGAGTTGTGTTATCATCGTATCACCTACCTCTGACTGGGTATATCCTAGTGTTTACTATACCCTTTTGAAAGGACTTTAGCGGCTAGCCTAACCTAACCTAACCTATCCTAGTACTATGGGTGGGGGCTGCCGCCCCCACACCCCCGCTGTTTGACATAAACTTACGTGTTTACACCACGTACGCCCGGTAACACAACTCATTTCGGAAAAATATTATTTTAATAGGCCTACCACAAATTTTCCGAGTGTTTTTTATAAAACAAAATTGTTCATTTGCATCAATAGGCCTAGGGGCTAGCCTATATAGTGTTTGTAATTAATTAGAAGGTCAATATACAGGAGGCGCTACAATATTGGTAAAAAATTCAGCTCAATAGCATGTGATTAAGCGATTTTTTTTCAAATTTTTTGATGTAGGTGTCATTCCCAGGAAACTAACATAATACATATTATATGGATATTTACATTTTAAGGGTTTGTTTACACTTCTTCTTTTTCGTCTTCTTCTGGGAGAGCTGTTTTGCGTGAGTGTCAGTCAACAACTGAGACATCTGGTGGCGAATGCAATGAACTATACTGGTGGCGTCTTGGCGAAAGTATCACCCTACCTAATTCATGCCAAGAGTACTCGAGTTCACTGACACGTGATGTCTATCGACCAATCAGGTGATGCCATGATTTGGAAAACAGGTGGCCCGGGATATAAGCTATCAGTTTGACTCTGGCCAGCTTGTGTAGAGGGTGTGAGCCGATCACATCTTTTTCCACCGTCTTTAAAAACACTGAGGCTGCTTAAGACATTTTCGCCTTCCAATAAGTGTAAACTGTCCAAAGTGCAATAACCAGTGTTCCAAATACAGCCGACGAAGACAGCTGGTTTTGAAATGCACATACAGTTTTTTTACATGGAAAAATTTGAAACAAAAATCCACCAGCTGTTGACCAAGATGAGTGGTGATCGAGCCTCCAGCGGCCAGCCAGGCAGCCACTCAAGCCAGTACCTCCTCTGTTCATTAAGGTTAGTTGGTTGGTTGGGACAATATAAAGGAGCCGGACCACAGCTAGCTCGGGAATCTTAATGGGTGATCGCAAAGTAACATAAAGTAAAAGATTTTTTCCGCATAGGTTTAAACTGGCATGCAAGGGCTAGTCTTGTATCCAACGTACTGGATATACTATGCACCCAAAGTAGCTGGCATGCAAGGGCTAGTTTTGTATTCCACGTACTAGGTACTATGCACCCACAGTAGCTGGCATGCAAGGGCTAGTCTTGTATCCAACGTACTGGGTATACTATGCACCCAAAGTAGCTGGCATGCAAGGGCTAGTTGGTATAATCCTGCATAGCGGGAGTAATGATATCTCAGGAATTTGGCCTAGTTACAGTATAATTTTTGTTGTTTGTACAGTACTTGTATATCTATTATGAATGTTACGTCGGAGATGGTTAGAAGTGGAAAATCTACTGAATAAATTAATGTTTACAGAGTATCTGTGGACTCACTTTCTACAATTTCCCAGCTCAGCTGGTGGACGACGAGTGGAGGCGAGTCAAGTTGTATACTGATATTCTATTGGTCAATAAACTGGGTATGACGTCACGAGCGATGATGGCATATGAATGGTTGTTGTGGGAGTACGTCACTGTCTAGACGGTGACGTCACAAATTCTCGCGATATTTTAACGGGTGTAGAAATACACGTCAGTCCATATAATGAGCCTCTTTTGTTTGTTTCTCAATCCCTCTACGACGTCACATTGATTCATTTATTATCCTTGGTGTTTATAATCTCTCGGAGTCTGGCCAGTCGGCCATATTTGAAATGGTGGAACTGTTGTTCAATGAATAGTGAAGTTTTTTTGCTTTATGAAAACACCTACAACATCTTCTATTTAACGGGATTACGAACGGAGCTTCCAGCGGCATTGTCTTAATTTGGCTGCAGACCATTATTCCAGTACACCAAGGGTAAGGGTTTTATACCGTCGTTATTTGGGTCCAAGCCTAGGCTACGTTTACCACGGAATCTTTAATGTATATCCTCAATACAGACTTATTTCCTTCACTTACCTCGTCAATAATAACCCATATAGGTGCAGAGGGCATGAATTATATCAAAGAAAAAGTGATGTTGAAACATTATCTGCAATTTAGCCATGTTGATTAACTCTTAGCCCACTTAACCCCTTCAGACTCATATGACGCAGAGGTTGCCAGATTAGCAATAAGAAATAGAGTTCTCTCACTCTTATAATTACCTCTTTTGGCAACCGTCAATCTTTTATTAATTAAATACCAAACCAGCGGGGGTGTGGGGGCGGCAGCCCCCACCTAATATACCGGTACTAGGTTAGGTTAGGTTGTTAGGTTACGCTAATATTACCCCTTATTTTCGTCTTTTACCCCTCAATTTCCCTGTACTTCATAGCCCTCCCCACTATCGGGGGCCATATCTTAAGATTGTTGGATAATGGGGAAAACGTTTTTTCCAGAGATTCTAATTAATGACAACCACTGTATAATGATGAAAACTCGCTAAAACCAAAAAAAAACAATCACGAAATAAAAGTTGGCCAGTTACCTTGATATTTTCCCTAATTTCCATGAACAAATGTTATTATAGAAACCTTATAAATCATATAAATAACAAATCCACAAAAATAAAATCCTTGAAAATAGCTGTGGTCCGTCTCCTTAACCTGACAAGCGCGATATAGACGTAGGTGCTAGGGTAGTTATTTGTGCATTTCTAGCCCTGGATTCTGACAGAATTCGTTATATTTACAATATAAACCATTATTTGTTTTCGGTATGCTTTTATTTTACATATATGATGTATATATGAACCTTCAAGAGTGCTAAAATAAGTGGGAAAAGCATTTGGGTGGTGAAAAACGAAGATATTGGCCACCCGGTCATAATCTCAGGCGAGAGAGAGAGACAGGCAGCCCTCCCCTCTCGCTGTCTGGGAGTCAACTGAGACGAGCGAGGCGGTGTGTGCCGGTGTCTGGGTGTTGCATAACGATCTTTTATGCAACCCACTTGTGCTACATTATCGCGGGAGAGAAAAATAACCGATAAATGATGATAATAAGAGGAAAAATAGGTGATAATTGAGGAGGGGAGGGAGGGGGGAATAAGGTGGGGAAGGAGGGGAGGGGGGTGGGTGAGATTTACATGGATGAGTACTGGAGGGGAATTATCTCACCTAGAGACAAATTCCTTTGTTTTGATAGGCCCTTTTTTTTTATGGTCCTGCTTCCGTGAGGCCTATCGCGTTCCCTATAGGAAGCCTTCCGTGAGGCCTATCGCGCTTGCCGGGTTAATATTGACCGAAAAAACGCCCATTCTAATCAATCTCAGAGCTCTTTCGGACATCCTCACTGTTTACAAACGCCTTCTTGTATGCAGTATAATCAATATTTACCCCCTGCTGGCAACATAGATGACGATTTCAATAATTCATGGGGGGTGAGGGGAAAAGCCCCCCGTCAACCCATTGTGTATCCAACATTGGCATTATAACTAAGACCATGAATACACTCATTTCTCAAAATCTGGAGGAAAAAAACATGAAAAATAAGGGTGCGAGCCTATTCCCTATAATTACCAATATATCAGTTCATCTTGGGACGATACCGCTCTCGCAGATTAACCTTACCGTTCACGAGCCAAATACGAGGGGGGGGTGAATACTAATTAGTATTGATAAATAGAAACACTGAATATCAAGACGCAAATTACACAGTGCACTAATGACATTATAATACACGTTGTGTGAAACAGGTACCCCGCTGATGTAAAATAAACCGGGTGTAAGATTAAGCGGGTGTAATGACGACATGTTGGCCGAGGGCTGGAATGACGTCATCGCTGAGGCCCGCCTTGGCTGATGATGTCACGATAGTCAACAACCAATCACAAGCAAGGATACACAATGTCTTGGCTTTGTTAATCAATTGTTAATCATTATTAACTATATTCTAGTTAATCGCCGTGTTTCAACCCCTCTCTTTCCCTGATATATTTCATACCCTCCCCAGCTATCGGGATTAGTATTGTTGAGGTAAGTGAAGAAAATAAGTAAGATATATGAGGATATAAATAAAGATTCTTAGGTAAATGGGCAAATAAAATACGGTTACTCCCGCTACATAGGATCTTACCGGCTAGTTTTGTATCCCACGTACAAGGTCTAGGTTAGGTTAGGTTGGGTTGTTAGGTTAGGCTAATGTTAACCCATTCTTACTAGGTTAGGTAAGGTAAGGTTATTAGGTTAGGCTAATGTTAACCCCATTCTTACTAGGTTAGGTTAGGTAAGGTTGTTAGGTTAGGCTAATGTTAACCCCATTCTTACTTCGTTAGGTTAGGCTAATGTTAACCCTATGAAAACCCAAATAAAGATTTTATTAAGGTTACTGTGTAATTTTAACATGAAAATTAGTAAAATCCGAGCCAAGTTTCGTCAAAACTTGGCTCGTGTTTTCAAAATGTCGGGTTATATGGGTATGGAAATTTACAAAACCCGAGCCAACATTTTAATAAGGTTACTGTGTTATTTTAATTTTTAAATTAGTTAAATCCGAGCCAACTTTCGTCAAAACTTGGCTCAGGTTTTAAAAAAGTCGGGTTTTATGGGTCTGAAAATTGACAAAACCCGAGCCAAATTTTGGTTACAAATGTGTATTATCGTGTTCTATACGCTTTTTACCCCTCAATTTCCCTGATCTTCATAGCCCTCCCCACTATCGGGGGGCGTGTCTTTAGATTGATGGATGATGGATAATGGGTAAATGCTTAATTCCCATTCAATTTCATCACTAGATTCGACTAAAACACCAAAAACAAAATCAAAATACCAAAAAAAAATGTTTTTTTAAATTTAATACCACAAATTTTCAGTGTTTTTTATAAAAGAAATTGTTAATTTGCATTAACCCTTCTTTGGCGGCGCGCAACTTATGTCGTGTGAAATAAATTTGGACTAAGTGGCGGTTCACAACTTATGTCGTGTGCCATTTTCAGCACGTAATGTTGCAGAGAGAGAGAGAGCTGAGCGGTGTGAGGAGCGTAGTAAGGCTATGACCGCCGCCCACCACCGCGGTGGGCCAACTGAAGTGAAAACCACCCTTCCATCCCCCCTCACACTCGCTACACAGGGAATTATGTAGGGAAAGTACCTAATTACATGGTTTTTGCACTCGTGTTGCGCGATCGTTGCAAGAAAACCAGTGGTCGTACAAGGATGGTTGGGGTGTCATTGGAAAGCTCTGTTTATGCCCTTTCAGGGATAGATACTTGTTTTACACTCTGGGTCTTATTCAGGCATGAAAATGATCACGTAAACAACCCTATTTAGGGTAAAAGCACCCCGCTGGGCGGTACATATAAATTACCGCCTAGGCCGCTCGTAAGGTGTTAATATATAGTGTTTGTAATTAATTAGAAATCTCGGGAAAACCTATTTTCCCCATTAGGCCAATTGATCGATGTTGAGACACGCCCCCTATAGTGATTTGAAAAGACATTAGCCTAACCTAACAACCTTACCTAACCTAACCTAGTATTATGGGTGGGGGCTGCTGCCCCCACCCCCCCGCTGGTTGAGTACTAATCCATTAGTAAATAAAAAAATAAATAAAAATAAATAAATGGCTAGTCAATTATACGAAGGTGAAAGGAAGTCGATGAAGTCCACGGTTTTTACTCTGCAATCTTCAGCTTTGATTGTACAGTACATTGATAACGGGAAAGTACCGTATTGACAACCTTGTTACGAAAATTAAATTTTAATACCATTCTTTTATATTAGGTTTTTTCGAGGGTTTAACACATTTTCATATGATCTTTAGAGCTATCGATAACTGGAAGTACCGTATTGACAACCTTGTTACGAAAAAGACATTTTAGTACAGTACCATACTTTTTTATTAGGTTTTGCAGAGGATTAAAACAAATTTTCTTATGATCTTTAGAGCATATAGATTCAATATTTATCTTCAAATATATCAACAAAATTTGTGATATTAAAATAACATTGAACCAAAAAAATACCTGAAGAACACGTTGTTGCGTCTCCTGTATATTAACCAACTAGAAATCTCAGGAAAACCTATTTTCCCCATTAGGCCTATCGATCGATGTTGAGACACGCCCCCGATAGTGATTTTAAAAGACATTAGCGGCTAGCCTAACCTAACAACCTTACCTAACCTAAACTAGTATTATGGGTGGGGGCTGCCACCCCCACACCCCCGCTGGTTGAGTACTAATCCCTTAGTAAATAAAAAAAAATTTGGCTGTCGATTATACGAAGGTGAAAGAAAAGTCGATGAAGTCTACGGTGTTTACTCTGCAATCTTCAGCTTTGATTGTACATTGATAACGTGAAAGTACCGTATTGACAACCTTGTTACGAAAATTCAATTTTTGGATAAATGTTTACCTATGGGCCCGTTAAAATATCCTCAAGTAACCTATTAAAAACTGTTCAAGGGACTGGTTAGAACTTGTAGGATGTTTAATTGAAGTGCGGAAATCAGTATTTACTGAGAAATAAGTCTTAAAATGGGTTCAATGTTATTTTAATACCACAAATTTTGTTGATATAGGCCTATTTGAAGATAAATATTGAATCTATATGCTCTAAAGATCATAAGAAAATTTGTTTTAACCCTCAGCAAAACCTAATAAAAAGTATGGTACTAAAATGGGTAAATTTCTAAAATTGCACCTATACGAGCTAAAAAATATATTATTGTATTTAACAGGAAGGTACGACGAGGTAAGTGATGTGGTATAGATGGCAATATGCGGAAATGGATTATAAGGGCATTCCGCCCCCTCTGACAAAAGTCTATCAATCTAGATGTGACACAGATTTTACATTGTTTCAGAGACATTAGCCTAACCTAACAACCTTACCTAACCTAACCTAGTATTATGGGAGGGGGCTGCCGCCCCCACACCCCGCTGCTTGGGTAAAACAGTAGAAATCCAGCTGGGGTGGAGTGAGTAACCGTAGATTTTCGTAAGGGGGTCAGAGGGGGCAGAATGCCCTTATAATCCATTTCTGCATTTTGCCACCTATACCACATCACTTACCTCATCATACCTTCCTGTTAAATACAATAATAATTAGTTTAGCTCGTATAGGTGCAATTATAGAATAATACCCTAAAATTTCTTTATCTTAACAAGGTTGTCAATACGATACTTCCAGTTATCGATAGCTCTAACGATCATATGAAATTGTGTTAAACCCTCGGAAAACCCTAATATAAAAGTATGGTACTAAAATGTAATTTTCGTAACAAGGTTGTCAATACTTACAGTTTCTTACAGTAGATCCTCTGGAAAAAGGCAAACTAGGCCTGTGTATCCAGCTCAGTACCAGTACTTGCACTGCTGCGGTCGTTCACGGTGTTGGCGGCGGCGGCGGTAGCAGACGCAACATTTTTACTATTCTGTATCTTTGTTTGATAATCAAACCGAATCTTGTCTTCCCCATGCTTTATTAAGATTACTTTCAAACTCCCTTATTGATTCGGAATCGACTACATACTGGGGCAGTGCGTTCCACTCATTTACCACTCTATCACAAAATGAGTTCTTTGCCTTCTCAAGCCTATTTCTCTCTTTGTAAATTTTCTTAGAGTGTCCTCTCGTTCTTGTTCCCTCCCGCATCAAGAAGATACCTTCACATACATCCTCATCGTACTTTCCTGACACTATCTTAAAAGTCTCTATCATATCCCCTCTCTTTCTCCTATATGCCAGTGTCGGAAGCCCCAGTGTCCTCAACCTCTGCTCATAGCCCGCGTTCTTCAACGTTGGTACCAGCTTGCTAGCTCTCCTCTGCACTTTCTCCACTGCTTCTATATCCTTTACCATATATGGAGCCCACACCTGGTTCGCATATTCCAGGTGCGGCCTAACCAGCACTGTATAGAGATTCCTGAAGATTTCTTCGTCAAGTGACACAAATGTCCTCCTTATCAGCCCTACAATTCTATTGGCTTTGTTTATCTTTTCCGCTAAATGTTCTGAGAAATTTAACGTATTGTCTATCACTACTCCTATATCCTTTTCTGCATTCACTTCCTCCATCGCTTCATACATACTGTATCCTATACCTTGTCTATCTTGCTTGTCCCAATCTGCATATACTTGCATTTTTTTGGATGAAAAAGGCATTAACCAATGCTCAGACCATCCCTTCATGCCCTCCACATCTCCTTGAAGCAAACCCACATCTTCCTTACTCCTCACTCTTCTATACAGCTTAGTGTCATCCGCATACAGGTATACCTCACTTCCATTAGTTATAACTTCAGGTAAGTCGTTGATAAATATAACGGTACTTTCCTGTTATCAATGTACAATCAAAGCTGAAGATTGCAGAGTAAACACCGTAGACTTCATCGACTTTTCTTTCACCTTCGTATAATCGACAGCCAATTTATTTTTTATGTAGGCCTACTAAGGGATTAGTACTCGACCAGCGGGGGTGTGGGGGCAACAGCCTCCACCCATAATACTAGGTTAGGTTAGGTAAGGTTGTTAGGTTAGGCTAATGTCTTTTCAAATCACTATGGGGGCGTGTCTCAACATCGATCGATAGGCCTAATGGGGAAAATAGGTTTTCCCGAGATTTCTAATGAATTACAAACACTATATAGGCCCCCCCCCCCCCCCCTATTGATGCAAATTAAAAAAAAAATTGTTTAGACTAGGCTATAGGCTAGCCTAAAAAACACTCGGAAAGTTTGTGGTATTAGGCTAAAATAAACAAAATCCTTAAAATGCGCTAGGCCTATGGGTCACCCAGGGTCCCTGCCCTCTCTTTCCCAGGTAAACAATGACTAGCGGGGTGACCAGTAGCGACATTGGTAGAGCGCTCGGTTTCTAACCGGGAGGACCGAGTTCGATTCTCGGCTGGTGGACCGTGGAGATAGTTGGGCAATCTCCTCACACCCCTTGCCTCTGTTCTGATCGCCTAACAGTAAAATAGGAGGTAAATCTACAGTTATACTACCCCTCCCCCACTACCCACCACCACCTCCCCCCTTCAAAACACGCCTTTTAGCGTGTTTTTGGATGGTTCAGGCGTTCAGCAGACGCGGAACCTGGAAAAAAACGTATTTTGATAAAAAATTATCACCAACCAGATACGAGTTTTTCAGGTAGGCCTAATTTGTTGTTGTTTTTAATTTTGGTTTAATTCTAGTTTCGCTTTCACAGCATACTCATAAATTTCTATGGCTACTTTAGAGTCGTCATATACCATACTTAATTCCTATATATGTTCAAAGCGGCGGAAATGCATTTATAAGGAATTATACCAACTGTAAAAAAAATATATATTTTCTCCCCATATGCGGCACCATAGCTATTACATAATACTAGGTTAGGTTAGGTAAGGTTGTTAGGTTAGGCTAATGTCGTTAATGTAGTTTATTATCATTATATTACGTCTTTTACCCAGCAATTTCCCTGATCTTCATAGTTGGTCGGGAAGCTATGCCTTTACAACGGCGCCTCCCTTTTGTCGCTGTGTACGTGAAACTAGAATTTTACCTTAATTTTTTCTTTGATATACAGTGTTGTTTAATACCGAGGACCGTCGCATTTTAGTATTTTTAACATTAGCCTAGCCTAGCCTAACCTAACCTAACCTAACCTAACCGAAAAGTAACCTGTCTCCGCGACGGTCTAAACAGTAAACTCCCCCTTACGTTCCCTGTTTATGGGTGCGCGACGGTCTAAACCCGGCTCACGTTCCCTGTTTATGAGTTTGCGAAGGTTTGTAATACTTCAATGTATCTATTTCAAGTCAAATATACATTTCCGCGCATCATCAAACCATACTAAGTCTACTACTAATAATATTAACCCATTAGTACTAACAGAATAGCGACAAAATAGGGGTAGTATAACTGGGTCAATATACAGGAGGCGCTACAATATTGGTAAAAAAATTAAGCTCAATAGCATGTGATTAAGCGATTTTTCTCAAATTTTTTGATGTAGGTGTCATTCCCAGGAAACTAACAGAATACATATTATATGGATATTTACGTTTTAAGGGTTTGTTTACACTTCTTCTTTTTCGTCTTTTCTGGGAGACCTCTTTTGCGTGACTGTCAGTCAACAACTGAGACATCTGGTGGCGAATGCAATGAACTATACTGGTGGCGTCGTGGCCAAAGTAATCACCCTACCTAATTCATGCCAAGAGTACTCGAGTTCACTGACATGTGATGTCTATCGACCAATCAGGTGATGCCATGATTTGGAAAACAGGTGGCCCGGGATATAAGCTGTCAGTTTGACTCTGGCCAGCTTGTGTAGAGGGTGTGAGCCGATCAAAGCTTTTTCCACCGTCTTTAAAGACCTTTTCGCCTTCCAATAAGTGTAAACTGTCCAAAGTGCAATAACCAGTGTTCCAAATACAGCTGATGAGGACAGCTGGTTTTGAAATGCACATACACTTGTTTTACATGGAAACATTCGAAAAAAAAATCCACCAGCTGTTGACCAAGATGAGTGGTGATCGAGCCTCCAGCGGCCAGCCAGGCAGCCCAGTACAGTACCTCCTCTGTTCATTAAGGTTAGTTGGTTGGTTGGGACAACATAAAGGAGCCGGACCACAGCTAGCTCGGGAATCTTAATGGGTGATCGCAAAGTAACATAAAGTAAAATATTTTTTCGCATAGGATTAAACTGGCATGCAAGGGCTAGTTGGTTATACTGATGTTTTGGACCGACAGTTAGCCCATCGATCTTTTTAGGCCTAATAGGTCCGGTATAGCATAGGCTATACATCATTGCTATATATGTCATTAAGAGCTGAAATGTATTATAAGGGAGAACAAAAATAAAATAAAATACATAGGCCTACTGTAAAACAATAAGTTTTTCAGCCAGTACCCAACCAGCGGGGGTGTGGGGGCGGCAGCCCCCACCAATAATACTAGGTTAGGTTAGGTAAGGTTGTTAGGTTAGGCTAATGTTAACCCCATTCTTACTACGTTAGGTTAGGTAAGGTTGTTAGGTTAGGCTAATGTTAACCCCATTCTTACTAGGTTAGGTTAGGCAAATGTTAACCCCATTCTTACTAGGTTAGGTTAGGTAAGGTTGTTAGGTTAGGCTAATGTTAACCCCATTCTTACTAGGTTAGGTTAGGTTGGGTTGTTAGGTTAGGCTAATGTTAACCCCATTCTTACTAGGTTTTGTTAGGTTAGGCTCATGTTAACCCCATTCTTACTAGGTTAGGTTAGGTAAGGTTGTTAGGTTAGGCTAATGTTAACCCCATTCTTACTAGGTTAGGTTAGGTAAGGTTGTTAGGTTAGGCTAATGTTAACCCCATTCTTACTAGGTTAGGTTAGGTAAGGTTGTTAGGTTAGGCTAATGTTAACCCCATTCTTACTTCGTTAGGTTAGGCTAATGTTAACCTTATGAAAACCCAAACAAAGATGTTATTAGGGTTACTGTGTAATTTTAACATGAACATTAGTAAAATGAACATTAGAAAAAGTTTCGTCAAAACTTGGCTCGTGTTTTCAAAATGTCGGGTTAGCCTATATGGATATGGATATTTACAAAACCCGAGCCAACATGTTAATAAGGTTAGGCCACCGTGTTATTTTCATTTTTAAATTAGTTAAATCCGAGCCAAGTTTCGTCAAAACTTGGCTCGGGTTTTCAAAAAGTCGGGTTTTATGGGTCTGGAAATTGACAAAACCCGAGCCAAATTTTGGTTACAAATGTGTATTATCGTGTTCTATACGCTTTTTACCCCTCAATTTCCCTGATCTTCATAGCCCTCCCCACTATCGGGGGGGGGGGGGTCTTTAGATTGATGGATAATGGGTAAATGCTTAATTCCCATTCAATTTCATCACTAGGCCTAGATTCGACTAAAACACCAAAAAAAAATCAAAATAAAAAAAAAAAAATACCTGAAAAACACGTTGTTGCGTCTCCTGTATATTAACCTATAACTGTAGATTTATCAAATAGGTCTATGCCAGGGTAAATAGCCTAGGTTCCTAAAAAAAAAAAAAAAAAAAAAAAATGACTAGGCCTAGCCTAGCCTAGTTCAGGCAAAAATGTTATGTTATATTTTACGTAGAATAGGCCAACAAACTAGAATAGTAAATGTAAACTAACTTGCTTACATAGGCTAGCCTAATGCCTAAAGCCTATACAGGCTAAAGCACAATAGGCCTAGCCTAAGGCTAGCCTAAACAACAAAACAATTTCTGACACAAATCTTGGAATTGGTTGGTGTTAATCTGAATTATCTGATGTAGGCTAGGCCTAATACCTTGAGAAGACCTCGGTCGATTAATATCAGCAACAAGTAGATGGTTCGTCTTGGTTTGTGATGAGATTGGATAAATTATATAGAACATGCACATTTGCGAATGTCGCGGCCCTTCCGAATGTCCAGGCCCAGAGTTACCAATTCAGAATGACAAAATAACGCTAGTTAAGCCCTCAAAATTCGCTAGACTATAGCTATATATTAGAAAATGCAGAATCAGTTGTTCACAATATCGCTATGAATAATTTTACAATGCCTAGATTATAACTTAGGATAGTTCAAGTATCTAGATCATAGCTAGAATTCATGTCACTCAATAATTGTCGCTAGATCGAAATATTAAATTAGTTGGAATTATGCAAAGCTGGTACATGTCATATTTGTAACATACTATGTGGTACCAACTCTGTAAATTGCTAACTGAATAAATATTATTATTATTATTATTATTATTATTATTATAGTGATAAGCTGCTAAATTGGTAGTACTGCTGTTCATCGCTGTCACTTTATTTTGATAATTTGCCTTTGTAACGGCGCTAATATAAGTTTACTTCAGGTCAGTGACCTCCATCTTAACCCGTTTAGTACCAGTTCCGTCCTTTTCATATTAGGCTATACTGGCTACTAATAAACAATGCTATTCGGCTCCAGCACTTAAATAGGCTTCAAACTATCTCCCTTAACCATTAATACTACCAAAAATCCTTCTTAAACTGCATAAAATCGTTTAAATACAGCTAGAACAAAATTAAAAAGACGTCACCGGTACAGAACCGAATAAGCCATAAAGAATAGGGTCATTATGACATTGTACTTCCATGTACAGCTACTGACAAATGTTCGCGAGCTCTTGCGAATTTATTTCTTCAATAATATACATTTATATAATTTATGTTCAGACAAAATCAACTATTGTATAGCCTAGGCTAGGACTATATTATTAATTATATTGCAGAAGGAAGCGGGAGAGGTTAGGGAGGTGTGGTAGAGTGGTCTTGCCACTGGACTGGTAATCCAATGGACCCGGGTTCGAATCCCGATACTGTATGTCAATGGGAAGATATTATTGGGATGGAATTTGTTCTGTACCTAGTATCAGTGCATTACCACAAAGGCCACCGAAACGCCAAATATATATCCTCATTGTTCCCTGAAGAAATAGCACTGTATGAATAATCTCATTCAAAATATATGCTACAGGGGAACAATGCAGCCTAGTTAGTTCATTGCTCAATAGGTGGCATTCCAAGAGTGAGGGTCCGCGTCTAGGTGAGACAGTGAAGCACTGGAGCGAGGCAGCTTCAGAGATGGGGCTGCTTTGAGCCGTGAGTGGGCAACTAAGCTCCATGCATCCTGCGAAGGCAAGATGGTAGGGGCTGGAGACTACCCTATCACTAACAACAAAAATTGCATATAGCGTACTCTCAAAAGATCAAGTTGACGATATGCAACACAATTGAGATGCGGTCTCAGGATGATAAGACCGCATCTCTAGCTGCCACTAAAACCTGCAGCCAACCCTACTCCTGCCAGCCAGAGTCCAGGCACGCCACCCCCAGAGCCACAAGGACATAACCACCACGCGCCAAACGCCCTTGATCCTCTCAAGCCGGGCGCCTTAAGTAGGGGCAAGAAGATTGCCTTATACTCACCCAGCCTGGACATCATTAACTAAGCTTGCCATTTGGTATTATTTAGTTCAGGGTAAGAACAGCCAGAGATAGCTGGTGTTCAACTTGTCAGTTGTGTGCTGTGATCGAAGATCTACCAGGTCGGGTTCCCCCCATCAGGAAGAGGACTAGCTTGGGCAACCCACTTTGGGCTCCCCCTTTCTGGCCTTCGATGCGGTGCACAAACCAAGTACCAAAGGATTCCTACCTTGTTTTGTTCAAGGGATTATGAGGATAGTGTAATAACTAGAGATTTACCAGATCGGGTTCCCCCCATCAGGAAGAGGACTAATTTTGGGCAACCCACTTTGGGCTCCCCTTTCTGGATTCTCTTTTTGCTACATGGTTCTGATAGTTCCACGAACTAGCAAGGAAGGAAGACACTTACCTTGACCCCCCTTAGACTACCTATAATGTCACTATCTAGACTGCTTGCCACTCTAGGTAGATCATTATGCTAGTCACCCTAACCCCCCAAACCTTGTAGCAGAACTCCAGCATATCCTTTGGGGATCACTGCACTGTGGGAGTGCAAGAGGAACCCGGTTGTCCCGTGGTAGGCGCCAAGGTCTAAGGAATCATCTTGTGACTCACCCTGGACCAGTAGCTGGAGTCATCACACCCAGCCGCCCCCCACCTCCCCCCCCCCCCCCCTGGACCAACTTCCGGAGTCATCACGCCCAGCCGCCCTCCGGACTACTGGATCCTCCCTCGATCTATGGGCCCTCCTCTTCACTACAGCTCTCCTTTAAGTGCTTTTGTACCGTTTATGGGTATAGAGTTGACTCAGGGTTGTGGTAGAAGTTATCTTCAGGGGTTCTCATTAACATTACGTCTTGCGAGAGGTCTTTCTTCTCCCTACTTAAATTGACGTTAATTAGCCCACTTGCCGGGACCCATTATACATACCTATCAGGGGATCCTTATATATGCACCTTCCCGGGTTATTGGTCTCCCATAGCCCGACAGGGGGCGTGCTTATATAAGACCCATAGCATCAAACACAAACACATATTTACACGTAATCTAGTCCCTTTGTATAACTTCTAGCCTAATTCATTTAACATTCTGTCAGGTTCATAACTCGAATAGATTTCACTCTATCTCAGCTCCCGACGATTGTTGCCTCAGCCTTCAGCACCTTGCTAGTACACAATTAGAGTTAAGGATTAATCTTTGCCAGGTGAGATCTAGCACACCTATAGTATTAATATCATTTGTGAGCCTTTCCGAGCCCACTTCATTGTTGATGACCACTTGGCCATTATTGCTTTAGAGTCAGTTAACGTCACTATATGCCGGGGACATCATTGCATGATCCAGACGGCATTTGCCATTACTGCACTCTTGTCTTTTGTTGAGATCCTCTCTGAGATCTATTTGGGTAGGAGGTGTACCTCCACCATTTTGGATACCTTATAATTGTATCCTAGGAGTATTATTATTACCTTGAGTCCGGACCCATTGTCCGACTCCTATTGCTTACTTGATAACCTGAGTATTGTATGTCTTAATTATTCTTATTGTTGTGATGATCTCCAGGTTACAGGTATAAAATATATGTCTTGCTCCTCCATGAACCAGGTGTTAAACTGAATAAAACCCATGTTAACTTGTTACCTGTGTGCTTACTATCCTGTCGTGTTGTCTCTTTATTTAAAGTTTAAGGTATACCTATCCAGTTAGAGAGCTGCTCATTGTACAAAGAATATCTCGCGTTCCAATTTGGACCGGGCATAACACTGGTGGCAGCGGTGTCTCTTTCTCGAAGGTAGCCTTTCAGGTTTTTCCTGCTTTAAATATTTTGAGAGTATCACGACAGGGATAAGTAGTCAGGATGGCAGGGAAAGCACTGGATATTATTCCTTTCAGACCAGAGGAAACTGACATTGCCACCTATTTAGAGGTTGTCAAGCCAGTGCTTGACATCATATTTAAAGATGAAGTTGCCCCTAAAATACATACTGTAGTCATGAAGCTAGGGCGGTCTATGGCCCTAGTTTCCAGTTATGTAAAAGAGAACCCCGGAATGACCTGGGAACAGTTTGAAACATACACTAAAACTGCCATTAACCCCGTCTTAGGTACTGTAATAGCCGACCAGCAATTTCACGCCATCACCTACGACGGGGACCTCGACGCCACCATCAGCAAGCTTACCAGGCTGGCTTCCACCGCATTCACAACGGCTACATCTGCAGAGAGGAAGGAGAACGTCCGCCGGACCCTGATGAGGATCCTTCCGCGTGCAGTCCGGGACCACTTTGCCATCACAGAACCGGCCGGATATGATACAGACCTCCCTATCATACGCCGTATTCTGGCCCTGCAAAAATCCCAGGAGCAAGGAAAGATCGCAGGTATCCAACGAGCTCCCACTAAGCCACAAGGACCTCATTCCGGACCAACCTACCACCCTAGCCGCAACCAGGACAAGCCGGAAGAATGGGCCAGAGTCAAGCCTGGAGACTGGAAGCCCTGCGGGTCCCAGTGCCCTATTAATGGGTTGAAGAGGTCTTTTGCCGAGTTGCTGGCCAAACGCTCGAGGGTTCCACTGTTCTGGGGACAGATTCCCTGGCTGAAGCCCTCCAGAAGAGTTGCCACCATCCTAGAAGACGGCACCGCAGGAGCTGAGGACTACGACGAGGTTGGTGACCCGGACGACCACAGTACAGTCGAGCCGGAAGTCATCAAACCGGGTTTTTAGACCGCCCCCGCCCACCAACTTGCAAACTGGCGGGGGCTCGAGATAGGGGCAGCTATGATATGATAAAGCCTCCCATTTACACCCACCTGACCATCCAGGGAGTCAACTCTCGACTCCTTGTCGACACCGGAGCTTCAAGATCCTGTATTTTTTCCTCTTACCACCAGAGACATCACAACACTTTTGGACCGATTCAACACTCGTCCACCACCCTCATTGATGCCAACGACAACCTTATTCCTAGTACTGGCATCACGGCCCCACTGTATGTGTCCACCCCTCAACCTAACCACGGCCATCACCACGCTTTCATGGTATTTCCCTCCCAAGAAACCACCTATGACGGATACCTGGGATTCGACCTTCTCACGGCCCTTCGCACTACTATCCAGTGTGTTGAAAGAAGATTGTTATTTTCCACCAAACCCCCAGGACTCACCACTCCGAAGATTGCCACACCGCTCCATGACCCTCCTCAAACCTTGAAAGCCATCCGTGTTGCATCGGCCATCACCATTCAACCCATCACCTTGCTGCCACATCATGAACATTGGGTACCCATCCATCCAGCCCTCAACGGAGAACTCATTCACACTCCCTCTCTTCAGAGCCCTTTTGACAGGGATTGTCTCACTGCTCCTGCCATTTTAAAACAAAATGCAGTAAGAATAGCCAACATCTCCGACCACCCTATCACCCTACCCAGGGGTCTCACCATCGGAGAACTAGAGACTTATGATGACCAGCCTTCAACCGACACCACCACCTCCATTCCTGCATCAACTCCATCACTCCCAGACGTTCCTACTCACCTCACCCCTCAACAAAAGGACGATCTGTGCCAGTTAATGGCCGAATACCAGGACATCTTTGCCACCAACTCCCAAGATGTAGGCCACACCCATGTCCTAGAACACCACATTCACACTGTTGGACCCCCAGTCAGACAGGCTATACGAAGAAAGAACCCCCTTCAGCGCCAAGAAGAACAGAAGCAAGTTGCAGAGATGTTAGAAGCTGGCATTGTCAACCCCTCAACTAGCCCTTGGTCCTCTCCAGTGGTACTGGTCAAGAAGAAGGATGGGTCATCTCGATTCTGCATCGACTACCGACAACTCAACGATGTCACCATCAAAGATGCCACCCCACTACCACGCATCGACGACTCCCTAGACTCCCTCTTAGGGGCCAGATGGTTCTCCACACTGGACCTGCAATCCGGATACTGGCAGGTCCCCGTCGCCCCCACCGACCAAGAAAAAACAGCTTTCTCCACCAGCCAAGGGAAGCTTTACGAGTTCTCAGTGCTGCCATTCGGATTATGTAACGGTCCCGCCACCTTCTCCCGACTGATGGAATCCGTACTTCAGGGATTAACTTGGGAAACATGTCTGGCGTACTTGGACGACATCATAGTATTTGGTCGTACCTGGGCAGAACACCTCCAACGCCTCAGCCAAGTTTTCCAGAGGATCCGACAAGCCGGATTAAAGCTGAAGCCTACTAAATGCACCATGGCTCGACATCAGGTCCAATTCTTAGGACATCTGGTGTCAGAAGAAGGACTTGCACCTGACCCCAAGAAACTCCAAGCCATCCAGGAGATCCAACCCCCGAAGTCAGTAAAAGGAGTAAGAGCTTTCCTAGGCCTTGCCTCCTACTATCGGAGGTTTGTGAAGAATTTCGCCACCATTGCCAGACCTCTACACGACTTAACTAGGAAGGAAGAACCTTTTGTGTGGACCCCCGACCGCCTCCAAGCCTTCACCTCCCTCAAGGATCTACTCGTGTCTTCCCCTGTCGTCTCTTTTCCGGACTACCAACTACCCTTTAGACTCTACACCGACGTGTCCCTTCTCGGCGTCGGTGCAGTCCTCTCCCAAAATCGAGAAGGACGAGATCACATCATTGCTTGTGCCAGCCGGACCTTAACCCCAGCAGAAACCAACTACCCGGTAACTAAAAGAGAATGCTTAGGCATCGTTTGGGCCCTCCAACACTTCCGGGCCTACCTAGCTGGCGTCAAGATCACCATCATCACTGACCACCAAGCCTTACAATGGCTCAGGAAATCTGATTCTAAGAATGCCCTAACAGTCCGTTGGCGAGAATCACTTGAGGAGTTTGATTTTGAGATTTCCTACAGGCCGGGAAAACTCCATACCAATGCAGACGCCTTATCCCGGCTCCCACTGGCACCAGAACAACTCAACACCATCCAAGAACCTCGACCACCACCTACTACCACTCCCCCTCTCCTCCAGGCCTACCTCCGGAACGACAAACCAACTTGGATCTCCACCCGACTTTTTGGCCTCTTACAAAGAAGGGGTGACGCCCTCTTTACCCCAGAAGGTCAGATCGTACTAGGGCCTGAGGATGCTGAACAAATGATGTCTTCTTTGCATACCAACAACGGGATCCATCTAGGCCAAAAGAAGTTGGTGAACACGTTCAAAAACATCTACTGGACTCCTCGCCCCTACACCACGGCCAAGAAAATCACTGAAGCTTGCCGTGCCTGCACCCTGGGAAAAGACCAAACACGCACCCCAGGACCTTCCGGCAAACTCATCGCTTCTAAACCCTGGCAACTTTTGGCAGTAGACATCATGGGACCTCTACAAAACGACAGGGGATACCGCTACATCATCACCTTCGTGGACACGTACTCAAAATACGTGATCGCCTGCCCTGCCAGAGAACACACTGCTATGGCCGTCACCGAGGCATTATTACAACATGTCTTTCCCTATTTTGGATTGCCACAGGCAATCCACTCCGACAATGCCCCTGAATTCACCGGGCAAATTTGGACGCAGATCTCCGAAATGTTTGGATTTCACATCAGCCACTCTTCACCCTACTGGCCAAAAGGAAACTCCATCTGCGAGCGATCTCATAGAACCATCGCCAATCAAATCCGGACACGCCTCCAACAGATGAACTCATCGGACTGGACCAGCCAAATTCGCATCATACAATGGGGAATAAACACCTGCCCCAGAGACAACGGGATCACCCCTCATGAGATGGTTTTTGGGAGCCCACCTCTCCTCATACCACTACGTCACCTAGCTGCCCCTACTGAGGCCTCACCAGGTCTAAATACCAACCTCGTCCACCTCAGGAACCGCCTACGTCAGCTCCAGTTTTCCCAAGATCTCCAGCCTGATGAAGCCCCCAAGAACAACCCTCACCAAGTAGGCGACCTAGTCATGGTCGCCATCTTACCTGTACCCTCCAAACTGAAGCCACGGTACAAGGGTCCATTTGAGGTCCTTAGGATCCCAAACTGTTTCCAGGTCATAATTAACTATCATGGGGAATCTCGCACTTATAGGAATAGGTTTGTCAGAAGGTTTCAACCTATTAATAAGAATATTACTGTTGTAGCTGAGCCTGATCAGGATGTTGACTGTACCCCTGTTTCAAATCTTCACCCTCAAACTTCCTGTCTTTCCGGACCTGTCCCTCTCAACCATGCTGTCCCTCTCCCTCCACCTCTTTCCACTCCCCCTCTCAATTCTCCTTTGCCTGCCCTTCACTCTCCTGTACTGCAACCTCCTGTCACCCTTCCCACTCGCCTCGACCAGTTCACCCCTTCTCACCTTCCTAAACATCGACCTCCTCCTGTTCTCTCTACTCAAACCCAAACTTCCCCCTCTTCTCTTTCACCTCCTGTCACCTTCACCCCTTCCCGCATTCCTAAGCCCAAATCTTCTCACATCTTCTCTCCTCTCGTTTCACCTCCGCAACCTCCTTCTCAACCATCACCTTTAATTAACCTTGCCACGTCTAGTCTTCCCCCCTCGCCACCACAACTCACCAACATACCCCCCACTTTGCCTATCACCCCCAGCTTCCGTCCTAAAAAAACCCTCATCTACTCCTCCTATCACTAAAACCCTACCTCCTTCTCCTCAATCTATTTCCCCTCCTTTTCAACTTCCCAGGCGAAAAACAATATCCAAATTTCGCTCAATGTCACCTCTAACTCCATCTCCCCCATTTCCCAGACTGCCTTCTCATACCCGCTGTGGAAGACCTGTGAAGCCACCCACCAGATGGGAACCAGCCCTGTCTCAGCCTAAAGCGAGAAAGGTTAAGGATCAAGCGTCTCCAAGCTCCTCCCCCCAGCCTGGTACTTCGGCGTCCGCACAACCTCATGACCTGGGCCAAGCCAGGCTCTCTGTCATCACTCTCCAACCACCTCCAGCCACGACAACGCCCTCGCTGACGACCACCACCAAGATGCGGATTGACATGATAACCCTGGCGCGGAAGGACTCCACCAAAGTGATCAAGTCACCTCACCACCTCCTCGACCATTTGAGGTACTATGACTCCTCTTCTCTCCTCACCCTCACCGGAGACAAGATGGCCACCCCTAACAACCAGGGAGTCATTTATTACCACTTCCTCCAGCACCTGACCCCTGTCTATGAAGATAATACTTCAAGACATTACCATCTCCAGTCCCGGGGTCGGGACTTTTCTCTACCAGACGGTAGTGAGATGCGGTCTCAGGATGATAAGACCGCATCTCTAGCTGCCACTAAAACCTGCAGCCAACCCTACTCCTGCCAGCCAGAGTCCAGGCACGCCACCCCCAGAGCCACAAGGACATAACCACCACGCGCCAAACGCCCTTGATCCTCTCAAGCCGGGCGCCTTAAGTAGGGGCAAGAAGATTGCCTTATACTCACCCAGCCTGGACATCATTAACTAAGCTTGCCATTTGGTATTATTTAGTTCAGGGTAAGAACAGCCAGAGATAGCTGGTGTTCAACTTGTCAGTTGTGTGCTGTGATCGAAGATCTACCAGGTCGGGTTCCCCCTATCAGGAAGAGGACTAGCTTGGGCAACCCACTTTGGGCTCCCCCTTTCTGGCCTTCGATGCGGTGCACAAACCAAGTACCAAAGGATTCCTACCTTGTTTTGTTCAAGGGATTATGAGGATAGTGTAATAACTAGAGATCTACCAGATCGGGTTCCCCCCATCAGGAAGAGGACTAATTTTGGGCAACCCCCTTTGGGCTCCCCTTTCTGGATTCTCTTTTTGCTACATGGTTCTGATAGTTCCACGAACTAGCAAGGAAGGAAGACACTTACCTTGACCCCCCTTAGACTACCTATAATGTCACTATCTAGACTGCTTGCCACTCTAGGTAGATCATTATGCTAGTCACCCTAACCCCCCAAACCTTGTAGCAGAACTCCAGCATATCCTTTGGGGATCACTGCACTGTGGGAGTGCAAGAGGAACCCGGTTGTCCCGTGGTAGGCGCCAAGGTCTAAGGAATCATCTTGTGACTCACCCTGGACCAGTAGCTGGAGTCATCACACCCAGCCACCCCCCCCCCCCCCTGGACCAACTTCCGGAGTCATCACGCCCAGCCGCCCTCCGGACTACTGGATCCTCCCTCGATCTATGGGCCCTCCTCTTCACTACAGCTCTCCTTTAAGTGCTTTTGTACCGTTTATGGGTATAGAGTTGACTCAGGGTTGTGGTAGAAGTTATCTTCAGGGGTTCTCATTAACATTACGTCTTGCGAGAGGTCTTTCTTCTCCCTACTTAAATTGACGTTAATTAGCCCACTTGCCGGGACCCATTATACATACCTATCAGGGGATCCTTATATATGCACCTTCCCGGGTTATTGGTCTCCCATAGCCCGACAGAGGGGGCGTGCTTATATAAGACCCATAGCATCAAACACAAACACATATTTACACATAATCTAGTCCCTTTGTATAACTTCTAGCCTAATTCATTTAACATTCTGTCAGGTTCATAACTCGAATAGATTTCACTCTATCTCAGCTCCCGACGATTGTTGCCTCAGCCTTCAGCACCTTGCTAGTACACAATTAGAGTTAAGGATTAATCTTTGCCAGGTGAGATCTAGCACACCTATAGTATTAATATCATTTGTGAGCCTTTCCGAGCCCACTTCATTGTTGATGACCACTTGGCCATTATTGCTTTAGAGTCAGTTAACGTCACTATATGCCGGGGACATCATTGCATGATCCAGACGGCATTTGCCATTACTGCACTCTTGTCTTTTGTTGAGATCCTCTCTGAGATCTATTTGGGTAGGAGGTGTACCTCCACCATTTTGGATACCTTATAATTGTATCCTAGGAGTATTATTATTACCTTGAGTCCGGACCCATTGTCCGACTCCTATTGCTTACTTGATAACCTGAGTATTGTATGTCTTAATTATTCTTATTGTTGTGATGATCTCCAGGTTACAGGTATAAAATATATGTCTTGCTCCTCCATGAACCAGGTGTTAAACTGAATAAAACCCATGTTAACTTGTTACCTGTGTGCTTACTATCCTGCCGTGTTGTCTCTTTATTTAAAGTTTAAGGTATACCTATCCAGTTAGAGAGCTGCTCATTGTACAAAGAATATCTCGCGTTCCAATTTGGACCGGGCATAACAACAATCTAGATAAATTGAAACATTGGGCCCAAATTTGGCAAATGAGTTTCAATGCGGATAAATGTAAAGTACTACATATCGGATACCTAAATGAGAAAGCAAACTATTCGATGAATGGCACTCAGCTTAAGAATGTAAACAGAGAAACCGATCTGGGAGTAACAATATCGAGTAACCTAAAACCGAGTCAACAATGTTCAGAAGTTGTTAAGAAGGCAAACAAAATAATTGGCTTTATAGGCAGGTCATTTGATCATAAATCCAAAGACGTTATCCTAACCCTTTACAATTCCTTAGTCCGCCCTCTTCTGGAATACTGCGTTCAATCCTGGTGCCCTTATTACCAAAAAGACATAGACAAGCTAGAACGAGTTCAACGTAGAGTTACCAAAATGATACCTAGCCTAAAGAACAAACCATACGAAGAGCGTCTTAGAGAATTAAATCTATTTCCTTTAGCCCAGCGCAGATTAAGAGGTGACTTAATTCAAGTGTTCAAAATCATCAAAGGCATCGACAATATGAACTGTAGTAAGTACTTCACTATCAACCAATCTAATTACACGCGGGGAAACGGTTGCAAAATTATTGGTAAATCTTTTAACTCACACGAATCTAAGAATTTCTTCTTCAATCGAGTTGTCAACTTGTGGAATGGGCTTCCCCGAGACGTTATAGACTGCAGCACCGTTGATTCATTTAAATTCCGCCTAGACAAATATCTCGCATCAAACCCGCGACTGACTGCGTTTGTAAATGAATAACTTTATTTTATCCTCCCCTCAGTTACTAACCCATATGTCCCCTACTAACTTCCTAGTCCTGCCACGGACATTAGTTCCAGGGCAGTAGTTCCCTTTCCAATTGTTATGCCCTGTTTTTCTACAGGTTTAACTTGGGTAATGTGAGTCCGACTGAGTTCTAACTGACTGGGTATATAAGGCTGCATGCACAATACAAGGTATGAGGAATAGAGAACACAAAAGAAACACACGGTAACAAGACACACGATCACGTTTATTAATATACCACTTCTGAAATACTTGTGCAAGACAAATGATAGAATTGAACAACACTAGCATAAGTGGATCTGGATGGAGCCTAGTCTCCCACTTCCAACGTTCAGGTATTAATCTTCTGATCACTGGCTTATTTAACAGGTTTATATACCGAAGACCATCAATGTTACTTATAGATTCATATTCACTGTTAGATTTATTACTGGTAGTTCTGGTGCACAAGTAGTAGTTCACAGACTAGATTAGACACACGTATTTTAGAGCACGAGAATTCTAGTAACCTCAGGGGGTACTGATCTAAGTTTTATATTCTTGTCTCAGAAATACATAGAACGCAAATCAGTGGGCGAACATTCAGATATCACTAGGGTTTCACTTCCATGAAGTAATATCTGGGTATATGGTTAATTACGAGAGTTAGTATCGCCTGTTAATTAATGAACACTGATACGCTTAGCACTTCCTAATGGAATGGTTATATATGAATTATACTGGGGCAAAGATATAGCCACTTCGTAGAAATATTAATAAGTGAGTCTCTAAATAGTACTGTAACACTGTAGTACTGATAGAGTGAATCTTGGGTAGTATTTGATTGGTCTGGTCCTGGTTATCTTGCGTCCGTGATGTTGGGGGCTAACGACTGGTTCCGCGGCCATCCAGGTTGTCCATATGTAGGAAGTTCTCAAATACGTGGACAGGTCCTTCTATTCAAATCTGCCACGGAGTCTGCCAGCTCTGGAACTCACTTCTCAGCAACCAACAAGGATAGAGCTCAAGGTTAACTCTGGTGACCAACCTGGGTTGGTGTCTATCTTTCAACTGATTTTACTGGGGGCTGGAGCTGGGTTTATAGGCTCGGTTTTGGGCCCTGTAGGCCATAGGGATCTCGAGTCTTATGGACTTATTTGAGCCCTCAATAGATACGGGGACTAGGTAAGGTGGTGATTACTGTTGTGACACATGGCTATAGGGAGCCTTCATAATGTGATATAACTGAGCCTTAGTAAGAGGTACTATTTTGGCTATACTGGAAGTATTTAGGGGATAGAGACTGGATCTACTTTGCGAGGAGGATGGGGACAGCTGTGATAGAAGCGTCTCTCTTAGATTGTTCAATCTTCATTCTATGGTATAGCTGAGGTGCTAATTTAGTGATCTGAGTATGCAAGAAAGGTAAATGGGTTATTGTGAGTTAATAGAGGTTAGTAAAGGTGTTAGTCATGCATGGTTAGTTCATCGATAGGAAGAATTCCTGTGCTACCTGGCAATGACCCGGAAGTCAAAACAGGGGTCAGGTATACCTCCGCAGGGGTGGGGGTCTCCCTCCTCGGGTGGGTAAAAAGGGGTAGCTGGGCGCCCTCTCTCTGGGATGGTCGTCCGGCGGCTGTGGCTAGGGGCTTGCCATATCACCAGTGTTTGTAATAACCCTCTGTTTATGAGACAGATGTGGGTGTCCTTAATACCAAAACCGAAGGTGCCTTGGCTAGCTGGTTTTAATCGGTTGGTTGTTAATTGTATGGTTTGCTGGATGTGGTGGAGACTGGGTTGCTAACTCTGCCACATTTATCTGAAAGTATGGCAATAGAAGTTAGTTACTGGCGAGGCGGCTAGCCTCGCACCGACGACTATTGGGTGCAGGGTTGTGAATGGGTTGTAAGAGAATAGATGGCATGCAAGGGGTTAGTAAAGTTCTAATGTTGTTCCGGCCTACTAAGGGAAGGTAGGCTGGATAGGAGTATATATAATTATAAAAGGTTGGAGAGCGTTAGCAACGGAAAAATCAAGGATCTTCAAGAGGTATGAGGGAGAGGCTAGGTCGGACAAGAGTCGAGGAGCGCGGGGTGTTAATGAGAGGGGGGGGGGGAGTTCAGGGGGGCTACGTGGAAATTTGACCCTAATTAAGGCCTCCGGGCGTGGGGGTGGCATTAGGCTACAGTTCATATTGGAGTTTGAAAGGACAGTGAAAGTACGTTAGCCAAATGCTACCGGGGGATGCAACTATGGGGTGGTTTATGAGTCTGGAAAAGATAGAATCATGTGGACTGTGGGGCTGTGGGGGGAGAAGGAGGTTAACTGTAGGTGTGTGCTTGACTGTGGATAAAGTAGGGAAAAACATGGTGTATTATTACTCGCCAATACGAGGGGTTATGGACACTATTAGTTGACACAAGTTTTTGTACGTCTAGTTGTCCCTGGGAACTGCGTTTTCTATGAAATATAGACCAAAGAAAAGCAACAGTTCGTAGGGGTACTTCGTTATTGTTTCGTGATACTATGATGGCAATGGACAAAGAAAAGGTTATCTATACAATCTCTGGTTGGGGTAAGCATTAAGTTATAGCATGGTGGCTAACATCTGTAGTCATGGCTGTCTAGGTCTTACGGGGGCAATGGTTCTATATCACTGGTGTACCCGTGGGTATCTTAATCTCTTATTAATTTGGACATGGGGTTTTATCATCTACTTCTCGGATGGAAGAACATACATAGATATATGGCTGTCTGATTGGTTGGCATTGGCTCAACCTAGGGACAGGGCATGGGTGTTTTTAATATGAATGTATATTCCTGTTCATCATCATGTAGGTAGAGTCGGGCGGGTAAGAGGTGTAGGACACGAAGCAAAATGGAGTAGTGTGGACTGTGGATACGAAGGAGGTGAGTGGAAGACGTATAACAATTGTGGAAAAGTAAATGGAAAAGATGAACACATTAATGGCGGATAAAGATAATTAACCTAAGGATTGAATACATAGATTTATGGGGGCGATTGGTCTTCAGAAACTTTAAACTTAGTCTGGCAAGACAAGGTATTTTAGGGTATGTTGATATTAATACTTAACCTAAGGATTGAATACATAGATTTATGGGGGCGATTGGTCTTCAGAAACTTAGTCTGGCAAGACAAGGTATTTTTAGGGTATGTTGATATTAATATCCTAAACTTAGGGACAGAGCATGGGTGTATTAACTTTAAGGTGTATTTATGTTCGTCATCATGTAGGTAGAGTCTGGTGGGTAAGAGGTGTAGGACACGAAGCAAAATGGAGAAGTGTGGACTGTGGATACGAAGGAGGTGAGTGGAAGACGTATAACAATTGTGGAATGAATTGAGAGAGAGGGAGAGAGACCAAATCGGAAAAGGAAAAGGGGCCTGGGATCTCGTTGGGGATGGTAGTTTCGCTCTCAGGATTTTCGTTCCTGTGGCTCGTTAGGGTTGGAGGTTTCGCTCTCAGGATTTTCGTACCACAGCGTTCCTGTGGTACAGTATTTTACTTCCGTCGCCTTTATATTAGGTACGACCTCATACCTCAAGGTTGGAGTACGTAGGTTTGTTTAGGGGGGCCAGGTCAGGTCGGTGAGGGGGTTAGGTTGGAAGGGAAATGGCAGCCTGTCGGTGAGGACGAAGATTACTGTCATCCCGACTAGCAACAGACTGTTCAGAAAAGAGACAAAAACTTAAAACATTTTATCCTGGAATGTAAATAATATAATGAAATTAGGAAGAAAAATTACTCAGGCCATATATCTAAGACACTGGAACTAATAGGAGAGTTACTATTCAAGAAAAAAAGGAACGAGGGAAGAAAATACATAGATGTTGGAAAAGGAGAGAAAAGATGATAAAAAAACTTGATGAAGGGACAGATAATTAAGAACACAGGAAAATTAAGAAGAGCTAAAGTGTTTAACAAGGTATAAAACAAATTTAAAAGATAGTCAGAAAAGTGTAGGTTAACAAGAAAAGTAGTATGACTAAGGGAAAAAAATATAATATATACAGTATATGGAAAACATGTAAATTTAAGAAAGAACAGATAATTAAGAACACAGGAAAATTAAGAAGAGCTAAAGTGTTTACCAATGTATAAAACAAATTTAAAAGATAGTCAGAAAAATGTAGGTTAACAAGAAAAGTAGTATGACTTAAGGGAAAAAAATATAATATATACAGATTATGGAAAACATGTACATTTAAGAAAGAACAGATAATTAATAATACAGGAAAATTAAGAAGAGCTAAAGTGTTTAACAATGTATAAAAGAAATTTAAAAGATAGTCCGAAAAGTGTAGGTTAACAAGAAAAGTAGTATGACTAAGGGAAAAAATATATAATATATACAGTATATGGAAAACATGTAAATTTATAGAATCATGCCCAATCGCTTAGGAATTGAAAACAATCAAAACAAAAATCTCATGGAAAATTTCAGTACAATAATATCCTCATCATCAAGGGGGGGTTTATTTAGGGTCGCCGTTAGTCTTGGTGAAGGTCTGGTTTATTTGGTAGGGGTGGTGGTGGTGGTTGTGGCTTTGACCTTGGGGGTTCACTTTCACTTTGGAAGGGAGGGGTGGATATACCGTTAGGTCTGCCGTTAGGAATGTGGGTCTGGGTGAGAGCTGGCCCGGGGCCAGTTTTGGAGGGGGGTTTAAATGGTTTCGGTCGGGGGTAGTGATAGGGGGGGTTTAAAGGTGAAACGGGCAGGTCGAGTCGGGGTTGTTGTTGCGGAAGAGGTTGGTTCTGGGGAGGGGTTGAATTGTGTAGAGAGTTGTGGTCGTGAGTGGGGTTGGGGGAAGGGTGAGAATTGGTGGAGGTTGAAAGTTTAGCTGGGCTAATGATGGTGGGAGACCGACTGGTGAGCAGGTGTTCGGTACGCATGAGGGGGGGAAATCGCTTTGGTGGGGGTCACGCGTGAGGGGGGGATTAACGGCGCGTGTGGGAGGATCAGAGTGGTGAAGTGTGAGTGATCTAGGAAACGGAATTTGTTGGTGGGACTGGGAAGGATTGGTGGGGGAAGAGTTAGGCATAGAACATGGGTTATTGGGGGAGGACTGATGTACTGATTTGTGGTTGTTAAAAGTACTAATTTGGGGAATTTTCTTGGTAGCAGTCACGGTCTGTTTAGAGGTTATCTGGGATTGGTGAGTTTGTCTGTCATGAGAGGGCGATTCAAGTGTGGGGTTTTGAAGTTTTCTAGGGGTGTGAATTGTGTGGGGGTGGAAGGGAGCTACTTACGGAAAACCGTCACAAGGGGAATTTGGTTGGTTGTGGAATAGCTGGACATTTGTGGGGGCAGGGGGGGAACATGGTTGGGTCCCTAGGTCGTCATGCGTAAGGGGAGGATTAACGGCGTGTGTGGGAGGGTCAGGGTGGTGAGAAGTGAGCGAGTTAGAAAACGGGATTTGTTGGGGGGACTGCGGAGGGTTGGTGGAGGAAGAGTTAGGTGTAGAACATGGGTTATTGGTGGAGGACTGATGTATTGATTTGGGGTTGTTAAAAGTACGAATTTGGGGAATTTTCTTGGTGGCAGTCACGGTCTGGTTAGAGGTTATTTGGGACTGGTGAGTTTGTTTGACATGAGAGGGCGAGTCAAGTGTGGGGTTGTGAAGTTTTCTAGGGGTGTGAATTGTGTGGGGGTGGAAGGAAGCTACTGACGGAAAACTGTCACAAGGGGAATTTTGTTGGTTGTGGAATAGCTGAACATTTCTGGGGGCATGGGGAAAATATTGTGGTGTACATAGGTCGGCATTTTCCCTGGAAACATGTGTACATAAACATTTGATAGAATTATGGTTACATATATCAGAGTGTGTCCTGAAAACATGGGGGGATTTATCCTGGACAGATGGGGGCTGGGTGATTGACAGGTAAATTGTGGGGATGGGGTGAGTAGGTCAGTTTGGAGAGATTGTTGCGGAAGAGATTTGTCTCGGACAATAATGGAATTTGGTAGGATGGATGAAAGAGACATTGATGGAGATTTTGGTTCTGGTGCTGGATTATGGGGCAGAGGTAGGTTGGTGAGCGGGGGTGTTACTGGAGGTGGATTCAAGAGCGGTTCGGGTAATGTTGGAGAGGGTGACAAGGGAGGGGGGGAATAGGAGGTAGGCGGAGCTGTAGCATTCTTGGTTGATGCAGGTGTTTGAAGGGGTTCACCGAGGTTGGGCATGTGGGGAGATGATGGTGGAGGGTGTGAGGTTGACAGTTTTGAGGGGGGGACAGATGATGAATATGAGGAAGTGAGAGGCGTGACAGGTTGTTGAGGGATTGACGGGGGTGAAGGTTGGTCTTGGGTGACAGGGGCATGTGAGAGAGTGGAGGGGGGGGGCTCATTTTCTGACCAGCATTTTTTAGGGGTGAAATTGAAAAAAAATTGGTTACTGTGGGGGTGACCATTTCTGCGTGCTGTGGTTTGTTGGCAGGCATAGAAAAAGGATGGGGTTTATGGGGTAACACAATTGGTGGAAGATTATCGTTGGTGGACTGCTGGGCAGGGGAAAATTTAGGGATGGTCAGAGAGGATAGAGGCAAGGAAGAGTGCACTGGGGTTGGACTTTTACCGGAAGTCATTTTGGAAGGGTGCACAGAGTTTTCTTTAGGGGGATGGAGGGACTTAGCGATGACAGTGTTCAGTGGAAGAATACGTTTACTTTCTTGGATAGGGGCTGAAGGGTTGGATAGGGGATTCATCGAACTGAGTTGGCATTTTTCTCTGATGGAGAGCATATGTTCTTCGAATGAGCCGTACGGGTCGAGATGGGCGGTGATGTGGGGTGGGAGGATGTCTAATAATGCGGTGAATAAGAGTTCATTTTGTTGCTCGTCATCTTCAGAGCTATACGTGGTCCTCACGTATCTGTAGAGTTGTATGAGGGTCACATTTATATCCCCTTCATACTTGATCTCGTCGACTTTTATTATTTTGGGGGCGACGAGGGAACCCAAAAGTGGCCCTAAGGTCCGGATCACGAGGGATCGAAACTGGTTCCAGGTAAGCTCTGGCGTTACCTGTTTAACAATTTGGCGAAAAAAAAAATTCCAGGTAAGCTTATCAACAATTTGGGAAACGGCTTCTCCCAACTGCATAATGTGCGATAATGCAACGGCGATTTTGTCGCGGTCATTTTGAAATGCCACATCGTACACTGGCTTTATTATGTCTAAGTAAGTCGTATCATACGTGTTTACATCATACTTGGGAATGTGTGTGAGTAGCTGCCATTTTTGCGATGTTCCCATGCTTCTACTGTTCCAAACTTGCAGTGTAATGCAACCTTTTATCCGAATCAAGAACCACCGCTGCCGCCAATGTTATGCCCTGTTTTTCTACAGGTTTAACTTGGGTAATGTGAGTTCTAACTGACTGGGTATATAAGGCTGCATGCACAATACAAGGTATGAGGAATAGAGAACACAAAAGAAACACACGGTAACAAGACACGATCACGTTTATTAATATACCACTTCTGAAATACTCGTGCAAGACAAATGATAGAATTGAACAACACTAGCATAAGTGAATCTGGATGGAGCCTAGTCTCCCACTTCCAACGTTCAGGTATTAATCTTCTGATCACTGGCTTATTTAACAGGTTTATATACCGAAAACCATCAATGTTACTTATAGATTCATATTCACTGTTAGATTTATTACTGGTAGCTCTGGTGCACAAGTAGTAGTTCACAGACTAGATTAGACACGCGTATTTTAGAGCACGGGAATTCTAGTAACCTCAGGGGGTACTGATCTAAGTTTTATATTCTTGTCTCAGAAATACATAGAACGCAAATCAGTGGGCGAACATTCAGATATCACTAGGGTTTCACTTCTATGAAGTAATATCTGGGTATATGGTTAATTACGAGAGTTAGTATCGCCTGTTAATTAATAAACACTGATACGCTTAGCACTTCCTAATGGAATGGTTATATATGAATTATACTGGGGCAAAGATATAGCCACTTCGTAGAAATATTAATAAGTGAGTCTCTAAATAGTACTGTAACACTGTAGTACTGATAGAGTGAATCTTGGGTAGTATTTGATTGGTCTGGTCCTGGTTATCTTGCGTCCGTGATGTTGGGGGCTAACGACTGGTTCCGCGGCCATCCAGGTTGTCCATATGTAGGAAGTTCTCAAATACGTGGACAGGTCCTTCTATTCAAATCTGCCACGGAGTCTGCCAGCTCTGGAACTCACTTCTCAGCAACCAACAAGGATAGAGCTCAAGGTTAACTCTGGTGGCCAACTTGGGTTGGTGTCTATCTTTCAACTGATTTTACTGGGGGCTGGAACTGGGTTTATAGGCTCGGTTTTGGGCCCTGTAGGCCATAGGGATCTCGAGTCTTATGGACTTATTTGAGCCCTCAATAGATACGGGGACTAGGTAAGGTGGTGATTACTGTTGTGGCACGTGGCTGTAGGGAGCCTTCATAATGTGATATAACTGAGCCTTAGTAAGAGGTACTATTTTGGCTATACTGGAAGTATTTAGGGGAGAGAGACTGGATCTACTTTGCGAGGAGGATGGGGACAGCTGTGATAGGAGCGTCTCTCTTAGATTGTTCAATCTTCATTCTATGGTATAGCTGAGGTGCTAATTTAGTGATCAGAGTATGCAAGAAAGGTAAATGGGTTATTGTGAGTTAATAGAGGTTAGTAAAGGTGTTAGTCATGCATTGTTAGTTCATCGATAGGAAGAATTCCTGTGCTACCTGGCAATGACCCGGAAGTCAAAACAGGGGTCAGGTATACCCCCGCAGGGGTGGGGGTCTCCCTCCTCGGGTGGGTAAAAAGGGGTAGCTTTCTCTGGGATGGTCGTCCGGCGGCTGTGGCTAGGGGCTTGCCATATCACCAGTGTTTGTAATAACCCTCTGTTTATGAGACAGATGTGGGTGTCCTTAATACCAAAACCGAAGGTGCCTTGGCTAGCAGGTTTTAATCGGTTGGTTGTTAATTGTATGGTTTGCTGGATGTGGTGGAGACTGGGTTGCTAACTCTGCCACATTTATCTGGAAGTATGGCAATAGAAGTTAGTTACTGGCGAGGCGGCTAGCCTCGCACCGACGACCATTGGGTGCAGGGTTGTGAATGGGTTGTAAGAGAATAGATGGCATGCAAGGGGTTAGTAAAGTTATAATGTTGTTCCGGCCTACTAAGGGAAGGTAGGCTGGATAGGAGTATATATATATAAAAGGTTGGAGAGCGTTAGCAACGGAAAAATCAAGGACCTTCAAGAGGTATGAGGGAGAGGCTAGGTCGGACAAGAGTCGAGGAGCGCGGGGTGTTAATGAGAGGGGGGGAGTTCTGGGGGGCTACGTGGAAATTTGACCCTAAGGTCTCCGGGCGTGGGGTTGGCATTAGGCTACAGTTGATATTGGAGTTTGAAAGGACAGTGAAAGTACGTTAGCCAAATGCTACCGGGGGATGCAACTATGGGGTGGTATATGAGTCTGGAAAAGATAGAATCATGTGGACTGTGGGGATGTGGGGGGAGAAGGAGGTTAACTGTAGGTGTGTGCTTGACTGTGGATAAAGTAGGGAAAAACATGGTGTATTATTACTCGTCAATACGAGGGGTTATGGACACTATTAGTTGACACAAGTTTTTGTACGTCTAGTTGTCCCTGGGAACTGCGTTTTCTATGAAATATAGACCAAAGAAAAGCAACAGTTCGTAGGGGTACTTCGTTATTGTTTCGTGATACTATGATGGCAATGGACAAAGAAAAGGTTATCTATACAATCTCTGGTTGGGGTAAGCATTAAGTTATAGCATGGTGGCTAACATCTGTAGTCATGGCTGTCTAGGTCTTACGGGGGCAATGGTTCTATATCACTGGTGTACCCGTGGGTATCTTAATCTCTTATTAATTTGGACATGGGGTTTTAACATCTACTTCTCGGATGGAAGAACATACATAGATATATGGCTGTCTGATTGGTTGGCATTGGCTCAACCTAGGGACAGGGCATGGGTGTTTTTAATATGAATGTATATTAATTCCTGTTCATCATCATGTAGGTAGAGTCGGGCGGGTAAGAGGTGTAGGACACGAAGCAAAATGGAGTAGTGTGGACTGTGGATACGAAGGAGGTGAGTGGAAGACGTATAACAATTGTGGAAAAGTAAATGCAAAAGATGAACACATTAATGGTGGATAAAGATAATTAACCTAAGGATTGAATACATAGATTTATGGGGGCGATTGGTCTTCAGAAACTTAGTCTGGCAAGACAAGGTATTTTAGGGTATGTTGATATTAATACTTTACCTAAGGATTGAATATGTTATGCCCTGTTTTTCTACAGGTTTAACTTGGGTAATGTGAGTTCTAAATTGACTGGGTATATAAGGCTGCATGCACAATACAAGATATGAGGAATAGAGAACACAAAGAAACACATGGTAGCAAGTTACATGATCACGTTTATTGATATACCACTGCAGAATACTTGTGTAAGACAATATAATAGAATTGAACAACACTAGCATAAGTGGATCTGGATGGAGCCTAGTCTCCCACTTCCAACGTTCAGGTATTAATCTTCTGATCACTGGCTTTGATTTCACAGGTTTATATACCGAAGACCATCAATGTTACTTATAGATTCATATTCACTGTTAGATTTATTACTGGTAGCTCTGGTGCACAAGTAGTAGTTCACAGACTAGATTAGACACACGTATTTTTAGAGCACGGGAAATCTAGTAACCTCAGGGGGTACTGATCTAAGTTTTATATCCTTGTCTCAGAAATACATAGAACGCAAATCAGTGGGCGAACGTTAGATATCACTAGAGTTTTAATATCTGAATAAAGTAATTACGAGAGTCAAGGTCGCCTGTTAATTAAAGAGTACTGATCGCTTAGCACGTCCCAAATGGAATGGTTAAGTATGAATTACACTGGGCAAGGTCTTAGCCACTTCGTAGAAATATTAATTAGTGAATCTAAAACAGCACAGTAATATGTAGTACTGCTAAAGGGAATCTTGGGTAGTATCTGATGGGTCTGGTCCTGGTTATCTTGCGTCCATGATGTTGGGGGCTAACGACTGGTTCCGCGGCCGTCCAGGGGGGCCATATGTGTGAAGTTCTTCAATACGTGGGCAGGTCCTTCTATCCAAATCTGCCACGGAGTCTGCCGGTTCTGGGATCTCACTCCGGAACAACACAAGGGCAGAGCTAGAAATTAACTGCAGGGTAGTGACCCCTGGTTGGTGTCTAGCTTTCAACTGATTTGACTGGGGGCGGGAGTTAGATTTATAGGCTCGGTTCTGGACCCTGTAGACAGTAGGGATCTCGAGTCTTATGGACTTAATTGAGCTCTCAATAGATATGGGGACTAGGTAAGATGGTATTTACTGTTGTGGCACAGGGCGATAGGAAGCCTTTATATTTTCATATAACTGAGCCTTAGTAAGAGGTACTATTTTGGCTATACTGGACGTATTTAGGGGAGAGAGACTGGATCTACTTTGCGAGGAGGATGGGGACAGCTGTGATAGGAGCGTCTCTCTAGATTGTTCAATCTTCATTCTATGGTATAGCTGAGGTGCTAATTTAGTGATCAGAGCATGCAAGAAAGGTAAATGGTTTATTGTGAGTTAATAGAGGTTAGTAAAGGTGTTAGTCATTCATGGTTAGTTCATTGATAGGAAGAATTCCTGTGCTACCTGGCAATGACTCGAAAGTCAAAACAGGGGCCAGGTATACCTCCGCGGGGGTGGGGGTCTCCCTCCTCGGGTGGGCAAAAAGGGGGAGCTGGGCGCCCTCTCTCTGATATAGTCATCCGGCGGCTGTGGCTAGGGGCTTGCCATATCACCAGTGTTCGTAATAACCCTCTGTGTATGAGACAGATGTGAGTGTCTTTACTACCAAAACCGAAGGTGCCTTAGCTAGCTGGTTTTACTCGGCTGGTTGTTAATTGTAGGGTTTGCTGGATATGGTGGAGACTGGGTTGCTAACTCTGCCACATTTATCTGGAAGTATGGCAATAGAAGTTAGTTACTGGCGGGGCGGCTAGCCTCGCACCGACGACCATTGGGTGCAGGGTTGTGAATGTGTTGTAAGAGAATAGATGGCATGCAAGGGGCTAGTAAAGTTCTAATGTTGTTCTGGCCTACTAAGTGAAGGTAGGCTGGATAGGAGTATATATATAAAAGGTTGGAGAGCGTTAGTAACGGACAATTCAAGGATCTTCAAGAGGTATGAGAGAGAGGCTAGGTCGGACAAGAGTCGAGAAGCGCGGGTGTCTTAATGAGAGGGGGGGGGGGAGTTCAAGGGCTACAGGGAAATTTTGCCCCTAAGGTCCCTGGGCGTGGGGGTGGCATTAGGCTACAATTGATATGGAAGTTTGAAAAGGCAGTAGAATACGTTAGCCAAATGCTACCGGGGAATGCAACTATGGGGTGGTATATGAGTCTGGAAAAGATAGAGTTATGTGATCAGTCAGAGGGTTATGGATACTATTAGTTGGCCCTGGGAACTGCGTTTTCTATTAAATATAAAATACCAACCACAGCGGCAGTTCGTAGGGGTACTTAGTTATTGTTTCGGGGTACTTATGACAGATACTGGTAACCAGGTTATCTTATACAATCTCTGGTTGGGGTAAGAGGTGTAAGACACGAAATAAATTGGCGTAGTGTGGGCTGTGGATACGAAGGAGGCAAGGGGAAGACGTATGACAATTGTGGAAAGTAAATGGAAAAAGGTGAACACAATGGCGGATAAAAATACTTAACCTAAGGATTGCATATATAGATTTATGGGGCGATGGGTCTTCAGAAGCTTAGTCTGGCAAGACAAGATGTTAGGGAATGTTAATATTAATACTTAGTTACTAGAGGAGCAATGCAAGGGGCGACTGAGCACGGGTTACATATATCTATACTCGTCATGGAAAATGATATAAGAGGTCTAGGGACAAGCGTGGGTGTTTGAACTTCTAAGATATATAACATCTACTTCTCGGATGTAAGAACATACATAGATATATTTATGGCTGTCTGATGTGTTGGCATTGGCTCAACGTCGGGACAGGGCATGTTTTTAATATGAATGTATATTCCTATTCATCATCTTTGTAGCAAGGACAGTGCCGCTATGTCGTATCAATGCTGGTGGCAGTTAATATTATAGACTTAGTTACTAGAGGAACAATGCAAGGGGCGACTGGGCACGGGTTACATATATCTATACTCGTCATGGAAAATGATATACGAGGTCTAGGGACAGCGTGGGTGTTTTAACTTCTAAGATATATAACATCTACTTCTCGGATGCAAGAACATACATAGATATAATTATGGCTGTCTGATATGTTGGCATTGGCTCAACGTCGGGACAGGCATGGGTGTTTTTAATATGAATGTATATTCCTGTTCATCATCTTTGTAGTTAGGAGTGTAGGACACGAGGGGGTTAGTGTACGTGAGGTGTGGAAAATGGTCAGTTTTAGAAAAGGTAAATGGGTGTGTCCTGGAGCTGTTTAGCCCTGCGGGCTTGGGCCTGTCTGAAATGGCTGGCTCGGTCAGCTGGTCCTTTCGTTCTGTGGACCTTTCCTTTGGTGTTTCTGTGTGGTGTTCGTTCATGGCTTCTGTGGTGGGCTTCTCGTTCTGGGGCATTTTAGAATACAAATCATAGATTTATGGGGGCGATTGGTCTTCAGAAACTTAGTCTGGCAAGACAAGGTATTTTTAGGGTATGTTGATATTAATATCCTAAACTTAGGGACAGAGCATGGGTGTATTAACTTTAAGGTGTATTTATGTTCGTCATCATGTAGGTAGAGTCTGGCGGGTAAGAGGTGTAGGACACGAAGCAAAATGGAGTAGTGTGGACTGTGGATACGAAGGAGGTGAGTGGAAGACGTATAACAATTGTGGAATGAATTGAGAGAGAGGGAGAGAGACCAAATCGGAAAAGGAAAAGGGGCCTGGGATCGCGTTGGGGATGGTAGTTTCGCTCTCAGGATTTTCGTTCCTGTGGCTCGTTAGGGTTGGAGGTTTCGCTCTCAGGATTTTCGTACCACAGCGTTCCTGTGGTATTTTACCAATGTTCCCTTACCCACTCTAAACCACTGTTTGGACACTTGATCCTCAGTGTTTTGGAGGACAAGCAGCCTAGAAGGGTCATTATACCTGTTGTTGCTTGATTTCCTTTGTACAACGTAGATTCAACATGAATTCCAGTATACAGCAGACACATTAATTATACAGTATAGGTACATGTAAATATATACAGTAGGCCTAGTATAAAGGGAATACAACAGTAAAGCACAATATTTTTAGTGAACAGTAAAGTTTACTATACTGTAATGTAGGCTAATGATCAGAAACACTCACCCTCCCATAAGAAAGACTGGAAACAGGTCCCTTCTTCACTCCTTTCCCTGTGATGTGTACTGTAAGTTTGTATGTAGCCTAGTCTTGCTGTAGTTCTTGAGGATTGTTTTTCCTTGATGATTTTTTTCCCCCCTGACTTCTCCCCATCCCCACACTTCACTGCCCCTTCTCCCCCTCACTCTCCTTCTCCACCTCACTGGCCTTCTCCATCTCACTGTCCTTCTCCACCTCACTGTCGTTCTCCACCTCACTCCCCTTCAATTTAGCCTTGGGAGGCATAATGGCGGACTAAGGTATGTGATGCGCACGAGAACATAAGGCAGACTGAGTCTGATAAGGCGGTAGGGGAGAATGAGTCAGGGAAAACAAAGGGGGATGGGACGGAGGATACGGGGAGAGTGGTTGGGTAGGATGTAGTGAGCGTGCGTACCGCCATCTTTGTTTACATTACGCGTAGTGGCGTCGGACCTTTCCCATCATGTTCCCGTCTATTTTAACCTAACCTAACCTAGTATTCATGTAGTAATGACAGGGGGCAAATAGCAGAAAATAGTGTCGAAATAGACGGGAACGTAAGTGCGACCGCGGCGATCGCCCTATGTAAACAATGACGACCGTACGCCCGAACTCTACATCCATCCCGAGTGGTTGCTATGGAAACTCGACGCATGGGGTGTCCGCGGCTTGGGCATGATGCCACGGACATCTCGGAATTTTTCCGATATGTTGTTGTTGTTCCCTAAGCTGCCTGGCCGAACAGCCCCGAGTCCCTGAGGAAGGCCATGGCCACGATCGGGCTTTCCCACAGAGCTCTCATTGAGTGTAGATTGTGTTGTTGGCGTAAGTGGTTGTGTGAAATGCAGTCTTCTATGATGTGTTTAATGGTATGGGGTGCTATGTTACATCCCGAGCAGGAGTCGACAACGGAGTCATCCAGTCTCTTCTGATAGCTCAGGAGAGCTGGATGGTGTCCGCATCTCAGCCTGGCCAGGTGGACTCTGTCCTCGCGAGGAAGGGAGGATTCGGAAGGATGGATTTCGGGAGGTCGTGCATGCAGCTGCGTGTTGTCTGTGAGTGAGTGGATGGATCGGTGAGAGATATGAGTATGGATGTGCTTCTGGAAGTTGGTTCGGGGTGGGCAGGGAGGGAGAGAGGACAATAATTGTGTGTGATACCGTGTGCTGGGTGTTGTTTTGATATTTCTTGGTGTCTGTGGGTGTGTTGCCATGTAGTTTAGTGGGTGGTCTTGGTTCGTGGAGGCTGCTGCCAGGAATTGAGTGCCTCTCATGTCCAGATGGTCTTTGACTTTGAGGATTTTGGTTTCTTGATGTAGGTGATCTGTGGGTGCAGTAGCTGTGCAGCCTGTAATGATCTTCAGGGCTTTGTTTTGAATAGTCTGTAAAGTCTTATGATGTGTTTCAGCTAGGTTAGAAGCCCAGGCTGGGCTTGCGTATTCCATCACTGATCTTATGTATTGTTTATATACTGTGGTGGTAGTTTCTTTGTTGTGTCCAAATTTTGTGTGAGCAAGTGACCTGAGGGCGTTAAGTCTGGGTGTCAGTTTCTTTTTAATGTTTGTGGTGTACTTTTTGAATGTCATATGAGTATCATATGTTACTCCTAGGATTTTGGGTGTGTGTATGTGTTAGGGGTGTGTTGTTTATGGTGAGTTGAGGGATGTATTCGTGTTCTCCTGTCCAACTTGTGAGCAGGGTTGCGGTGGATTTGGTTGGGGCTAGATTAAGTCTGTTTGTAGTGCACCAGCCATGTAGTGTGTTGAGATAGGGTTGAAGGAGATATGTTGCTCTTTTTGGGTCATGGTGTGTGCATGTGAGTGTTATGTCATCTGCATAGGAGGCTAAGTTTATTTGGGGCGTATTGGGTGTAGTTATATCGTGCATGTACAGATTGAAGAGTGCGGGCGATAGGACGGATCCTTGTGGGACTCCGTTTGGAAAGTTTCTGATTTTAGATGACTGACCGGCAAAAGATACGTGTGCACATCTGCCTGCTAGGAAGTTGGCCAGCCACCTTTTTGTGTTGTTGTGCATGTTTGTGTTGTAGATTTTGTTTGTTAGGTTGTGGCGGGGGATGGCATCGAAGGCTTTACTAATGTCGAGTGTGGCTAATAGTGATCTGTGTGGTGGTCTAGCTGAGTTGATGCCGTCGAAAGCTCTTTGTGTAAGGTCTGTGAGAAGTGTTTGTGGAGTGCAGTGGCCTAAAGCCATTTTGTGTTGGAGCTAGGGGTAGGTCAGGTGTAATTAGTTGTAATACTAGGCGTTCCATGACTTTGGAGGGGGAGCAAAGGAGTGTGATGGGGCGGTGCGAGGAGGCTAGCGTGGGGTCTTTGTTGGGTTTGGGGAATGTGATGATGATACTATGCTTCCAAATGTCTGGTATTGTGGTGTGTGAATAGCTGTAGTTTGATATGTTAGTGAGTGCTTGTATGCCTTGTGGTCCCAGGTGTCGGAGGTGTATGTTGCTTATGTTGTCTAGGCCACAGGCGGGTGAGTGCTTGAGATTGTTGATGATATGCTTTGTCTGGTGATTGGTGAAGGGTGTATAGTCAGGGTCTGTGGGGAATTGTCTCTTACGTCGGATGACACGTCGGTCATCTTTGTGAGGTTTTAGGTGGCTGACATGTGAAAAGTGATTGATGAGAGTGTTTGCTTGTTGTTTACATGAAGGAGTAGAGTCTGTTGTTGTGATTGCAGCATGTGATTGTGTTGTGTTGCTGTTGGAAAGTGTGATGCTGTTTAGTGTTTTGTAGAGTTTTTTGGGGTTTGTTTTGTGATCAAGTGTTTGTAGGAAGTTATTTAAATTTAGTTTTTGTTGTTCTTGTATTTTGTTGTTAGTTTGTTAGTTTTTGTTAGTCCGATATGTTCTGAGCTGTGAGGTGACCTGTCCGACAGACCACATGGGCCCTCGGAGTTTTACCCCTTAAATCTCGGAATTTGCAGAGATCTACGGCGAACTATCTGAGAGGCCGATGCCATTCCAAGAAGTACGGGTTTTTGAGTAAAAAAAGTCTGAGATAACGGGGGTTTACTGTACAAACAAATACAGGACAAATGTAAAGTCCAAGGGGGATATGAAGGGACAGGATGGAGAGGGCAGAGAACAAGACCTGTAGAACTAAGCAGCCAGGTTGCATGGACGGGAAAGCTCGGGACACGATTACAGTGAGAAATGTCGGGTAAATCAAAGAGGCGCTTGGTATGAGAATCACTGTCGATGATTTGTAGTACTCTGCACATGGTTACCAAATCGCGATAAAGGAATAAAAGAGGTTCGCCACTATCCGCTAAAATGGAAATGGTGGACAATGAGCACAAAGCCACAACACAGAGACGAAGGCCTTGGTGGTGAAGCGAGTCAAAGGATCGTAAAGTTCCTTCCGAAGCAGGGCTGCCATAATCAATAATAGATAGGACGATAGCTTTGTACATCATCCAGGTGGACCGCTGATCCCCTCAAGTAGTAAAGGACTACTGTATACCCGCTACAATAGGACGTTTAAACCTGATAACCCGATTCTCGATAAGATAAAAGCTCCACCTTGTGGGGTCTGCTAGGGGGTGCACACAAGAAGGGAAGCGGAAAGGAAAGGGAAAAGAAAGGGAAACTCCATGCTAAATCTGTTGAGCCGACGACAGGAGACCAAGGCAAGGGGGCGAAGGCCAATCAAGCCCCACCCCCCGGCATCTAACACCAGTTGCCAGCTCCTCAGCTCACCCACAACAACAACAAGCCCGTGGGCTGATGATCCCCTCCCACACTGCTCAATCAGAGACAGATCACATCTCTCCCTGGACCCTTCGGGGGCCCGAGCATCTGGAGCGGCTTCGGTCCACCAGACTCGGGACTGATCGGCCAGACAGTCTGGGGAACTACAACAACAAGCATGGTAAGGGAGAGGAGATTAAAACAGAGCAAATATTGCAAGTATATTTTTATTTATTTTCAACCAATAATAATGTATACAGTTGTATCAATAGTAATTAAATATGGTAGCAAAATATTCAAACACTCTAGCCACCCCACAGGATGGTAAAGATAATATGCTTTCATAACGGGCCTTCCAACTACTGTATTAGCAAAGTCTATATATTTTGGCTGAAAAGACACTTCATTAATCAGGGGTTGATCCATTTAGAATTCAGGGCCTGCATACTCAAAAGGGTTGATAATTTACGACTTGGTGAGAGAGACTTATGACTTACGACGTAATGACTGAATAACTGAAAAAAAATCCACATACCAGCGCAACATAAAAGGTCTTTGTAGCTCAACGTATCAACTTACTAATTACTTACTATGTCATAACTTTCCCATACTCATAATATCTAGGCAGTCATAAATTACTACACTTGGTTATTGCATGTTTGCAGTATTGCTGGCTGGAGAATTATGTCCAAAGTCAAGATGTGAGTCATAGGGAGATTCAACGTTGTAAATGTTTAGAGGATTTGACCCCAGCTTGATTTCTATGTATTGAATGGGGGATGGGGATTGATAATCTACAAACATTATTATCTAAAATAGATAGAATTGGGTGGGGTTATAACAATGTAAGATAAACTAGCGGTGGTCACAATAGGCAAGTTCACAGATAAGATTTTGTATTTGCATCATGTCTTAGGTGGCTTGAGATTGGGCACACTACATTTACTCAACAGAGCTATCCAAGATCAACAGGTAGCAACAGTAAAAATTAAATAAACAATGATGGGCACTGGCAATTTTTTGTTTATTGTCCACCATGAGTCAGATCTAGCCACCAGTCAACTGAATAATGCATAATGTGGTGGGCTGGATTTGTCAGAGTGAAGGTTGGTGTCCTCTACTTCTCATAGCCAGTTTTAACTTTACCTTTTTGATAATTCATATTTCTATCTTTTTTTCTGAGTGGTGAAGGCAGTGGGGCCATAATGGTATGCCCCATGGTTCCCTAGTGTCTTACTCTCACAGCCCACTGGCACAGGTCGGCCTTTCTCTCTCTGGTGTAGGGATGCAGCGACCCCACCGCCCGCCACTTCGGTGGTGCAGTCAACCTCTGTACCAGGTATGGTGATTTCTTGTTACTGCCTTATTGTAGCACAACTAAGGCTGGTGTCGTGCAAATTTGCCAGGTGCAAGTGCTTCACGTGGACTTTATTGAGTCGCGCTGATACACTGTTAGTGCTATACCAACATCGGCCACTGTGATGACATGAGGCAAGTCTTTATTATACTGTACTACAGTAAAGAGACCAAACCCACGCTCACTGTGAATGAAGAGGTCTCTAAACTTGTGTGTATGTACAGTATATACGAGTATTACTAATGACCAAAAAAAAAAGGGACTTAGTTTAGAGACTGGATATGGAAAGTATTTTGTTTGCCAGCCTGCTCCTCAACATGACTGACCAAAGCCTGAATATAAAGGTGTCTTCATGTATGCTAAAGACTTTATTTTTCACCAAAAATCAAGTTTATGGAAGTACTGTATAATCAATATCCTTCACCGAAAACCTTTGCCCCGAAAAGTAAAAGAAAAAGGAATACCCAGACAAGCACAAATAAAACAGATAAATCACTAAAATCATATGAAAACAAATTGATCAAACCAAGCTCGTTATTCTGAACTCTTCCCTGGATCAACCCCTTAAGTTTATCACAGAACAGGACTTGCATAAATAACCTTCAATCCTGAGAAGTCCTGCTTACCGTACAATATATATCATAACTCCAGGGTATAGTTGCCAACACATGAACCTGGGCCCAGACTTACTAACCACGGTACAGTAGCCAACACATGAACCTGGGCCCAGATTTACTAACCACGGTACAGTAACACCTACCCCCTTAAATACCCTCTCATTGGCAGCACTTGTCCCAGGTTTATGTTTTGGCAACTGTGAAAACTACAACACCTTTGATATACCGGTACCTGTTAAGTATACCCTGTTCAAATCAACTTGGCACTTTATTCCATTCTTCTCCTTAAGCTTCACCTCATTGGTTCCACTTCTATTAATTTTTAAATCATACTAAACCCTCCAGTATTGGGACTCTATTCACTACCTACTGCTCCTCTCACTTGACCTCCATGTACAGTATCATTCTTGGCATGCTATCTTCATACATTCTCTGCACATGGCCAAACCACCTCAAAGTACTTCTCTTTATCCATTCCATAAAATGTCATGGTATACTGAAAGAGGTTGAAAGTTCTCTATTATTCAGCTTCAATAGCCATTGCATATATTACTGACAACCAACCAATCAAGTTTGTTCATAATCATGCTTGTGGGGTGAGGATTTTCTGCCTAGTTAATTTAAACAGAGTACAGTAGCGAAGAGGATACAGGACACATTATAGAAAAACTCTTTGTCTGTACACCCACAGACAAAAGTGATGTCCCGTCTTCACAGCTTCATATACACATTTCGCTAGTGGTTTAATACAAAAAATCCTCTAAACCACACAGGGCAAACCTTGAATATATAAAGTTTTGTTTACAAGGTATATCTGTTTAAGATACTTTTTCATTTATAACTAAAGATATAGCCAGAGCTGAAATGATGAAGGTAAGACACAACTTTTGGCTACGACTGAACTGCATAAACTGAATACACAGTTATGTCAGGCACTTGCAAATATTTCTAATCTTAATTTTAAATAACAATAAGAAAAGATAGATAAATCAACAAACAAAATGTACGAGGTACAGCACTAGAATTACACACACACACACACACATAATAACATTACTACAGTATTATGTACAGTTGCTGTCAATATTCCTTGGACAATGGTTTGAATCTCTAACAAACCTATAGTATGTATGGTCGCGCAAATAAATCATGTCCCAGCTGGCATTACGTTTGGCTTTCTCTGTACTGTATTTATGTCTGTCAGATGTTAAATAGGGTGGGTAAGTGTAGGAACATGTTTGTATATTTCACTCAATTATGAAGAAATGAAACTTAGATATTGCTGATACCAATTATTGATAAAAACATACTTGGTGCCGAGACATCACTTATTAGCGCGACTGTATGTCTATTTTCAGTTGTCGGTAAATTGTTCTTGTCTAATTACTCGGCTACTGTATTAATTACTATCGTTCTGAAGTCCATTATGGGAGCCCACCTATTTTTTTTTTTTTTTTTGCCCACTTTCTCGGAGTTGTATCCATTTGGCCCCATTCAGCCTACTGTTTTAAGACGTTTATCCCCATCCAGGTGTCTATTTTTTCCTGGTGAGCGGTAGCTAGCCAACATATTTTTTAAAATATTTTTGACAGCAGGCTAAATGTGTACATTTTTCGATAGAAAAATTTCTTCGGCGAAGCCGGATTTCTCCATACAATGCTGGCTCGCAATAAAAATCGACACCTGGATGGGGTTAAACGTCTTAACACAGTAGGCTGAATGAATACAAGCCAAGAGATAAAAAAAAAAAAAAAAAAAAAAGCAGATCACCCCTCTTAATCCCCAAATGAAATTAATGAAAGCATATGATCCTCCGGGGATTCGAACCAAGACAGTTAAAGGTCAAGTGCATGACTATGATTAACCCATTGGCTGCGGCTATGTTTGGGCTATTTAGGGCATATTCAGGCACTCCTGAATGATAAATCAAGCATCTGCATTAAATGAACTGTATTCTGCCGAAAACTAGGCGAAAATAGCTTCAAAATGAGACCAGAACGGGCCCCGTACGTGGTCTGGTTCACCAGCAGCGGTGCCAGTAAAACGCGGGAAACCCGCTATTTGGTAGCACTCGCTCGCTTGGCTACACTGTTGAGAGAGACAGAGAGAGACCCGCGCGAGACACAGCCTACCTCAGTGAGCCGCTCGGTGCTCTGAGGAACGGAGGTGGGCACCTCACGCTCCCGCCCACTGACACTCGATTTTTAAGTTTTTTACAGGCTTTTAAAGCCTGGAAATTGCTGTAACTTGCCAAAACATTCCAGAACGTCACCCGCAGCCAAAGGGTTAATATCCATTTATCTAATACAGTACTGGATATCAATCTAATTATGCACTCCGACACAACTGCACTATGAATTTTGAACCAAAATATGTTGTTAATTATGCAAACTTGGTTTTTATATGATGCAGAGAAAAAGTAGTTTCATATTACTGTACAGTATTTCCATCAAATATAAAGCCAGTGGCACACGAGCGCTTTTTCCATCAATTTTCCATGAGCAAGTATTTTCTGGTGATCTTTAGGGATATTTGTTCATTGGTATCGGAAACTAGATCGAGGTTAGATTATGTTAGGTAGTTTAATTCTTAGGGAACTTGTATTTTGAAGCTGCCAGACAACAATTGCCCATAAAAATTTATGGAAAAATCGCTCGTGTGACACCGCCTTAAGGGGAGGTTTTTAGTTAGGTCTCTAGATATCCATCAAGCTTAAGATTACACCCCCTTGAGCCCCTTTCAAGATAAATTTGTACATTTTTCGGTAGAAAAATGTCCCGGCTGAAAGCCGGTTCCTCTTAAATAACAGACTCGCTATCGCTCGCCAGGATAAAATCGACACCTAAATGGCACGAAAGGTCTTAAAATTGACAGAAATGGGTCGAAAGTTCTTAAAATCGTCAAAATAATGGGGCGAACGTCTTAAAATTAGAAAAGCAATGGGGCTAAACATGAGGGAGAAAGGAGTCAAGAAAAAAATCCCTCGAGTGGATATCTCCACTTAAGAGATTCAATTTACCGTCAACTGGAAACAAATAAAATACAAAAATGAGACACCTCAATACCTCAAATAGTTTCACAGGTTCGCTCAAACGTTTTGGAGGCTTAGAAATTTTCAGGTTATATTGAGGTACAACTGTACCAAGACTTAAATAAGCCTTTTTGGAATTGTATTGTGGATTACAGTTTGGAATATTGTAAGTTCTATTCTACTGTTCTTGTATGCATGATAAGTGTTTAATTTGTTTTCATGCATGAAGGTTAATGAGGTATGACGATTTATTTAACAAAATGGAAGTAAAAGACCTTTACTCATTCTTTAAAATTATGTATGTACACTTTAACCCATGGATTGCTAATAAATGAACAAAATAAATGGTCAAGTTGGGGGAGGAATAGGGGGTGGGGTATAAAGGGGGAGAGGAGTGGAGGATGTGGTATAGGGAGATACTACTACTGTACTTTCTATGTGTCATTTCCCGGCACTGGCACGGTATTTGAAGGGTTCTTTTTACACATTTTTAAATACTGTGCCTTCCGTGAGGCCTATCGCACTTTCTGGGTTAAGACACAATTAAATTAAAAGTTTGTTTAACCAGACCATTGAGCCCATAGTAAGACTCTCATAGGGCTGGCCATAAAGCTTAGAGCAACGTAGGAAACAAATTATGAGGGATAAGGAAATGTTTGGGGTCTTTAGGTAAATAATTCATGAGAAGATTTGTATTCAGTTTGGGTTAGTTTAAAAAATGTAAGGCCACGATTTATGTCCTAGAATGTAGGTAAACCATTCTAAACTTTAAGCAAGGCCCCCTCCTGGGTATAGCATCTAGGTAATGCTTGAAGATACCTATAACATTACATAGCTTAGGTACAATAGGCAAGATTCATAATAGGTAAAGTTCTGGATTAGCTGCAAGATAAGGTAAGGTGTAGTGGGCCTAAATCATGATATTTAGTGTTCTAGGATAGCTATAGGATTAGGTAAGGTATAAATCATAATATGTAATGTTCTAGGATAGCTACAACAGGATTAGGTAAGGTATAATTGATCTGACTATAACGGGGAATGTTCTAATCCTAGTTATAGGATTAGGTAAGGTATAATAGCTCCGAATATTTAACAGGTAATTTTCTAGTATAGCTCTCTAAGATTAGGTAAGGTACAATGGGTTAGACTCGTAACTAGTACGATTCTAGGATATAGTACCGGTAACTGTAATATTAGGTAAGGCGTAGTGTAAGGATTATGGATGATGTAAATAGGCCCCAATGGCATTTTGTCACTTGTATGCTATGAAAGTGGGTATCACGCAAGTTTAGTATCAACTCCTGATAGTTAACATTTGTCTGGCAATAATTCAAAGATCTAAAGCTCTAGTATCGAGCAATAGAATAATATAAACGTTTACCTCATAAGCTGCCAGACAAGTGTTGACGATAAAAGGTAGAGGGAACAAATTACTAGTGTGATACAAGTTTTAAATTATGATCTCTCAGCCTGATATGAACGTCAATACTCTCAGTAATGACTGATGATATGAACACGTAACACTGTACCGTTATTTGATATAATTGATATAAATTCTACTACCATTCCTTTACATTTTCTTAATTACCTATAAATTATGTTCTCATTGAAAAACATCAATTGCAATCTAAATTACATTAAGTTTACCGTCAAAATCAATAGTTCACCAAAAACCTTGATGATCATTTGTATGAAATCTTAAGAAAAGGACATCAACTCACGCAGCGGTGGCGGACCACGACTGTGAGGACGGGACCTCTAGACGACTTCAAGTAAGATTCAAGTAAGATAACTACATTTCTACAATGTGAAATAATATTAATAATAAAACTATTTGTCAATAACCTACTGGGGAAAAGCCCTTATAACAATGTGAAACAAAATAATAAATAATTTTTAAACACATGAGAACCAAAACCCTATTCCCCATCTATCTACGTGTTACATCTTCCACACAACTATCCCTTACTCTTCAACAATACACAAATCAACCCTTCATCTTCTCTCAATATTCTTAGTGTTTTGTTTTTTCCTGACCTTTCTTGGAAAGATATTACCACTCTTGCTAAAACTGCTTCCCAGATGTTTGCATGTGCAGGGCGGTTCCACCCATACCACACTTCTCAAAAGGGTAGAGTCAAAAACATTTTGTCTCATCAACTCACTTCCTCTTACTAATTCCCTACAATCTCTCTCTACACGCTGCAATGTTGCATCTCTCTACCGCTATTACAATAATCAAGTGTTCTTCAGAGCTATCCCAGTATATACCTCCTCCCTTACGGAGAGTAGATGATACTCGCTTTCAACACACTCTCACCCTTATTCTGTCCACCGCTCTAACCCAAGAGTGAACCGATTTTCCCAGTCTTTCTTCTACTCAACAAGTAAGCTCTGGAACTCTCTCCTTCAACCTGGTTTTCCCTCATCCTATGACAAACTGCTTCAAGCTCTGTGTGTCCAGACATTTTGCCTCTTAATGTACCATACCTTGAATTTGGTTCTCTATCACTCTTTCAACTTTGGGGGAGACACTTGTTACAGGTAACTTTGCATAGAAAAAAAATCAAGGATAATTGATAGTAACTTGAAATAACTCAGTTTATGAGGAAGCTTTATGCCGGACTATTGATTTTGACTGTACAAATCATGTGGTTACTACAGCAAGATTAAATATTCTATTATTTCAGCACAATATAAGGCCAGTGTTGGTACCCTGTAATATATAATAAGTAACACCCCGTTCCCAACACCAATCATCAACCACAAACCCCAATGTACTCGAATAAACCAATGAAAGCACATGGTCCTCTCGGGATTCGAACTCGGGACACCACACCCAGAACACATGCACCCGAACCACCACACCACCAACACAGTTAAAGGTTGAGTACACGATCACGATTAATATCCATTTTCGAATTTTGGATATCAATCTCATCATGCACTTAGACCCAACTGCATTATGGAAAGCGTAATGTTTTAGTATATATAAGAAAAAGTGTATGATGGTTACCGTAACCAAGAAACCATGGCAAATCAGTTGTGTTTTTCCTTATTAGCACAAATTCAATTTCAGTAAAATACAGCATCTAATATACATATTTTCATACTTAATATCTTCAATCTACTACACAGTATGTTGTAAGTTATATGTAGATTAAGGCAAAAGAACATTAAATACTATTGTACTGTAACACTACCAGTACTCCAGTATTTTATCACTGTATAAAACAAATCTACAGTATATATTGCAATGAACATACAGTACTTGAAAAACATTACCTTAAAAGATTGCATGTTGTTAATGCCTCCAATATGATGATGACATTTTATTTTCATTCTGACAAACACTAAGCAATATTATTAAACTAATGAAAGACAGATAGGAATCATAGGGCTAAACAAATATATCAATAATCCCTAAAACTCCTACAAATCTTTCCTAAACTCAATTAAATCATCCAAAAATAGCCAGAATAAAATGAAATATATGCTCCTTTACTGAAGGGATTAACAGGCAATACTCGAATGGCAATTACTATTTTCTGTTTACACTTATTACAAAACTCATCCGGGTGGATGGGACTCGTTAGCCTTGGTCGGCAACTCATCTAGGGGAGACAACCTTATACAAATCTGGGTGGATGGGACTCATCAGCCTTGGTTGGCAACCTGTCTAGGGGAGTAAACCTGATACAAATCCATACTGCTTACCTAAGGGTAAGGCAGGTTAGTGGATGAATTAGCCGAACACCACTGTAGAAAAATAGTGCTAACAAGATACACAGAGGGCCTCTGAGTCGGACAGATCCTAAATTGAGTGGTTAATCCTGTAAGTCCTTTACTAAACTGGCTCGGGTTGTCACTCTCACAGGGAATAGGTCCGCTGGGGGCATCTGTGTATGGCCACCCTCGTAAGGGGAGTAAGGCGTCCGGCAATAGATAGATAGATAGATAGATAGATAGATAGATAGATAGATAGATAGATAGATAGATAGATAGATCTATAAACTCTCAAAAGATTGTTACATATTTTGATAAGTGCCGCAAATCTGCAATAGGAACTGTGTGAAGCACGTAAAGGGGGAATTGCATCCTCATCAAAATTTTCCCTGAAACATTTCTAGGATTTTTGTAAAGTGGCATTGGTACTAGACTGAAGATAGGATAGCTTAGGTAACAGATGTACCGGTATTTAAAAAGTTTCCTTCATGAGCTGGTAGACCAGTAAATACATATACTGTACAGTATATATATATACGTACATACCGTCCTATCATTTCATGTAATTTTCCATTGCAATATAATGGCTCAGACAGGCCTCCGGCTGTAGAACTGTAGTACAATCAAGTCCTGCCATAACACTGTCCCATCATGTCATCACTATGGCTGATGGTGGTATAGTGTTAACAATGTCTCAGTAAGACTAAGCACCTGCAGTAATAGCACCACACCAGCCTCAACAGTACAACCAGACTTTACAGTACCAGTACCATACTGTATACGATAACCGTTAATCCGGACTTTTGACCCTCCCCAGTGGCCTTGTACGACAACCGGTAGGACACAGCGCATATTCCTTTTTCTGCACTGAATGTGAATGTCTCCTCATTTCCAGTGGGAGGGGGGGGGGGGTAATATTTCAGGGAAAAAGCATGTGAAATACTGACTTCATATGCTTCCAGAATAATATGTCTTCAGGCAGAACAGGTATGTTTTGCAGAGTTGCGGTACAAACTAAATTTGAGTAACAAAATCTTTTAAGGGTTACCGGTAATTGAACGTGCAAGATATGTGTTAGGTTAACTTCCTTATATCTATCTGTAACACTAAACTTTGATGAACACACTATGCATAGACTAGACTCATCCTGCATACAGTAATAGTCTAAACATTGCAACACGCTACTTGTATTAAAGGGGTTAAGGGGGTATCACATATTATCTTTTATCAGCCATTTTTAATGGCAAACACTTCTGGGATTCTTTGCACTTGTATCAAAAACTGGACTAGTTACAGAATACTTATATAAGTTGAACTCATAAACTGCAAAACCAGAAATGCCAATTAAAGTTGAGGGAAAAGTGCTTATGTGATACCAACCTTACTTGTAGTTAGTCTCATTCTAACAATAATAATGGTCATTAAACTACCCTTTAACCTCTTCAACATAACAATTTCTTACTAACATTATTTTACTCAGCTTTGAAAAGACATCTATGAATACAAGGATTAAAGACTACCAGTGTCTCAACTAACCCCCGTAACGTTGACAGGTCCTTCTCAAATTGAATAAAATCATCTAGAGGAAGCTATAATACACAAACTACAGTGCTACATTCTATTAGCTATACTCAACTCCGAACACTAAAATTAATCTATGTACAGTAGCGTATACTATCCAATAATTATGTGATATCTATAGAAAAAAATATCCACTGAAAAATGAGTTGAGTTGGATTAATCAAAATATTAATCAATTTAGTGCTGCAATGTACAATCACCTGCAGTCAGAATATGGTACAGAATCTATTGACCAATTATGAATCACTGATGAATTATTTTGAAGCATTACCTTTATAATGTAAAACTTACAAAATAAACAAATCAAAACAGGGACGACATAATATAAAGGCAAAAGAACTTATCAAAATTGCAAGCCCAGATAATTTTGTCCCTAATTCAATATTTACTGTCTCAAGTTTATAATACAGTAGTGCATCAGTTACATGTGCAGGCGATTGTACCTTAACCCCTTCTGTACCGCCAACGTCTTTTAACTTTAATCTAGCTATTATTAGACAATTGTATTAAGTTTCAAAAGGGCCTCCAGCAATTAATAGGCTTTGAACCATCTCACTTAACCTTTTTTGCTACCACAGATCCTTCTCAAACTGCACAAAATCGTCTAAATACAGCTAGAATAAAATGTAATAGACGTGGCTGGTACAGAAGGGGTTAACTATCTTACATTTTGATGCTAAGCGTATCCATACTCAACTCACACTTGTAGGCAGTATTTTTAGCGACCTTGTGTATTCATGGATCGCCACATACGAACTGGCAAGTCTACTCTTTAACCCAAGAGCTGCGGGAAGACTCTTAACCCGGGAGCTGCGGGGAGACTCTTAAGAGTTCCCCCGGCGCACTGCGGGAAGACTCTTAAGAGTCAGAGAAAATAAAAATCAACTTTTGACATCGAAAAAAAAATATTTTTTTATATTTTTTTTTTTTTATTTTTTTATTTTTTTTTGGCCCCTGGGCCATGCAAAATCTCAGTCCTCTACCTCCCCTCCTTCCCCACTTTCCTCCTCTCCTTCAGTTATCACCTATTTTCCCTGTTATTCCCTTATTCTGAGGTATATTTTCGTGCTAACATTAGAAATCCGATTGGAGGTGTGGTCATCACTGATAGCAAGCGAGTGCAAGAGAGAGAGAGAGAGTATCGATCGACTGTGTCTCAGTGGCCTTGGGGGAAATTGGCGGGAAAGCAGATTGCCTCACCCATACATTATACAACTCGCGGGCTATATCTCCGATTTTGACCATCCAAACGCTGTTTTCACTCGTTTTATTGTTGTTTCAGGTTAATACCTTTATAATCAACCCATAATAGGCGCATATGGATAAATATTAATGCTATTAATGGCACAATGAATATTTTAGTGACGGAAACACCTCAAATACGTCAGCACAGGGGGACGTTTCCAATTACCCCCATGCGCACTTCAGAGGTTAAGAGTTTCCCCGGGCGACTGCGGGAAGACTCTTAAAATCCTGGGCCTAAAAAAATCCATTTAAAACACCCCCAAAAAACTTGAACCCCCTTTTTTTTTTTCTTCTTTTTTGCCCCTGGGCCATGCCAAATATCACTCCTCCACATCCCCTCCTTTCCCACTTCCCCCCCCCTCCTTCAATTATCACCTATTTTCCCTGTTATTCCCTTATTCTGTGGTCTATTTTCGTGCTAGCATTAGCGAGTTGCTAGCAGGGCGTTGTCATCAGTGTTACCAAGCGTGGGAATTAGGGGAGAAGTCAGGAAGAGAATTGAGAGGTACCTCCAGTGTCTCTCAAAGCTTCGTGAGTGGAAGGTTGGCTCACACTCACTCACACACACTCTTGCTTTCATTTCGCGATTTTGACCAGCCAAACACTGTTTCCACTTGTTTTATTGTTGTAACTGGTTAATATCTTCATATTAATGGTAAAATAGGCGCATATGAATAAGTATTAACGATATTTATGGTAAAATAACGATGTTAGTGATGGGAACAGCTCAAATACGTGCGCACAGGCGTGTGGTGTCTCATACCCCCCATGCACAGCCGAGAGGTTAAGGGGGGGGATGGTTGGTTTTTCTGGACCCTCTTCTCCCTCATGCTTAGCCCCATTAGTTTTGCAATTTTAAGACTTATCTTCCATTAGTTTGGCAATTTTAAGACCTTTCACCACATTTCTTTGTCAATATTAGGACCTGTGCCATTTAGGTGTCAATTTTTTCCTGACGAGCGATAGCAAGCCTGTAATTGTAGGAGGTATTGGCCTTTGGCCGTGACATTTTTCTACCGAAAAATGTACAAATTTATATTGAAGGGGGTCTAGGGGGTGTTTTATTAAGCTTGATAGAGGTCCAGCGAGCAAACTAAAAAAAGAAAAAATACATACATAAATAAATCAACCAATAAATAACCCCTCCCCCCTTAAGTGAAGCCTTCCACAATCCCAGAAGGATGTTACTGTTAAGACGTAGTCACCGGAAATTTGGAAACATGAACATTTTGCTAATGTAAAAACATATTTCATTATACCACAGAAAATTCAAAATATTGCACAAACTCCTGCATTTATCAGGAATAGCAATAGCACTGCTAGTGTCGCTTATAAAACAAATCTAGTTACAAATAGTCGCAAAAACATAATTGGTTTGGCACATGCGAAACAGTAGGCGAGTAAAAGCTATACAGCTATTGACATTTTCTTTTTGTACCTTGAATATTATGACAAGGTACCGATATATATATAAAATATTTTCTTACTAATGAGAATCTACACATTTCTATACAGTACAGGTACCGTACTGGTCAGTACTGTACAAAGAAGCATCTTTCAGGCAGAGATGGTATGTATGAAATGTTTGAACTTGGCTTTAATATTATTAATGTTCAATAATAATTTAACCAGAACTCCTGAGATTCACAGCAAAACTCTCATATGTCTGGCTTTGCTTTCAAAGGACTTGAGAATCTTTGATACTTATCATACAGTATCACAAAAGTATCCATTTGGCACTCTGGTTACAGAAATGGTGAGCAAAAACTTTTTGAACGTTACATTTTGACAGATATCAACCCCTTGGTGTTGGCATTACACAATAATATACACTGTGATCGCGGTCAAGGGGAGAGGCATAGTGTATCTGATATTATATAGTACAACTGACAAGTGAGGCAGCCCAGAACAGAGTTGCCTGGAGCGCTGCATATAAGATGCGAAACTGAAATTGCGCCCGGTTTCGATTACAGTACTGTCTTTAAAATTATGTACCGGTATGCAGAAGAAACTGCAGCACGGAGTATCAAGCAGTGAATTGTATATTGTGACCACAAACTTGAGGTTCTTTCAGTAATGCAGCTTTGGTTTCATATCACACAATCTTATAGATATGAAAATACAACAATATAAATAAAGTTCAGTACTGCATTTTAAAGACTAGCGAGTTCCATTCAGTGTAGTACCCTGTATTGTACTGTATCTATACTAGCTTTGTATCAAATACCAAAAACACTACATATTGTATACCGGTAAGTGTACACTCAAAGACAGAAATCCTAATCCAATACGAACTCTCTATCAGCACAAAAGAACCTTCAAAATGTAAATATTAGGTAAAGAAGTAAAAAGCAGATTTGATTCAGTCTGAGACAGCTTTGAAAATTTAAAGCAACCGTTTATGTCCTAGAGCCGCTAGAGGGTACAGTGAATACCGTATGAATGCGCTAACTTGAAGCAAGATTTAAGGAAAACAAGGAAAATAACCTAACACTATGCATAGCTTTGAAAACTGTTGTCTTTTTTCTTATAATCCCTAAGATTCACTAAGTCGTTACCACGTTGTCCACCCACCTAATATACAGTACTCAATTTGATACATAGGCCTATCCAAGAGTTCGTTTCAGTTTGCTCATCAACAATTATATATATTACACCTGTTCTACTTGTCTAATGGGCGAGCTCACAAAGGTGGATCTTGTGTTTGAGTCATGTGATAAGTGACTTCTGACTCTACATTTGGAAATACTAAAATATAAATATAATTAACTAACAAACAGTAACTTGTCAACTATATACGGGTACAGTACCGGTACTGTATATTTCAATTGAAGGCGCTTGTGTATAATTCCTTACCTAAGCAACAATAGTCCTTTCAGTACTAAAATGCTCCTTTCAAAAATTTTGGGCTACCATAGGACAATTTTACTGAACTTTGGAATGCCCTCTAGGTATCAAAGAGTTACGGTATTATCAATCTCAATTAACCCCCAGACCTCAAAAAGGACAATTTTACTGAACTTTGGAATGCCCTCTAGGTATCATCAATCTCAATTAACCCCCAGATCTCAAAAAGTCTGTCAGAAACTGAATACCGGTAATATTGTCTAATGATAGCCAAAGCAATATGAAGAAATGCATCACCATATACTGAGACGGTAAACTAGACATCTGAACAACTCTAACATGCATAAATACCAACATATTCAACAGACACACTAAAGTAATTGACCACTTGCGAGTTTTATGCTATAAGGAAGTTGGAACTGTAAACATAAAAAATAAACTGAAATGCAAAAATAGTGTAGGTTTCTGATGGATAAAAAGTATGTTCAATTTGGTTTTATGTATTTATAAATGTTGCCTACTACGACCGTATTTTAGCTGGTAATTCTGCTAAATAGCCATGTCTACAGCTCCAACTTCCTTATAGAACAAAACTCACAAGTGATGAATTCTAGATCACCCCATACACACTTGAAGAATAATAGAAATAACAATAAATAAGGCTGTTCCTATATGAGCACAATTAAGGGGCAGGTAGTTGCTTTTTCTTTGGACCCCTACTCCCTCATGCTTAGCCCCATTAGTTTTGAGATTTTAAGACGTTCGGCACATTAGTTTGGCGATTTTAACACCTTTCGCCTCATTTCGTTGTCATTTGAAGAACTTTCATGCCATTTAGGTGTCAATTTTTCCTGTAATTTTGGCCGGGAAATTTTTCTACCGAAAAATGTACACATTTATCGTGAAGGTGGGTCTAGGGGGTGTTTTCTAAGCTTGATGGAGGTCTAGCGAGGAAACTAAAAAATAAATAAATAAACAAATTAATAGACCAAAAAAACAGCCACTAGCCCCGTAAGCTGCAATTCAAACATTAATTCCTGTAAGATAATTGAGAATGGACCAAATGAAATATCAGCAATGCCAGAACACCGTACTCATACTTCCATTAGGCTATCATTCAATAGTACCAGAATCTTTATGTAAATATATATATATAGTATGTACTGTAAACAGTACTGCATAGGACTTTCCTTTGATTTTATGCTGCATTTTAGGTTTCATTATTGGTGCCTCATTCCACCAAGTCAATTGAAGATGACTAACTTGATAGGATAAACATATTAAACAGTATTACTGTACAAATGGCTAGTACCGGTATGTTATTATACTAAAATAGGGCACTTTAGCAGCATACAAGTGCACTGAGTCCACCAGAGCAAGTGAACTATAAATATAAGGCATAACCTAGGTACCGGGTACCAGCAAGGTCATAAATTTGTATATACTTTGAACCCTCAAACTGATTCAATGAATCTCTATAAAGAATTGATAGCTAAGGAGATTCAATTCAGTTTGAGATAGCTTCAAAAATGTATAAACAGCATTAATGACAGCAACAACACCTTGGCTTTACTTCTAGGGGCTTTTATAAAGGCCATAACAAAGGAATATATGGGGTACAAACATTCTATATATACCCAGTATAGTACTGGAATGGTACAATATTTATGATCATGTTTTACAGAACCATTTAGCAACACAAAGTCCATGAAGAGATTACAGAGACTTATAGCAATAGTTCTAGTCTATTTTTTCTCAGTTGATAGTAATGTAACAGCATATTTATTAGCAAAATGTGTTGTACATTTTGAAAATTTGACATTAAAATAATAGGGAGACATAATTGTTTCATATATTTCTATTACTGGTATTAAAAATCAGCTGTTACAGCTGTCACTATCCGATGCCCCATTTTAGGATATTATTATAGGTTTTTAGGTGTTAGGGCTTGGTTTTTGGCTGGTCCGAGAACGCATGCTCATTTACCCCATTAGTTTTAGGGTTTGCTATAGGCCTACAATGTTTCTATCTAAGATCGGGTTTTCAGGAACGTAACCCAATTGTAAATCGAGGGAGACCTGTAATGGATGAAATTTACCGTCAGCAGAATATAAACAGACTACAGTATAGTACAGTATTTAACCAAACTTAACAGAAGCATCTGGTACTGAATTGTGACCACGACTATTATGTATTGTGACTCCAGTGTGTGGTAGTGTTTGGAGAACCTTATACAGCATATAGCTAATTATTATGCTTATTGGTTATTCAGGTATGTAATATTTCTTATCAAGTACTGTAGGCTTTATATACCCAGTGAAGAGGATTAAAAACTCAAAGTAATATATCCTAAATGTCAACTTATATTTGTAGGAATAAACGGGAAGGATGCAGTATCCGCGCATACAGTCGTCTTGTTTACGTAAGTCGTACACTTGCGGTTACGTTCCGGTCTATTTTGACTGCTTTTTCTGTTATTTGCCCCCTGCTGGCAATATATATGATGATGACAATAATCATGGAGGGGCAAAGTAATCATGGAGGGGCTTTGCCCCTCAAACTATTATTGCATCCCACGGCAGTCAAAATATACGGGAACGTGATCTCGAGCATACGAGCAATGTAAACAAAGCGGGCGATACGCCCGAATACTACATCCTTACCGAATAAAGAAAGGAAGGCCAAGAACATGGTAGAAAATCCTGTAGTGTCGTCATTCAGGACAGATTTATTAATTTTATCTAAATATTAGTCATAGGAGCTGCATAATACTAGTGTACTGAACTATACTAAATGAAACCTTAAGCTTATGTATAATTCTTACTGGCCTAAATAGGGAAAATAGAGAAGTTACTCTCCTACTATTAAACAGAAAAATAAATGGCACTGTTTTACAAAATAAATTATTTATCTCCAACATAACCACACACTGATGAAGCGTGGCACGTTATGCATGTATATACAATTGTAAAATACCTGTCATGTACCAGTACAATATATAATTATATTATATATATATATGTAAACACAACTACCATACAGTAACAAATCAGCTTATATGTAAGGCTTAGCTAATAGCTACAATAAATTAGTTTATTATGAGATTTATATATAAATAGGCCTACAATATCAACCAACTGTATCAAAATAGATCATACGTGTATCAACCCTTCCCTGGTACTTTATAAATATATAACTATTGTAGGCTAGAGAATCTAGAAGTCAACTTTCATATTCTCAATCTCCAGTATAATATTATTTGTGGTATTAAACATAAAATGTATTTCCCCTTTAAGTGCACCATACCAATATACCATTTCCCCCTTTACTTTAAACTATTAAAAAAGTACCCGGTATATACTGTATATTTATCTGTTCAGCAATAAATAATAAATGTACAGTATTCACATTGTCTGAACAATTACAATTTATTTTACAAATATATATTAAACTGATATCTAAATCTTTTGCTACTTGTATCTATGGTAAGCTTGGCAAGAATACCGGTACAAGAGATCAGTACACGTACTGGAAATATGAATACAGTATACTCAAAATACAGTTTATTTATTCTGACTACCAAGGCATGAAGTTCAATAAAACTTGAAATCTTACAAAAACCTATAGGACAACTAAACTTTGCTGGGTTAAAGAGTAAAAGCTTTCTATGGAGCTGATCTGTATGGCTAATAATTATTCTAGTTATAAATTTTGCAACCTTGGTTAATTTGCGACCATAGCTACGGTACCGTACAATACATTAATGTACAGTACCATATACCGGTACTTTTTTTCTTCTATATTCCAACTACTCCCTCTCGGGCATAGGCTGAGAGCCTTTACACTACACCGCTGAACACGGTAAAGCCTGTGAGGTCTTGTTCCAGTCTAGGGAGTGAGACATGCGAAGCACCCCGACTCAAAGCAACTCCATCTCTGAAGCCGCTTCGCCTCCGCGCTTCACCGTCTCATCCCCCCACACTCGGACCCTCACTCTCAGAACGCCACCTATTTAGCAATTAACTCACTAGGCATTGCCCCCCTTTAACATATTTTGAATATGGGAATATTCATACAATGCTATTTAATCAGGGAACAATGAGGGTATTTTTTTGGCATTTCGGTGTGCTGTGGTAATGCACTGAAACTAGGTACAGCACAAATTCCATTCCAATAATATCTTCCCATTGACATATTGGGATTCGAACCCGGGTCCATTGGATTACCAGTCCAGTGGCAAGACCACTCTGCCACACCACACCTGTATGTAGTTTCACAATACAGTACTGTAATAGTAGTTTGCTCTACTTTAGTCAGTAGTACATATGTGTTTCATTGGTTCTTATTTTGTTTTCCTAAGAAAAGCATATACAGTATATGTATAGCTGTAGATCTGAAGAATTATAATAAGCTTTATCTAAATTAGTTACTAGATAAAGTAAGGAATAACAGCTGTAAATCATAGAAGGCAGGTTCTAGATTAGCTGTAGAGTAAGTATGGTATTGAATATCCAATCCAAATTCATAACAATTATGGGATCTTATTTGTCTTGAAAGTAAGACACCAGAAATATTATAGAACATGCAGTGGTAAAGGCTGTGTTAGTGGGCGCACCTGTGTTTACATGACGTTCATGTCTACTTATCCAATAGGCAGAGCTGTTATGTGCCGCCTGCAGGCAACATATATAATGATGACAATAAGTCGCAGGGGGGGGGAGACGGAGCCTCCCCTCAAACTATATTGTGTCCCACGACCGCTAACAGAACTCGTACCTCAAAATTAACCCAACAGCTGGCCGTGGGATACAATATACAGTAGGTTGAGATCCCCTCACCTCCCTGTGAATTATTGTCATAATATATGCCAGCAGGGGGCAAATAACAGCTGGCCGTGGGATAATTAGTCGCGAACAGGGTGTCAAATGACGCTGTTTTTTTTAGTGATAACGCAAATTAACTTTTTGTATAATGATAACAAAAACTCCCCCAACCCCCTTTTTTTTAAGAAACAAAAAAGGTAAATTGACATAATTTTGGTCTCCATATTTTCCATCTTGATTGCAGGAAATACTGTTTTAGACACCTAAATTCTCAAAAAAATCACGGGGGGGGGGGATGCCCCATGACCCCCTAGAGCTCGCGCCTTCGCCGCTCCGTCGCGATATAATGATAACAAAATAATAAACCATAATGATAACACAATTCATATTTTGTGGATTGACACCCTGCGCGAATGTAACCATAAACATCGCATAAACACAGATACGCCCACTAATACAGTACAACTCTTACCCATGCACTCTGTTATCTGTATCTATTCCTGTGGGCTATGGTCTACAAGAATAGCTACCGTAAAAACAGATAAACTTCTGAAAACGGACAGGAAGGTACTGTACATATATTTCGGCCATTCTGGAGATACAGTACTGTAATGAGCCACAGACTTGGGAAAATGGATCGATACTAGGCCTATAATATTACTAAGGAAATACCGGTACACTTCATAACAAAAAAAATCTGTACCGTAATATTGAGCAATTTTCCCATAATTGTGGCTTATTACATTTTATCCAGAAATGTCTGAAGTTATCTCCCTGTCCAAAGTTATCCTATATTACCGATACCAGTCCTTACTCTTACTTTCCTCTAAAAGATCACAATATTCCACTTGCTGAGGTTTGATGCCAACTTAGTAACTCTATGGTATGTTATTTAGTTGTAACACAGTAACCCTGTTTAGTCCAATGTACTGTATATAGTACAGCCTATGTCTAGAATTACCAGCATGTAATTACTTTTTTTTAAAACTCGGTTTGATTGAAGAACTTCCAGTCCCATATAAAACTTTTTTATCATTACCGAAAAACGTACAGTTTGCCGCACATTATATTCCGGTCCTCAATATCCCAGTAAAATCTTAATTTGGCAGCGTGCAGCCGCCTCCCTCAGTCTACCCCCTGAGTCATAGAAGGTAGGAGGTGGGTGCAGCACAAATAAGTTAAGATTTTACTGGGATATTGAAGAACGGAATATGTACAGTAAACTGTATCAGTATCTCTGTTACTCTGTAAGAGAAAAAGGAGGTGATAACTCTAAGTTCTCCAATAATATATGTATATGCAGCAATATTAACCCTCTTTATGCCAAATTACAAACAAAAATAAAGCTCTTTGGCCCAGCAAAGTACCGGTGAACCCGATCCTAACTTTTTTTTAGCCTCCAACCCTGGCCAGTGACTAGTAACTTTGTACACTAAATTTAAGCCTGTATCAGTCGTCTTTCTCTAGCAAGTTCGGTGGGGTGCACTTCATAACAGCCAGCGCCCCCTTAACCATGAGGCCCAGCCAGTAGATCTGCGGCGCCAGGATCAAAAGACATGAAAGATGGCACGTCATGGGTATGGATGCTAGGCCCTGGATATGCGACGGGGCTACTTTCTGCTGGCTTAGGTAAACAGCGTACATCACAGGAAACATTGCTACGCGGCACATCGAAAACACTGTCATCATCAGCAGGCCGTTGACAATGTATATCCGCGATTTCTTCTGCCCGAATCGGCTGAGGATGACCCTGGCGTTGACGAAGGGGGTCGAGAGCTCCGTGCAGAAGAAACACCCAACGAAAAAGTGACCCATAGGCGAGTGGTAAACTAAGGCGGGAAAGAGAAGTGTGACGATAGTTATATGGTGGACTATCATCAGGACGTCTTTCTTGAAATATGATACTAGGGACTTGACGAGGCCAGTGGACGGGCCCGTTTTAGCAGCGGAGTGGCTCTTGTACATCGCCCACAGGTCATAGATAAAGTAAGCCGTCCCGATGGAAGAGTAATAGATAGCCAGTGGATATTGGTTTCGCATAACATCGTTCCAGCAAGCCTTTACTGTTAACACACCCACAAAGCTACAAGCTACCCCCTGCACGCCCGAAACAAAGCTCTCCGCTATGTGGGCGCGATGGGCGTTTGAGAGGTGGTTAGTTCGTGTCCACATGCGCAGAACGCTGGCAATCAACAGGTAAAGGGCAAACCAGGCTATTAAGGCATAAACACCCACGGCCATCTGAGTCTTTATGGCCTGCATCTTATTTCACCGCCACAACCACCGCTCCTCCGCCACAAAGTTAGTATTAGCCACTTAATAATTGCATCAACTCCCACCACGTCAGCTGACAGGCCAAGTTTGTTTACCTTCAGTCAGCCAAGGTCTTCTACGGGGAGAATATACCTTTAGTGTTTATGTGGTTGCCATCTTGCATTATTCAGACTGCTTTTGGTTTATGCGTAGGCCTATTCGACTAATTCATTTCCATTTCATATGGTATACGTGAATAAAAAATACATATATTACATCTGTAAGAAATATTACATGATCAACCTTCCCTTGAGATGCAGATAGATTGCAACTCAAGGTCCGTTTGACCAGTGCTATACAAAAAAGATGACGGCATTCTCCCTTCCCCAAGTGTCGTCTGCTCCTCTCACCTGCTCGTTGATTGGTCCAACACGAAGGCTGAGCTCAAACCGACCAATAATAATCCAGATTGTATTGTGAGATAGAATACTTTCATTATTCTATTTCGCAATGAGTGCCCAGTTTTGGCAGTGGGCAGGGACTATCGATGCTATTTTATTGCTAGATGAAGTCATTGGTTATAAATTATATAACAAAACATGTAATGGCTAAAGTTAATATTTATGAAGTCCCGCCTTTTTTAAACCCTTTGTTCGATCAGATCACGCACATAACAGAAGGCCTCTCTCTCTCTCTGATGATGATGATGACGATGGCTATAGATAAGTAGGAGATTAGAGAGTTTTGGATAGAGGAGGAATAAGTTGAGAAATAGGAAGTAGCCTACAGTAAAAGATAAAAGTACTTGGGCTCAACCAAGTTGCTCCATTGTCTATTTAATTGTCGAGATTCATTTGGTGCAAGCACTTTAGGCTAAGCTTCTATTGGATGGCTGGTGAGGGAGTTCTTCCTGTTGCTATGGTCTTCTTGTATTCCACTGACAGCTCACAGTAGGTTTTCTCCAGCTCGCTGGCAGTTACCGCCAAGGCCAAGTCGTTGTCTTCATCTCCATCATCTTCTTCGATCTCCTCCACGTCGACTTCTCCCATGGTGGACTCGGAGTATACTCAGACGACACAGAGGAGGCTGCCACCGGATGGTCAATGTTGGCTGGTAAGAGGTTGATGCTGGTCCTAAGATGTTGACAGGTGATGGAGGTGGTGATGCATGCAGAGACTGTTGTATGCGGTGGTGGAGGTTTTGAAAGAGGCTTCTGGAGGTTCAGTCGCTTTCTCGGGTGACTTCTTGGGCTCATAGCCTGAGTAGGAATGAGGCTGGGTGGTGAAGATGGTCCTGGAAGAGGTGGGATGATGATGGGAGGGAGTTTGTTTGCCTTCAGGAGAGTGTAGGAAGATACTCCTGAAGCAGCTTGTGACCCCCTTTGCAGAGGCTCACTGCATGTAGTTGTGACAACAACCTGGACCAAATCCGGGTGTTTAACACAACTGACTGCTGCTGTGGCTTGGTGGTAGTCCTCCCTCTTACCTTTTCTACCATGTCTTGAACCCTTCAGGATCTCTCCATCAGGGCCCATGACATTGATGGCCTCATATCTCTCCTTCTCTCTTGATGGTGAAGGACACCCTCTCATTGGTGGCAAGAGAGGGCACAAGATGGAGAGGATTGGGTTTGGAGATGCCAGTGGAGTGAACAAAAATGTCCCCTCCACTGTAGGCCTATAGGTGATAACTGATAAAACCACACCCCTTTTTGGCATTAAACCACTTGGCCAGTGAGTTTGGTGGTGGCACTGGGAGTCTCAGCAGGCATGCTGATTGGCTGGCTGATCTCTCTCTCCCTCTCTCATTTATTATATAGAGCATTTTTAGGTCAATATTTACGAGTCACACCACAGCTGGGATCTCATTTTTAACGGTAGTTTTGGGTTCCTATCATTCTATGCTTCATTGCTATATACTTTTTATCCACCGGATTTTTTTTTTTTTTTTTTTTTTTTTTTTTTTTTTTTTTTAGCATTAACCTAACCTAACCTAACCTAACCTAATAGCCCCCAAATACATTTAGGTTAGGTTAGGTTAGGTTTTTAGGTTAGGTTAATGCTAAGAAAAAAAAAAAAAAATCCGGTGGATAAAAAGTATATAGAATGAAGCATAGAATGATAGGAACCCAAAACTACCCTTAGAAATGAGATTCCAGCTGTGGTGTGACTCGTAAATATTGACCCATTTTTATACAGTTCACAGGGTACTGTACATGACATGTTATGGCTTTTTGTCATTTAATAAGTAGCTAGAATTACGGACAGAATTATGGACATGTTGAGCGAATGGAAGATGAAAGGTTTACAAAGAGAATATGTGAGTAAGATACAAGGGCCAGGGGAGGTAGAGGGGTTTGTTTGTTTGTTTGTTTTGTAGATGTTTAGGTGACAATCACCACGGTCGATCTGGGGATCCGCCGCTGATGAGCTCGTCCTGGAATCTTTACGACTCTGAATCTTACGATTCTGTACAGGACTGAACATGCCATTTTTTATCGGCAATAGCTCAGAGAAGAGTGTTGAGAGGGGAGAAGGGGTGTTGGAGAGAGAGGAAGGTGTTGGAGTGGCTTTGTTATGTGTGTTTTGTCTGTATACATCGTCAGGATGTCCCCTGACTGGGTGCAAGCATGTTTTCACATGCTAGGACGTACTACCGCACCCACTAAATGTCCGCCGTGGCAGGGATTCGATCCCGGGTCTTTCAGATTCACACGCGAGCGTGCTCACCACTTGACCACCACGGCCCCCACTTGACCACCACGGCCAAGGAAGACCTCCATTGAGATGGAGAGAATGTGTAGTACAAGCATTGGAAGATATAAGAATGACTATAGGCTATATCAGGCAAGAGGGTTGCTAGACTACTCGGCCCACGGGACAGCTCGGCCAGGACAACTCGGCCAACGGCGAGACAGCTCGGCCCAGTAAAAACGAGACAGCTCGGCCCACGGCGAGACAACTCGGTCCAGTAAAACCGAGACAGCTCGGCCCCGAGTTAATTGCGAGACAACTCAGCCTTTCACAACCCTTATTTGCTTCGACAACATAAAAACGGTATAGATGGCTATATTGATAATTTTGGAATCGCTATGTCCCTATCTATTTATGTATCTATCCTAAAGAAAACTGAGAGTTTTGCACAAAAAAAAAAAAATACATCCGGTGGCAATTCAACTCCCACCCTTTCAATATCTGAGGCAAGGGTATGAACACATTGTTTTCCTTCCCTCAAACCTTCGCCACGGACAGCTTTGAATATTTCTCTCATCACCGTTAATTTAGAAGAAAAACTATCAGACGGCATATACAGGTATGACCTCTGTTGACCATATCAATCCATGATTTGTTTACAGATACACAGTTCGCTGCCATGTAACCTAAATCAGGATATTTTATAGAGAATTTCCTCACAACATAGCCACCTACAGTATATACAAGGCCTGTTCTTCTATAATTGTACTAGGTGATTTTGATGAATTGTTACATGCTCCTACGCAACTATTTTCACCTTCATGCAACTCATCAGACAGCTCGTCAGTCATATTATCCATTTCAAAGTCCATATCCTTGAATAGCAAGCTAGTTGGGCAAATTTCTAGGCCCAGTTCACGGTCATAGGAGTTTGGTGTCTCTGGAGTTGCACCTGACACCACCCCATAAATAACACACTCATCATTATCAGCATGTTGGCTAATGTTGCATTTGTCACTGATCAGGGCGACTTCTCTTCCTAACAAATATTTTTTCAGTCTATATTTAAAGTGGACTGAATCTGGGTGATCCTGAGGTCCACTCATTTGCCTGATGCACCCAAAGAAATGTTCTAGGAAATCTTGATTTAGTCTTCGGGTCATTATATAATCAAGCTGATGACTGTTCTTTAACATAGCCATTAATCCTATGAGTGAATTGCAAGATGATAATATTCCTTTCTGAAAGGAATAGAGTGAGCTTGACACAGAGTTACATACTCTCATGGTGCTCACTGTGTCAATCATACTTGTCTGTTCATCAAAATACATTATATATCCACAGCGAAGTTTCTTATCACCATAGTTGGAGGAATTCATGACGTCAAACCAGTTATCTGCTAGTAAGATGAACTTAGCCGTTTCTTTCCAGTTTTTAGACTCCAGAACTCCTTTCTCGCCTAAAAACATGATTGAACTTGCACAGCTCTCTGACAACAACTGTGTTGCATATTTCACACGTTGTCTTTACTGACCAGTGACTGTGAGGTGAATATCACTCACTTTGTAAGCTAATTATCCATATTCTGTTTTGGTATTGAGCAGCATTACGTGAATGCATGCAGCAGAAACTATATCTCCGTTCTGCAACTCAACCCCTGAATCAATAACATTATTCCTGATTAGCTTTAACAAATGAGGAACATCAGCAAATACAAAAATGTCTTTATCAGCCACTGGATTTTTGAAAGACATTTGATTATGTTTGAGAGGATCTATACCAAATTGTTTCCATACACGGAGATTGGTAGTTCCTAAATCGTGCACTATTGCAACAACTGGGTAGCCTGCTAACTCTATTCTCTCTATCAAATATGTCAATATATTTTGCACGTTTGATTGATCAAAGTCAAAATATATTGGCTGTTTCCACTTACCTACAAGGCCTCTCAACATAACTACCTGGACACTTTTGTGTGGTTTATACAGTGTGTCTGTACCTTTGTCGTAGCTCCATTGTTTTGCAATACTCATCTCATCGAAAGATATGACTGCCAGCTTTTCTACCGAATCTAAAGTTTCAGACTTGAACTTCATAAGTGACAAGACAGGTGATAAAAGACCAGGTTCACATAACACATGTTTTGCTGTCTTTTAATGTGCTCACAGATGGCAAAGGAAAACCTTTGACATATTTTAGATATTTGTAACAATTTAGACTCAAGCTCCGTAGTGTAATTGCAGATGATATATCCTATTCTGGCCAAAACTTAGCGTTTTTCTTTTTACTGATGAGAATATCTAGCATCTGTGTTTTAGTGAACAAAGGTTGTAGTGCATCATCGACTTTCTGTTGCACTTCGTGTATGACCTGATTTTGTTCCTCAGTAGTTTTCTGTTTCAAGGACAACTATTGATCACGCCAAAGCTCTACCTCTTTTTCCAACTTCTGTATTTTCTTATGCAATTCATCATGAATAACTTTACAATCTCTACAGGATCTCTTGCCATCTTGCAGGACAATAGACTTGCCACGTCCTACATTATAGTTGGATTTTGACTATCTACAGTGTTTCTGTATATCACTGTCTCTACCTCTAAGCTTGGGCTATAATTACTCGGCTTAAGATATCGATCATGTAGCATTTCTTCTGCAGTTCTCTTTAATCCAAGAGTTGCTGCTCTCCCAGTTCTCCTGCTGGACATCTCTGTTGGACTGGCAACTGAAACAATGATACTGATATATATTATAAATTGTCTAACCACAATATCTATTCACAGTTGTAATTCAATAACAACCTTAAACATAATATATATATATGTTTCTAATCTCTCAGTGGGGTTCAAACCGCCGACCGTCAGGACGATAGCCGACGCTTTAATCAACTACACCACGGCAGTGGTGTAAAGCGTCGGCTATCGTCCTGATGGTCGGCGGTTCGAACCCCACTGAGAGATTAGAAACATTTAGTGGCTCACGTGTATTTGTGATATATACTCTCTATATATATATATATATATATATATATATATATATATATATATATATATATACCGTATAATAATTTGTACATTATGAGAGATACTTATGCCTAGTACGATAGTAACCACTATTAAAAATCCAGTTAAAACTAGAATTTGTATGATCAAGGAAAAGAAGTACCTGTAGCGTAGTATGGAGTGGGAGGAGTAAATATTGTAATTAAGGGACCAAGGCGGTCCTCTAATTACAGATTATACTCCTCCCACTCACTAATACTCTAATTTGTGTTACTGCTTCACCTATTGTATATTATTATTATTATTATTATTATATATACCGGGTATATAATATAATATAATATAAATAAGGGTGATATAGATGAGGTATTAAAGCTAAAGAACGGCGACATAACCGCTCAAATGGTTTCAAGTTAGATAAGTTTAGATTTAGTGTGTGTGCATATCGCTAGAAAGACGAAGATGAGATAATATGATAGGTGTTTAAGTGGATGAAAGGTATCAATAAGGGAGAGATATTAAAGCTTAATAACGGCGAGATAACCCGTTCAAATGGCTTCAAATTGGGGAAGTTCCGCTTTATAAAATATCTAGGTAATCTTCGTGTGTTTTAATATACAATCAATCAACATAAACTTCATAACAATTATATATAGTTATAATACAATACCTCCAATTACAATATACAGTACACCTACCACACCTTAATAATTTTCATAGTTTCACCTAAATAATGTTCTTAGTTGTGTAGTATAGCATAGCTAACAATAGATAGCCATAATTGTGATATTATACTTTATCGGGTACGGTACGTAATATATAATTACAATAAAATAAATACACAGAGTATTGGTATTTTCTATAAGAAACACAAAATGCTTAGAATTATAAGAAAAATTCACCATGTCGCTAGCCTACGATTGATACTATCTTAATCTCAAAATTGCGTAATGTATGTTGTTTGCACAACACACTAAACACAATATATTGCTTACCATTTTGAAGACAGAGTGACGGTACAGCTTCTTTCTTCAGGAGTCTCTTGTTCTTTGGACTTCCAATACCAAGTAAACGACTTTTCATATCATCAACTAAGTCATCTTTGGTAAAGTGGACAGAACAAACAATAGCATGCTCTGGATTCACGACATCAGCTCGGCGACACAAGTGTATCCATATTTTCCTTTACTGTTCATCTCTTGGAAATCGATAATATCTAATGTTTGTACCTGCTGTCTTAGGTGTGCTGTGTAAGTGGATCCTGGGTGTGACAGAGATCTGCCTTGTGTGGGCCGATCGGCTTTTTGTAGACTCCCATTTCTTAAGTTCTTATGTCCCATCCCCACATCCCCACCTGGGGTCATCAATGGAGATTCACACCTATATGACAAACTAATAATTATTCACACCTTCGTGAAAAACTTATAATTGTTCACACCTTTATGAAAATCTTATAATCATATCTTAGTGAAACTTGAGGGTGGGTTTACCGTAGCCATTTGTCATTGGCCATCTGTAAATTGTAGATATTTACCAGTGAAATACAGTACAACAAAAATAATAAATAATATTAATAATAATAATAATAATCATCATAATAGTAATAATAATAATAATAATTGTTATGCCCTGTTTTTCTACAGGTTTAACTTGGGTAATGTGAGTTCTAATTGACTGGGTATATAAGGCTGCATGCACAATACAAGATATGAGGAATAGAGAACACAAAGAAACACATGGTAGCAAGTTACACGATCACGTTTATTGATATACCACTGCAGAATACTTGTGTAAGACAATATAATAGAATCGAACAACACTAGCATAAGTGGATCTGGATGGAGCCTAGTCTCCCACTTCCAACGTTCAGGTATTAATCTTCTGATCACTGGCTTTGATTTAACAGGTTTATATACCGAAGACCATCAATGTTACTTACAGAATCATATTCACTGTTAGATTTCTTACTGGTAGCTCTGGTGCACAAGTAGTAGTTCACAGACTAGATTAGACACGCGTATTTTAGAGCACGGGAATTCTAGTAATCTCAGGGGGTACTGATCTAAGTTTTCTATTCTTGTCTCAGAAATACATAGAACGCAAATCAGTGGGCGAACCTTCAGATATTACTAGGGTTTCCTTCTAGGTAATAATATCTGGGGCATATGGTTGATTACGAGAGTTAGTATCGCCTGTTAAATAATGAACACTGATACGCTTAGCACTTCCTAATTGAATGGTTATATGAATTATACTGGGGCAAAGAGATAGCCACTTCGTAGAAATATTAATTAGTGAATCTCTAAACAGCACAGTAATATGTAGTACTGCTAAAGGGAATCTTAGGTAGCATCTGATGGGTCTGGTCCTGGTTATCTTGCGTCCGTGATGTTGGGGGCTAACGACTGGTTCCGCGGCCGTCCAGGGGGCCCATATGTGTGAAGTTCTTAAATACGTGGGCAGGTCCTTCTATCCAAATCTGCCACGGAGTCTGCCGGCTCTGGGATCTCACTCCGGAACAACACAAGGGCAGAGCTAGAAGTTAACTGCAGGGTAGTGACCCCTGGTTGGTGTCTAGCTTTCAACTGATTTGACTGGGGGCGGGAGTTAGATTTATAGGCTCGGTTCTGGACCCTGTAGACAGTAGGGATCTCGAGTCTTATGGACTTAATTGAGCTCTCAATAGATATGGGGACTAGGTAAGATGGTATTTACTGTTGTGGCACATGGTTATAGGAAAGCCTTTATATTTTCATATAACTGAGCCTTAGTAAGAGGTACTATTTTGGCTATACTGGAAGTATTTAGGGGAGAGAGACTGGATCTACTTTGCGAGGAGGATGGGGACAGCTGTGATAGGAGCGTCTCTCTAGATTGTTCAATCTTCATTCTATGGTATAGCTGAGGTGCTAATTTAGTGATCAGAGCATGCAAGAAAGGTAAATGGTTTATTGTGAGTTAATAGAGGTTAGTAAAGGTGTTAGTCATGCATGGTTAGTTCATTGATAGGAAGAATTCCTGTGCTACCTGGCAATGACTCGAAAGTCAAAACAGGGGCCAGGTATACCTCCGCGGGGGTGGGGGTCTCCCTCCTCGGGTGGGCAAAAAGGGGGAGCTGGGCGCCCTCTCTCTGTGATAGTCGTCCGGCGGCTGTGGCTAGGGGCTTGCCATATCACCAGTGTTTGTAATAACCCTCTGTGTATGAGACAGATGTGGGTGTCCTTAATACCAAAACCGAAGGTGCCTTAGCTAGCTGGTTTTACTCGGCTGGTTGTTAATTGTAGGGTTTGCTGGATGTGGTGGAGACTGGGTTGCTAACTCTGCCACATTTATCTGGAAGTATGGCAATAGAAGTTAGTTACTGGCGGGGCGGCTAGCCTCGCACCGACGACCATTGGGTGCAGGGTTGTGAATGTGTTGTAAGAGAATAGATGGCATGCAAGGGGCTAGTAAAGTTCTAATGTTGTTCTGGCCTACTAAGTGAAGGTAGGCTGGATAGGAGTATATATATAAAAGGTTGGAGAGCGTTAGCAACGGACAATTCAAGGATCTTCAAGAGGTATGAGAGAGAGGCTAGGTCGGACAAGAGTCGAGAAGCGCGGGTGTCTTAATGAGAGGGGGGGGGGGGGAGAGTTCAAGGGCTACAGGGAAATTTTGCTCCTAAGGTCCCTGGGCGTGGGGGTGGCATTAGGCTACAATTGATATGGAAGTTTGAAAAGGCAGTAGAATACGTTAGCCAAATGCTACCGGGGAATGCAACTAGGGGGTGGTATATGAGTCTGGAAAAGATAGAGTTATGTGATCAGTCCGAGGGTTATGGATATTATTAGTTGGGCCTGGGAACTGCGTTTTCTATTAAATATAAATATACCAACAACAGCGGCAGTTCGTAGGGGTACTTAGTTATTGTTTCGGGGTACTTATGACAGATACTGGTAACCAGGTTATCTTATACAATCTCTGGTTGGGGTAAGAGGTGTAAGACACGAAGTAAATTGGCGTAGTGTGGACTGTGGATACGAAGGAGGCAAGGGGAAGACGTATGACAATTGTGGAAAGTAAATGGAAAAAGGTGAACACAATGGCGGATAAAAATACTTAACCTAAGGATTGCATACATCGATGAACGATGACATTATAGTCGTTGTCCTAATAAGGTGATGAAACCTGGTTGATCTGTACTTGGCACAATACGACACAAGGACACTGCCGCTATGTCGCATCAATGCTGGTGGCAGTTAATATTATAGACTTAGTTACTAGAGGAACAATGCAAGGGGGTGACTGAGCACGGGTTACACATATCTATACTCGTCATGGAAAATGATATAAGAGGTCTAGGGACAAGCGTCGGTGTTTGAACTTCTAAGATATATAACATCTACTTCTCGGATGCAAGAACATACATAGATATAATTATGGCTGTCTGATGTGTTGGCATTGGCTCAACGTCGGGACAGGCATGGGTGTTTTTAATATGAATGTATATTCCTGTTCATCATCTTTGTAGTTAATAAGTGTAGGACACGAGGGGGTTAGTGTACGTGAGGTGTGGAAAATGGTCGGTTTAGAAAAGGTAAACGGGTGTGTCCTGGAGCTGTTTAGCCCTGCGGGCTTGGGCCTGTCTGGAATGGCGGGCTCGGTCAGCTGGTCCTTTCGTTCTGTGGACCATTCTTCCGGGTGTTTCTGTGTGGTGTTCGCTCGTGGCTTCTGTGGTGGGCTTCTTGTTCTGGGGCATTTTAAGTACATCCGTGGTAGTACAGTGGGTTAGCGCGCGGGCCTGGTGGTGATGGTTGGGTCACTAACCAGGGTTCGAACCCCACCCAAGGTATCTCAAAACCTGTGGGTTTTTAGGGGGGTTAAATTCCCTTCAGAGGTTCGTACCCCGCGCCAGGTACCAGGAAAAGTTGATCCTAAAGGTAGCCTGGGAATATTTCAGGAGACCATGAATTCCCTTCACACCCAGCATTTCAATATATATATGTAATATTATCTTTTGATTTGTAGACCACTGAAGATGACAACTGTGTGATGTCGAAACGTTTGGTAATAAAGTATGGAACTGCTCGTAGCGTACTTTGTTCTTCTATTCCTGCTGTATATATATATATATATATATATCTATATATATATATATATATATATATTACTATTTTTTGTTTTATGTATATGAAGTGCTTTGGGGGATAAAGCTCTTGTATACAGTTTATAACAAATTGGTACTTCTCGGTAATTGAGAGGTAATGTGCACATATGTCCATTAATGTTAAACACATGCTCGTTCCACGAAATAGTGTAACCCAATTGAAGACCAAGGGTTCAAAATTGACATAGCGATAGCTAGAACAAATATATATATATACAGTATATATATATATTTTATATATATATATATATATATATATATATATATATATATATATATATATATATATATATATATATATATATATATATATATATATATATATATATATATATATATATATATATATATATATATATATATATATATATATATATATATATATATATTTTCTTTCAGGCAGGTGAGATTAAAATAATAGGCACAGTTTGCATTATTGAGTTTTTTATTGATACTCTCAATTTTTCGTATAGTTTTTCTGGTATTTTCAGGAAGTTGGTAAAGGAGGTTTGCAAATGGTTCCGACGTTTCAATGGGCGCAGCCATCATTATCAAGGAGAAGTGAAGTTAGAACGAACGAACGAAATGTGAAGTGAGGCTCCACAAGTTGTGAAAGAAGAGTGGTATGTGACGAAGATAAAGTGTTGAAAAAAAGAAAAGTATGAGAGGTAAAAAAAGTTGGTGGGCTAACCACCTTGCTATTATTTCTTATGTTTATAAGTTTATTTTAAAATAAATTCCATCTCCCTGTTCTCCCAGCAAATGCCACCACTTGCTAAATGTTTAGAGGCTGTAACAACTACCAATATGCACCCCCTCTCATCCCCCCTGTTTTTAATTTTGAATTCCATGCATCCCCTCAAACAGACGGCCAAGCTGCACCCGTCCCCACACTCTGTGTCGCTCACATCTCAAACAATAAAACCCAGCTCATAATACCAATAATAATTACCAATAATTACCAATAATTAATTGCAATTAATCCACCCACTCTCCCTGCTTCCTCCCGACCATACCACCAAAACAGCTCCCGTCTTCATCCTCTGTGTTATCGTCCCACAGCAGATGAAGCCTGGGAGCAGCCCGGTAAGTAATGACCAGAAATTCAGCCACTTTATTTAGTCCGTCACACTACACAGAACCAATGTATCCCCGTATCACGATGGGTCCCCTGTCCGGGGTCCACCCGGGTGGACCCCAGGCAAGGGCACCACCAGCCCAGAGTAAAATCAATGTATGACCCCGTGTCATGATGGGTCCCCTGTCTGGGGTCCACCGGGGTGGACCCCAGGCAAGGACACCACCAGCCCAGAGAATTATTTTGGTAAAAAGTTAAAATTGATGATTGATAGTCAATAGTTGATAGCTGATAGCTGATAGTTGATGGCAGCCCATGGCTCCAGCAGTGCACCAGCTGGGGAGCATCGCCGCAGACTGTATCGAGAAGTGGTACTGTGGGAAAGTTTTGGTGAGGCACTGAGAGACCCACCTCAAGGTTGGTGCTACCTTAAGGGGTTCAATACTGGCACTCCAAACGGTATAGTCATGGGAGTACAGGCCGTGGCATGGGTTGCTCTACCACTACCACCCACCTGCATTGCCCCTGGTTTGTCACAATATTGGTGTCTAATTCGGTAATGTCATATAATATGTTAGATAGAGGTCAGTAAATTAGTGAGGTACTCTTGTGTATATTGGAATTGGTTCGTTATCTAGTACGTTCAGAGTTTTGCGAAACCAGGCATGGTTACGGTTATTGTTTCCCTCCATTAGCTCTAGATAGTAAGGGTCTTGTAGTAATGCTAGTTTTGCCCAGATATTCTTAGCTCTGTGGTAGAGTTTAACGTTCATAGCTAATACATTGCTCAGGTTGTGAAGTTGTTCGGTGTTTCTCATATATGGGTAGTGCTCGTTGTGCGCAAAGCGAAGTGATTTGTTTTGTATTATTTGGAGGTTTAGCATCTGTTTTTTGGATAAGCTCATGAGTGGAATGGCTGGATACTCGATTAGTGGCAGTATGTATGCTTTAACCAAGTGCAGTTTGATGTTCGATGGAAGACTATTGTATTTGTACAATTTAGTAAGTGCTCGATTTGCTTTATGCTTTATATCATGTACATGTTGTATTATGCCACTTTTTGTTAACTTCATTCCCAAGATTTTACCCTGATTGGTCTGATCCAGGAGGTCGCCATTTACAATGATGTCCTCCTGGACGTTTGTAGCCATTGGTATTATTGTAAATTTGTTTAAGTTGGTTTTTATTTTCCATTTGTTTTCAAAGCTGTTAATTTTATTTATTTCATCCGCCACTCTTTCTGCCATCATTAGTTTAGATTTTCCTCGATATGTTATTACCTGAGAGATGTCATCCGCATAAAGTATGTTAAAGCAGTCATTTGCAGGTTGTGGGATGTCTGCTGTGTATATTGAATACAGGATAGGGGATAAGATGCTTCCTTGCGGGACACCACTCTGCAGTTCAAATTCTGGTCCCAATACTTCACCCATCCCCACTCTCGCTGTTCTATCCATTAGAAAGTCACATATAGTCCATGAGCCAAGACCCGAATTTTGGGATATCGGTACCACCCGGGGTGACTAATTCTCTTAGGTGTTTTTAGCTTGCTACATGTCTCTAGTTTATGTTTTGATATGATAGCCCTTGCACATTGGTAGCTTAATGGTCGTTATCACTTCTTGAATAGACATACCCTACCGAAAATTCCGAAATTTTTTAAAATGTCAAATTTGGGGACAGGAATGCCTAAATGTCAACAAAATGCATATAGTAATTGTCACATTTAATACAAGTCCTGTAAATACACACTAAGCATGCCATGGGCTTGTACATACTATTATGGCAAATTACTACTCCTAAATATCATCTACGTCAGACTCGGAATCTGACTGTTGTGCCACCGGCTCTTCTTCAATAGCCTTGTTCTGACATGTCTGTAACCTGCACATGTCCGTGCATTTTAGACCATTGCTGAGGCAAGTACACTTAGGGAGTTCGCATGACCGCACACACTTGCAAGACAGTAGCTGCATAACAGCATCTGGTGCTGGTGAGCCTCGCATCCAGTTGACGGCAAGCTTACCGTCCTCATCTGTCATCCAACCGCAGTCTGTTGGGTTCGCAACAAATGGCTGGCTCTGAAGACTTCTCCTCCAGATCGCAGCCTGGTAGTTTGCACGCAGTGCATGCATGAAGAGGCAGTCCTCACAAGGAGGGAGTTGACTTGACTCTACCTCTCCACGTCTTGCACAGAACAGCTCATACCGAAGCTTGTTTACCTTAGTTGTGTGGGTAGATGGTAGGTACATGTGGCAGGTGATTTCCTGTAGCTTCTCAAAGAGTTCAGGAGACACTTCCCATGAGCGTCCAAGTTCGTGAAAAGCATGCTGGTATGTCTTGTCCATCTTCACCTGCTTGAGTGTCGTCATCTTCCCTCGGCCAGCGAATGCACTGACGGTATCACAGCCTGTAAAGGCATGCATACCAATCAATGAATCACACACGCTGCCTCCCAGTGTGCGGCTCAGTGTGGTGATATCCAGGAATCTTGTCCGGTTCTTCGTCCCGCACTTCTGGAACAGATGGGATGGGATCTTGTGGCACATGCCAAGACACAACACCATGACGTCTGTATCTTCTGCAGTGATGATGACAGACTTGTTCCCAGATTCTGCTGCATGAAGTGCATGGAGAAGAAGGCGTGTGTCTGCTTCTTCTTGAGTTGACTTAAGCTCAGGAGCCTCTTCCCACTGCTCTTTGGTGATCTTGAAGCAGCGCTGCTCACATGTGACATACAGCTCCTTGTCCTTGAGCTTCTCCCTGTGCTGTGGTGCCTTCCATTCTTCTACCAAGAACTTGATAAGACTTGCCTTGTTGGAGGAACTACCGAGTAACTTTCTCCTCTGCTGGATGTTGTGCCCAGGTTGAATGTTCTTGAAATGAATTCCTGTGCCTGCACTTCTTTTGGCTCGTTCTGCATCCTTGATGGATGTCTCCTTGTAGATATCAAACACAACATCAATGCGCCTGCTCTTAGCACCTTCATGAACAGCGTGACTCAGTGCTGTACCTGCAAGCTGTGAAAAAGTTTTGTCGTTTCCCTTCAGTTTGTGGACCAGGCTCATCCCATCAATTATGGTAGCAGAGGGCTCGGGTATCACTTCTGCAGGAGAAACATTCCTCTCTAACTCCTTTGCGAGGGCAGCCTTGTTGGTCTTGCGGAGAGACCCATCACCGCTGGCAAGTGCCCAAGGCAAAGGCCCCAGGGGATGAGCCAAGACATCACTCATTTTGAGCTTTCTGTTCTCGGCAACAAGGATCATCTGGCCAAATAGGTTCCTGTCAGCCTTTAAGATAACCTCCTTGGCATGGTCTTGTGAGCGTGGCTTCATTCTGATGTTAGTGAATGTTCTCAGTTTCGTCTTCGTCATCGTGTCATGAAACTGTATAGTTGGCGTATCGATCTCCAGGCGCTCTTCCTTGAAGGCTTGATATGCATCCTCTCCTATTCTGTAGGCCCCTAGAAGGTCTTTGACAACTTCTGGTGGTGCCATAGTCGCAGTTGACAAACTGACAAGATCTTCTTGCTCTGCGTTGAAGGGGTTCAACCAGCTGGTCTCCATCAGTTGAACTAAAGATTGGACATCGGCCTCATCTCTTCTAATCCTGGGCATCTGTAGGTCTGGGTGGCTGAAGTCAGTATACTTTTGGCCTACTACCATAGTCCTGAGCTGCCTTAAGTACCTGCTGCGATACTCCGATGTCAGGTAGTACCTGGCGACAGCTCCGCCTTTCAGGCTGAAGCCTTTTGTGCCCCCTGGTGTCTGGGTGTCTTTGTTGATCGTCTCTTCGATTGTCTGGTCCACAGGGATCCGTCCAAAGGGATTCTTGCTACCGATCTGGACCGAAAAGCCACCTTGCATGAAGTGTTCATGGACCTCTGGGTGTTCAATGGGCAGTCGAGACATCAAGGCATAGTAGTAGGTTAGGAACCGGGCATAGTTCACTTTGTCATAGGCAAAACACCACGGTATCATCTGTCGGATTGCTCCTAGGTGGAGCATCCAGTTGCCTTCTCTGGAGGCTCGAATTAAGTCCAGCATGATCTCAACCATGTCCAGGTATGACATCCAGAATGCTGAGAGGTTGTGTTCATCTCTGAGGGTCTCAAGATAAACTTGGAAAAGCTTCATGATATGTGTGCATGATTCACTCTCCATCAGCTCTTGAAAGAGTCCCTGAGACACATTGCTGTGAAAGCTGTTGATGTCCTTCAGTGTTTCATCTAGATGGTGTATGTCCCTTGAATGGTTTCTTCTAGCCATGAAAGGAAGCCTTTCCATGCAAGCCTCATCAGTGCTTCATACACGAGCTTGTGTAGTCTCACTGCTCTGTTGTACCTCTTGCCGTTCATCACTCCTGACACTGATCCTTCTGCGATGATACCTGATTCCACACACAGATCTCTAAGACCTGCATCTTGAAACCTCTTTCCTATGGTGGAGATGAGATTACAGATTGTGTGGAAGACGCCCATCCTGATGATAATGTTCTTGAACTTCTCTTGTTTCCAGATAACTTCGGCAGCTTTGGCATAGAGTGCTTGATCAAACACGCACACAATCTTGTTAAGCTGTAAGGACTGCATGATAGCATGCGTTTGTTCCAAGATTTCATTAACGGTGGACATTTCTGTTGCGGGAGCATTGATAGTGGGCAGGTAGCTTACAGTGTCCTGAACCACTGCAATGTCTCTGCGCATTTTGATGTTGAACCCAGTCCAACTGCTGATGGACTGGTCCTCATGGTCTGACATTCGAGTAAGAAGCCAGATATGGTTCTTTGTCTTTGAATCCTGGACTTCCTTGGTAGTGTCGACATACGCAGTCTCAATCCTAGGTGGCCCTGCCCGCCGCCCAACATTGTATATTGGCAGCATTGATGATGTCTGAGTGATGCTTCTTATCTTGGACTTGGTAATCTCTGGCAGGACTTTCTCTGGCACAGAGCCTGCAACCTTGGACTGGACAGCAATGCCATTGACTCTATGAGAAGTACCTGCTCCACTTAGGGTCTCTTCAAGTCGGTCAATGTTATCCCAGGCCAGGGTTGTGAACACACCAGGGTAGATGTTTGCTGGCAGTGGAATGTCATCCTTTGAGCATTCCAGCTTCTGGATACAAAGGGCTGTATCGATCTCCTCAAACATTGAGTAAGACACACAGTGACCAAGACGATTCAGAGTTCGGATCAGTTCTGTGTTTCCTGTCAAAGACTTTACAGCATTGGTCAGCAGTACGTGCTTGGGTGGTTTTGTCTTGCCACTGGTAACAGCAAAGACCAAGTCACTGCCAAAGGAAGTGGCAAGACGTTGAGCTCTTTCAGAGGGAGTTTCACACTCACACTCTCCTGTCAGCAGGGTGTGCAGGAATTGAGTGACTGCTGCAGGAATGACATTCTGATCTGTATCGGGAGGCCATGGCTGACTCACATCTTGTTTATTGATCTCATTCCTCAGCTGCATTCCTGCTTTGGTTAAGACATCTTCAGAGTTAGCTGCTCTTGCTTCTTGCAGGTCTTTTGCCATTTTGTGTGCTTGCCGGGCAAGGTCGTCCATTGAGAGGCTGCGTGGATAGATTAGAAGCTTTCCTTTCTCATCTGGGACAAAGCGTAGTGATTCTCCAAACTCGGTTTCAATCTTTCGGCGAACATGTTTCTTTGTCGCTGGTTTCAGTTGGATAATACCACGGGACATCATGGATCTCTCAAGCCTAGATGTGAGGTTTGTCATAGGCAGTACCTCTGGGTTGGGGAATAATTTGGTCCTTATATACAAGCAGAGTTCCTCGAGGGCTTCTGTCTCAACCTCTTCGTAGCGTGCTTCCTCGCTTTCTTCCTGATTTTCACCTGCACCCGACCTGGCGGCCGCTGGGAAATCATCTTTTGTGAAGAGTTTGTAGCACGACTTGTGGTAGTGACCCTCTGCAGCAACAAGGTCTCTGCTAACTAAACCAAGGATTCTCTGGTTGAGTTTCCTTATTGCTGCTCTGCGAATCTTCTCATCTGCTCGTAGCTCAACACACTGTATGAGTGGCTCCCTTGTCTTTGTTGTTTTTATGTACTTGCTTGACTTCTCGCAGAAGATACATACTTTGGCATACACCCTGCTAGTACTAGGGGCATCCCTTGATGCCCTCCTCCTGGGGTCGACGCTTGCTGATTCTATCTTGACACCCTTGGCAAGGATAGAATCCAGTGACTTCTTCATTGTAAAGAGACTACGACATTTACGGTGATAATGTATGTGTGGTATTCCTCCTTCTTCAAGGCCCTTGGCTGCTTCCAGGACTGGATCATGCTGCCTGATTTCTGCAGCCCTGAGCAATGTGTTCCAGGAGTCCAAATCCTGTGGTGACACCAGAGCATCGCTGTCATCATCAGAGCAGTGGATGATACAGTCGATCCGTGCTCTCTTCCTCGCAGATGGTTCCATCCTGCCGTCAAACAGTCGACACACACCTGCAAAAAATATCACCATTAAACCATGAACAAACAAACACATTACATGGAAACCACTCTACATATGTTTGCTCCTTCCAATAATAAATTATCCCCAAAATATAACAAAATATCCCCAAATATGAAATAAACCCCTAAATATGGAGAAACTTGAAATACACATCGGAATAATTCTTGTAGAGAATCAAATAAGCTACAAGAGCTGTTAGAATATATTTTTCAATGTTCCCCATATTTAAGGATTTATTCTAGATTTAGAGGAAAATACCCAAAATATAGAGTATATTCCGAAATATGAGGAAATTTGAAAAATACCTAGGAACAACTCTGGTAGAGAATATAATTCTACATAGGTGTTCAAAGTTTCGCGATGATTGTGTGATGGATTTTAAAGAAAATGAGGAAAACGCCGAGCGTCACGCTAAAAATCTTTATTTTTGGGTAGCGCCCCTATTGCATCAAAAAAATTAGACTAAGCTACCAGTGCGAGAAGGCTATCATATCTTAATGTACTTACAGTCACTCTATAAACATTTTAGTACCATTCGTGTTTAGTCACCCCAGGTGGTACCGATATCTGGCCTGGCTCATGGACTAATAGTGTGGCCTCGAGATATTGTGGTAGGCCTAGTTTAAGAATTTTATATTTCAAGCCTTCGTACCATACTTTATCGAAGGCTTTGCTTACATCTCTGAGCACCACGGAGCATTGATGTTTATTAGCTAGAGCCTGAGCGATCTTCTCATGTATTAGGGCAATAGCTGTTGTCGTACTGCGCCCTTTTCTAAAACCATGTTGTTGGTAAGGTATTAGGTTGTTGTTGTTTAGATGCGCTGTGAGTCTTGTCAGAATGCACCTCTCGAAAATCTTGCCAGGCACTTCCAATAATGATATTGGACGATAGGACATTGGATCTCGGCGGCATTTATTTGGTTTTGGTATAAAATGCAACATGGCAACCTTAAATCGGTCTGGAAAATATCCCAAGGATAATGTCTTATTAAATATGGAAGTCAAATTCTCTATCATTTGTAGTGGTAGATTAAGTAATATTCTTTTGTTAATACCGCTTATTCCAGGTGCCTTGTCCTTTAGCTTTTTTATATGCCTTTCCACTTCTTCTACAGAGATACGTCTTGTTACTATTGTATTGTTGATATATCAGTTTTCATTTATGTTTGGATAAGGTAGCGTCCTCTCTTCGTTTTGTCTTAAGTATTCATGCACTAGCCGGTGGTTTTGTTCATCAAATTCTTCATTGTCATCCTCGTTTATTCTGTAAATATCCTGCCAAATGTTTCGAAATATCGCCTCCTTTTCTGCATTATCGTGGATTTTCCTTTTGTTGCCATCCAATATATAGTCGGGAGTAGTACTTGGTGTTGTGTTAAGACGTTTCATGTGTTTCCAAAACTCTACTGGTGTTTTATGTTTGTTAATTAAGTCTGTTAGCTGCTTTTGGTTACGTTCATTTAGTATTCTTTCAACCTCAATTGCCAGATCAATTTGGAGTCTTCTGTAAGCTCGGTAGCCAGCCATAGTCCACCCGTACAATGTTGCCATCCGTGTTAGTTGTGCGTAGCTTTGTTGTATATTTTTTAATCTTGCGCTGCAAATGGGATTGCAGATGATCTTACTTTTAGTTATGGGAGCCGTGCTATCAAGCCCCTTCTTAATTGCTTTATACCAGTTGTTTAGTTGTCTGTCTATTTCTTCAATATCTGTTTCTTCTATGTCTTGATTTTGCTGGGTATCTATTGTATTGTTAACAACCTCTCTAAATTGTTCCCAATTAACTTTATTCAGATCGTATCTTTTCGTTGTTGGTATTGTTATTGCTCTGGCGGTTATTTTAACTATTATAGGAATATGATCAGATGTTGTAAGGGGGCCAGGTTCAATGGATAGATTGTGTCGACAATTATTAGTTGTGAGTATTATGTCAGGGTCTGTTTGGCTATTTCCCCTTATGAATGTAGGGAAGTTTGGGCCTACGTGGTTAAGTTTTTGATCATTAATAAATCTAGCCAATCCATTGCCTACGTTGTTGGTAGTAGTATGTCCTAAAATGGGATGTTTTGCGTTTAAATCACCTATTATATATGTTGGTTCATGGCTTGAGGTTAGTCTATGTATGTCAGGGTATGGCAAGAAAGGTCTCCTGGGGGGTAGATACGTTGTGGATATGTTAATGTCGCCGAGTGATGTTTCCACCTTGAGGCATAGTATATCTGATATAAAATTATCATCTATTTTGTGCTTAACATCTTGTTTTATTAATATTGCAGACCCATCATTCATCTCCTCTGAAGTATTTACAAAGTATGTATAGAATCCTTTTATTGATATATCCATTGGATTACTACAGCCATGACTATTAATTATAATTATATGCGGGTTTTCACTTAGATACATGTTTGTCAATTGTGCAGCTCGAGTGGGCCAGTAGAGAACATTGTGTGAAATTATTTTAATTGTGTCCATAATTATATTGATTTCAACTAATCTTAGGCAGTTCCTAAGAACTCTCCCTATGTGACTGTTTGTGTGATCTGGCCCTCACTCTATGTGCTCTCTTCTCTCTCGGTGGTGATCGATCTACTTGCAGGCCAGAACGTATTTTTTTGTATATTGAGTCGTCAATTTTTGCATAACAGTTGGTGAGCTTGATTTTGTTCCGGCCGAGCAAGTTAAAGGCGTCATCCTCATCGTAATTTGGGTTTGTGTATTGCCACTTATATTTTCGACTATTTAGTCCATTAACCAGGGAGGTAAGGTCTTGATTTTCCTTTGGCCATCCCACCTCCTCACTGGTGAATATAGTGAGTCCGAGTTCTTCTGCCTTCATTGTAGGTTCGCCGCTGAACAGAGTACCACTCTCCATCTGTTCAGTGATCTGCTGTTCTTCCTGGTTTTTCTCTTGAGTTGCCTGTTTTTGCTCCGGTGTTGGCTGGGTGCCTTGTTTTTTGTTGGTATCATCTATAGTCGCTTCGTTTTGTGGGTTTGTTTTCTTGAGTATTATGTCGGAGGGTGGATTGTCTGGCAGGACAACCTGAGGTAGTTTGTTTGCCTTTAACACTTGGTTCATCACTGTGTTAAAGGTTCCAGGCTGGGCCATGTTGCACTGGTGGGCATAGTGCATTAGGATTGCAATTTTTGTTGTGTCCACGTTTATTGAGTTGATGGCTGGCGGAGACTGTTGTTTAGAAGCTGCTTCGCTATATGTGGTGTTGGGTCTGGTTCTATTCGGTCCTTGACCGTCTCTCTTCTTCTTAATGGCTTCTTTCTTTACTGGGCAAGACATTGCAGTTGATTTATGTGGTCCACCGCAGTTAAGGCATTTTTTGGTTGTAGCAGTACATTCATCCCACCTGTGCTCCTTGCTGCTACATTCCGAGCACACCTTGTGTGTGGTACCCTTGGGGCAGTTTTTCTTGGTGTGTTGTTCAATTGCATAGCAGCCGTAACAGGTTAGTAGGGGAACATACTCTTCAATTTTGATTTGCGAAGCAGGGACACTGAAGTTGAACATCAGCAATCCCTTTTCAGCAGCATTAGTAGCTTGTGCTGTTTGCTTGAATGTGATTTTGATGTTATTGCTGTTGGTAAATTTGTATATGCTCTCGATTCTGTTTGCTGGCCACAAGTTTGCCTTTGCCAGCTCTTCTAATATTTCATTATCGCTGTGTGCATATATGATCTCGTCCACTCTAAACAAAATCACAGTCCTTTTGGCTTTCAGCTCAGGTGGCACAATCGAGGTGAAGGAGGCATTATTCAATGATTTTTTACTCCTTTCGCTAAAAAGCTTGTCGGTATCAACATCATTCTTAGTTAGAATGATGTATCCATCATTTATGGTAATGATTTTGGTAACATATATATTATCCTTTGATAATACCTCTAGCAATTTCAACTTGCTTCTGTTGTCCGTGGGGTGACCAGCTTTAATTTTCACCCTCGCCATCATGTCATTTTGGTAGCCACAGTTGAACTACACACAAATGTTAAGACAGTTCTCCCTCTTCCCAAATTAAATTGTATAGTTAAAATCCCGTGAGTTAAAACCTCTTAACAAATAAGAAGCCTTAATGCAAGGATAAGGGAATAAGAATGTTACGTTAATGTAAGTCAAATTGCCAAAAAGCAAGACAAGGAAACTGGGGATGGGAAAACAAAGGATAGTTACGTTAAAGTTAATTACAAAACTAAAATGAAATTAAAAAAAAAAAAAAAAAAACACCACCGAGGTTGAACTATGAAAAGAAATTAAAACTAGTAATACAAGGGACAATGAAGTTAAAAAGGAGTGCAAGAAAAGTTCCTGCCAGATCAAGTAGAAAACGTTCCAGCCAATCAGGACTGTGCTGGTCTGCCAGAGTACTCTTCGTGATCCTGGGAACACGGGCAAGCTATTGCAACGTAAGAACCAAGGAATGGAAAAGCTCCAAGCCCCGCTGTCGTGACAAACCAGAAAGTAGTTGATAAAATTAAATTTAAATTTAAAAATAAACACAATATCCAAGGAGTTAAGACTTCTTAACAATATAAGAAGCCTTAAGGCAAGGATAAGGGAATAAGAAAAATTACGTTTATGAAGTCAAACTACAAAATGCAGGACAAAAACAAGCTAAAGTTAAAAAAGCAAGAACATTTACGTTAAAGGTAAGAGATAAAGGAAAATTTACGTTAAAATTAGGTCAAACTACAAAATGCAGGACAAAAAATAAGCTGAAGTTAAGGATACAAGAAAAGTTACGTTAAATTTAAATGCAAACTAGATTGAAATGTTTAAAAAACAAAATGAAATAAAGGTGCAAAATTAAAAGCTCTCAGGCCAGCCACCGCCTAATCCCTGCACTGGTTTCAGCAGATAAAACCTAATCCTAAGTGCCCTTAGTGTCACCCTACGGATGACACCTATTAGCTAAACCTACCTAGCGCCTTGGGCTGCCAGCACCCCTTAAAAGAGTCAGAGAAAACAAAAATCAACTTTTGACATCGAAAAAAAAAAAAAAATTTATATTTTTTTTTTTTTATTTTTATTTTTTTTTTTGGCCCCTGGGCCATGCAAAATCTCAGTCCTCTACCTCCCCTCCTTCCCCACTTTCCTCCTCTGCTATTAATGGCACAATGAATATTTTAGTGACGGAAACACCTCAAATACGTCAGCACAGGGGGACGTTTCCAATTACCCCCATGCGCACTTCAGAGGTTAAACACCAGCCTCTAAAGGCTGTCGAATGGTGTTTGGGTACCAGTGCCACTGGAGTGTCTAACCCCTAACAATACCCTGCTGCCAACTTTTCCTCCCTCAGCTCCTAATGAGCCCCCCTCATGGAACCACCCTGCGGTGGCCCTTCAGGGTTCGATTCGGTACTAAAGAAGGCAGCGTCTACTGGGTGGGACGGGCAAGTATTAAAAAAAAAGAAGGGTGCTGAAACCAGTCCAGGTAAAAAACGGCAGAGACCAAAAAAGCAGACTCAAGAGTAAAATTTCTGAGTCCAGCTAAAAATTGCTAAATTGAAGAAAAATCTTCAAGAGTAAAAAAAACAGAGTCCAGAAATGGCCGGAACTCCGTCAGTTAAAACACTTGGTGGCGAGTGGATTTCCAGAGGGCTAGGGGAACGACTGTCCAGGACAAGCAAGTGAGTTCCTTGTGAGTGTCTCGCCAGGAGGTGCAGTGTGATAGGGCTCTCCTGACGTAGGCGGCGATGGTGGATCGTAAATATCGCTGGGGGCATTCACTTTCGCCGTTGAGACATAATCCGTTGTTGGTGGGTTTGGTGTAGACAGTGGTGGTAAAGCCTGAGGTGTTGTTGTTGTTTACGAGGACATCAAATTGCCAAGACTTTGAACAAACTTCTAACCCCCTACACCCCCAGCCAGTACAGTCTTTCCTCGTCAGCTGACTTCCTGGAGATTTTAAGAGATGCCTCCTCTACTGACGACCATATCATCGCCTCCCTAGATGTAGAAAGTCTCTTTACCAACGTGCCTGTGGACCGCACCATTGAGCTCATCCTACATCGAGTCTACCACTGCCCAGACAACACGCCCTTAGACCTCCCAGAAACAGCCCTGAAGACGTTGCTGGAAATATGCACCAAAGAGGCGCCCTTCACCTGCCCGCGAGGTGACATGTATCAGCAGATTGATGGTGTGGCAATGGGCAGTCCCCTAGGAGTCCTCTTTGCCAATTTTTACATGGGCACCATCGAAGAAGAGCTCCTGACTACCAACCGCCCCTCCGTCTACTGCAGATATGTGGACGACATCTTCGTGCGTGTGAAGGACCCACAGGAGCTATGTGACCTTCAACAACGATTCATCGCCTCTTCCAGTCTAAACTTCACCTTCGAGGAGTCCTCTAACGGTCATCTCCCCTTCCTTGATGTCCTCGTAAACAACAACAACACCTCAGGCTTTACCACCACTGTCTACACCAAACCCACCAACAACGGATTATGTCTCAACGGCGAAAGTGAATGCCCCCAGCGATATTTACGATCCACCATCGCCGCCTACGTCAGGAGAGCCCTATCACACTGCACCTCCTGGCGAGACACTCACAAGGAACTCGAGAGGCTCACCCAGGTGCTTGTAAACAATGGGTACAGTAACTCGGACATCGCCCACACCATCAACAAACACCTTGAAACATGGTACAAAAACGACATGCCTACTAATACAAACACTGAATACATAAAAATTTACTATAAAAACCACATGTCCTCAGATCACAAAACAGACGAAAACATAATGAGAGACATTATCAGCAACAACGCTAAAACTACGAACCCTGACCAACACCTTAAACTCACCATATACTACAAATCGAGGAAAACATCACAACTAGTCATTCGCAACAGCCCGGCTACCACTAAGAAACTGTCACAAGAGGACCATGTCATATACCGACACACCTGTAACAGTGAGGACTGTGGACCTCACACTTATGTCGGTTTGACAAGGACTCGTCTGTCACATCGCCTTACCTTCCACCTTCAAGCCAGAGCTATCAAGGACCACTACCACACATCCCCACACCATCAGGAACTCACCAGACCCGACTTAGATAAACACACCTCTATTCTTGATAAAGAAATAGACTCACGCCGCCTATTCATTCTTGAAGCTATATATATACAAACATACCAACCTACTTTAAACACACAAGCGGAATACAGCCAGATCCTACCCTCGGCACGCCCTTCCACAGCGAGGCCCCCCATGATGCCCCCAGGAATGCCCCCTCCACACACGCAGATGAACGACGCAGAGGCCCCGCCCACTCCTGCGTCCGGCCAGCCTACCAGAGCTAGTCTTAGGTTAGCCAACCAGCGTGCAGCTAGCACACAATAATCCCTCTTTTGATCTTGTATCGCCTATATAAACTCGACTTATCACCTTCTAACTTCACTTCTTAGAATGATATGGATTCAGCTGAATTTCCGATCAATATTAGCTGGATGCACCTCAAGGCTGAACCAGGGAACACTTTAGTGTCACCTTGGCTCCAGCTGGAGTGGCTAACTGGTAATATGACCGGGAGAAAGCAGGGTAAAAACATTATATATCACTAATAAGGCGACCACCTGTTATAACATCACTAAATAAGCCATTCCAGCCGAATTTCTGATCATTATTAGCCAGGTGTGTCTCAAGGCTGAGCCAAGGATCACTTCAATGTGGTCTTGGCTCTAGCTGGAGGGGTAAACTGGCGATATGATCGGGAGGAAGCAAGGCAAGAAAACTTACATCACGACTGAGGCAAACTCTATCTAATAAAACTCATCAAATACGACCATAACTGAATATGACACTCAATATAACGGAACCGATAAGACTCAACCAGGGGAAATGCAGACGGGGGATGTGGTAGAGCACCCAGCAATACTTCCGTCAGTATCCCATGACTTACTTACCAGAGTGCTAGTACGGATCCCTCCGGGGTAGCACCGACCCTGTGAGGGAGTTGTCAGTGCCTCAAAACAATCCCACAGTACCACATAATTATAGGGGCAGTCAAGTGGCGTTGCTCTCAAGCTGGTGCACTGCTTGAGCCCTTGACTGTCCACTCAATATAGATTTCCTAATGAAGTCAATATATATAAACGATAGTTCTCCTGCCTGGGGCCCGCCATGGCGGACCCCAGGCAGGGGACCTATCGGGCCCATCTTTCTGGAAAGGAAATATGGAGAAGCCAGGGTTGGCTGTAGTTGCTCGCGACGGGAATTCTTGCGGATACACAGTATACTTAACATAAACAATAGCTAGGTGGACAGCCCACCATCTTTTCATACTCTTCAACTCTTCATTTTTAACCCCCACTTGTCTTGATCTGATCTCTCTTATTTCACAACTAGTGAGTCCTCACCTCACATTCTGATTCTGATTCTGAACTTCACTTCTCCTTGATAATGATGGCTGCGCCCATTGAAACGTCGGAACCATTTGCAAACCTCCTTTACCAACTTCCTGAAAATACCAGAAAAACTATACGAAAAATTGAGAGTATCAATAAAAAACTCAATAATGCAAACTGTGCCTATTATTTTAATCTCACCTGCCTGAAAGAAAATATCCTCCCTGGCTACGCTAATATCAAAATATATATATATATATATATATTTATATATAAATAGATAGATAGATAGATAAGCTCAGCCCGGATTCGAACTGCAGTCAATCAGGATGATATCCCACGCTTTCACCCACTAGACCACGGCATGATAAAAATTAACCAACTTTTTTTGCCATAGTATATAATTATGAGATGGGAAATCCTACTTGGGTGAAGTTATTTCCATACCAAGTCGCAGGCCTATGTTTGAAGAATACACTACAATACTAAAAAGATAATATATTTTTAATATTTTTTTTTAGTTTCATCGTAGACCTCCATCAAACTTTAAAAAATACCCGCCCAAGGTGTCACTTACTCCTTCAAGACAAATTTGTATAATTTTCGATTGAAAAATGTCCCGGCCGGTTCCTCTTAAATTACTGGCTCGCGATACAACGCCCAAATGACACGAAATCTTAATATTAACAAAGAAATGGGGCGAACGGTCTTAATATCACCCAACTAATGAGCCGAACGTCATCAAATCTGAAAACTAACGGGGCAAAACATGAGGAAAAAGAGAGAGTGAGAGGGGGGGGGGGGGCTATTAAAGGAGGTGCCTGCTTTTTGTTCTCTCATTTTCTCTCTTTCTCTGGCTTGTATCCATTCAGCCCCATTCAGCCTACTGCGTGCGTGCGTGCGTGCGTGCGTGCATAGGTATATATAAACACTATTTCATATTAGGTTGTCTTTCCTCAGGTTTTATTAGTTTATAATTAGAACAGATTACACACAAAAATATCTAAATCTACATCTAATATCACTTTATACACTTAGAGCATGAAAATGTACCAATTTTAAGGAGGAAGATCGATATCAATATTGATTATATTATAAATACACAATTATTATGGAAAAATCGAAGTCCTGAACTTTTGATATTCATATCAATACCACAAGATACTGGGTCTATATCACATATGTTGTACTGATATGGTCGTGTTACATATCAATCTTAAAGAGGAAGATCGATATCAATATTTATTCTTTTATAATAGGACAAATACTATGGAAACATCGAAGTCCTGAACTTTGGATATTCATATCAATACCACAAGATACTGGGCCTATATCACATATATTGTAATAATGTGGCTGTTTTACATACCAATTTCAAGGAAGATCGATATCAATATTGATTATAATATAAATACACAAATATTATGGAAAATATTGCTGGTAGAGAATTGACGGAAAATCGTTCGTGTGATTCCAAGTTTATAGTGGGAAACATTGGTGTGTGTGTGTTTTTTTTTTTTTTTTTTTGTCTGTGTGTGTGTTTGTGTGTGTCTGGGTGTGTGTTGTGTACTTGTGTTGTGTGTGTGTGTGTGTTTGTTTGTATGTGTGTGTGTGTGTGTGTGTGTGTATGTGTCTCTGTGTGTGTGTGTGTGATGTGTATGTAATAATATGAAAATATTTACCTTTAATGATTTGATGTTATAGATAAATAACGATATTAATCTTATGTTGGACTACAGTTGTTGTTGTTGTTGTTGTTGTTCCCCAAGCTGCCTGGCCGAACAGCCCCAAGGCCCCGAGCAAGGCCAAGGCCATAACCGAGCGCCCCCACAGAACCCTCCCCGCCGACCACAATAAATCCTGGGTGACCGAAGCCACTCCATGGCGGGGAGCTGAGGAGGGTGCGGAAATGCCCGGGAAACCAAAGCCCCACCCACGGTCCTGTGTCCCTCAGCAATTATGAAGAGAAAGTTGAGGGGCAAGTGTAATTCAACATTCTAAATGTTTTATATTCGAACTATGTAAAGTGTTTGTATTATAGACTGATGTAAAAATGTAGGCTGTGGTCAATAAACTGTCTATCTATCTATCTATCTATCTATATGTATGTGCGTGTGTGTGTGTGTGTGTGTGTAAGTTAAGTGTGTATGTGTATGTTTGTCCGGAAAGTTTGGTAATGCTTGGTTTCATGTGGAGAGTTAATTTTTCATATATCCTTGGTGTGTGTGTGAGAGAGAGAGAGAGAGAGAGAGAGAGAGAGAGAGAGAGAGAGAGAGAGAGAGAGAGAGAGAGAGAGAAATATGTGTTTATATACATATGGACCTTACCACACATACACACAGGTGGCATATACTGTATTTATACCCATTTATCATTACACATTTATATATATATATTTACTTTGCGCAACCACACACACATATGTAAAGGCAAGCTATTTTTTTTTCTTCTATATTCCAACTACTCCCTCTCGGGCATAGGCTGAGAGCCTGTACTGTACAGTCTACGACAGAACTGCTGTCTTGGCCTGAGGCAATGTGTTAGTTCACGTACCTTTTAATAGATGGCACTTTAATCGCTTCTAATAAAACGGGGCGGGGTTAATATAGAGGTTCGAAGGAGGAGGAGTCAAACGTGTGTGTGTGTGTGTGTGTGTGTGTGTTCGAGAACGGCACGCAGAATAAGTTTATTTTAACATAACACACAGGCTATATTATAAAATTAGCCCATGCTGGATCACAAATAAGTAACACACATTAGGTGTTGCGTTATTTATGGAATTTAATACACAGACAATCAAGTTTCTATCCTTCGCACTTTCCATTCCCCCCTCCTCCCCCTCTCCCTTTCACCCCAACTCTTCTTCTTCACCCGCTTCCTCTCCCCTCCCTCCCTCCCTGCTCTCTGACCCCTGACCTGTGCGGACGTCCCCAGTGACCGCTAGTGAACCTGTTTACCCTTAGTGAGGTCCTAGTGAACTTTCTTAGTGATGGCTGTTGTTGATGAGTCTGCTGTCTCCTCCCATACTCTCCAGCTTTGTCTTGCTTTGCAAGAAAGACTGGAGAGTGTGGAGCAGGAGATTCAGTGTCTCAAAGATAAAGATGAAAATTTGGCCTTGAGACTAGCTATGGCGGAGAAGAAGTGTGAGGCTACCGGAAGTGTTCCCAGGGATCGTGAAGCCCCTTGGAAAGTGGTATCAACCAGTGCAACGGCCTGCAAGCTGAAAAGGCAGCCACTCAAGACCCACAACAACTTCAGCACCTTGGCTGATGAGAGTGATGGCGAGGAAGTGGCGATCATCGAGGCAGTGAGAGGGGAGGGGGGGAAGTTTACTGCTGTTGCTTCTACAACTCCTGCTACACGCCGACAACGGAAAAAAGCTAAGTTCATTGTCGGTGATTCAATGGTTAGGTACCTTGACGGGGCTACTAACACTCATGTTAGTAAAGTTGTCTGCCTACCTGGAGCCGGAGTCGGGAGGGTGGCAGAGAAGATGGATAGTGTCCTAGAAGTGGGTGGGGAGGACCCCATCATCTTCATCAACGCGGGATCCAATGACATATGGAGATGCAGGACTGAGGAGTTGCTGACCAAGTACCAGGAAATGCTGGAGAGGATCAAGGAGAAGGGTGGATTTCCTGTGGTACACAGTATCCTGCCAAGAAGAGGGGTACGGAAGGAATGGTCCTCCAGGGCTATTGGTGTAAATAGCCGGCTGGAGAAGTATTGCAAGGCAAAGTCAATACCATTCCTAGATAACTGGACCCACTTCTATGGTAAGGATGAACTGTATGCCCAGGATGGAGTACATCTTTCTCGACTAGGAGTTTCGACCTTGGCCAGCTCACTGGACAAGATTGATGCGGGGTTTCGTTAAAAAAACCTGGGTGTGTAAGTAAAATACTGTCTCCATATGGAGCAGGTACGTCATGTGACAAACCAGTGAGTAAAATAGAAATAATCAGTCAAGATAGTGCGAATATAGTGATGTGTAATAGTATTATCGATAACACTACACATGTAACTGATAGTAAAGATGAGATTACTGATAGAGCAGAATTTCCGTCTAGAGCTAGTAGTTCAACAGAAAATAATAAGTTAGCTAAAAACAATAGAAAATTAGTTGCAAATAAAAGTAATAGGTTGAGGGTATATTATACAAATTGTAGGAGTTTATGTAACAAAATGAACGAACTTAGAGCACTCGTTAGCACAGAAAATATAGACATAATAGCGCTAACTGAAACGTGGATTAATACAGAATCTAGGCATTTTTTAGCAGAATTTGATATTCCAGGATATAGTTTGTTTAAATATGACCGAACAAGTAGGAGGGGCGGGGGTATAGCAGTGTTTGTCAGGAGTACATTAAAAAGCTGTATTAAATCAGGTATTAGACTAAATAATGATAATGAAAGTGTTTGGGTAGAGGTTAACGAAGGTAGTGAGACCATAGTTATTGGAGTTATATATAGACCGCCTAATATGAGTAGAAATGGCGGAACATCGTTATGGGAGGAAATTAAAATAGCATCAAGGTTTAGCAATGTGTGCATTATGGGGGATTTTAATTTTCCGAACATTGATTGGCAGCACCAAATAGGCGACTCCGATTCAGTAGAGTTTATTGAGGTTGTACAAGATAGTTTTTTATTTCAATTCATAGATACGCCAACTAGAGGTATTAATATTCTTGATTTAGTTTTCAGTAACAATGAACATATGATAAATGATGTAGAGATTGGTGACCACCTAGGAAATAGCGATCATAAATCTATTTATTTTAATATACAATGGACAGGGAATGCTAAAGAGAATACGACACTTATCCCAGATTTCAGAAAAGCCGATTATGGTGGGCTAAGAAGAGACTTAAGGGTGGACCCTATTGTTAAGCAATTAAGTCAGGATATGCCAGAGTTAAACTTGCCACCTACATATAACCAGTTTATTGCTTCACTCCACAATGCTCAAAATAAATATATCCCTAAAAGAACATTTAGATCGCCGCAGAACCAACCAAAATGGATGACTAATAAGCTAATAGATCTTATAGGAAAAAAAGAAAGGAATATATAGAAAAATAAAGAAAGGCGAAAATCATCTACATATATACTATCAGACTCTATCAAGACAGGTTAAAAAGGAAATCAGGAAAGCAAAAAGAAATTATGAAATAAGGATAGCCAGTGACTCAAAAAATAACCCTAAAGCTTTTTACCAACTATATAAATCTAAAGTTAGAGATGTAATAGGCCCCCTAAAAACTTCAATAGGAGAAATAACAGAAAATGATTTAGAAATGTGCAGTACATTAAATAGTCAGTTTCTTTCCGTTTTCACTAATGAAAATTTGGCACAGATTCCAGAAGTCAATATGGTATATAGTGATAGTATAGAAAATATGTTAAGTACAGTTAGTATAAGTAGAAATGATGTGCTTAAGGAAATTGACAGACTGAAACCTCAAAAATCGCCTGGTCCTGACGAGGTATATGCTAGAGTATTAAAAGAATGCAGAGATGAGTTAAGTAGCCCATTAGCATTTTTATTTAACAAGTCTTTAGAAACAGGTTTAGTTCCAGAAGCTTGGAAGCTTGCAAATGTAGTTCCGATCTTCAAAAAAGGTGATAAATCGATAGCATCCAATTACCGTCCCATTAGTCTCACATCAATCATAGGAAAGTTGCTAGAGTCTATTATTGCTAGGAAAATTAGAAGCCACTTAGTAAAATTTAACTTAATAAATTCTTCTCAGCATGGATTCACTCAGGGACGTTCTTGCCTTACTAATTTGCTTAGCTTTTTCTCAGAGGTATATGAAGCAGTAGATAGTGACAAGTCATATGATATTATTTATTTAGATTTCAGTAAAGCTTTCGACAGAGTCCCTCATGAGAGATTGATGAGAAAGGTTGAGGCACATGGAATAGGAGGATCGTTGTTGGGATGGATTAGGTCATGGCTAATTGGTAGGAAACAGAGAGTCAGCATAAATGGTACCAAGTCAGAGTGGGGAGCAGTCAAAAGTGGTGTCCCCCAGGGATCGGTATTAGGTCCCCTGTTGTTTCTTATATACATAAATGACCTAGATTTAGGTATAACTAGTAGGATAAGTAAATTCGCAGACGATACTAAAATGGGGAGATCAATTGATTCAGATAGCGATATAGAGTGCCTCCAAAGGGATCTAGATACCTTACATGAATGGTCAGTAAATTGGCAGATGAAGTTTAACATTGACAAATGCAAGGTATTAAAGATAGGGAAGATGCATACAAATGTTAAATATAAACTAGCTAATTTAGAATTAGAAAATTCAGACTGTGAGAAAGATCTAGGTGTGTTTGTTAGCAATGATTTGAAGCCTAGAAAACAGTGTATAAGCGTTCGTAATAAGGCAAACAGGATTCTCGGGTTCATCTCTAGGAGTGTGAGTAACAGAACTGCTGATGTTATCTTAAAACTTTACTTGTCATTAGTGAGACCCCATATGGATTATGCTGTCCAATTTTGGTGTCCTTATTACAGAATGGACATAGATTCATTGGAGAGAGTACAGCGTAGAATGACAAAAATGATCCATAATATTAGAAATCTTTCGTATGAAGAAAGGTTGAAGAAATTAGGTTTACATTCGTTAGAGAGACGCAGAGTTAGGGGATATGATAGAGGTGTTCAAGTGGGTTAGTGGGATTAACAAAGGGGACATGACAAATGTACTAAAGCTCAGTGATAGCGAAAGAACTCGTACCAATGGTTTCAAATTAGATAAATTTCGTTTCAGAAAAGATATAGGCAAATATTGGTTTGGTAACAGAGTTGTAGATGGGTGGAATGGACTACCAAGTGCTATAGTGGGGTCTAAAACGGTAGGGAGCTTTAAGATAAAATTGGATAAGCATATGGACGAGAAGGGTTGGGTGTGAAGGGGGATCAGCCGGGTTGGGCCAATCAGCACTCTGCATACCCCCATAATCCTGCGTTAATCTCTAACCATTTTGGTAAGATGATCCTAAGGGTATTAGAGTGTTGAGCCTATAATTGGGCTTTGTAATTGAACTGGGGTTGTGTGGGACAGGGATCTGCCTTGCTTAGGCCAATCGGCTTTCTGCAGACTCCCATTTTCTTATGTTCTTATGTTCTTATGTTCTTATGTTCTCTCTCTCTCTCTCTCTCTCTCTCTCAAGGACATAAAAGATACCTTCTAAAATTCGCAGAATAATACTATGGGATTGTTTTGAATTTACATATACATAATCTATTTTGAATTAATTTCACCACACCACCAAACGCCTCCAATGAAATTAATGAAAGCATGTATGTGATCCACCGGGATTCGAACCTGGGTTATCACACACACATTTTTAGACACCTTAACCATTACACCACCAAGACGGTTAAAGGTTTATGCACACGCCTACGACTTATGAAATAAATAATAAATGTTAGGGATGACAAAAGTAACACATATATATTGATTAGCAATAGGATAACTAGCGAGGCAGCGAACAACACCTGTTACTCGCTGCCTCGCTAGATATCCTATTCCTAATTAAGCTACGATTCCGATTCCCGAAGAACACGTCTATATTTGTTTATATATATATATATATATATATAAAGTGTAACAATAACACTTAGGATTTACGTTATTTGTGTTGGCTTAAGGAATAAGTTGGATAATACATATACTTGTGACCTCCACAATTTGTAATGTTTGAGGAGACGGCGCTTCAACCTCTCTCCTCTGTCCATCACATTCATGCACCAACCCACCCACACCAACACTAACACAGGATACAAAACAGACACACACTCACACCCAATAACATAAAACGCACATCACACACATGATCACATGCAACGTAATGGGCACAAATCACTCACACATGATAACATAACACAGACACACACACACACACACACACACATACACACACACACACACTGGTCCAGGCAAACTAGAAAAGGTATTAGCATTATTGAGGAGATGCTGCTGTCTTCAGTGCGTGTCATGGCCATCCTGAGCCTTACGACGTATACAGACTAATAACACACATAACAAAGCCACTATAACAACTTCGTCTCTCTCCAACACCCCTTCTCCCCTCTCTACACTCTTCAGAAAATAGGAAAAGTAGAAAGTAGCTACGAGGTGCCGTTGTGAAGGATTATCCTTCAATACCTTCACCTGACCTGACCCCATCCGGGGTTTAGCTGGTCCACAAGGGTGTGTGACATGAACCCAATAGAGCATTTGTGGGCCATCATGTCATGGAGTGGAATGTGGTTCAGGTTAGGATTGGAAAGGGCGGGAGGAGGGGGATCGGGGGGCAGGTGGGGGGATGGGGGGGGGGGGGGAATCCGTCGCCACCCTAATATAAGTTGGAAAATGTTTAAATCAGCTCCAACGAGAATACAGGAGGTAGTTGATGCAGCTTGTGGGTGGAGATCATATTGATTTCATAAATATAAATTGTAAATGTTTACTTTTAAGATCCCTTTATATTATGTATTATATAATGTGTATATACCCAATCTTGCAGAACTCACCTATACCAAGTTAATCCTGTATAAAATCAGGGCATAATAAGTATATTAACACTAAAGACGTGATACAGCTCGCAGTAAACGCTGGGCACTCCTTTCACCTTGCTCATATTCTTCCCAGACTGAAAATCCTAGCTTGCAACTTTTTGTACACTGATCTTTGGTGTCTTTTCAGTTTTCCTTCGGAGACCATCTTACTTGGGTACTTACCAAATCTGCCTCATTTTGCAAGAGTTGTACCATAAAATAAAAATTACATTTGTGCTTTGCCCCTCGCCTTCAATCTATTATGCCAACCTTCAAGATCATTATTAGTCCTGATACTAAGACCATATACACTCCAGGATTTGGGCGGCCATACAACAGAGTTTACCCAGGTCTTTTCTATATAATTAGCAAACTCGAGAAGTGGTCCAGTAGTTAATGTTTCCTTTAATCCTTGAAATAAACCTGGAATATGCTGATGTGGTACGAGACAAAGACCCATAAATTTTCTAACTAATTTATTTGTCCCATTATCAGATTTATATGCTACTTGCAGACCTAGTTCTTGTATTTTCCTAAATAAAGCTTGAGTAAAATGGAATTCACATCCTTTGATGTTGACGTTTTCAAACACATAACTTGTTGATCGCCAAAGTGCCTTTTCAAAATCCATTACAATTCTCTTGACTTTTAATTCACTTGGAAGTAGATTTTTGATGGCATTGTAATCAGCATTGTACATTACAGCATTGTAATGTGGTGATGCGCTGGTCTATCAGAGTGAGAACTGAGCGATCTCTGCCATACCCATAGCTTACTCTGACTGTTCCTTTTACTTATATATTTTCTAGATCTCAAGTGACGGCGTCTCTTCCGTGGATTGACCTCCCAATCTACCAAGATTGGAAGCCAAAGCGTCACATTTTTCCTTTGCCCCTCAACTTTCTCTTCATAATTGCTGAGGGGCACAGAGCCCTGTGTGGGGCTTTGGTTTCCCGGGCGTTTCTGCACCCTCCTCAGCTCCCCGCCATGAGTGGCTTCGGTCACCCAGGCTTTATTGTGGTCGGCGGGGAGGGTTCTGTGGGGGCACTCGGTTAGGGCCTTGACCTTGCTCGGGGCCTTGGGGCTGTTCGGCCAGGCAGCTTGGGGAAAAACAACAACAACAACAACAACAGCATTGTAATCCTTCTTACAACGACGAGACATGACGCACTGCATGACAGGAACTTGCTTAGTTGATTCTTCATATCTTACAAACACATGAAGAGTGAAAAGTTGGTAGAAAGGACTTTTTACTATATGGAACGTTGCATCTGCGTACCAAGTTTTTGCATTAGCTAACAAAAGGAGTTGGTGGTCAGTGGCAAAGATCAAGTGGCGTGCTTGATCAACGTGCAAGTCGTCGCGGAAGAAATTACCTGCGAAGTGTTCAGAACTTACTTCAAAATTTAGGTCTTTGGGATGGGATGTCTGATGTTTTCGGCGGTGGTAATTTGCATTGTGAGCAACATACTCTGTTCAATTGCAAGGCGCTAAAAGGACCATCAGTAATATTTGTTTGCAAGACTTTGGTAGCAATATCATTAGCAGATTTAAAGGGATTTTCTTTTGCAATATTCTTTGCTTGCATTGCAACACATGCTGCTACTTCAGTCCCCGATTGAACTGGATATCTTTTGCACAAGATAGGTTTATATCAATACATTTTACCTTCCACAATTAGAGAAAATATGATTCATCACGAAGTGTAGCTTACCCTACCTGTAGAGATTAAACGCACGTTTATATTATAAACTATATGAGATATAGGCCTACCGGTACCAGTAGCCTATATTGTTTTGCTTTAACCGACAAACTTCATGATAAATCGTATATTCTATAATGGAAGGTAACATATATTTATGCAACGGACTTTGCTTAAACCTCAAATATCCCGTTAGTTAAGTTAATTCTTAGGTAGGTTTGGTGGGTTTGATATTGTTGCACGATAGTGGTTGGTAAAAGAGCTAAGTTTAGATATATATAATTTTGCTGCATTAAAATGGTAAGACTATGATGTAGGCTATTTCGCTTAGGCTATATTTCCAACGAAACTACTTTTGTTGTGAGGCGCGGCCAACATAATCTTAACCCGTGGAGCCCCGGCTAGTTTTGTAATGTTTGTTCACCAGAACCCGGCCGGTTTTCAAAAAATGGTTTTATTCCAGAAACAATAGCGAAAGGGTTAGGAATGAAGGAAAAACCACGAAAAACCGCTCAAAAAGCTTAAAGAATGGTCCTACAGAGCCCCCGAAAACGTATTTTACAAGAGTAAAAAATTGAAGGCAATTACCCCAAAAAACCAGGTTATTGCGCGCTCACGCGCACGCACGTGGACTTTGAGAGTTTTCACCCATCGGCACGGTTGCGTGGGATACGTACACAGTTCCCATACAAATCTGAGCCCTCTTGAGTGGCTACACCTGAGGTTACGGTCGGCGCAATTAGGGTGACGCATCAGACGCGTCGCTGGGGCTGTGCGTTGCATACATCGCCGACGCGTCGCTGGGGCTGTACGGGTTAACCTATAGCTCGTTTTTCACCCACAAATAATATATAACACCCTAACTACATTTAAATAGGCCTATACACTTCATTCCCCCTATAGTAACTTAGGTTAAGTAAGATTAGGTTGTTTGGTTAGGTTATTTAACTAGTTCCATGCTAAATTAAGACAAACTGACAATATATTTACCCATTCAGTACCGGTCACGTATCATATATTTGACTATCCATTTGGGGGAGGGAAGGGGTAGTTTACCCTGATGCACAGGAAAATCGACTTTAAATCGCCATAAACAGAGAGGAATTTTGTATCTAAGTTTAAACACTGTTGCCAGCTACTCTAAATATACTGATATTCCTGAGGGAAATGCTTTATCAACAAATTTGCCTCGATGTAAATTAATTGTTAAATATATAAATCAGACATGCCATACCTCTACCATTTGGCTTAATGTATCAATGTGATCATATGCAATGTTTTCTTTCTGGCCACAGGTAATTTAGAATCTTGATAATGATATTACCAATCTTAATGAATCCTGATCAATGTAATCAATAGCCCACCGACTCAGTATTAACTGTGACTCTCATGCTTGAGGTAAAGTCATCCACAGATCGACATATTTTGACACTACAAAGGTAACTCATCTAAATAATAATAGTTTACTACTTCTGTTAATCTAATTTGTCGCTAGTTTGTAGTTTGCTAACAAAAGGTGTATGTTATATATTATATAGTATGACCTGTACTATTATTTTATTCATACCAATAAAGTGGGTGGAGAGAGAGAGAGAGAGAGAGAGAGAGAGAAAGTGAGAGAGAGAGAGAGTGACGTTTCAGTTACTGAAAGAGGGAATCTACTGTTCATTACGAATTAGTTTCGGGAACATTATTGTATGAACAAGTAAAAGTAAATAAGTTTAACATTCGTCACTGTATGTTATAGAACGTCATTTGTGTCAACGTCCCATTGTGTCCTACCCTTTTAACACTACGACAAGCTCCCTCCCTTCCCATCAAGCTGCGCCATCTATGGGGCAAAATCTTCGATTGATTCAGGGAGGGGAGTGTGAGATCTTACTATATTCAGAGCGAACAAACTACACAACGGATTTACCCAAACCCTATGACTAGGTGGCCCACGCGGAATTGCGGCCGAGTGTACATAGTAATACACTGAATGGTGAGGCTCGAACGAATAACATGAGTGAAACTTGGAATAACTCATTTAAGCAGCTAGTTGGTCATTCCCATCCATCATTCTACACAGTTATTGATAACATTAGGAAGGATGAAACCCTAGTCAAAACAATTATGCTGCAAAATGAAAGAGGCCAACCTCCAAAGAAAAGAGTCAAAAGACAGTATGTGATTCTTCAGAAGCGTCTAAAGAACCTATGTGAAGATTTGGTTTCCGGCAAAAAATCTATAGAGGAATTCCTTCGAGCTGTAGGACAATGTATCCGTTTTTAAATGTAGCCTAATGGCATCTAGAACGAAGAGAGTTTGTACTCCTATTATTTTATCAGTCAAATATTATTCAAATAAAGAGATTTTGTTTTAGTTCAGTGTGTTTTACCCTTTTTATAAATTATTTTTATAAATTACAAATAACAAACTTTTGTTTTATCTTGGCGAGTTTTTGTCCTCTTTTTGCATTTACTCGGTGAGTTTTTGTCCGGTGAGTTTATGTCCGGTGAGTTTTTGTCCGGTGAGTTTATGTCCGGTGAGTTTTTGTCCTACACTCGTGGTTCATATTCAGTCCCTTTTCTGGTACTTGCCATACGATTACTTGGTTACCGCATTATCAATAATCTGTAAATTTGTAATTGTATTGAACCATGTAGGCAAAAAAATTAACTCTTTGAATATGGGAGGCTTTTCCTGAACTTATTAATATCGTTTGATGATAAGACAAAATAAAACATCAAGATATACTTTAGAGAAGGAGATACTCGAGGTAGTTTTACCCCTCTTGACTATTAAAAGTCTTACCTTTTTATAACAAGATAGCCTGAAATTATCAAGAATACAATAGGAATAATGTCATTCATACTGGAAGGGTAGGCTACACTTCGTAATCCAGATGAAGAATGATATGATATACCGTAGCCGAAGGTAAAAAGTATTTTTTAGCCATGAAATATCGGCGTGTGTGTGTGTGTGAACTGCCTCTTTAGGGCCGAGTCACACAAACACTTTACCTAACTTTAAGACCAAGTTATACGATATGTTTTGTTCTTACAGCATTTTGGAACTCATTTATCATAAGTATCAGCATAAATACTAACGTTAGGTGGAAATAGTTAGCTGGATTCTAATGAAATTGAATTCGGAAACAACTAGACAAGTCACCGTAGTTGATGAGAAAAGAAACCGGACAAGTTTGACCGTGTTAATCCTCCATAATGACCCTACCAACTACACCCCCAACCAACGTTCCCTAATGTCCTATCCACTTTCATCTTGGTCCTAACATTTCTACTTTATTTCTGCATATAATATCCATATGTATATTTATATCTTTGCATTAGAAACAATAGGTCTACAATAAATAATACAATTGCATCAAAATAATTAAGAGTAAATTACTAATTTACTCTCTCTCTCTCTCTCTGTTTAGTTTCAATATGAATACAACACGCAACCATGGCTGGAGGATAGAATTGAAAAGGTTCAGCACTAGCATTTGTGGAAACTTTATTACATATAAGATCTGTTCTACCTAGAACAAACTTCCCTCAAAAGTTGTAAACAGTTTTTCAGTAGAACAGTTCAAGCAGTGTGTAGATAGTATTTTGTACACTGCAATGAGTGTAGTGCACTAGCTAATATCTCTCTTTTCTCTTCGAGTATCTCTCCGGAATGGACTGCAAGGTCTTTGAGATACTAACTGTTATGCCCTGTTTTTCTACAGGTTTAACTTGGGTAATGTGAGTTCTAATTGACTGGGTATAATAAGGCTGCATGCACAATACAAGATATGAGGAATAGAGAACACAAAGAAACACATGGTAGCAAGTTACACGATCACGTTTATTGATATACCACTGCAGAATACTTGTGTAAGACAATATAATAGAATCGAACAACACTAGCATAAGTGGATCTGGATGGAGCCTAGTCTCCCACTTCCAACGTTCAGGTATTAATCTTCTGATCACTGGCTTTGATTTAACAGGTTTATATACCGAAGACCATCAATGTTACTTATAGAATCATATTCACTGTTAGATTTCTTACTGGTAGCTCTGGTGCACAAGTCGTAGTTCACAGACTAGATTAGACACGCGTATTTTAGAGCACGGGAATTCTAGTAACCTCAGGGGGTACTGATCTAAGTTTTATATTCTTGTCTCAGAAATACATAGAACGCAAATCAGTGGGCGAACATTTAGATATCACTAGGGTTTCCTTCTAGGTAATGATATCTGGGTATATGGTTGATTACGAGAGTTAGTATCGCCTGTTAAATAATGAACACTGATACGCTTAGCACTTCCTAATTGAATGGTTATATGAATTATACTGGGGCAAAGAGATAGCCACTTCGTAGAAATATTAATTAGTGAATCTTTTAAACAGCACAGTAATATGTAGTACTGCTAAAGGGAATCTTGGGTAGCATCTGATGGGTCTGGTCCTGGTTATCTTGCGTCCATGATGTTGGGGGCTAACGACTGGTTCCGCGGCCGTCCAGGGGGCCCATATGTGTGAAGTTCTCAAATACGTGGGCAGGTCCTTTTATCCAAATCTGCCACGGAGTCTGCCGGCTCTGGGATCTCACTCCGGAACAACACAAGGGCAGAGCTAGAAGTTAACTGCAGGGTAGTGACCCCTGGTTGGTGTCTAGCTTTCAACTGATTTGACTGGGGGCGGGAGCTAGATTTATAGGCTCAGTTCTGGACCCTGTAGACAGTAGGGATCTCGAGTCTTATGGACTTATTTGAGCTCTCAATAGATATGGAGACTAGGTAAGATGGTATTTACTGTTGTGGCACATGGCTATAGGAAAGCCTTTATATTTTCATATAACTGAGCCTTAGTAAGAGGTACTATTTTGGCTATACTGGAAGTATTTAGGGGAGAGAGACTGGATCTACTTGCGAGGAGGATGGGGACAGCTGTGATAGGAGCGTCTCTCTTAGATTGTTCAATCTTCATTCTATGGTATAGCTGAGGTGCTAATTTAGTGATCAGAGCATGCAAGAAAGGTAAATGGTTTATTGTGAGTTAATAGAGGTTAGTAAAGGTGTTAGTCATGCATGGTTAGTTCATTGATAGGAAGAATTCCTGTGCTACCTGGCAATGACTCGGAAGTCAAAACAGGGGCCAGGTATACCTCCGCGGGGGTGGGGGTCTCCCTCCTCGGGTGGGCAAAAAGGGGGAGCTGGGCGCCCTCTCTCTGTGATAGTCGTCTGGCGGCTGTGGCTAGGGGCTTGCCATATCACCAGTGTTCGTAATAACCCTCTGTGTAGGAGACAGATGTGGGTGTCCTTAATACCAAAACCGAAGGTGCCTTGCTAGCTGGTTTTACTCGGCTGGTTGTTAATTGTAGGGTTTGCTGGATGTGGTGGAGACTGGGTTGCTAACTCTGCCACATTTATCTGGAAGTATGGCAATAGAAGTTAGTTACTGGCGAGGCAGCTAGCCTCGCACCGACGACCATTGGGTGCAGGGTTGTGAATGGGTTGTAAGAGAATAGATGGCATGCAAGGGGCTAGTAAAGTTCTAATGTTGTTCTGGCCTACTAAGTGAAGGTAGGCTGGATAGGAGTATATAATTAAAAGGTTGGAGAGCATTAGCAACGGACAATTCAAGGATCTTCAAGAGGTATGAGAGAGAGGCTAGGTCGGACAAGAGTAGAGAAGTGCGGGGTCTTATAATGAGAGGGGGGGGGAGTGCAGGGGGGCTATAGGGGAATTTGACCCTAAGGTCTCTGGGCGTGGGGGTAGCATTAGGCTGCAGTTGATATGGAAGTTTGAAAAAGGCAGTAGAATACGTTAGCCAAATGCTAC
>CM064485.1:51640289-52058774 GCA_032716605.1 Paralithodes platypus
GTATGTGAAGGCGGCGATACAAAACGTATCCCTCAAATGTCTGGTTAACTAACTGCAATTGTAAATTGCGTTATGTCTTCATCCGTGCAAGAAAACACCCGCCGGTGTGGATGAATAATAGTTTAAAAAACGTTTAACACCCAAATGTGCCCTAAAGCGCCGTATGTTGAAGGAGGCGATACACAAAGCATTGTCTCTCATTTGACTGGTCAAACTAAACTGAATTTTGCAAATTTCGGTCATCCCAACCTTCCAGGTTGCATCCCACCGGTGAATTAAAGTTTAAAAGTTAACCCCAATAGAATAACTGTGTGGAGCCCCCCTTCAACCGGGAATAACACAGGAAGCCTGATCCCAGGCTTGATCCACAGAAAACGCAGTTTCTTGATGAGCCCTCAAGGCGACCCCCCAAGACTCGTCGGGGTAACTTACCTATTTTGAGCCATCCTGACCTTTCCTCTAAAAATGCTGCTCGGTCCAACCAAAAACAGGTGTTCTCGGAGCGCATAGTGAAACGAGAAAAAACGCCGGAAAGGTAACCCACACCAAACGAGACATAACAGGAGGGCGTAATGCATAAAGCAATGAATAACACAGGAAGCCTGATCCCAGGCTCGACCACAGAAAACGCAGTTTCTGATGAGCCCTCAAGCGACCAAACTCGTCGGGGTAACTTACCTATTTTAGCCATCAAGACTAAAACTCGGTAAACCAAAACGGTGTTCTCGGAGCAACGAGAAAAACGCCGGAAAGGTAACCCCCACCAAACGAGACATTTTAACACATTTTATACAAAGTGTGTGCGCAAAAATAGGGATACCTGAACAGGAGGGCGTAATGCATACAGCAAAAACCGGGGCAAAGGTACGCCATGACAGAGACTGGAGGGAAACTACTCCAGGTTCTGCATAGACACGCCGGGACGCAGCTCTGGAAATTAAAATTTCCAGGAATTAATGCTCATAAGGTTAAACAACTCATGTTCGCACACAGGTGTTAAATAACCCGCCGGGGTAACGAGACGTAATACTCAACGACCACAGCTCGCCACGCGGTGGGGTTTCCTAAGTAAAAGATTTCAGAATATCTTAATTTGTCCAAAAGATTTATGAATACCCTCTGACATAATATATAAAGACCATCATGGCGTTTATAAGTGATTACATCTTTCCGGTGGTGTTTGTTTCCATATAAATATTGGAAAAAAAACCCTAAAAAAGACGCCGGCCCCCGAATTATCTCGTAGATAAAAAACTGGGAAGCCTGACAAATATACGAGATCTAACTTCTGCCGAAGTATCTTTTAGATCGCCGTATGTTGAAGGCGGCGATACCACACGTATCCCTCAAATGTCTGGTTAACTAACTGAATTGTAAATTCGTTATTCTCATCCATGCAAGAAACACCCGCCGGGTGTGAATAATAGTTTAAAAAACGTTAACCCCAAATGTGCCCTAAAGCGCCGTATGTTGAAGGAGGCGATACACAAAGCATCCCTCAATTGACTGGTCAACTAAACTGAATTTTGCAAATTCGGTCATCCCAACCTTCCAGGTTGCACCCACCGGGTGAATTAAAGTTTAAAGTTAACCCCAATTGTTCCTATCCCCACTTCTTTGAAACAGATCGCCGGGGAGGAAATACAACTACAGCATAGTTTTATATTGGCTCCGCAAAACCGAAAACACTACAAACAACACGTGTCCGTTATGAACACTGTTAGATGGGTTACAGACAACCCGCCGGGATGAAACAGGCACCCCAGAGACGCAGACCTGGGGAGCCACAGACACCCACTCGCCGGGGAAACAAGCCTGTTTTTAAACCACGCGTGGCCAAAACTAGGCAACCAGCCGGGGTTATCAAGGTGAAACCGAGAAAAAACCCGCCGGAAAAAACCCACCCCGTCCAGATACCATCTGAACGCAACACCGGACCGAGGCGTAGCTAAAACACAACTAACGCCGGGCCCAACATAGTCCGTGGAATTAGCCAAAACACAACTAACCCAGGACACATAAATAGTCCGTGGAATTAGCCAATACACAACTAAACCAGGATACACATGACACAGTAGTACATATTTAGAAAATAAATCAATAACACTTGTATATGTGATAAAGCTACGAGAGGCTGGCTAGGCCTAGCAGACGGATAACAGTAACATGTCGGAATATAAACAAAAAGCACTGAATTAAATCACAACAGGAACCACCGCCAACACACCACTGTAGGAAACACTTCCGGCAAAGGGCAAGAAACTGACTCGGGACCCAGAAAAAACTTCACTAAGTGAAGAAAAATACGCTGGGAACGACAGCAAAAATACGCTACCTCATCAGAAAGATAAAAGGAAGCAATAACGCGTAATGAAAGCCGCCTGCATCACAAAGCTAGCTTAACTGTGAAAAAATTCACCTGTCCACAACAGGACCACGAGGGTACATCCGAAATAGATGCCCCAAACATACGACCCAAAATACACTGCACTGCGGGCAACCAGCCCAGGACACTCCTGCTACGCATATCCTAACCTTACTCGATACATCCCGGAGTAAACCAATGAGAAAAAACTCACTAGGGACGCAACAAATGCGGAACCCGCGGAGCGTGGGGAGACAGGTCCGGGCAGGCTGAGCGCAGAGCAGAGAAGGAGGAATGACGCCTGAATCAGCGTCTGGTCAGAAATCCACACAAGTACATCCACGATATGATGGAAAGCTTATTGGATAGTTATTCTTATTTTCTTTTTGTTTTTATTTTTTACGAAGTTTTTTCGTAGTGAGAACCCAATTCATAATGACTGAAGCCATGAGTGAGGTCGCGTGCGCTCATGATGAAGGCTCCTCAGTTTTTAAATGCTCTGCGCGGTAGATTCAAACTACGGCGGATTAGTGTTTGAAGAGGATGCCTTATGTAATAGGCATGTTCGTCAATGATTACGGGGCCACTAATAAATATTAGTGTGTGTGTGTAGTTGAGGGTATATTAGTGTGAGTGTGTGTAGTTGAGGGTATAATAGTGTGTTTCTGTGTGTGTGTGAAGTTGAGGGTATATTAGTGTGTGTGTAGTTGGGGGTATATTAGTGTGTGTATTTTTGTAGTTGAGGGTATATTAGTGTGTGTGTATGTGTAGTTGTGGGTATATTAGTGTGTGTGTGTGTGTAGTTGAGGGTATATTAGTGTGTTTGTGTGTAGTTGAGGGTATATTAGTGTGTGTATGTGTGTAGTTGAGGGTACAAAGTGGTGTACAATCTATCTTATTCTAGTTACATTGTAGTTTATCTTATTGTACCAGTACCTCCCTACAATCAACCTAGTAGTTCCCCAATTCGTCCCTCCGCCACGACCATTTCAAAGTCCAAGTCTCTCACTCTTGTCCTCTGTAGCGGGGAGGACCTTGTACCCCTGAGACATAGGAGTGCAGACCTGAGAAGAGAGAAAGAGAGCCGGCATCTCATCCAAGTTATGACTTGGCTTCTATGCTGGCGCTTTTTCTCCGATATTTGTTCAGCTAATCTGGCATAGAAGACACTTGCAGAAGGTCCCATACCTCCCGACGATGAGAAGACCAGAGGAGTAAAGCTTCCTTGATCCCTGTTAAAAATTCTTTCTTTATAAGCGCGTTTTTTTCTCACTTTCGTTTCTCAAGTATGCCGCCTTGTGTCCTCGCTCACGATATGTTTGTGCTCTTGGGTTGAAGATTCTGATGTCGAAAAAAGCCCGTTGTCCCCTCGTCCAAAAACCTCGAGCACTTACGTCCACTCTTGCTTCATTTGAAGTATTTGCAGTATTGTGGGCCAAGCGCTGTCCGTCCATAGGCAGAAGTTCCGGTTCGATTCTGACATCATGGCACACCTCGTCCAGCATTTGTGCAGTGATGTCTCGTACTTCATCATGCCGGATACAGATGAATCCTCCTTTCTTACAAGTCATACAGTGGTCTGAGTTGTTTATTTCACCACATGCACATTTCAGCGACAGGTTCGAAACTGGCCACCCATACCTCAAGGCTACGGCATCATTGAATTCTTGTTTATTTAAGCTGAAGCCTTTCTCCTTTATTGGTAATGATGTGAGCCAATTTGAAGCCCCCGTGTCTTGTGCCATCTCAACTCTCATTTTCAGTTCTTCCCTACATCTGGTCTTAATTTGTTCTAGGCTATGTTTCTGTCTCTCTTCTCTGCTCTTTGTAATTTCCTGTCTTGCATTTCGTTGTTCCTCTTCGTCCACCTCATCATTTTCATTTTGCTGCCGTATTTTTTCTGTCAGAGACGTAGTAAGTTTAAGGGAATTTTGGTACTCATGTTGTGCCGCCTCCACTGGGTTTATGATCCCCATACCTCTGAACCTTGGCGGAAGAGCTAATAGATCTCTTAGCTCTTGCGTGACGCCTTCCATCTCTGTTAAGGCCGGTATGAATGTTCCTCTGATTGCTTCTTCAAGCGGTTGGAGCATCTGTCTAATGCCAGGCACTGTTCTCATAAGAAAGGTCCATCTGTGCTTAACACCATATGTGAAGGCAGTATATGCAGCATGTGGTTCAGATTTCGCAATGTCTGCCAGGGTTTTCACTTCCTTTACCCACTCCGCTACCTTTTTTCGCACATAGTCTCTCTTGCATTCTTCTGTGCCTATTACTGCTCCCAAATGGCGTTGACCGTCCTTTGTAATCTTCACTCCTGTCCCATCAAAAGTCCGCACCGCTTCTTCATACTTGTTTTCTTTCACTATTAGTACAGATTTACTAGCATTCGGATGGTACCCAATGACTTCGCCTACCGATTGTATTCTCCGCCACCATTCTTTGAGATCCCCTATTTTTCCTGCACCTGTGAGGTCATCTGCATACGCCACTTGTTTCACTCGGGTTACCTCATGTTTTATTTTCTGCTGCAGAATTGATAGTGCCAGTGCGTACATTGCCATTGCCACTGGATCTCCTTGCGTTGTTCCTTCATTTGATTTGAGAATAGTCATTTCTTCCTTCTTTGTGCTTTCAACTATATACAGGTTAGCTGGCTCCTTATAAGTATTTTCTATGTACTTTGCGATGCTCGGGCATTTGATCTTGATGTTGTGAATAGCTGCCTCCCTATTAATGGTGTTAAAGGCATTTGTTGCATCCACTAGCAGTACCGCTTCACAATCTTCCTCATAATACACCTTCCCCATTGCATGTATTGCTGCTTCTCCTCCGGCTTGCTGTCCTGCACATACTTGTAAGTTGCCCATTGCTCTTTGTACATCTTTTCCAAATACAGACATGCTTGCTTTTCCTATAATCCTTCTAAGAACTTCCCCAACGCCTACTGGTCTAACTCCTGGATTCTTATTTAAAGGTATCAGGCGACATGCTGTCAGAGCTTCTATGTTCACGCATGGTGATGATGCAAGTTTCTTTGCCAGCATTGCTATTGCTTCACAAAGGTCACCCGTGGCTGAACCAAACTTGTTTTGACTTAGGAAGATCCTCCAAGTCTTAGCATCTACTCCTGATGGACCTGCTCCTCCCTGTGTTTTTATTTAGTGTAGTTGAGGGTATATTAGTGTGTGTGTGTAGTTGAGGGTATATTAGTGTGTGTGTGTAGGTGAGGGCATATTAGTGTGTGTGTGTAGTTGAGGGTATATTAGTGTGTGTGTGTGTTGTTGAAGGTATATTAGTGTGTGTGTGTAGTTGAGGGTATAGTAGTGTGTGTAGTTGAGGGTATATTAGTGTGTGTGTGTGTAGTTGAGGGTATATTAGTGTGTGTGTGTGTAGGTGAGGGTATATTAGTGTGTGTGTGTAGTTGAGGGTATATTAGTGTGTGTGTGTAGGTGAGGGTATATTAGTGTGTGTGTGTAGTTGAGGGTATATTAGTGTGTGTGTGTGTGTTGTTGATGGTATATTAGTGCGTGTGTGTAGTTGAGGGTATATTAGTGTGTGTGTGTGTGTATTTGAGGGTATATTAGTGTGTGTGTGTAGTTGAGGGTATATTAGTGTGTGTGTGTAGGTGAGGGTATTTTAGTGTGTGTGTGTACAGTATGGGTGTGTGTAGTTGAGGGTATATTAGTGTGTGTGTGTGTGTAGGTGAGGGTATATTAGTGTGTGTGTGTGTAGGTGAGGGTATATTAGTGTGTGTGTGTGTAGTTGGGGTATATTAGTGTGTGTATGTGTGTGTGTGTAGTTGAGGGTATATTAGTGTGTGTGTGTAGTTGAGGGTATATTAGTGTGTGTGTATGTAGTTGAGGGTATATTAGTGTGTGTAGTTGAGGGTATATTAGTGTGTGTGTGTGTAGTTGAGGGTATATTAGTGTGTGTGTGTGTAGGTGAGGGTATATTAGTGTGTGTGTGTGTGTAGTTGAGGGTATATTAGTGTGTGTGTGTGTAGGTGAGGGTATTATTAGTGTGTGTGTGTGTGTAGTTGAAGGTATATTAGTGTGTGTGTGAAGTTGAGGGTATATTAGTGTATGTGTGTAGTTGAGGGTATATTAGTGTGTGTGTAGGTGAGAGTATTTTAGTGTGTATGTGTATGTGTGTGTGTAGTTGAGGGTATATTAGTGTGTGTGTAGGTGAGAGTATTTTAGTGTGTGTGTATGTGTGTGTGTAGTTGAGGGTTTATTAGTGTGTGTGTGTGTGTAGATGAGAGTATATTAGTGTGTGTGTGTGTGTAGTTGAGGGTATATTAGTGTGTGTGTGTAGTTGAGGGTATATTAGTGTGTGTGTGTGTCTGTAGTTGAGGGTATATTAGTGTGTGTGTGTGTAGTTGATGCTATATTGATGTGTGTGTGTTTAGTTGAGGGTATATTAGTGTGTGTGTGTGTAGGTGAGGGTATATTAGTGTGTGTGTGTGTGTGTGTGTGTGTGTGTGTGTGTAGTTGAGGGTATATTAGTGTGTGTGTGTGTGTAGTTGAGGGTATAATAGTGTGTGTGTGTGTGTGTAGGTGAGGGTATAGTAGTGTGTGTGTAGTTGAGGGTATATTAGTTTGTGTGTGTGTAGTTGAGGGTATATTAGTGTGTGTGTGTGTGTGAGTTTAGTTGAGGGTATATTAGTGTGTGTGTGTGTATGTGTGTAGTTGAGGGTATATTAGTGTGGGTCTGTGTAGTTGAGGGTATATTAGTGTGTGTGTGTAGTTGAGGGTATATTAGTGTGTGTGTGTGTAGTTGAGCATATATTAGTGTGTGTGTGTGTGTAGTTGTGGGTATGTTAGTGTGTGTGTGTAGTTGAGGGTATATTAGTGTGTGTGTGTGTGTGTGTGTGCGTGTGTGTGTGCGTAGAGAAAGGTACGCTATATTATACATCTACAAAATATTGACCGAAAAATCTGTAAATAAATTGAATATATGGTTTAGCATCCAACAACGACAGGGTCGGCTCTGCCATATTGAAAAGATATACCCCAGAGCAAGTACAAGAGTCAAGACGCTCAAAGAAAACACTTTCGCTATAAGAGGGCCACTCCTTTTCAATGCACTGCCCAGACACCTGCGTGACTCAACGGAACATAACTTTGAACGTTTCAAGAACCAACTAGATAAATTCCTACGTATAATGCCCGATCAACCCCAGCGGCCACATTACCACCTCTGCGCTGCCAGCAACAGCATCATAGACCAGATGGCGAAGAGACGAGCAGACGGGTCATACTAGTGGCGGCGCATCAGCGTGGCCACGGGCATCAACTACTGCCTGAAACTACTCACCACATGAACCACAGGTGTGTAGTTGAGGGTATATTAGTGTTTGTGTGTGTGTGTGTAGTTGAGGGTATATTAGTGTGTGTGTAGTTGAGGGTATATTAGTGTGTGTGTGTTTAGTTGAGGGTATATTAATGTGTGTGTGTGTGTAGTTGAGGGTATTTTAGTGTGTGTGTGTGTGTGTAGGTGAGGGTATATTAGTGTGTGTGTGTGTTGTGTGTGTGTTGTGTGTGTAGTTGAGGGTATATATTAGTGTGTGTGTGTAGTTGAGGGTATATTAGTGTGTGTGTGTGTGTGTGTAGTTGAGGGTATATTAGTGTGTGTGTAGGTGAGGGTATATTAGTGTGTGTGCTTGTGTAGGTGAGGGTATATTAGTGTGTGTGTGTGGAGTTGAGGGTATATTAGTGTGTGTACTTGAGGGTATAATAGTATGTGTGTAGTTGAGGGTATATTAGTGTGTGTGTAGTTGAGGGTATATTAGTGTGTGTGTGTGTGTGTTTAGTTGAGGGTATATTAGTGTGTAGTTGAGGGTATATTAGTGTGTGTGTGTGTGTGTAGTTGAGGGTATATTTGTGTGTGTGTGTGTAGTTGAGGGTATATTAGTGTGTGTGTGTGTGTAGTTGAGGGTATATTAGTGTGTGTGTGTAGTTGAGGGTATGTTAGTGTGTGTGTGTAGTTGAGGGTATATTAGTGTGTGTGTGTAGTTGAGGGTATATTCTATCTATCTTTCTATATATCTATATGCTCAGGCCCAATCCCCATTTTGGGGGTAGCCGACTCAAGACAGAGCAAGAACAGGGAAAACACAAATGATAGAGGAATGACTATAGACCAGGCAGGGGAAGTGGTGGTGGACAGGAGTGAATGGAGAATGCTTTTGAATAGTTGAGTGAACACGTGGTCATTAATATATTATACATATAATTAACAATATTACTCTTATTATAGTAACATACATTGAATGTATTAATTGAGGGTATATTAGTGTGTGTGCATGTAGTGTGTGTGTGTGTGTGTGTGTGTGTGTAGTTGAGGGTATATTAGTGTGTGTGTGTAGTTGAGGGTATATCAGTGTGTGTGTGTGTGTTTGTGTAGTTGAGGGTATATTAGTGTGTATGTGTGTGTATGAGGGTATATTAGTGTGTGTGTGTGTGTGTAGGTGAGGGTATGTCTACTACTAAATGCGACATAAGAGATAGACAAACCAAACTGAAATGATTACTGATTACGGATTACTGATATTTACTATAGGATGTAAGGTATCTTAAAATAACCCCCTAGAAATACTTTCTCTAAAGTATCTATTTCTTTATCCTCCTGTATTGGGGATTATACTGTTTTGATACCTTTTTGCCTCTTACCTTGATTTTCCTTGTAATGCTTGTAGTCCAGGTTAACACTGTAAAAACATGTTGAAATGTAAATCATAGAGGTAACTGATTTGAAGCAAAGACACTGGTGGCTTTTCTATATATATTTATTTAACACAAAATAATTATAGAAGTATGCGGTTTGTAAATAGTTATAAGGTCTGTGTAGATACTGTATTGCTCAGCAGGGAAGTATCTACCTAATTAAAAGCAGTAAGCTGGCTAACAACTAGATTGAGCTATTATTCCTGTAATCTGTAATTCCTTCCTGTAAAGAATAGATGAATTAAGAATAGCGAAAATAGGTAAACGGTACACACACTAATTGCACAGTATCGCACTGTCCCTGTAATGTCACTGTATTAATTACCACGGCCGCTTGAAGGGGTAACCTTCCTAATGGGTGGCTGTTCTGCTACTGGTCCAAGACTGGGGGCTCGAGCGTGCCGGCTTCATACCAGTGTGGAGTCATACGATATTAGTTGCTAGCAATCATCTTGGTGTTGCTGCAATTCTCTAAAGGGAGCGTGAGAACCCCTGCTTAGCTTGCAAGAATTGTACCAAGGCCTTTATAGGTGGAGTGATCTTCTATAGGGGAGATCATGCCCAATTAGAATGTACAGTAGTATACTTAAGTAAGTGAATAATTGTTATAAGGGTGTGAGTTATACAAGTGATTATATGAGTTACCCTAGAGTGTACAGTCGCTCAAAATGCGCTGTTACACTCCCCTTTTTCCCCAGCTAACCTAATCCCACAAGGACTCCAATGGAAATACGCCTTACGGCCTTATTGGGCTATCCTTAGTTAGAATTATGCAAGGCTGGTACATGTCATATTTGTAACATACTATATGGTACCAACTCTGTAAATTGCTAACTAATTAAATATTATTATTATTATTATTATAATTATTATTGTGTATGTGTGTGTGTGTAGTTGAGGGTATATTAGTGTGTGTGTGTGTGTGTGTAGTTGAGGGTATAATAGTGTGTGTGTGTGTCTGTGTGCTTACCAAATCGTGCTTACCTAATCGTATTTAGTGGGGGAGTAAGAAGAAGTCTTCTTGTATGGACCCCCACCTCTATTTATGTATTTCAAATTACCGGTAGTGAATTCCCATATATTTGTCATAGTTTTTCTTGAAATTTGAAATATTGTCCGACACAATCACCCACTCGGGCAAGGAATTCCACTGTTTGATTACTCTTATAGAGAAACTATTGCCTCTCAGGTTGGTTCTCCAGTGGCATGGGCGCTCAAGTTTTAGACTGTCCTCTCAGTGAATTTGTGCTAATTTTGACAAATCTGGTGTAGTCTATGTTATCCAACCCATGTAGCAGTTTATAAGTCTGAATCATATCCCCCCGAATTCTTCTTTCCTTCAGAGTCTGAATTCCTAACTGTCGACATCGTTCCTCATATGCTAAGCCTGCAAGTTCTGGGATCATCCTGGTTCCCCTATGTTAGATTTTCTCTAAGTGTTCAATATCTTTAACTAGAAAAGGCGACCAACACTGCACTGCGTATTCCAACAGTGGTCTGACCAAAGACAGGTAGAGAGCCATGAAAATTTCCTTATATAAAAATTCAAAATTACGCTTGATAATCCCCAATCTACTGTTTGCTTTTGAAACTATGGTGTTTATATGCTGTGCTGATTTTAAATCCGATGATATGTGTACCCCTAAATCCTTCTCTAAATTTGTCTTTGCCGATAGTTCACCCCTGAGGTTGTAATCGGCTCCAGCATTATTCCTGTCAACATGCATTACTTTGCACTTCTGTACATTAAAAGACAAAAGCCATGTGTCCGTCCAATCATCCATCCTCTTCATGTCTCTACGTAATGCCTCAATATCACTGTCTTCAATGATTCTATACACCTTCGCATCATCAGCAAACAAGCTAGCCTTTGACTCTAAGTCAGTGACTAGATCGTTATATGAAATCTTCCTCCTAAAAAGTTATCTAACCATTTTAGTGAATTCCCTCTAATACCTTAAGAATGTACCTTTGACAGCAACCTCTGATGTGGGACCCGATCAAAGGCTTTAGCACAATCCAAATAAATTACGTCTGTATTAAGTTGTGTGTGTGTAGTTGAGGGTATATTAGTGTGTGTGTGAGGGTATATTAGTGTATGTGTGTGTGTGTGTGTGTAATTGAGGGTATATTAGTGTGTGTGTGTGTGTGTAGTTGAGGGTATATTAGTGTGTGTGTGTGTAGCGGAGGGTATATTAGTGTGTGTGTGTGTGTGTGTGTAGTTGAGGGTATATTAGTGTGTGTGTGTGTTTACTTGAGGGTATATTAGTGTGTGTGTGTATGTGCAGTTGAGGGTATATTAGTGTGTGTGTGTAGTTGATGGTATATCAGAGTGTGTGTATGTAGTTGAGGGTATATCAGTGTGTGTGTGTGTGTAGTTGAGGGTATATTAGTTTGTGTGTGTGTGTGTAGTTGAGGGTATATTAGTGTGTGTGTATGTAGTTGAGGGTATATCAGTGTGTGTGTGTGTGTAGTTGAGGGTATATTACTGTGTGTGTGTGTGTAGTTGAGGGTATATTAGTATGTGTGTGTGTGAGGGTATATTAGAGTGTGTGTGTGTAGTTGAGGGTATATTAGTGTGTGTGTGTGTGTTTAGTTGAGGGTATATTAGTGTGTGTGTGTAGTTGAGGGTATATTAGTGTGTGTGTGTGTGTAGTTGAGGGTATATTAGTGTGTGTGTGTAGTTGAGGGTATATTAGTGTGTGTGTGTGTGTGAGGGTATATTAGTGCGTGTGTGTGTGTGTAGTTGAGGGTATATTAGTGTGTGTAGTTGAGGGTATATTAGTGTGTGTGTGTGTGTGTAGTTGAGGGTATATTAGTGTGTGTGTTTGTCTGTGTGTGTGTGTGTGTGTGTGAGGGTATATTAGTGTGTGTGTGTGTGTGTGTATGTAGTTGAGGGTATATTAGTGTGTGTGTGTGTGTCAAGACTTAGGATTGTATAGTGGATTTAGGAATTAGTTACAAGACGATTAAAGGATTAGATTAACTGCCTAAGGGGAAAGCATTGAGATCGTCTCACCTTTGTTGTTAATTCACATGCTATATATTATCTACATATATTATAATGGCCACCAGTGAATATATATAGTCTTAGCTGGTTAGTGGAGCATGTTGATGGATAGTAGGTGCTGGGATGTTTAATATATGGGATGATAGATGTGGCCGATGGCCGGTGTTGCTGGTGAGGCTTGTTGTTATTAAATGGCGCCCTTTATAGGGAGATACCTTAGAACGTCAGCTTGGTAACAAGTGAAACTAGACATGCGCAATCATTCTCAATGCTGCTAACGTTCCTCATATTACTTTAATTACTATATTAAATAGTATAATACTTATGGAATACTATATTCTCGAATTATCTCTTTATAGAATAAATGTATACCATAGCCTATACCTTAGTTACCCCTTATATATTACTCATCTGAAATACACACCCAATTAACTCTACGTGATACTTTGTGTATATACAGAATTATAAATTCCCTTTTTAACCAATCCCAACTGGAAATAGAAAAGTCTATCGTGGACACTCGTAAGTCACGATATATTCCCGGCCACCAAATATTTACAAATTTTACAATTTGGACTTAAACTAATGTGGAAAATTATAAGGCTCCACCACCTATCAATGATTGCCAGAGTCGCGTGGAACCCAAAGCAGCCTGCTAGTGAGGACGAAGATTACTGTCATTCCGACTAGCAGCAGACTGTGCTGGAGCGTCCACACCGGCAATACTATCTGCAATAATCTCGCCCATATCTTCACATTCCTGTTCAATAGGATACAATTTAGAAATCGGACGAGTGGTAATACCGGTAGAGGTTTTGACCAGCGCGACTCTAACAAGCTGATCTAGGCCTCGAAGTAATTTTAGGACAAGACCTAATCTCCAAAACAAACGAGGACCCTCATTGTGTATCAGGACAGCGTCACCTACTTTGGGCCAAGATTTACTCTTGTTTCTTATTAAATTAGTATGACTTTCCCTTAGAGACAGCAGGTAGTCAGTCGTCCAGCGCTTCCACAAATCATTTGACAATTTACAGACATAATTATATCGCGCGAAGACGTTGTTTACAACGTACAATGAGGGATCCGTGATTTCATCGTCGTTCATCAGATCAGGAAACAGTCTAAGTCTACGTACGCTGGTCAACTGTGAAGGGGTAATAGGTACAGGATCCTCTAAATCTCCTGACACATATCCTAAGGGTCTGTCATTCACAGCCGCCTCCAGTTCTGTTAGTATCGTAGTCAACTCTGTAAGTGTGACTGAGGCACGACCCAGTACCTTTTTCAGTCCTGCCATAACTGTGCCGATTGTTCTCTCCCAGATCGCTCCAAACCATGGATCTCTAGCTGGGATAAACCTCCAATCACATTTAACGCCCTAAGAGCGGGCCCGTCAGTAACTTCTACTACCCGCCAAGCGGGTAGTTTTACCCTAAATGACCTTGTTTCCGTGCTCTCTTTCATGCATAAACAAGAGCCAGAGCGTAATACAATTATGTATCCCTGAAGGGGCGTAAATTGAGCTTTCCAATGACACCAGAACCATCCTTCTATGACCACGCGTTCTTTTGCAACGATCATGCAAGACGAGTGCAAAATCCCTAAAATACGGTAATATCCTTACATAATTCCCTGTGTAGCGAGGCAGTGAGTGTGGATGTGTGGAGGGATCGCTCGTCTCTCTCAGAGCCATTATTGCTCAAAAATTGCACACGGACTTAAGTCGGGCCCCGCCACTTAGTCCTTGGTTCTCTAGGCCGACTTAAGTCGGGTCCCGCTATACAAGGGTTAAACTTACTCAGATGTTGTTTTGAGTTGAGGATCATCTAGTCTTGATTTTAATAATTTGGCAGAACCGACAAATGTGGTGGCATTATCGCTGAGCATTAAATGGGGATAACCTTTACGACTACAGAACCTTCGGAAAATGTGCATGAAGATTTCGCAAGATAAATCAGGAGCAACTTCTAAATGAATAGCACGCGTTACAGCACAAGTGAACAATACTATATAAACCTTTTCAATAGTACCGCCCCCACCCCTCACAGCCAGTGAGCCGGAGTAATCCACGCCTGTGACCTGAAATGATTCCACCCTGTTAACGCGGAAATCAGGTAGTGGAGGAGATGGCTGCAACCCATAGCTTTTGCCCTGAAAGCGCTTGCACACGACACACTTCCTAGTTACTGACTTCACTGTTTGTCGTATTCTCAGAATCCACCATCTCGTTCTCAGATACGAAACCACATATGCCGCCCCATAATGCAAGCACAATTTATGAGCATTGTCTATCAACAGTGAGGTTAACCTGTGTTTGTTTGGAGGAAGGATTGGAAACTTAGTAATAAAATCTATCTTAGCCCTATCTTTAGAGGGAGAAGAAGAGAAGTAGTGGAGGAGGAGGTGGGGATCAGGAGGTCAGAAGTGTGGGAAGCCATGAAAAGTTTGAAGTTGGGGAAAGCACCAGGAACAGATGGAGTGTGTGGGGAAATGTTGAGGTAAGGTGGTGAGATATTGATAGAATGGGTATGGAAAATGTGCAAACTAGCATGGGAGAAGGGGAGTGCACCCGATGACTGGAAGACTGGCATAATAGTCCCCCTATATAAGGGCAAAGGGGAAAGAGGAGTGTGTGGTAACCACCGAGGAATATGTCTTCTAAGCGTAGTAGGGAAGGTTTACAGTAGGGTAGTGATTGAGAGAGTGAGAGTGAGAACGGAGAAATGGATAGGCGACGAGCAGGGAGGTTTTTTAGGCAGGGAAGAGGATGTGTAGATCAGATTTTTACCCTGAATTGTGTTGTGGAGAAATATCTGGAGAAGAAACAAAAGGTGTATGTTGCCTTTATGGACTTGGAGAAGGCCTAAGACAGAGTGGATAGAGAAGGTTTGTGGAAAGTACTTAGAATATACGGAGTAGAGGGCAAGTTGCTGAAAGCAGTGAAGAGCATGTATGAGGGTGCAAAGGCGGCAGTACGTGTGGAGAGTGAGCAGAGCGAGTTCTTTGACCTGAATGTTGGTTTGAAACAGGGGTGTGTGATGTCCCCGTGGTTGTTTACTGTATATATGGATGGAGTCATGAAAGAAATACTATCAAGAACAGTGGATGTTGGTGTATCGCTGAAAAGGGAGGGAATTGAGTGGAAGCTACCTATACTGCTGTTTGTGGATGATACAGTTCTGATGAGTGATAATGAATGGGAGTTGCAGGGTCTGGTAAATGAGTTTGGAACAGTGTGCAAAAAACGGAATTTGAAGGTAAATGCGGGGAAGAGCAAGGTTATGATCTTCGAAAGGGGTGAAGTCACAGAGTGTGAGGTGAAGCTGAACGGTCAGGCTATGGAGATCGTCAACTCCTTTAAGTATCTGGGCAGTGTGTTGAGTAAAGATGGGACTATGGATGAAGAAGTGCGGGAGAGGGTACAACAGGGGAAGAGGGTTGTAGGAATGCTAAAAGCAGTAACAAGAAATAGGGTGGTCAGTATGGAAGTGAAGAAGTCCTTGCATGACAGTGTGGTAATCCCGACACTGACTTACGGAAGCGAAGCATGGACGTTGGTTGAGAGACTCAGACCAAGAGTGAGAGCAGTGGAAATTAATTACTTAAGGAGTGCGTGGGGAGTTACATGGAGGGATAGACAGACTAATGAGGAAGTAAGAAGGAGGTGTGGTGTGGAGGTAGATGTGCTGGAAAGTGTGAAAAGGAACAACTTGAGATGGTTCGGCCATATGGAACGTATGGAAAGCGAGAGAATGACTAAGAGGGTGTATGAGAGCGAGGTGGAGGGACAGAGAGGGAGAGGTAGACCGAATGAGAGGTGGAAGGATGGAGTGAGGAAGTACATGAACGAAGGCGGTGCTGGTTGGGGGGGGGACGTCGACTGACTGGGGACAGAGGTGCATGGGGGCGGTTCGTTCGTGGCCACCCCTTCGGGGATCACGGCGTCAGGCAATAGATAGATAGATAGATAGCCCTTTGTAGTCTCCCTTTACATTTAATGATCCCTTGATCCAAAAATAACCTCAACTGTTTAATAATGTTACTCTTAACCTTATTGTCAGTGGTGCTAGTGTCAAGTTCCTGTCGCTCCTTATGGTAAACTTCCCTCAGTGCTACATCTATTAAAGTGACTTCAGCTGCTCTTAGTTCCGGTACTGTAAGTATGCCATGATTCTGATCCGACCCCTTCGATTTGGCTTTCAGATTACCCACGTAGCGCTTCACCCATGCCATGATGCGTACTAGTCCCTCATACGAACTATAGCGAGGCCATTCTATTACATGGGTCTCGTTCGAGGGAGTGTCCGTAGAGGTCGCAAACATTTGTTGAACCACAGGACCTTGTTCCTCCCCATATGGCCATTGTTCAGGATGAGATAGCCATGATGGCCCTTCCCACCAAAGCCGAGAACTGTGTAGGGAGGAATAAGTAATTCCCTTTGTGAGCAAATCGCCTGGATTATCGTCGGTAGGGACATACTTAAACTTAGTGTTCGTACATGACGCTAAAATTTCATCAACTCTGTTACGAACAAACACCGGTAACACTTTCTTACTTGCAAGCCAAGATAAACTTATTTGACTATCACACCAGATGACTGTTTCTTTGATTCACAGCTCAGATGCGTAGGCCTCCTTAATGAACGTGGCTAACCTAGATGCAAGTACGCAAGCTGTCAGTTCAAGTTTGGAAATAGTTAAACATTTAATCGGGGCCACCCTAGCCTTAGACATAATCAAGCGGCACGTATACCTGTCATCACAGAAATACGCAGCGGCTCCGTAAGCAACTGTACTAGCATCACTGAAAATGTGTAAGGTCACATACCTCGAAAAGGTAACCTGCCTAGGTATTTCTAAGTCCTTGCAACTCCAGAGATCAGAACCAATGTCACACCAGCATTTCCTAAGCGTGTCCAAAAGAGGTTCGTCCCACCCGCAATTTATTCGCCAAAGCTCCTGTACAAAAATGCGAGCCCTAATGGTAACAGGTAACAAAACCCCCAGCGGATCAAAAATGCTAGCAGTGACACTGAGCGCTTCTCTTTTTGTGCTTGCTTGTAAAAAACGCTCCCTCTTCTGGAATGTAAACATATCAGTATCAGTTACCCCAGTCATCCCAAGTGTCTTCACCCTATCCCGTACTGTACTTGCGACATTATGTGCGAATAAGGTATCACGGAGAAGTGGACCATTTGTGACCCATTCCCCGAGAAAAAGATGTGCTCCCGAGAATATGTCCTGGGCGCTGTTGTATATGCTCAGAAGGTCCTGCTCACTGTCATGGGTCGCCTGCAAATTATCTATGTAAAGCCCACGTCTCAGACCGTGAACATGTTGAGTATCTTTATCTACCAGTGACAAATGTTTCAAGATAGTTGCATTCAACAAAAACTGTGAGCAGGTCGCGCCAAAAAGAACCACGCGAAACCTATAGACCGATACTGGACTGTCGATATCCAGCGGATCATTGGGCCACAGAAACAGCGTGCAATCCATGTCATCCTCGTGTAACTTGAGCATAAGAAAGGCCTTCTCAATGTCGCTGACCCAGGCATATTGGTTCAATCTGAACCTTAACAAGACCTGGGTGTCAGGAATATTATGTCATATTGCTTTGATAGGTGTGAATAATCTAGTTAGGCTGTCTGATCATAGATGGCGTCGTTCATGAGAGCGAGTGTTGTGTGTGAGTGTGTGTTGGTGAGTTTCATTTTAGGCTTCGATGCATTACGAGACTGTGATACTGTACAGGTATGCGCGCTAGTGTGGAGTGATTAATTTGAGTTTCAGATGGATTGTTAGTGTAAGAGACAGTTGTATAATGAATTTCTTTTTTTCTTTGAGGTGGGTGTTCGGGATATTGAATGTTGATTCAGTTATATGTTTTGACTCTTTTATGAATTATTGAGAGGTGATTTGTTAGAGGACTTAATTCAGTCAGTCAGTACATTCCCAGCACACGAGGATTACAGTCTCTTCCAGCTACTAGTGAGTGTTTGTGCTACATATAGTGAATTGCTTAAGAGTGAAGTATTGGTGATAGTGTTTGACAGTGATGATTTTCTTTTGTGATAGTATTTGTCAGTATCTTAATACTTTACGTCTTTACGGTGTAAATTCATAAGTGTTTACTTTTCTTTCTTTGCTTCCTAGCGGTGTAGCGTGTGTGTGCTGGGGGTCTGCCACCAGAGCTCTTACGTATGAATTTTGACCAGGATCTTGCCCATGATCTATGCCAAGAATCTAGCCTTTAGTCTGGTCCTGATGTGGCCGTTTCGGTCCACCTGGTGCATTGATCGAGTGGACCCATCCGTGTGTGAGTGTGGGCTGGTCCTGTTTGGCTTGAGGCGAGTGTGCGACTTGGATGAGGGAGAGCGTTGGGTTACACTTCGAGTCCTGTAGATGTTGACGGGTCCAGGATCACAGGATCAGCGTACAAGTACAGTATGGTGATGCCAGGTTGCCTTGTGTGAGCCCTTGCGTATAGTTCTCGGGGCTGTACTACAGTTTCTCAGCCTGTGTGTGCCCGGACACCCAGGAGTTCAAGTCAACCAGTGAAGAGAGGGGACTTCTATATTCGTCATTCCCTTGCATTCCCTCTGGAAACCTTAGCAGTATTGGCCTACCATAGGACCCTCTCGTCGTCTACCTCAAGTTGTCATTCTTATTTGAAAGTTAAATAATTAACCCCAAAATAATTAACCCTAAAATATTCACCATTGCACCCTTCTTTATAATTCGAACGTCTTGTAGTGTGAATTTGGGTGAGTGGTGTGAATGTGTGCAAATATGTTATGGGTTTTTTGTTTTTCATTACTTGTAATATATATATTTTATAATATACTATTGAGGTTATGTATTTTCTATCACTAATCCTTATCTTACGTAGGCTAAGAGAATGAGTTGTTAATTTATCGAGTGTATATCAAGTTACTCTGAAATCACGGAACCTACCTAGAACATCAGGCGTGATTTCCCTTACACTGGGTTAGGTCAGCGACAAGAGAAGGTCCCGCATACAGACAATCATTCAAGTTCAGCTTATTTGTGCTTGTCTTTGCCGAACAGTCGAAGACTACCCGACTGTCCTTTTCAACACCATGATGAGCCAGATAGTGAGTCTGGTTAGTGCTGTCAAGGTTATCTACTGGTACTCTCTCAATGAAACCTCTTGCTATCTGATCCCGAATGACACTTCCATATTGCTCGCAGTATTCCGGGGCCCGTATGAACTTACGCTGAAGACCTCTTAGCCGTCCCAAGGCTAGCCCATAGTTGCTCGGAAGTAAGTGTTTGTTGTCTCTCCAGGGCAACTGAACAGTGTACTGATTATTAATACGAGAGTACTGTATTGACTCTTCAAATTTTGACATGACTAATTTAGCCTCCAAGTCCGCTTCCTTAGAAGCAATGCCAATGTGGTCCAGTTCCCATAGTGCACCAATATCTTTATGTTCCCAGTGGCCCCCACTGTCCTGTAAGTACAGTAGGTATCCACCGGGCTGGCAGCAACTTTCAGAACTGTGACCACTTCGACAGTGGTTTCTGAACCATGGGTGTGGAACGATCCACTCAAAGCATACCCGTAAATTGTGGGCAGGAGAACTATCTCATTTACTCTTTTAAAGCCTGGGCGTACAAACTTATAGTAATTCTCCGCTCCTATCAGCATATCGAGTTTGTTTGAATGAAAATCATTGTCGGCTAATTTCAACTTTTGCGCAGTGAGTTTGTCAGTGATATAAGTGAGTCCCTTGTGAGCACAGTAACTAGGAAGCCGATCGACAACAATGACTTTCATTTGGCGCCATTGCCCTTTGTGTCGATAGTTTAGTGCAACATCATAAGTTGTATCCTCCAGCGAGCCTGTGAACCCTCTTAATCGTAGAGTCTCTTTACCAACTACTGTATGTTGTATTAACTCCAATGAGGACTCCAATATAAAGGACTTTTGTGAGCACTGATCTAGTAAAGCACGAAGTTGTGTAACATAAGTCTCCCTACCTTTTAATGGTACCTTTATTGTGGGGAGTAATGCCATTTCTTTTTGAGTAGTAACCGACATAGTAACTGGGTGTTCCGAATGAGCCTGTGGCGACTCCTGGCCCCTATTTGGACAAAGACTATGGTAATGTTTGCCCTGACAATGTCTGCACGGCTCCACCTTTGAGTTGGTGCAACCATTTCGACCATGGTCTCTATCATTACAGCCAACACACACCTTTAATACCTTCGCCCTCTTTATTTTGGTTTGTGCATTAGGATATTTGAAACATTTAAACCAGCAGTGCCCTGACTTGCCACACAGCTTACAGCCCTTATCAGAGCCATTGCTTCCTGTAATGTGCTACCTTGTTTTGTTGAATAGTAAAAGCAGCAGTAGGTTTATATTTTTCTTGTGTAGGCAGGCCAGCCCCCTCCATGTTACAAATCTCCTCGTATAGGGTCCGAGTGACCGCACCAACCTCTAACCAGCCATCCTTCAGTTCTCGCAAAGGAGATGGAATCTTATTATACAACATTACGGCACAAATTTCTTCCAACGTTACATTGCAAGATTTAAGCGACTTTAGTGTGCATTCAGCAGCCGCATGGAAATGTCTAAGGTCCTGCGCATCATATCGAGGACTAGGAATCTCACAAAAGGCGGTAACGTGGGCAGACTTGATGCGGTCAATCTGTCCGTAGGTCTCGAGGAGAAGTGTTATGGCAGGAGCATAACTTGTGGTCTCAAAGCTAAATCCGGCTATGAGCTGCAAGGCCTCTCCCTCTAGCTGACCCCTCAAATATGTGAATTTCTGAATATCTGTTAGGTCCTGACGCCCATGAACCGAACATTGGAATAAATCCCAAAATCCGGTCCACCGGGCAGGATCACCACCAAACTTCGGGAGGGTTAAGGCTGGCAATTTTACTACCGACTTTACAGCCTCTCTGCGACAGACCTATGTACGTACCGGTCTACTATCCAAAGGGGCTAATAAGTTTTGTACCTGTTCCTCATAAAGCATATCATTAGCCACTTCTTCATCTAAATCTTCCCCAGACTCTAACAATAGATATATTTTCTCATTGAAAGAATTGATGCTGTGTAAAGCCTTGTTGATACTGACCTTTTTAGCAATGATTTCATCGTTTGTGGCTTCGTTGAGGAAAGTGTTGAAATCCTTAGTTAATTTAGTAATGCCTCCTTTGGCTGCAGCCCTCAACCTCTTCAGCTTGGTGATGTCCATGTTTAACCTCTGAAGTGTGCATGGGGGGTATGAGACACCACACTCCTGTGCTGACGTATTTGAGCTGTTCCCATCACTAAAATATTTATTTTACCATAAATAGCATTAATAGTTATCCATATGCGCCTATTATAGGTTGATTATAAAGGTATTAACCTGTTACAACAATACAACAAGTGGAAACAGCGTTTGGATGGTCAAAATAGGCGATACAGGCCGGGAGTTACACAATGTATGGCTGAGGCAACCTCCCAGCCCACCACTTTCCTCCACCTCTGGAGAGAGACTGTCGATCGATACTCTCTCTCTCTCTTGCACTCGCTTGCTAACAGTGATGACAACGCCCTGTTACCAACTCGCTAATGTTAGCACGAAAATAGACCACAGGAAAAGGGAATAACAGGGAAAATAGGTGATAACTGAAGGAGGGGAAGAAACTGGGGAAGGAGGGGAGGTGGAGGAGTGATATTTGGCATGGCCCAGGGGCAAAAAAAAAAAAAATTGTTTTTTTTTTTTTTTTTTTTTTTTCGGTGTTTTAAATTGATTTTTTTCCCCCCTGACTCTTAAGAGTCTTCCCACAGTCCGCCGGGGGAACTCTTAAGAGTCTTCCCGCAGTTCCCGGGTTAAAGGGAACCCAACCTGTTACCAGTCAATCCACAAATTTATAGGGGATAGGTGAGTCAGGATGGACGATGAACGACGATAATAATAAATGGAACTAAATATAGGCTAGCCTATTCCTCGTCAAAATATCGCGCCGCCCTACTGACGATAAGGTTATAGAGCTTGTGCGTCCCCCAAGGGCCTAAATGGACGCCATTATATGCCAAGTCCTCCTTACCCCTCTCCATAGGGTTGAACCTTGACATGGAGAGTGGAAATTTCTGGCGTAAATGTCTATTGACGGCATTTTTTATTTTGTTATATTGTTCTGCACTGAGGCCCCTGGGGGAGGTACGAGACTCTATTCCCACGATTTTACAATGCCCCCCTGTTCTATCCTCAATATGTTTAGCCAAATCATTAATTTTACTGGCTAACTCATTAACTACCGTATCACCAAAAATATCATTACCTCCGATTATCAAGAATGTGAGATCCGGACGATGCTGTACAAGATTATCGAAGGCTGGCGAATTACGGATTGAATCAACTGTGGCCCCACTTTGTGCCAGAAACTTCAGCTGGAAGCCTTCACGGAGTATAGGAGATGGTGGCGGTTCAAATCTATTGACATACGAGTGTCCAATCACCGCAACTTTAGGTAACGCGTGTTTATTATGCGATGGTGACGGCTCAAAATTTTTGCCAATACCGTCCCAACCCCGCGCTGCTTCCCCAGACCCTCGAATCATTGGCTAGTGTGTAAGCTATAGCACTAGAAAGTAGAAACCAGGGATGGTTTAAGCAGGCCCAAGAAGATGCCCAGCCACAATTAGGCCAAGGTTAAAACACAAAAATGGGGTACAGTATATTATTTAATTAGGCATATAGGCTATACTTAAATCCTGGTCACGGCCCCATACTTTACTGTCAAGACTTAGGATCGTATAGTGGATTTAGGAATTAGTTACAAGACTAGTAAAGGGTTAGATTATCTGCCTAAGGGGAAAGCATTGAGATCGTCTCACCTTTGTTGTTAATTCACACGCTATATATTGTCTACATATATTATAATGGCCACCAGTGAATATATATAGACTTAGCTGGTTAGTGGAGCATGTTGATGGATAGTAGGTGCTGGGATGTTTAATATATGGGATGATAGATGTGGCCGATGGCCGGTGTTGCTGGTGAGGCTTGTTGTTATTGAAAGGCGCCCTTTATAGGGAGACACCTTAGAACGTCAGATTGGTAACAAGTGAAACTAGACATGCGCAATCATTCTCGATGCTGCTAACGTTCCTCATAATACTTTAATTACTATATTAAATAGTACTTAACCCCTTCAGACTCATATGATGCAGAGGTTGCCAGATTAGCAATAAGAAATAGAGTTCTCTCACTCTTAGAATTACCTCTCCAAAATTAGTTTTCTGCCCACAGCTAACTCAAAGACAACTGCAGAGATTGAAGTAACTAAACTAAAGGTTTGTAAATACCCCTGATGGTAATAAAGGCTTTAAAGTATCCCTAATAGGCTCAAAATTGCGTCATATGTCGGAGAGGGTTAATACTTATGGAATACTATATTCTCGAATTAACTCTTTATAGAATAAATGTACACCATTGCCTATACCTTAGTTACCCCTTATATATTACTCATCTGAAATACACACCCAATTAACTTTACATGATACTTTATGTATATACAGAATTATAAATTCCCTTTTTAATCAATCCCAACTGGAAATAGAAAGGTCTATCGTGGACACTCGTAAGTCACGATAGTGTGTGTGAGGGTATATTAGTGTGTGTGTTTGTGTGTGTCTGTCAAGGCTAGAAATATATACTGTACCAAGGATGTCGACCACACATGTCAGCCCCTGAGAAGCCCCAATTGCCGCACTCAAAGAATTAAGCTTAATATGACACTAATTTACACCACTCCACTGTATTTGTTGAATACATTTCCTCCTTTGGCAAAAAATCCCACTCCTCCCCTCCTCCTCTCTCGTAAACTCTCTCTCCCTCTCCCTTTCTCTCTCTGAAGTTCCCTTCAAATATTTTACCCACATTTATGTTCTTGATTCCTCGTACACATATTTCAGAAATATGTATACCATTATGTAAGCTATCTCTATGTTTGTCTACTTATCTATTTTTGTATGTACAGTATATACCTAATACTTATCAAAAACAAATACACAGTCGCGGTCAATGAGGTAATTTCATAACAAAATATTGAACATAAGGTATAGAACAATGCACTTATTTATTATGCAACCCATGTATGATATAATTACACCTGGTTACGTGTAATAGGTGTTTTTATTATTTGTATTATTGTTGTGTAATATTTTCTCCTTATACTAATAATAATTCGATAGTTAATCATAAACTCTGACTTTACTTTATCAACCTCTGAACTCAGTTATTATTATTTCTTAATCTATTAGTGATTCCCACCTCGGAATAACGTAAGTTCAGACCTAGACCGGGGGTTGAATACATGCTACTGCAGGGTATAATTACGTCCTTCGGAATTATAGATATATCTGTAACGAATTATCATTACTTGCGCTGGTATCACTTACTTTAACTTACGAATGGTTTAAGTCACACTAATAGCCACTCAATTTATACTGAATAAACGAACTATGTTTATATATATCTATATACAGTATACTGTATATATATATATATATATATAGTATATATATATATATATATATATATATATATATATATAGTATATATATATATATATATATATATATATATATATATATATATATATATATATACCGTATATATATATACGGTATATATATATATATATATATATATATATATATATATTATACAGTATATATATATATATATGTATATATATATATATACTATATATATATACTTTATACAGTATATATATATATATATATATATATATATATACTTTATACAGTATATATATATATAGTATATATATATATATATATATATATATATAGGGGAGGTGTTGCAGAGTGGTCTTGCCACTGGACTGGTAATCCAATGGACTCGGGTTCGAATCCCAATATGTCAATGGGAAGATATTATTGGGATGGAATTTGTGCTGTACCTAGTTTCAGTGCATTACCACAGCACACCGAAATGCCAAAAAGACACCCTCATTGTTCCCTGATTAAATAACACTGTATGAATATTCCCATATTCAAAATATGCTACGGGGGGGGAGGGGGGGGGGGGGCAATGCCTAGTGAGTTAATTGCTCAATAGGGGGCGTTCTGAGAGTGAGGGTCCGAGGCTGGGGAGTGAGACGGTGAAGTGCAGAGGCGAAGCAGCTTCAGAGATGGAATTGGGTTCAAGCCGTGAATAGGTGCTTCGCATGTCTCATTCCCTAGACTGGAAAAAGACCTCACGGGCCTCACCGTGTTCAGCGGTAGAGTGTGGTATATATATATATATATATATATATATATATATATATATATATATTAGAAGCGATACTTACGTCACGTGGGAAGCGGAGACGTATTATAAAGAGTAAGACCAATGCTGATATATACATCTTTATTGATTGTGGGACGCATTTCGGCTTATGCACAAGCCATCTTCAGCCCAAAAAGCAAAGAAACAGCCTACATACATATCTACAATTCATAATATATATCATGAAATAATACAAACGTGTAGGGGGTAAATGGGGTTAAAGAGAGATCAAAACATTTTTGGAAAATAATTGAATCCATGTGTGCCTAAATATCTAAATATACCGCAAAGTATTTATATTTACGAAAACTAAAAAAGTTATTATATGTGAGAAGCTATAAATACGCGTAGGCTACATTGTGTTGAATTACATCTAAATCTAATATCCTAAGTGAAATGAAATACAAGATATAGTAATACTATGAATGCTAAAATATAACATACCACATATCACATAGATCTCAAAAGCACAGTAAGGGTGTTGAGGACTCCTGGGAACCTAGATCGGGACGAAACTGTTGTGCTAATAAGCTCTCGGCTATCAGGCGGGAGTAAGTTTGTTAAGCATGAACGTTTATTTCTAAAACCGTGCTGAGAATTTTTTATTAAATTATTTTCTTCCAAATGTTTTACTATTTTGTCCCTTATAATGGTTTCCATTAATTTGCCCGTTACCGATGTTAAGCTAATTGGTCGATAATTGCCGGGAGAAGACTTATTTCCTTTTTTGTATATGGGTGTCACGTTAGCTAGTTTACATTCGTTTGGAACTATCCCAACATTCAATGATTTGTTGAACAGATTTGCGAGTGGGTTTAATAATTCGTGTTTTGCTTCTTTTAGGATCCTTGGGGATATTTTATCAGGGCCTGGGGTTTTATTAACTTTCAAATTGTTGATTGTGAACAGGATATCGTCTTCATAAATCGTAAAGTTTTCGAGCTCAGTGCCATTTGATTGATTCGTAGGGGTAGGTCGGTTACCGGTAGTATCTTCCGACGTGAAAACTGATGCAAAATAGTTATTTAGGATATTCGCCATTTGTACTTTGTTATCTGTATGATCTCCATTTTCCGCAACAAGTGGGCCTATTGTTGAAGTTACCGTTTTTCTGTTTCTTATATAGCTGTAAAATTCTTTCGGATTGGACTTGCTGGAGCTGGCAATATGAAGTTCCAGATTCTTCTTACTTCCTTTGATGAGATTTTTGGTTGTTCGACGCAGTCTATCGTGTTCTAATTTGTCGCTATTATTCTGAGTTGCCTTATATTTTTGGTATGCCTGCTTTTTTACTAAGAGGATGTTTTTTATTTCATTATTCCACCATTTTGGCTTATATTTGCCTGCTGGGCGCCGGTTTCGTAGAGGGATGCTTGTATTTATTGCTTTGTTTAGGTTATTGGATAATATGTTCCATAATCGATTTACATCGTGAGTTTCGGTCATTTCACTCCAGTCAGTATTGGCAAGATGCCTTCTAAGTTTGTTAAAGTCGGCCCTTCGATAATCTGGTACTTTTTCCGTGCTCACGTTTTCTTTGTCATTATTTACTTTAATGTTAAAGGACACTATCCTATGGTCACTAGAGCTAAATTCCGGTCCGATTTTAACGCTATTTACCAGTCTTTCATTTGTCGTTAGAATAATATCCAGAATGTTATTTCCCCTCGTTGGGTGTTCTACGTGTTGATAAAGGGCACTTTCCTGAAGATTAGCATATAGATCATGTCCCGCGTGAGCATTTAGTGGTTCACCCCATGTTGTGACTGGCAGATTGAAATCGCCAAATATTACTGCTTCTTCCTGACAACTTATTTCTGCTATTTGATCATAGAGTTTCTCGTCAGTATCGGGTGATTGTGCAGGAGGTCGATAAATTAGGCCAATTATTATCTTGCTTGCTTGATTATTTATTTGAACGTAACTAGTATCAATATTATTTATGGCAGGTTTGGTTACCTCGATTGGGTGAAGATTACTTTTAACATATAGCAGAACCCCACCTCCCATTCTATGGGATCTTTCGCAGCTGAAGGGAGTATAACCTGGCAATGCGTATTCCGCCAAAAAATCACGCTTTTCCGTGTTGATCCAAGATTCTGAAACACCGATTATATCACATTCCTCCATACATGCAAGTGCTTCCAGGTCTTCGAATTTATTGCGTAAGCTGCGTGCATTAACGTAGTAGGCCGTGATATTATTTTGGATAAAGTTTACATTTGATATGGGGTAGTTTATGTCGCTGCTACTGCCCCTGCTCGGTTGTCGTTTTTTGATCTGAAAGTGCAGACTGCATCATGTAGGAGTCTGCCTAGGCGTGCTCCTCCGACTGAATTCAAATGGCAGCCATCATCCTGAAAGAGAATGTGTTGATTGTAGAAATGGTCCCAGAGATTGAGATATTCGACATCTTCCTGTGAGCAGAGGGATTTAAGTCTGTTATTAGTACTGAACGCCTTATCGTAGAAACCGGTCTCTGCATCGATCTTGGGAAGAATGCCTGAAATGATTATGTTACATGACTTACTCTTGTAACGCTGGATTGCCTTACGGTATTTTTCCATTAGTTCCTCTGATCTGGTGCGCATTACATCGTTCGACCCTGCGTGAATCACGAACAGGGTGTTCTCGTCAGCGTTGATGGTGACATCGTCGAAGGCTGCTGTGATGTCGTCCAAACCTGCACCCGGTATGCAAAAACGCTTTCTGTGGTTTGGGACTCTTCCACAGAACTCTTCAAGTTGTCCTCGTAAGATGGAGTCTCCAATGAGCCTGGTCTCCTCAGTTTCGTCTCCTGTTTCTGTCAGAATCTGGTATTTATTAAATGTGGTGACCGACAGATGTGACCTCCTTTTTGATTGCCTCGCCCCATTTCTTACGGGAGTAAAGCTGGTGGGAGAGACTCTGGAATTGTGAGGGGAGGGAGGGCTGGTGGGGGGGGGGGGGGGGCGGGCTGGTGGGGGTGTTAGCGGCTGGTCAATTCTGGGTGGGGAAGGAGATCTAGGGGGAGAAGGGAGGGCAGTTGCGTTGTCTTGGCTAGACACCTGCACTGGTAGTCCTACATCCTGCTGGGTTTCTGGTGTTGCTGCTACATTGAGGGAAACAAATTCCTGCAAAGAGTAGAATTCCTTCTGGAGTTTGACATAGTTGGCTTTTACTTCGTTCAGACCTTCTAACAGATGTCGGCGGTTTTCGCACAGCCTGCATTCCGGGTTGGAGAAGTAGTCACTGAAGTATTGTCCAGCGAATCGACCTGTACACTGCTCGCAACGTTTCAAGTTCGAAGGCATTTTGGCTGCTAAGATGATATAGTATTAATTTAAGATACAGTTTCAAAAGCCCTGTGAAAATAAATGAAAAATATATGTGAGATATGTTAGTAATCAGATACTATGTCGAGAGCCTGTAAAACTATAGAAATATGTGTTTGAATTTTATGATTACATGAGACTGTAAAAAAAGAGAGATATTGGTTAGTATGAAGGCATACAAAATATAGTATGTGGTAGACCTAATGGGAGTTTGTTGGGCCTGTTTACATGGAGGTAATAGCTATCTCAATTTCGATATCAAGAGGCTAGCCTATTTACGATATTTTAATAAAACATAAAATATTTGACACAGGTAATGGAGTGATTTGTATACTAAAAAAAAAAAAAAAAAAATAATAGTTTGGGAGAGAAAGACTAAAATATACGACAAACAATTTGTTGTCTGTCAGAAGATAAGCTTATTAAGGAGAAAAACAAAATAATAATATAAAAGAAAGAAGGAAAACAAAATGAACACTTATGTTAGCCGGTATTCTGGTTTGGCGGCTCCAGGTCCTCCTCACAGTAATTAGCGTGGGTAAGGTAGTATTGGCGGGAAACTATCACGTGATCACTGAGGCGTGGCTATATAGCGCGTTGCTATATATTTAACATACAATGACGGGAGCGTCTATACCGCTGTAGTTCAACACACAAAGGGGATAAAGAGAGTGGTCCATCTATCTATCACAATATGTATATACATAAATATATATAAATATATATATATATTATCGTGGATTCACGATAGTCAGTGGTATAACATACGTTTTCTATGTATCATACCCTAAATACAGTATGTACAGTATGTATGCTTAATAAGTTAAATAAGGACTATTATACTAAAGTATAGTATTTACGAGTCTTTAGGAATGCATATATGATTTATCATATAAGCCATGCCGTAATATAAAAGCGGTGCGATATTTACCGCTAGATATCCGCTACAAACTTAGCAGTATCCGCTAGATTCGTAGCGTAAGACGATGACGTCTCGGATGGTGGCGCACCGCGCCAGAGCTCCTTTGTCTACCAACGAGACAACACTATCTCCACTCCTTAGTTCGCCGCGACCCTGGTTCCGGTTTCATCCAGCTCTCATCATTTAACTTAACTTCATCCAACAGACAGACCGACCGACAAGCTAAGCCTTATTATCATGATTTAAATTTCTTCAGCATTATATTTTCTTTATTTGTTAAGGTGCACCCACGTGGTCACCTTCGAGGTAAACATCCAATGATGTTCGAAGAGTAGCCATTTGCCTACCATCCATCAGCACCTCCATCAGCATTTCTACTTTGCCTAACTGCAATTTTCTATGGTGATTTAATAGTGAGTTACACTCCCGGTATTATTATTAATTTACATTTTATATGAGCGGACCTTTTCAGTCTAAGTAGCCTAGAGTAAACTTATCTTCTTTAAATCCGCCATATTGGTGCCCAGACCCCGGGACTTTGGCCCACAGTTTTATATTTCCGATAGTTAGGCATGAGCAAGGGCAATGTTGAGGGAGGTTGTAGGTCGAAGGATCCTGGGGGTGTAGGTCTGGGGTTTAAACCGGTGCAGGTAGTGGCCGAGGTAGATCGCATAGCGATATTCGGCCACTCATACGCGACCCGACTGAGGGCAGCAGACCAGGGCCCTGTGGATTACAGGGGAGCGAACGGGGATCGGCGGTTCCAATTCCGCTACTTTGGGGTGCCAGGTGCTAACATCGCGAGTCTTAAGTCCTCCGATGAGTGGGGTAGGCTGGTAGTATACCGGCCTCTCTACACCTATTTACTCATCGGGGGCAACGACATAACCCCCGACACCGATCCCCGTGCTCTGGCTGTGGCCTTAGGCGACCTGGCTCTGGCTGTAGAGAGGGACACGGGAGGGAAATGCATCCTGATTTCCCTGGAATACAGCTCTAGGGTGAGGGGAATGTCAGCAGAGCAATTTAACCGAATTAGGAATTCTATAAACAGAACCCTGCGCTCTAGGCTAGACGTGACGCGCCATCGCTTTTTGTTTGTCTCTTCCAAACAGCAGGATCTTGATCTAGATGGTGTCCATCTAGACCTTGACACCAACAAGATCCTGCATGATAAGATAACTGGCATGACAAAACGCTGGCTAGACCGTGATGCAGGGGTGATAAGCCTGCGACTCCCAAAATTCTGCATCCCTCCCATCACCTTCCCCCAGTAAATTATCCTTCTTTCTTTTTTGTTTCCTTTATTTTTTGTTTACCCTGTATTTGTTTCCCTAATTTAATTATTATTTACTATTTTTTTGACTTATGACTGACCTACCATCTCATATTTCCTTCATTGTTTCATCATCATCATATCTCAATCTCTCGTGGTACTGTGTAAGGTAAGTGGTTTATATAGTAATTTCTACCTTTTACTTTAATGACATTAGTCTGCGAAGGGTAGGCTAATGTAAATACAATATTGCATATGAGGACTAAAATGTAAGTTCATATGACAATTACCAAAAGGTGTGCTTATATTTCACGATTGCGGCTTACTATAGAGGTCCGTATTGGCTGACGAAGGGTTAGGCTAATTCATGTAAATTATTTAATGGCTGGTAAACCAGAAGAAATAAATCAACTATAATTATGTCTATCACAGTCTTGAAAAACCAGAGAGGGGGTTTGAGGGGTCTCATTACTAGGCTAACGTCCGATTTGGAAGACTTTGTGGCTAGTGCAACTCCTGAACAGCTAGAGGCTAGGTTAGAGTACCTACAAACTACCTATGATCGTATAGTTACCCTGAATGAAAGTATAGTATCGGAGTTAGAGGGTGAGTCACAAATTCATGCGGAGTACGAGCAGCGCGCTGTCCATGATATTGCCAATTTAGAGGCAATACATTTACTGCGAAGGGCCGTAAAGAATACAGAGATAACCCCGACTAGCAACGCTGCCAAACAAACAGATCCCCGCCGTGAAGTCAACTTGCCCAAATTAAATTTACCGAAATTCAGGGGAAACTTGACCGAGTGGTTAGCATTTTGGGACGTCTTTAAATCAACCGTGCACGATTCAAAACTTGACGATGTACGAAAGTTCCATTATCTTAAAGGCCAACTAGAGGATGAAGCCTTACATTTGGTAGAAGGTTTCTCCATCATAGGTGAAAATTGTGATAGTGTTGTGAAGTTATTACAGGCGACATATGGAGACACTGACCAGCTCAAGGTAGCCCACGTAAATGCCCTGTTGAACCTAGCACAGCCTAGGTACAGGGTCGATGAACTGACAAAGTTCAGGGCAGACATGGAGTGTCACACAAGGTCATTAGATGCGTTAGGTGTAACCTCACAAGAAATGCTAGTCATAATCTTAAGACAGAAATTACCTCTAGCTATTGTAGATAAAGTTTGTACCTTTAACTTGGAGGAGTTCAAAGAGTCATTTAGCAAGGAGATTAGCAACATACAATTGAACAATGGTAGGACGGTGGGTGGGTCAGAAGGGACAACAGCAAGGGGTTCAATTAATATGATGGTAGGTTCTAAAGGGAAGGTTGAAAAGTCACGAAAGAAACCACAAATGTCATGTAGGCTATGCAACAATCCCAAGCATAAATGGCTAAGCTGTACCAAATATCAAACCAATGAAGCCAAATTAGCTCGAGTAAGGAAGCTAAAATTGTGCAAGGGTTGTCTAAGTAAGGACCATGGTATGCAGGATAAGTGTACTGCTTCCTATTTGAGGCCCTGTCGCAACTGTGAGGGTCATCACTTTGACAAATTATGCCCCACAGGTAGTCTAGTCAAGGAGGAAAAAATAGGGGGTACTGCAACACTAATGCTAGGCAGTAGGAAAGACACCACCATTTTACCCACAATCAAGATACCCATAGAGGGTTATGGCAGGACACAAGTCTGTCGGCTACTCCTAGACCAGGGCTCACAACGATCCTTTATAAAGAGATCGGTGCTGGACGGTCTAAAACACTGTGTAGTAGGTAGCGAGACACTTAGGTTGCAAGGTTTTACAGGAGTGACCGACAGTAAAGAGTACGAAGTTGTTGAAGTTGCTTACATCTACCGTAAGAAGAAACACTTCTTACAGTGTGTAGTGGTAGATGAACTCCCAGACTATCAATCTGTAGGAATTAACAAAGTAGAGCATGCACTTCGTAGGAAACGTATTTACCTGTCTGATCCCGTAGGTGACATAAAGGAGGTGCACATACTTTTAGGAGCAGATTATTATTATGATGTAGTACACCCTGGTTTTAAAAGAGAGAGTGGAGTGATCTTGATCCCCACTAAGTTTGGCTACTGCATGAGCGGTACAGTCCAAACTACCCAGTCAAATGTTCTGGTTGACACGGTATCCGTGTTGAGGATGAGCACGACCACAGCAGAAGAGTTCAGCAAAGATGATACTCACATTGAGGACCCAAAGTTAGCTGCCGAGTTCAATCTAGAAAGACTGTGGAAACTAGACCACATAGGAATTAAACCTGTGGAGGATGACCAGGAATCAAAATTCGCGATAGAGAAGTTCTCGGAATCTGTGCGTTACTTGACCACGGAAAAACAATACGAAGTTTGTCTACCCTGGAAACATGAGAATATCAGTTTGTCAACCAATTATGGTTTAGCGTTGGGTAGGTTACGCGCCTTGCAGCGGAAACTAGCTCACGAACCAAGCACCTACAAGGCTTATGACGAGGTTTTTCAAAATTATCTCGACTGAGGGTTTATTGAGGTCGTCGATGTAGATGAACCAGGGAATACCGGGAAAGTCCATTACCTGGCACATCATGGGGTAAAGAAGGACAGTGTTACCACTCCCATCTGAGTGGTATATGACTGCTCAGCCCACCTAGGCCATAGTCCCAGTCTAAATGATTGTTTATTGACCGGCCCTTCAATGGTGTCGGACCTATCACAGCAATTAATGCGCTTTAGACTGGGACATTACGCATTCACCAGCGATATAGAAAAGGCCTTCTTGATGGTGAAATTGCAGAAGGGGGATCGAGACGTCACCCGGTTCCTTTGGTTCAAAAACATCGACGACCCAGAGAGTCCCATAGTAACCTATCGGTTTAAGGTAGTCTTGTTTGGCGCTACGTGTTCGCAAATTGTATTAAACGTGACCATTAAAAAACATCTTGAAGATTCTGAAGAAGACACGACTGAACTCGCTTGCGGATTATACATAGACAATTTGCAGGGGCTAGTGATAGTGAAAAGGAACTAGTCGCAAACTACAGGCAGGCTAGTAGGTTGCTCAATGAGGCTCATCTGTTTCTCCGCGAGTGGGTATCAAATTCTGTGTTGCTTCGGGACGGTCTAATAATTGATGGGGTAGCTTCTGATAATCAAGAATATGCCAGAATATTGGGGATGATATGGCAACCAGGGAAAGACACACTGATGTACCGGAACAAAGATTATACTAAACAGACAGGGATGCACACAAAATGTAGTCTGCTGAGTAAAGTCGCACAATTTTTTGATCCTTTGGGTTTAGCATTACCTGTCACCATCAGAGCTAGGATTCTAATACAAGAAATATGGAGACGCAACGTGGGTTGGGACGAAAAATTACCCGACGATCTTGTTGAACAGGGTAGGTCCTTACTAGAAGATTATAACACCCTATGTACATTAGAGTTACCGCGTCAAGTGGCCGCATTTGGACCCATGTCTTTACATGCATTCTGTGATGCGAGTGCCACAGCGTATGGAGTAGCTATTTATTGTGTTACTTCGTTTGGGATTCATTTACTCACCGCCTGGGCTAAGGTTGCACCGGTAAAGGGGGTCACAATTCCCAAATTGGAACTAACTGCCATGCTGCTATTGGGACATTTGGTTAACCATGTACGCACTTCATACGATAAGGAACTGCAACTTTTCTATGGTGATTTAATAGTGAGTTACACTCCCGGTATTATTATTCATTTATATTCTATATGAGCGGACCTTTTCAGTCTAAGTAGCCTAGAGTAAACTTATCTTCTTTAAATCCGCCATATATATATTATGGTTACTTTAGATTGAGTGGACTGTATATTTTAATATTAGTAACGCATATAGAAAATGTTTTACCTTAGATGATGAACTCAGTTGGTGATTGAAAGATGGCGGAAGATAGGCTAGTAGAACTCGAATGGGTTAGTGGGATAAGGAAAGCTGAAGGAAAGAGGCTAGAATAGGCTAAAATAGGCTAGATAATTACGTTAAGTTTTTTTATGATAGCTAATTAAGATGATGATGTAGTGACTATGAATATGAGATGGAAGTGAAGCTAAAACACCTAAATATGAAACAATGAAGAAGGCTTAGCGTGTAGCTGCAACGGAGGTTGGGTCGAGAGTGAGGACCAGCGCGTCGTCTTTGTGTCCCTCGTGACTAACCGCGCATGTGCATAGCATATGGAAAATGTATCCCATCCTTATACAATGAGATACATAGGAACAATGTTAATAAGTAATACACCAATATATGGGAATTATCCTACACCACTATATGGGAATTATCCTACAATACTTTCCCATATTCAACTACAGAATAACATATTCTACCCAAAATTATGAAACATTCAACATAAGGTTACGGAAGCGTTCAACTTAAGACTACGGAAAGATACGTAACGCTACATCAACCCAGATAACTTAGCATCGATACTGTTCATACTAGATAGAGTATACTGAGTATGGACATATATATATATATATACAGTAAACCCTCGCTAACTCAGACTAATTGGGGGGAGAGCACTTCCGAGATGCCCGATTTTCCGAGATGTCCGAGGTCCAACTTATGTCCGACTTAAGAGAGGGAAAATTCAGAATTATAAGAGGAAAGTCCGCGTCCGAGATAATTGAGATAATTGAGATAATTTTGTTTTGTTTTTAATGTGAAATTTATCATATTAATGACAAATATTAACCTTATTATGTTTTCAGGGACAGTACAGTACATAGTAATTAATATTAACACAATAATTAAAATGCACAGGCTTCAATTCATCCTAAAATCACATAAAACCGAGTGAGAGAACATTGTAAACCGGACACAAATCCCGCCCAACTCGGAATTTCCGAGATATACAGGGACATTTCCGAGAGGCTTATGCCATTCCGAGAAGTGCGGGTTTCCGAGTAAAAAGAGTCCGAGTTAGCGGGGGTTTACTGTATGTATACAGTATATATATATATATATATATATATATATATATATATATATATATATATATATATATATATATATATATATATATATACTGTAGGCCTATACATTATATTTATATTTATATATAATATATATATATATATATATATATATATATATATATATATATATACCTGTATATATATATATATATATATATATATATATATATATATATATATATATATATATACAGTATATATAAAATATGTATACATTATATTTATATCCTCAACGGTGAAGTGACTCAAAAGTGTTAGTTATTAGTTCATACCTAATTGTGAAGACTAATAGGTGTTTCCTCCATTTAGGCAGTGAGTGTACTGCCGTGTGCTGGGTGCTCTCACTGCAATAGCTCCTTTTCCTTTACCTTGATCAACACTGTATCCTCATTGCTAGCCGAGCAAAGTGAGGTGTATGTCCGGAGCCTTGGACATGAGGCGGCGTTCCCCTGCAGTCTGGAATGGAAGGTGTATGTCCGTAGTCTTGGACGTGATGCCAGTATAGTCGCTGATCGCGACCGTACATGCAGTTGCTGACGTAGCGTCTGCTATACGAACCTTATTATACTGGTCGACTATATCTTGGGTCTCAGTGCATCTAGGCTGCCCTAGTACTGTGTAGTGACACCTTGCAAGACTTCTACTTGTGACTGGATAGTGGCATTCCATTATATAACGCGACTATATAACCTTCTTTGAGCACTGTAAGCCCCACTCAGACATATGGCTCTATCATACCCCTCTAAATAGTTATGCTGTGTGATAGTGACATGTATGGTGGGAGTGCATTTTTTTTTTTTTTTCTATATTCCAACTACTCCCTCTCGGGCATAGGCTGATAGGCTTTACACTCTACCGCTGTACACGGTGAGGCCCGTGAGGTCTTGCTCCAGTCTAGGGAGTGAGACATGCGAAGCTTCATGGCTCGAAGCAACTCCATCTCTGAAGCCGCCTCACCTCTGCGCTTCACAGTCTCATCCTCCACACTCGGACCCTCACTCTCAGAATGCCACCTATTGAGCAATTAACTCACTAGGCATTGCCCCCCTGTAGCATATTTTTGAATATGGGAATATTCATACAATGCTATTTAATCAGGGAACAATGTGGGTATTTTTTTGGCATTTCGGTGTGCTGTGGCACAGCATGTGATGGGCTGGTCAATCAGAGTGAGAACTGAGCGATCTCTGCCATACCCATAGCTTACTCTGACTGTTCCTTTTACTTATATATTTTCTAGATCTCAAGTGACGGCGTCTCTTCCGTGGATTGACCTCCCAATCTACCAAGATTGGAAGCCAAAGCGTCACATTTTTCCTTTGCCTCTCAACTTTCTCTTCATGATTGCTGAGGGGCACAAGGTCCTGGGTGGGGCTTTGGTTTCCCGGGCGTTTCCTCACCCTCCTCGGCTCCCCGCCATGGAGTGGCTTCGGTCACCCAGGCTTTATTGTGGTCGGCGGGGAGGGTTCTGTGGGGGCGCTCGGTTGTGGCCTTGGCCTTGCTCGGGGCCTTGGGGCTGTTCGGCCAGGTAGCTTGGGGAACGGCAACAACAACAACAACTAGGTACAGCACAAATTCCATCCCAATAATATCTTCCCATTGACATATTGGGATTCGAACCCGGGTCCATTGGATTACCAGTCCAGTGGCAAGACCACTCCGCCACACCTCCCCGAATGGAGTGCTTGAGCTGCAAATATCATGTGGGGTAAAGTTATGATGAATTGTAATATATTTGTCCAAGAATATATTGATAAAGCATATTGTCTTCTATCACTAATCCTTATATCGACTAAGATAATGAGTAATCTATATCGAGTGTATATCTATTACTAGTGACGTAATTAGCTTGCTCTACAATCACTGAACTTATTTAGTTTATATGTCGTGATTTCACTTACAATAACACATGAACTCTCTCTCCCCCCCCCCCTCTCTCTCTCTCTGTTCTTATAGGCTGATTGTGACGTACCACGATAAAGAAGGAGATAATTATATACTCGAAATTGTTTATATACACTACTATACTGTATATGTAGTTTAATTGTTTATATACACTACTATACTGTATATGTAGTTTAATTGTTTATATACACTACTATACTGTATATGTAGTTTAATTGTTTATATACACTACTATACTGTATATGTAGTTTAATTGTTTATATACACTACTATACTGTATATGTAGTTTAATTGTTTATATACACTACTATACTGTATATGTAGTTTAATTGTTTATATACACTACTATACTGTATATGTAGTTTAATTGTTTATATACACTACTATACTGTATATGTAGTTTAATTGTTTATATACACTACTATACTGTATATGTAGTTTAATTGTTTATATACACTACTATACTGTATATGTAGTTTAATTGTTTATATACACTACTATACTGTATATGTAGTTTAATTGTTTATATACACTACTATACTGTATATGTAGTTTAAGAATGACCTATGTTTATATACACTACTATACTGTATATGTAGTTTAAGAATGACCTATGTTTATATACACTACTATATTGTATATGTAGTTTAAGAATGACCTATGTTTATATACACTACTATACTGTATATGTAGTTTAAGAATGACCTATGTTTTTCACAAGGGTTTGCTTTATAAATAAAGCATATACAAATGTAACAGTTTATCTAGTCTCCAATATTTGTACTAGTTAAAATAGATCCTTCTTAAACTAAATAAACATATTTATAATATAAAATATGATACACATAATAACCCTTTCAACAGCATCATATAATTTCCATCATATTCTGGTAACCATTAGACGAATGTCTTTACAATACCATCTACTTTTAAGACTGAGAGGGGTAAATATGATATCAATAACCCATCTGAATATCACAGGACCTTCTTAACCACGTCAGCATGATGATGTATGTCTGGTTACCACTAGACCATAATTGTTTACATTATAATATATATTTACTGTAGGACTCAGAGGAGTAAATACTGTTTCAATGAACGATAACAGACGACCTTCTTAAACTATAGAACATTGTGTTAAAATAAGCTGCGTTTTTCTGTACCACCACTGATATATAAGCCATTGGGCTTTTGGCAGAAAATGCCAAAAATTATCAGTGATATCCGAGACATGTTTACATACAGTGTTCTCATCGTCCAGCACATTACTGCTTCATATTCATCAGCCAACTTAAAATAGCCCTATATAATATTTAATTATCACTAGAACAATACACTATACCATGTAGGAAGTCTTCTGGAGAAATAGGGCAAATTTAGAAAACAATGCAGCGGCTCGCTTGGTGTAGTGACTAGCGTCTCGGACTTCCACCCAGAAGGCCCGGGTTCGCGCCCACGCTCGGCGCATTAAAGATTTTTCACAAGCACTGAGTCGTTACTATCCCTCATGAGCAAAGGGATGGGGTAGTAGTACAGGACCCCAATGGAAATACGCCTAATCGGCCTTATTGAGCTATCCTTAGCTAGCTTAGCATGCGCTAGCTTAAAGAACTATTATTATTATTATTATTATTATTATTATAAGATAAACTAAAGCACAAATGTATGCTAGAATAGCATTGACAAATCGCTAGATAGTCACCAGACACTAAAAACTTGTATGTCACTAGAAAACATATGTTGAAGTATCTAGAATAATCTTTAACAATCGAAACATCTCTACAATTCCTTAAAATAGGGAAAATAACTTGAATATCGCTAGAATTCATCACATCCTGATGTCGCTAGATGGAAGTGATGGAAGTGATTTGCTGGATCTAGCGGTAGCCGCTACATTGGCAACATCGTTCCAAGAAACTGCATTCCGTTATAATGAACAAGGTCAGATTTCGAAACTATTACAATTATTTCAAAGTTCAGAGATCATCAGATTGGTTTGGAAGTCGATGTACACAATTTCAGTTCCATTAGTTTAAAAAAACATTCACATAATATGCTACTTAGAGGGTTTAATAAAGAAGCATTGCTCTCCCGACGTATAAGCGAACGCAAGCTGTTGTTCGTTTCTTTTTTCTTTTTAAAGAACGTCAACAAACGCTTCGTATATTTGGGCTTGGTGAACCTTTTGGGGTTCCTAGTTATACATTAGAACATTGTGGTGTAATTTGATTTATGTTGGGTAGTTAGTTTTAGGTATTTGTAGGGAGCCTAGGGAGGGTTTTTTTGGCGGGAAAGGGAAGCGTCAGTGAAAGTGAGAGGCACTTGGGGGAGGACCTTTGTGTACAGGTTGTAGGGAGCTCCCGTCATATTTTCTTGAGAGTAGTGTTCCTGTGGTGGGTGAATAGATTCAGCCGAGGTCGGTGGTTCTTGTGGGCATCACTGGTTAGGTTGGTTTGTGGTTGCAGTTTCTGGAGTGCTGATGGCGCTTGGATGGGGATTAGCCCTGGAGATTTAGGCTATTCAGTGCTGCATCTACACAGGGATATTCTCACTGTGAGATAAGGGTGCTTACATTTTGTATTTTTACCACAAGCATATTTATATTTTGCACACTCTTATAAGTATAAACACTTACTTGCTAAAGAGGAAATACACAAAAGCCCAATTTCGAAGGATCGTGAATAACTTTACTTTGGCGTATGTTTGGGCTAATTTAAGACTACATTTAGATAGATAGATTCTTTTAACACTCGCCAATGAAATATGATGACTTGCTTACAGATATATACTTAAAGCCCGAATCGAATCGGATTGACTTTAACCCAGTTGTTCACTTCCTCAAACCTGTGGAGGAGCAGGTTTGAGATGGTTTGATATTCGACACCCTTTTATGGCCAAAAGGGTGAAATACGACACCATTTCCAGTCTATTGGAGATAGTGGTGGTGACAGAAAACACAGTTATACTATAGTCAGAGTAAAAGTAACAAAAGACATCATCGTCTTGAAGGAATTAAACACGTAACTTGTTCGCATGTTTCTGTACATTTATGCGTACACAAAGACACATGGAGACACACAGATAAACAAACAAGGGTACACTAGGGCACACATACTGTAACAGGATATACATATTCGGTAAACACACATTCAACCACACCCACACACACACGAGAACACGCAGGCCACAAAACAATGTCATAACTCTACTTAATAATTATAAGGGACGCCCAGTGGTGTGACTGTGTGTTTGGAGTGTGTACGGTGTACACACTCCAAACACACAATCACACGGTCACAAGACACACACACATTATATATATATATATATATATATATATATATATATATATATATATATATATATATTGTTTTTATTTTATTTTTTCAATGTGATTGAGGGAGACAAAAGGCAGAAACTGCCTGTAGCGAGTGCCTCCCCCATAGTTGAAAGAGTGACAGGGCCAAAATCAAGGGACGTTCGAGCCAAAATGCCTTGACTTGAAGCAATTCAAGTCATAGGAGGAGGGAAAGACTGATTCTGGGGGAGAGTTCCAGAGCTCAGCTTTTGAATAGAAGAAAGACTGAGAGAAACGTTTCACTCCTGGGTTGGAGAATTGCACAGGGTAGGGGTGGTATTATGTTGCAAGACAGGTACTACATACCCTACGTAGAGGAGATGGTATACACTGGGAGAGCTCTGAGGAGCACTGATTATTGTAGTAGCGATAGAATAGCGAGAGATGCAACATTGCGGCAAAGAGAGAGAGAGTGCAGAGAGTTGGAGAGTGGACTGGAATTAAGGATCGAAAATCGTTCCTTTCTACTTTGTCTAGGAGTGCTGTGTGAGAGGATCCTCTCCACAAATGTGAACAATACTATATACAAGGACACACTGTGCCCCTGTACAGAGCAAGAAGCTGTGCAGGGGTATAGAACTCCTTGAGGCGGTTGAGCACACCCAGCTTCTGAGAGGCTGCCTTAGCAAGATTGGTAATATGGTCTTGCCAAGTGAAAGCAGAGGAAAAAGAGACACCAAGAACATTGAGAGAAGATGAAGGATTGCTTCTTGTATTGTTGAAGAATAAGGGATAGACCTCTGGGAGTTCCTTATGGGTTAGTAATATCGAGAAATTAGGTTTTGGAAACATTATGTGCTAGCTGTGTGTTAATGTGTGTATGAGTGCGTCTAAGCACATTATGTGCTAGCTGTGTGTATGAGTGCATGTACGCACATCATGTGCTAGCTGTGTGTTAGTGTGTGTATGAGCATGTGTACACACATTATGTGCTAGCTGTGTGTTAGTGTGTGTATGAGTGCGTCTAAGCACATTATGTGCTAGCTGTGTGTTGGTGTGTGTATGAGGGCGTGTACGCACATTATGTGCTAGCTGTGTGTTAGTGTGTGTATGAGTGCGTGTAAGCACATTATGTGCTAGCTGTGTGTATGAGTGTGTGTACGCACATTATGTGCTAGCTGTGTGTTAGTGGGTGTATGAGTGTGTGTATGCACATTATTTGCTAGCTGTGTGTTAGTGTGTGTATGAGTGTGTGTATGCACATTGTGTGCTAGCTGTGTGTTAGTGTGTGTATGAGTGCGTCTAAGCACATTATGTGCTAGCTGTGTGTTGGTGTGTGTATGAGGGCGTGTACGCACATTATGTGCTAGCTGTGTGTTAGTGTGTGTATGAGTGTATGGAAGCACATTATGTGCTAGCTGTGTGTTAGTGTGTGTATGAGTGTGTGTACGCACATTATGTGCTAGCTGTGTGTTAGTGTGTGTATGAGTGTGTGTACGCACATTATGTGCTAGCTGTGTGTTAGTGTGTGTATGAGTTTGTGTACGCACATTATGTGCTAGCTGTGTGTTAGTGTGTGTATGAGTTTGTGTAAGCACATTATGTGCTTGATTGATCCTCCCCCCCCCTCTCTCTCTCTCTCTCTCTCTCTCTCTCTCAGTAGAATCTGAGTGAGAGCCTGTTTAGAGTGGAGTGCCTTAGGGATCAGTCTTGGGCCAGTTTTATTTCTTATCTATATATATGACATTTATGTAGGACTAAATATCACTATTTCAAAGTTCGCTGATGTCACAGAGATGGGAGGTTCAGTATTAACCAAATGAGACAGAAATATGCTGAAATCTGATTTAAACAGAATAGTTGAGTAGTCAGAAATATGACAGATGCCATTCACTATTGAGAAATCCCATGTCTTAGTAATAGGTAATACAAACAAAGCATAGAAAATATATACTTATATATTTTCTAGATCTCAAGTGACGGCGTCTCTTCCGTGGATTGACCTCCCAATCTACCAAGATTGGAAGCCAAAGCGTCACATTTTTTCCTTTGCCCCTCAGCTTTCTCTTCATAATTGCTGAGGGGCACAGGGCCCTGGGTGGGGTTTTGGTTTCCCGGGCATTTCTGTCGCCCTCCTCAGCTCCCCGCCATGGAGTGGCTTCGGTCACCCATGCTTTATTGTGGTCGGCTGGGAGGGTTCTGTGGGGGCGCTCGGTTATGGCCTTGGTCTTGCTCGGGGCCTTGGGGCTGTTCGGCCAGGCAGCTTGGGGAACAACAGCAACAACAACAACAAACAAAGCATATGAATACAAGATGAAAAGCCAGCCAATCAAAACAAGTGCATTAGTCAAAGACATCGGGGTTCTAATATCCGACAACTTAAAAAAAACTCATCTCCATGTGCAGCAGCTGCAAAAAAGGCCAGTAGAGCTTTGGGAAAATATTTAGAGGAATTTTACTTATAGAAATGAAAACATAATAGTACCTGTATTTACAAACATAGTAAGGCTTCATCGTGAATATGGCGTGCAATTTTGGTCACCTTATCTGAACAAGGAAATTGTTGGGACCTTAGAGCAACAAATAGTATTGATATATAATATAAAGGTTATGAAAATAGAGCATAAATATTACTTGAAAATTACCTTATCATTTGATGTTAATTTGATAGTCAAGTAGATCTTAAATGCATAATATGGGCCCAGTGATTACAGTATACTATATAATAATCTTAGCTGTTAGGTAGAGTACAGAAGCTTATTGAAGGCTGGATGGCTGTGATTACTGATGATTAATTCGGTCAAGGACCAATGAACGTGATTCTCGTGTCTTTACTAGTGAGAGAGTGAGTGCAGGGTTATTCACATCCGGGAACTTACATAGATAAATAATTATTAATTTATCAGTCATAGCTTGGCATTGATATAGGTTGATCAGATGTATTATAACTAACCAATTTAGAGTATATTATTTAAACATGGAATTAATTAAACATATGAATAATTTAACCTTATAAGAACAATTGCTATATATTTGCAGTGTGTAAGTACATTACTGTATTCTAATTCTACACAAATATCCTGATATCTTATAATATAATTATTCATACACAAACTTCTATTATACATATTATATGTATCATCACATTTTCGCGGTTTCGAGGTTCCAACTTAGGAGTTCGAGATCCGATTTTGGGTCCCTTACTGCAAAGTTCCATGTTCGTGTCATGTCCAGATCTACTGTAGTCTATGTATGTATATATTAACACTCAACGAGCGGCCTAGGCGGTAATTTCTATGTACCGGCCAGCGGGTGGTTTTACCATAAATGGCCTTGTTTCCGTTCTCTTTTTCATGCATAAACAAGAGCCAGAGCCTAATACAATTATGTATCCCTGAAAGGGTGTTAATTGAGCTTTCCAATGACACCAGAACCATCCTACTACGATCACTGGTTGTCTTGCAACGATCGTGCAAACGAAGGGCAAAATCTCTAAAATACGGTCATTTCGTTACATAATTACGTGTGTAGCGAGGGAGGGAGGGTGGAGTAGTGTAGAGTACATGTCAGTAGACCCACGGCGGCCGTGGAGAGCGGTCATGAGGTAACCTACGCTCCTCCCGTCGCTCGTCTCTCTCTCAGAGCCAATATTGCGCCAAAATTGCACACAGACTTAAGTCGGGCCCCGCCACATAGTCCAGATTTTTAGATACGGACTTAAGTCGGGCCCCGCTAAAGAAGGGTTAAATATAACTGGATGGTTACATAATAGAAAATGAAGTAAGCTGATGTAACAGAAAACATATATTCAAGGGTATCTATTGAAATAATTGGATGTTTAATACTATCGAGTTTCAACAGAAATTGAGTAACCTGAGTCAGTGCATTATTTTTCTTTTATGTGAGTGAGGGAGACAAAAGGCAGAACTGCCTGTAGCGAGTGCCTCCCCCAGAGTTGAAAGAGTGACAGGGCCAAAATCAAGGGACGTTCGAGCCAAAATGCCTAGACACACAGAGTTTGAAGCAATTTAAGTCATAAGAAGAGGGAAAGACTGATTCTGGGAGAGAGTTCCAGAGCTCAGCAGTTGAATAGAAGAAAGACTGAGAATAGCATTTCACTCTTGGGTTGGAGAGTTGCACAGAGTAGGGTACTACGTACCCTACGAAGAGGAGATGGTATACACTGGGAAAGCTCTGAGGAACACTGATTATTGTGGTATCGATAGAATAGCGTAGCGATAGAATAGGGTACAGCAACAAAGTTGATACTGTTACTTAGGAATATATTATCATATCATAAAAGATTATAAAAAAATAGATTTGTTTTCACTTACGAAAAGAAGATTGCGAGGTCAGGATATTAAAGGGCTTTGACAAAATTGATGTAGATTCACGGTTCAAATACAAAATAGTTCATCAATTCTAGTAAATTGAATGAAATTCAAAACCAGATGGCCAAATTTCAATGTCACAAAGCACTTCTTCACCTACAGTGTGGTCAATGATTGGAACAAACTGCCAGAGAAAGTGGTACAATGTAATACAATTCAAAACGAGTCTAGACATAAACTTCGAGGAGGTTGGCGTATTCTAGGCAACAAACGATAAAAAAAGGATAAGTAAAATGCCACAGGAACGCTGTGGTACGAAAATCCTGAGAGCGAAACCTCCAACCCTAACGAGCCACAGGAACGAAAATCCTGAGAGCGAAACTACCATCCCCAATGATATCCCAGGCCCCTTTTTCCTTTCCCGATTTGGTCTCTCTCTATCTCTCTCAATTCATTCCACATATTATACGTCTCTCAACCACAGTCCTCTAATATGCAAACCACAATACTTTACTCACTGATATTCTTGATGTACCACCTATGTATGTATTTAATTAGGTAACCACCATACAGACTATAATACTTTCATTGTGTAGGTTCGAGGCGATCTAAGACACCTTAACTTCCATTTCACACCAAATCAGATCGTGATTACGTCAGCCCTGTATTTAGTTATATAACAATCATAGCCCCCCAATTCTATGTCTCTAACCTCCCGTGGTTTTATCTACTAACTATATATTCCCAACCTTTAACCACGACTCTATACACCCGATAACCCTATGCCAGTTATTGTATTGATTTAGGCCTGTTAATTCGGATAAACTCACTATGACCAATCTGCAGACGATTATCAGGAGAGATGCAGGAAAGCTACCTCGTATCTCCCTTTCCATGACGAGTATACATATATGTACCCCCGTGCTCAGTCGCCCCCCTTGCCTTGTTCTTCTAGTAACTAAGTGTATATATAATATTAACCGGAGTATGCCACCAGTATTGATACGACATAGCGGCACTGTCCTTGTGTCGTATTGTGCCACGTGCAGACCAACCAGGTTTCATCATCTTATTAGGACAACGGCTATAATGTCGTCATTCATGTATGTATTCAATCCTTAGTTTAATTATCTTTTATCCGCCATTGTGTTATCTCTTCCATTTACTTTTCCACAATTGTTATACGTCTTCCAATCACCTCCTTCATATCCACAATCCACACTACTCTATTTTGCTTCATGACCCTATGCTCAGGGTACCCTGTTTGGGTCATCCTGTCCACTTATCCTTCACGTCCCGCTGAACATACCACTCTACCTGTTCGATCGTAGGGAAATGCCACCCCTATGTCCAGCGCATTAAGGGTCACTATCCTAGGTCACGAGCGGCGCTGCGCCTAGCCTCAAACCAACCCCTTTACAATTCACAACCCTTTCCCCCACCTCGCGTATACACTACCCCTCGTGTCCTACACCTCTACCTACCTGATGATGAACATAAATACACCTTAAGTTAATACACCCATGCCCTGTCCCTAAGTTAGGATATTAATATCAACATACCCTAAAATACCTTGTCTTGCCAGACTAAGTTTCTGAAGACCAATCGCCCCCATAAATCTATGTATTCAATCCTTAGGTTAGTTATCTTTATCCACCATTGTGTTCATCTCTTCCATTTACTTTTCCACAATTGTTATACGTCTTCCAATCACCTCCTTCGTATCCACAGTCCACACTACTCCATTATGCTTCGTGTCCTACACCTCTTACCCGCCAGACTCTACCTACATGATAATGAACAGGAATACACATTCATATTAAAACACCCATGCCCTGTCCCTAGGTTGAGCCAATGCCAACCAGTTCAGACAGCCATAAATCTATGTATGTTTTTCCATCCGAGAAGTAGTATGTTAAAACCCCATGTCCTAATTGATAAGAAACTATGATACCCACGGGTACACCATTGTATATATAACCATTGTTCCTGTAAGACCTAGACAGAGATAATGACTGAAGATGTTAGCCACCATGCAGTAACTCTAATTCTTACCCCAACCAGAGATTGTATAGATAACCTTTTTTACCATTGTCTATCATAGTACCACGAAACAATAACGAAGTACCCCTACGAACTGCCGCTTTTCTTTGGTCTATATTTCATAGAAAACGCAGTTCCCAGGGACAACTAGACGTACAAGAAATCGTGTCAACTAATAGTGTCCATAACCCCTCGTATTGACGAGTAATAATACACCATGTTTTTCCCTACTTTATCCACAGTCAAGCACACACCTACAGTTAACCTCCTTTTCCCCACAGCCCCACAGTCCACATGATTCTATCTTTTCCAAACTCATATACCACCCCGTATTTGCATCCCCCGGTAGCATTTGGCTAACGTACTTTCACTGTCATTTCCCCCCAAACTCCAATATCAACTGTAGCCTAATGCCATCCCCACGCCCGGAGACCTTAGGGTCAAACTTCCACGTAGCCCCCTGAACTCTCTCCCTCTCATTAACACCCCGCGCTCCTCGACTCTTTTCCGACCTAGCCTCTCCCTCATACCTCTTGAAGATCCTTGATTTTTCCGTTGCTAACGTTCTCCAACCTTTTATATATCTACTCCTATCCAGCCTACCTTCCCTTAGTAGGCCGGAACAACATTAGAACTTTACTAACCCCTTGCATGCCATCTATTCCCTCACAACCAATTCACAACCCTGCACCCAATGATCGTCGGTGCGAGGCTAGCCGCCTCGCCAGTGACTAACTTCCATTGCCATACTTCCAGATAAATGTGGCAGAGTTAGCAACCCAGTCTCCACCACATCCAACAAACCATACAATTAACAACCAACCGATTAAAACCAGCTAGCCAAGGCACCTTCGGTTTTGGTATTAAGAACACCCACATCTGTCTCATAAACAGAGGGTTATTACAAACACTTGTGATATGGCAAGCCCCTAGCCACAGCCGCCGGACGACCATCACAGAGAGAGGGCGCCCAGCTACCCCTTTTTACCCACCCGAGGAGGGAGACCCCCACCCCTGCGGAGGTATACCTGACCCCTGTTTTGACTTCCGGGTCATTGCCAGGTAGCACAGGAATTCTTCCAATCAATGAACTAACCATGCATGACTAACCCCTTTACTAACCTCTATTAACCCACAATAACCCATTCACCTTTTTTTGCATACTCGGATAATCAAATTAGCACCTCAGCTATACCATAGAATGAAGACTGAGTAATATAAGAGAGCCGCCCCTATCACAGCTGGCCCAGTCCTCCTCGCAAAGTAGATCCAGTCTCCCTCCCCTAAATACTTCCAGTATAGCCAAAATAGTACCTCTTACTAAGGCTCAGTTATATCACATTATGAAGGCTCCCTATAGCCATGTGCCACACCAGTACTCACCACCTTACCGTCCCCGTATCTATTGAGAGCTCAAATAAGTCCATAAGACTCGAGATCCCTATGGCCTACAGGGTCCAAAACCGAGCCTATAAACCCAGCCCCCGCCCCCAGTAAAATCAGTTGAAAGATAGACACCAACCAGTGGCTGGCCCCCTTAAGTTGACCTCTAGCTCTGCCCTTGTGTTGTTCCTGAGATTTGAGATTCTAGAGCCGGCAGACTCCGTGGCAGATTTGAGATAGAAGCATCTGTCCACGTACAAGAAATCTACGTGCACCTTATAACCTTCAACCCACAACCAGTGGGTATATAAGCGTGTAGCCAGCAACAATCGCCAAGAGATCCGACTTGAGAACTTCCTACATATGGACCACCTGGACGGCCGTGGAACCAGTCGTTAGCCCCCAACATCACGGGCGCAAGATAACCAGGACCAGACCAACCAAATACTACCCAAGATTCACTTTATTAGTACTAACGTGTTACAGTACTAATTAGAAATTCACTTATTAATCTTTCTATGAAGTGGCTATATCTTTGCCCAGTGTAATTCATATATGACCATTCCCTTTGGGAAGTGCTAAGCGTATCAGTGTTTATTAATTAACAGGCGACATTAACTCTCGTAATTACCTTTGTCCAGATATTATTGCCTAGAAGTAAAACCCTAGTGATATCTAACGTTCGCCCACTGATTTGTGTTCTACGTATTTCTGCCATAAGAATATAAAACTTAGATCAGTACCCCCCTGAGGTTACTAGAATTCCCGTGCTCTAAAACATACGCGTGTCTAATTCTAGTCTGTGAACTACTACTTGTGCACCAGACCTGCCAGTAATAAATCTAATTAGTGAAATTGAACCTATAAGTAACTTTGAGGTCTTCCAGTATATAAACTTGCGAACCAAACCAGTGATCAGAAGAGAATACCTGAATGTTGGAAGTGGGAGACTAGGCTCCATCCAGATCCACTAATGCTAGCGGTTCATTTCTATCATTTGTCTTGTACGAGTATTCCTACTTTCTTATGCTCCTTATTAACACCTTACGAGCGGCCTATGCGGTTTATTTATGTGTACCGCCCAGCGGGGTGTTTTTAGCCAAAATAGGGCTGTTTACGTGATCATTTTCATGCCTAAATAAGACCCAGAACGTAAAACAAGTATCTATCCCTGAAAGGGCATAAACAGAGCTTTCGAATGACACCATAACGATCCTTGTATGATGGATAGTTTTCTTGCAATAACCGTGCAACGCGAGTGCAAAAAGCAGGTAATTCGGTACTTTCGGTACATAATTGAGTATGTAGCGAGTGAGAGAGGGAGGAGGGAGCTGAGATTTGTGTCAGTAGGTTCGCCGCGGTGGTCTGGAACAGTCATACGCTCGCTAGTCTCCTGCCACCACTTGTCTCTCTCTCTCAACCCATACGTGCTGAAATTGCCACTCGAGTTATGTCGAGCGCCGCCACATAGTCCAGCTTTATTTAACTCGACTTAAGTGGTGAGCCGCTTTTTAAGGGTTAACCTTCTTAAATAAACGTGATCGTGTGTCTTGTTACCGTGTGTTTATTTTGTGTTCTCTATTCCTCATACCTTGTATTGTGCATGCAGCCTTATATACCCAGTCAGTTAGAACTCACATTACCCAAGTTAATCCTGTAGAAAAACAGGGCAAAACATTTTTATTAATAGAATGCATAGGAAGACTCCTATCTCCTATACACAATCTCTGGACTGTACTCAGCCGGATACCTTACCCTCTACGCATGCGCGATAATGTAAGCCTCCCTTGGCTTATGACTGATAGATAATGACTGAAGATGTTAGCCACCATGCAGTAACTTTAATTCTTACCCCAACCAGAGATTGTATAGATAACCCTTTTTTTACCATTGTCTCGACACATATCTACCACGAAACAATAACGAAGTACCCCTACGAACTGCCACTTTCTTTGGTCTATATTTCGTAGAAAACGCAGTTCCCAGGGACAACTAGATCAGTAAGAAATCGTGTCAAATAATAATGTCCATAACCCCTCGTATTGACGAGTAATAATACACCGTGTTTTTTCTCTACTTTTATCCATAGTCAAGCACACACCTACAGTTAACCTCCTCTTCCCCACATCCCCACAGTCCACATGATTCTATCCTTTCCAGACTCATATACCACCACATATTGCTCATCCCCCGGTAGCGTTTGGCTAACATACTTTCCCTGTCATTAACCTCCAGGCTACGATACCAACTGTAGTCTAATGCCTCCCCTACGCCCAGAGACCTTAGGGTCAAACTTCCATGTAGCCCCCCTTAACTCTCTCCCTCTCGTTAACCCCCCACGCTCCTCGACTCCCTTCCGACCGAGCCTCTCCACCATACCTCCTGAATATCCTTAACTTTTCCGTTGCTAACATTCTCAAACCTTTTGTATATATACTCCTATCCAGCCTACCTTCCCCCAGTAGGAAGGAACACCATCAGAACTTTACAAACCCTTTGCATGCCATCTATTCCCTCACAACCCATTCACAACCCTGTACCAAATGATCGTCAGTGCGAGGCTAGCCGCCTCGCCAGTGACTAACTTCTATTGCCATACTTCCAGATAAATGTGGCAGAGTTAGCAACCCAGTCTCCACCACATCCAACAAACCATGCAATTAACAACCCAACCGATTAAACCAGCTAGTCAAGGCACCTTCGGTTTTGGTATTACGAACACCCACATCTGTCTCATAAACAGAGGGTTATTACAAACACTTGTGATATGGCAAGCCCCCAGCCACAGCCACCGGACGACCATCACAGAGAGAGGGCGCGCACCTCCCCCTTTTTACCCACCCGAGGAGGGAGACCTCCACCCTTGCGGAGATATACCTGACCCCTGTTTTGACTTCCGGGTCATTGCCAGGTAGCACAGGAATTCTTCCTATCAATGAACTAACCATGCATGACTAACACCTTTACTAACCTCTATTAACCCACCATAACCCATCAACCTTTCTTGCATACTCCGATAACCAAATTAGCACCTCAGCTATACCATAGAATGAAGAATGAACAATCTAAGAGAGACGCTCCTATCACAGCTGTCCCAATCCTCCTCGCAAAGTAGATCCAGTCTCTCTCCCCTAAAATACTTCCAGTATAGCCAAACTAGTACCTCTTACTAAGGCTCAGTTATATCACATTATGAAGGCTCCACATAGCCATGTGCCACAACAGTACTCACCACCTTACCTAGTTCCCGTATCAATTGAGAGCTCAAATAAGTCCATTAAAACTTGAGATCCCTATGGCCTACAGGGTCCAAAACCGAGCCTATAAACCAAGCTCCAGCCCCCAGTAAAATCAGTTGAAAGCTAGACACCAACCAGGGTTGGTCACCAGAGTTGACCTCGAGCTCTATCATTGTTGGTTGCTGAGAATTGAGTTCCAGAGCCGACAGACTCCGTGGCAGATTTGGATAGAAGGACCTGTCCACGTACTTGAGAACTTCCTACATATGGACCATCTGGATGGCCGCGGAACCAGTCGTTAGCCCCCAACATCACGGACGCAAGATAACCAGGACCAGACCAATCAAATACTACCCAAGATTCACTCTATCAGTACTACAGTGCTATTTATAGATTCACTTATTAATATTTCTATGAAGTGGCTATATCTTTGCCCCAGTATAATTCATATATAACCATTCCATTAGGAAGTGCTAAGCGTATCAGTGTTTATTAATTAACAGGCGATATTAACTCTCGTAATTACCCATATATCCAGATATTATTACATAGAAGTGAAACCCTAGTGATATCTGAATGTTCGCCCACTGATTTGCGTTCTATGTATTTCTGATACAAGAATATAAAACTTAGATCAGTACCCCCTGAGGTTACTAGAATTCCCGTGCTCTAAAATACGCGTGTCAAATCTAGTCTGTGAACTACTACTTGTGCACCAGAGCTACCAGTAATAAATCTAACAGTGAATATGAATCTATAAGTAACATTGATGGTCTCCAGTATATAAACTTGTGAATAAAGCCAGTGATCAGAAGATTAATACCTGAACGTTGGAAGTGGGAGACTAGGCTCCATCCAGATCCACTTATGCTAGTGTTGTTCAATTCTATCATTTGTCTTGCACGAGTATTCAGAAGTGTGTATATCAATAAACGTGATCGTGTGTCTTGTTACCGTGTGTTTATTTTGTGTTCTCTATTCCTCATACCTTGTTTTGTGCATGCAGCCTTCTATACCCAGTCAGTTAGAACTCACATTACCCAAGTTAATCCTGTAGAAAAACAGGGCATAACATTGGCGGCAGCGGTGGTTCTTGATTCGGATAAAAGGTTGCATTACACTGCAAGTTTGGAACAGTAGAAGCATGGGAACATCGCAAAAATGGCAGCTCGCTATGACACTCACACACATTCCCAAATATGATGTAAACACGTATGATATCGCCACTTACTTAGACATAGTAAAGCCAGTGTTAGATGTGGCACTTCAAAATGACCGCGACAAAATCGCCGTTGCATTATTGCACATTATGCAGTTGGGAAAAGCCGTTTCCCAAATTGTTGAACAGGTAACGCCAAAGCTTACCTGGAACCAGTTTCGATCCCTCGTGATCCGGACCTTAGGGCCACTTTTGGGTTCCCTCGTCGCCCCCAAAATAATAAAAGTCGACGAGATCAAGTATGAAGGGGATATCAATGTGACCCTCATACAACTCTACAGATACGTGAGGACCACGTATAGCTCTGAAGATGACGAGCAACAAAATGAACTCTTATTCACCGCATTGTTAGACATCCTCCCACCCCACATCACCGCCCATCTCGACCCGTACGGCTCATTCGAAGAACATATGCTCTCCATCAGAGAAAGATGCCAACTCAGTTCGATGAATCCCCTATCCACCCCTTCAGCCCCTATCCAAGAAAGTAAATGTATTCCTCCACTGAACACTATCATCAATAAGTCCCTCCATCCCCCTAAAGAAAACTCTGTGCACCCTTCCAAAATGACTCCCGGTGAAAGTCCAACCCCAGTGCACTCTTCCTTGCCTCTATCCTCTCTGACCATCCCTAAATTTTCCCCTGCCCAGCCATCCACCAACGATAATCTTCCATCAATTGTGTTACCCCATAAACCCCATCCTTTTTCTATGCCTGCCAACAAACCACAGCACGCAGAAATGGTCACCCCCACCGTAACCAATTCTCTTTCAATGTCACCCCTGAAAAATGCTGGTCAGAAAATGAGCCCCCCCTCCACTCTCTCACATGCCCCTGTCACCCAAGACCAACCTTCACCCCCGTCAATCCCTCAACAACCTGTCACGCCTCTCACTTCCTCATATTCATCACCTGTCCCCCCCTCAAAACTGTCAACCTCACCCCCCCCCACCATCATCTCCCCACATGCCCAACCTCGGTGAACCCCTTCAAACACCCGCATCAACCAAGAATGCTACAGCTCCGCCTACCTCCTATTCCCCCCCTCCCTTGTCACCCTCTCCAACATTACCCGAACCGCTCTTGAATCCACCTCCAGTAACACCCCCGCTCGCCAACCTACCTCTGCCCCATAATCCAGCACCAGAACCAAAATCTCCATCAATGTCTCCTTCATCCATCCTACCAAATTCCATTGTTGTCCGAGACAAATCTCTTCCGCAACAATCTCTCCAAACTGACCTACTCACCCCATCCCCACAATTTACCTGTCAATCACCCAGACCCCCATCTGTCCAGGATCAATCCTCCCATGTTTCCAGGACAGACTCTTATGTATGTAAAAACCATTCTACCAAATATTTATGTACCCATGTTTCCAGGGAAAATGCCAACCTATGTACCCAACAATGTTTTCCCCATGCCCCCAGAAATGCTCAGCTATTCCCCACCAACAAAATTTCCCTTGTGACAGTTTTCCGTCAGTAGCTCCCTTCCACCCCCCCACAATTCACACCCCTAAAAAACTTCAAAACCCCACACTTGACTCACCCCCTCATGACAGACAAACCCACCAATCCCATATAACCTCTAAACAAACCGTCACTGCCACCGACAAAACTCCCCAAATTCGTACTTTTAACAACCACAAATCAGTACATCAGTCCTCCCCCAATAACCCATGTTCTATGCCTAACTCTTCCCCCACCAATCCTCCACAGTCCCACCAACAAATTCCGTTTCCTAAATCACTCACACCTCACCACTCTGATCCTCCCACACGCGCCGTTAATCCCCCCCTCACGCGTGACCCCCACCAAAGTGATTTCCCCCCCCCTCATGCGTACCGAACACCTGCTCACCAGTCGGTCCCCCACCATCATTAGCCCAGCTAAACTCTCAACCTCCACCAATTCCCACCCTGCCAGCCTAACCTCTCACGACCACATTCAGAACGAAAAATCACCCCCGTACATAACCCCTACCTCCTCTTCCCCCCCTATCTTACCCCCCTCTTCACCGTTACCCCATCCGCCCCAAATTCCACCCCCAAAGATCCCGCTCGACAAAATACCACGCCCATCCAAATCCAACCACAAAACTTTTTCCACCTTGGCTAACCCCCAAAATACTACCCTCTCTCTCGCCCCAAACAACATAATCAACCTCTCAACCTCAACCACTCCTCGAAATCCCATCCACGTCTCTCCCGAAAATAAAATCAGTCCAAATTCAACCCCTCTCAAACCACAACCCTGCCTGCCCAGACCCCCCCCCCCCCCCACCATCTCCCTATCAAATCCCCACACTCCAAACCTCCAAACCACCCGATCATCGTAAACTCTCAACCTCCAGCCTTACTCACCCTTCCCCCAACCCCACTCACGACCACAACTCTCTACACAATTCAACCCCTCCCCAGCACCAACCTCTTCCGCAACAACAACCCCGACTCGACCTGCCCGTTTCACCTTTAAACCCCCCCTATCACTACCCCCGACCGCAACCTTTTAAACCTCCCTCCAAAACTGGCCCCGGGCCAGCTCTCACCCAGACCCACATTCCTAACGGCAGACCTAACAGTAAATCACCCCTCCCTTCCAAAGTGAAAGCGAACCCCCAAGGTCAAAGCCACAACCACCACCACCACCCCTACCAATAAACCAGACCTTCACCAAGACTAACGGCGACCCTAAATAAACCCCCCCCCCCTGATGATGATGAGGATGTTATTGTACTGGATTTTCCATGGGATTTTGTTTTGTATTGTTCTCAATTCCTAAGCGATTGGGCATGATTCTCTAAATTTACATGTTTTTCCATATACGGTATATATATATATTTTGTTTTCCTTAGTCATACTACCTTTCTTGTTAACCTACACTTTTCTGACTATCTTTTAAATTTGTTTTATACATTGTTAAACACTTTAGCTCTTCTTAATTTTCCTGTGTTCTTAATTATCTGTTCTTTCGTCAAGTTCTTTTATCATCTTTTCTCCCCTTTTCCAATATATATGTATTTTCTTCCCTCGTTCCCTTCTTTCTTGAATAGTAACTCTCCTATTAGTTTTCAGTTTCTTAGAGATATGGCCTGAGTAATCTTGTTATTTTTTTCCTAATTTCATTATATTATTCACATTCCAGGATAAAATGTTTTAAGTTTTTGTCTCTCTTTTCTGAACAGTCTGTTGCTAGTCGGGATGACAGTAATCTTCGTCCTCAGCGACAGGCTGCCATTTCCCTCCAACCTAACCCCCTCACCGACCTGACCTGGCCCCCTAAACAAACCTACGTACTCCAACCTTGAGGTACGAGGTCGTACCTAATATAAAGGCGACGGAAGTAAAATACCACAGGAACGAAAAACCTGAGAGCGAAACCTCCAACCCTAACGAGCCACAGGAACGAAAATCCTGAGAGCGAAACTCCCATCCCCAACGAGATCCCAGGCCCCTTTTCCATTCCCGATTTGGTCTCTCTCTCCCTCTCAATTCATTCCACATATTATACGTCTCTCAATCACAGTCTTCTAATATACAAACCACAATACTTTACTCACTGATATTCTTGATGTACCACCTAAGTATGTATTTAATTAGGTAACCACCATACAGGCTATAATACTTTCATTGTGTAGGTTCGAGGCGATCTAAGACACCTTAGCTTCCATTTCACACCAAATCAGATCGTGATTACGTCAGCCCTGTATTTAGTTATATAACAATCAGAGTCCCCCCCCCAATTCTATGTCTCTAACCTCCCGTTGTTTTATCCACTAACTATAGATTCCCAACCTTTAACCACGACTCTATACACCCGATAACCCTATGCCAGTTATTGTATTGATTTAGGCCTGTTAATTCGGATAAACTCACTATGACCAATCTGCAGACGATTATCAGGAGAGATGCAGGAAAGCTACCTCGTATCTCCCTTTCCATGACGAGTATAGATATATGTACCCCCGTGCTCAGTCGCCCCCCCCCCCTTGCCTTGTTCTTCTAGTAACTAAGTGTATATATAATATTAACCGGAGTATGCCACCAGTATTGATACGACATAGCGGCACTGTCCTTGTGTCGTATTGTGCCACGTGCATACCAACCAGGTTTCATCATCTTATTAGGACGACGGCTATAATGTCGTCATTCATGCATGTATTCAATCCTTAGGTTAATTATCTTTTATCCGCCATTGTGTTCATCTCTTCCCTTTACTTTTCCACAATTGTTATACGTCTTCCAATCACCTCCTTCGTATCCACAATCCACACTACTCTATTTTGCTTCGTGACCCTATGCTCAGTGGTACCCTGTTTTGGGTCATCCTGTCCGCTTATCCTTCACGCCCCGCTGCACACACCACCCTACCTGTTCGATCGTAGGGAAATGCCACCCCTATGTCCAGCGCATTAAGGGTCACTATCCTAGGTCACGAGCGGCGCGGCGCCTAGCCTCAAACCACCCCTTTACAATTCACAACCCTCCCCCACCTCGCGTATCCACTACCCCTCGTGTCCTACACCTCTTACCCGCCAGACTCTACCTACATGATGATGAACATGAATACACCTTAATTTAATACACCCATGCCCTGTCCCTAGGTTGAGCCAATGCCAACCAGTTCAGACAGGCATAAATCTATGTATGTTCTTCCATCCGAGAAGTAATATGTTAACCCCCTAAAAATACCTTGTCTTGCCAGACTAAGTTTCTGAAGACCAACCGCCCCCATAAATCTATGTATGTTCTTCCATCCGAGAAGTAATATGTTAACCCCTGTCTTGCCAGACTAAGTTTCTGAAGACCAACCGCCCCCATAAATCTATGTATGTTCTTCCATCCGAGAAGTAATATGTTAACCCCCTAAAATACCTTGTCTTGCCAGACTAAGTTTCTGAAGACCAACCGCCCCCATAAATCTATGTATGTTCTTCCATCCGAGAAGTAATATGTTAACCCCCATGTCATAATTGATAAGAAACTATGATACCCACGGGTACACCATTGTATATATAACCATTATTCCTGTAAGACCTAGACAGAGATAATGACTGAAGATGTTAGCCACCATGCAGTAACTCTAATTCTTACCCCAACCAGAGATTGTATAGATAACCCTTTTTTTACCATTGTCTCGACACATATCTACCACGAAACAATAACGAAGTACCCCTACGAACTGCCGCTTTCTTTGGTCTATATTTCATAGAAAACGCAGTTCCCAGGGACAACTAGATCAGCAAGAAATCGTGTCAAATAATAGTGTCCATAACCCCTCGTATTGACGAGTAATAATACACCGTGTTTTTTCTCTACTTTTATCCACAGTCAAGCACACACCTACAGTTAACCTCCTCTTCCCCACAGCCCCACAGTCCACATGATTCTATCCTTTCCAGACTCATATACCACCACATATTGCTCATCCCCCGGTAGCGTTTGGCTAACATACTTTCCCTGTCATTAACCCCCAAGCTACGATACCAACTGTAGTCTAATGCCACCCCTACGCCCAGAGACCTTAGGGTCAAACTTCCACGTAGCCCCCCTTAACCCTCTCCCTCTCGTTAACCCCCCACGCTCCTCCACTCCCTTCCGACCTAGCCTCTCCACCATACCCCCTGAATATCCTTAACTTTTCCGTTACTAACATTCTCAAACCTTTTGTATATATACTCCTATCCAGCCTACCTTCCCCCAGTAGGAAGGAACACCATTAGAACTTTACTAACCCTTTGCATGCCATCTATTCCCTCACAACCCATTCACAACCCTGTACCAAATGATCGTCAGTGCGAGGCTAGCCGCCTCGCCAGTGACTAACTTCTATTGCCATACTTCCAGATAAATGTGGCAGAGTTAGCAACCCAGTCTCCACCACATCCAACAAACCATGCAATTAACAACCCAACCGATTAAACCAGCTAGTCAAGGCACCTTCGGTTTTGGTATTACGAACACCCACATCTGTCTCATAAACAGAGGGTTATTACAAACACTTGTGATATGGCAAGCCCCCAGCCACAGCCGCCGGACGACCATCACAGAGAGAGGGCGCGCACCTCCCCCTTTTTACCCACCCGAGGAGGGAGACCCCCACCCCTGCGGAGGTATACCTGACCCCTGTTTTGACTTCCGGGTCATTGCCAGGTAGCACAGGAATTCTTCCTATCAATGAACTAACCATGCATGACTAACACCTTTACTAACCTCTATTAACCCACCATAACCCATCAACCTTTCTTGCATACTCCGATAACCAAATTAGCACCTCAGCTATACCATAGAATGAAGATTGAACAATCTAAGAGAGACGCTCCTATCACAGCTGTCCCAATCCTCCTCGCAAAGTAGATCCAGTCTCTCTCCCCTAAATACTTCCAGTATAGCCAAAATAGTACCTCTTACTAAGGCTCAGTTATATCACATTATGAAGGCTCCATAAAGCCATGTGCCACAACAGTAATCACCACCTTACCTAGTTCCCGTATCAATTGAGAGCTCAAATAAGTCCATCAAAACTCGAGATCCCTATGGCCTACAGGGTCCAAAACCGAGCCTATAAACCCAAGCTCCAGCCCCCAGTAAAATCAGTTGAAAGCTAGACACCAACCAGGGTTGGTCACCAGAGTTGACCTCGAGCTCTATCATTGTTGGTTGCTGAGAATTGAGTTCCAGAGCTGGCAGACTCCGTGGCAGATTTGGATAGAAGGACCTGTCCACGTACTTGAGAACTTCCTACATATGGACCATCTGGACGGCCGCGGAACCAGTCGTTAGCCCCCAACATCACGGACGCAAGATAACCAGGACCAGACCAATCAAATACTACCCAAGATTCACTCTATCAGTACTACAGTGTTACAGTACTATTTAGAGATTCACTTATTAATATTTCTACGAAGTGGCTATATCTTTGCCCCAGTATAATTCATATATAACCATTCCATTAGGAAGTGCTAAGCGTATCAGTGTTTATTAATTAACAGGCGATATTAACTCTCGTAATTACCCATATATCCAGATATTATTACATAGAAGTGAAACCCTAGTGATATCTGAATGTTCGCCCACTGATTTGCGTTCTATGTATTTCTGATACAAGAATATAAAACTTAGATCAGTACCCCCTGAGGTTACTAGAATTCCCGTGCTCTAAAATACGCGTGTCTAATCTAGTCTGTGAACTACTACTTGTGCACCAGAGCTACCAGTAATAAATCTAACAGTGAATATGAATCTATAAGTAACATTGATGGTCTCCAGTATATAAACTTGTGAATAAAGCCAGTGATCAGAAGATTAATACCTGAACGTTGGAAGTGGGAGACTAGGCTCCATCCAGATCCACTTATGCTAGTGTTGTTCAATTCTATCATTTGTCTTGCACGAGTATTCAGAAGTGTGTATATCAATAAACGTGATCGTGTGTCTTGTTACCGTGTGTTTATTTTGTGTTCTCTATTCCTCATACCTTGTTTTGTGCATGCAGCCTTCTATACCCAGTCAGTTAGAACTCACATTACCCAAGTTAATCCTGTAGAAAAACAGGGCATAACATTGGCGGCAGCGGTGGTTCTTGATTCGGATAAAAGGTTGCATTACACTGCAAGTTTGGAACAGTAGAAGCATGGGAACATCGCAAAAATGGCAGCTCGCTATTACACTCACACACATTCCCAAGTATGATGTAAACACGTATGATATCGCCACTTACTTAGACATAGTAAAGCCAGTGTTAGATGTGGCACTTCAAAATGACCGCGACAAAATCGCCGTTGCATTATTGCACATTATGCAGTTGGGAAAAGCCGTTTCCCAAATTGTTGAACAGGTAACGCCAAAGCTTACCTGGAACCAGTTTCGATCCCTCGTGATCCGGACCTTAGGGCCACTTTTGGGTTCCCTCGTCGCCCCCAAAATAATAAAAGTCGACGAGATCAAGTATGAAGGGGATATCAATGTGACCCTCATACAACTCTACAGATACGTGAGGACCACGTATAGCTCTGAAGATGACGAGCAACAAAATGAACTCTTATTCACCGCATTGTTAGACATCCTCCCACCCCACATCACCGCCCATCTCGACCCGTACGGCTCATTCGAAGAACATATGCTCTCCATCAGAGAAAGATGCCAACTCAGTTCGATGAATCCCCTATCCACCCCTTCAGCCCCTATCCAAGAAAGTAAATGTATTCCTCCACTGAACACTATCATCAATAAGTCCCTCCATCCCCCTAAAGAAAACTCTGTGCACCCTTCCAAAATGACTCCCGGTGAAAGTCCAACCCCAGTGCACTCTTCCTTGCCTCTATCCTCTCTGACCTAAATTTTCCCCTGCCCAGCTATCCACCAACGATAATCTTCCATCAATTGTGTTACCCCATAAACCCCATCCTTTTTCTATGCCTGCCAACAAACCACAGCATGCAGAAATGGTCACCCCCACCGTAACCAATTCTCTTTCAATGTCACCCCTAAAAGATGCTGGTCAGAAAATGAGCCCCCCCTCCACTCTCTCACATGCCCCTGTCACCCAAGACCGACCTTCACCCCCGTCAATCCCTCAACAACCTGTCACGCCTCTCACTTCCTCATATTCATCACCTGGCCCCCCCCCAAACTGTCAACCCCCCCCCCCCCACCATCATCTCCCCACATGCCCAACCTCGGTGAACCCCTTCAAACACCCGCATCAACCAAGAATGCTACAGCTCCGCCTACCTCCTATTCCCCCCCTCCCTTGTCACCCTCTCCAACATTACCCGAACCGCTCTTGAATCCACCTCCAGTAACACCCCCGCTCACCAACCTACCTCTGCCCCATAATCCAGCACCAGAACCAAAATCTCCATCAATGTCTCCTTCATCCATCCTACCAAATTCCATTGTTGTCCGAGACAAATCTCTTCCGCAACAATCTCTCCAAACTGACCTACTCACCCCATCCCCACAATTTACCTGTCAATCACCCAGACCCCCATCTGTCCAGGATCAATCCTCCCATGTTTCCAGGACAGACTCTTATGTATGTAAAAACCATTCTACCAAATATTTATGTACCCATGTTTCCAGGGAAAATGCCAACCTATGTACCCAACAATGTTTTCCCCATGCCCCCAGAAATGCTCAGCTATTCCCCCACCAACAAAATTTCCCTTGTGACAGTTTTCCGTCAGTAGCTCCCTTCCACCCCCCCACAATTCACACCCCTAAAAAACTTCAAAACCCCACACTTGACTCACCCCCTCATGACAGACAAACCCACCAATCCCATATAACCTCTAAACAAACCGTCACTGCCACCGACAAAACTCCCCAAATTCGTACTTTTAACAACCACAAATCAGTACATCAGTCCTCCCCCAATAACCCATGTTCTATGCCTAACTCTTCCCCCACCAATCCTCCACAGTCCCACCAACAAATTCCGTTTCCTAAATCACTCACACCTCACCACTCTGATCCTCCCACACGCGCCGTTAATCCCCCCCTCACGCGTGACCCCCACCAAAGTGATTTCCCCCCCCCTCATGCGTACCGAACACCTGCTCACCAGTCGGTCCCCCACCATCATTAGCCCAGCTAAACTCTCAACCTCCACCAATTCCCACCCTGCCAGCCTAACCTCTCACGACCACATTCAGAACGAAAAATCACCCCCGTACATAACCCCTACCTCCTCTTCCCCCCCTATCTTACCCCCTCTTCACCGTTACCCCATCCGCCCCAAATTCCACCCCCAAAGATCCCGCTCGACAAAATACCACGCCCATCAAAATCCAACCACAAAACTTTTTCCACCTTGGCTAACCCCCAAAATACTACCCTCTCTCTCGCCCCAAACAACATAATCAACCTCTCAACCTCAACCACTCCTCGAAATCCCATCCACGTCTCTCCCGAAAATAAAATCAGTCCAAATTCAACCCCTCTCAAACCACAACCCTGCCTGCCCAGACCCCCCCCCCCACCATCTCCCTATCAAATCCCCACACTCCAAACCTCCAAACCACCCGATCATCGTAAACTCTCAACCTCCAGCCTTACTCACCCTTCCCCCAACCCCACTCACGACCACAACTCTCTACACAATTCAACCCCTCCCCAGCACCAACCTCTTCCGCAACAACAACCCCGACTCGACCTGCCCGTTTCACCTTTAAACCCCCCCTATCACTACCCCCGACCGCAACCTTTAAACCCCCCTCCAAAACTGGCCCCGGGCCAGCTCTCACCCAGACCCACATTCCTAACGGCAGACCTAACGGTATATCCACCCCTCCCTTCCAAAGTGAAAGCGAACCCCCAAGGTCAAAGCCACAACCACCACCACCACCCCTACCAATAAACCAGACCTTCACCAAGACTAACGGCGACCCTAAATAACCCCCCCCCCCCCCCCCCCCCCCCCCCCCCCCTGATGATGATGAGGATGTTATTGTACTGGATTTTCCATGGGATTTTGTTTTGTATTGTTCTCAATTCCTAAGCGATTGGGCATGATTCTATAAATTTACATGTTTTCCATATACTGTATATATATATTTTTTTTTTTCCTTAGTCATACTACCTTTCTTGTTAACCTACACTTTTCTGACTATCTTTTAAATTTGTTTTATACATTGTTAAACACTTTAGCTCTTCTTAATTTTCCTGTGTTCTTAATTATCTGTTCTTTCGTCAAGTTCTTTTATCATCTTTTCTCCCCTTTTCCAACATCTATGTATTTTCTTCCCTCGTTCCCTTCTTTCTTGAATAGTAACTCTCCTATTAGTTTTCAGTTTCTTAGAGATATGGCCTGAGTAATCTTGTTATTTTTTTCCTAATTTCATTATATTATTCACATTCCAGGATAAAATGTTTTAAGTTTTTGTCTCTCTTTTCTGAACAGTCTGTTGCTAGTCGGGATGACAGTAATCTTCGTCCTCAGCGACAGGCTGCCATTTCCCTCCAACCTAACCCCCTCACCGACCTGACCTGGCCCCCCTAAACAAACCTACGTACTCCAACCTTGAGGTACGAGGTCGTACCTAATATAAAGGCGACGGAAGTAAAATACCACAGGAACGAAAAACCTGAGAGCGAAACCTCCAACCCTAACGAGCCACAGGAACGAAAATCCTGAGAGCGAAACTCCCATCCCCAACGAGATCCCAGGCCCCTTTTCCATTCCCGATTTGGTCTCTCTCTCCCTCTCAATTCATTCCACATATTATACGTCTCTCAATCACAGTCTTCTAATATACAAACCACAATACTTTACTCACTGATATTCTTGATATACCACCTAAGTATGTATTTAATTAGGTAACCACCATACAGGCTATAATACTTTCATTGTGTAGGTTCGAGGCGATCTAAGACACCTTAGCTTCCATTTCACACCAAATCAGATCGTGATTACGTCAGCCCTGTATTTAGTTATATAACAATCAGAGTCCCCCCCAATTCTAGCAATTCTATGTCTCTAACCTCCCGTTGTTTTATCCACTAACTATAGATTCCCAACCTTTAACCACGACTCTATACACCCGATAACCCTATGCCAGTTATTGTATTGATTTAGGCCTGTTAATTCGGATAAACTCACTATGACCAATCTGCAGACGATTATCAGGAGAGATGCAGGAAAGCTACCTCGTATCTCCCTTTCCATGACGAGTATAGATATATGTACCCCCGTGCTCAGTCGCCCCCCCCCTTGCCTTGTTCTTCTAGTAACTAAGTGTATATATAATATTAACCGGAGTATGCCACCAGTATTGATACGACATAGCGGCACTGTCCTTGTGTCGTATTGTGCCACGTGCATACCAACCCGGTTTCATCATCTTATTAGGACGACGGCTATAATGTCGTCATTCATGCATGTATTCAATCCTTAGGTTAATTATCTTTTATCCGCCATTGTGTTCATCTCTTCCCTTTACTTTTCCACAATTGTTATACGTCTTCCAATCACCTCCTTCGTATCCACAATCCACACTACTCTATTTTGCTTCGTGACCCTATGCTCAGTGGTACCCTGTTTTGGGTCATCCTGTCCGCTTATCCTTCACGCCCCGCTGCACACACCACCCTACCTGTTCGATCGTAGGGAAATGCCACCCCTATGTCCAGCGCATTAAGGGTCACTATCCTAGGTCACGAGCGGCGCGGCGCCTAGCCTCAAACCACCCCCTTTACAATTCACAACCCTCCCCCACCTCGCGTATCCACTACCCCTCGTGTCCTACACCTCTTACCCGCCAGACTCTACCTACATGATGATGAACATGAATACACCTTAATTTAATACACCCATGCCCTGTCCCTAGGTTGAGCCAATGCCAACCAGTTCAGACAGGCATAAATCTATGTATGTTCTTCCATCCGAGAAGTAATATGTTAACCCCCTAAAAATACCTTGTCTTGCCAGACTAAGTTTCTGAAGACCAACCGCCCCATAAATCTATGTATGTTCTTCCATCCGAGAAGTAGTATGTTAACCCCTGTCTTGCCAGACTAAGTTTCTGAAGATCAACCGCCCCCATAAATCTATGTATGTTCTTCCATCCGAGAAGTAATATGTTAACCCCCTAAAATATCTTGTCTTGCCAGACTAAGTTTCTGAAGACCAACCGCCCCCATAAATCTATGTATGTTCTTCCATCCGAGAAGTAATATGTTAACCCCCATGTCATAATTGATAAGAAACTATGAAACCCACGGGTACACCATTGTATATATAACCATTATTCCTGTAAGACGCTAGACAGAGATAATGACTGAAGATGTTAGCCACCATGCAGTAACTCTAATTCTTACCCCAACCAGAGATTGTATAGATAACCCTTTTTTACCATTGTCTCGACACATATCTACCACGAAACAATAACGAAGTACCCCTACGAACTGCCGCTTTCTTTGGTCTATATTTCATAGAAAACGCAGTTCCCAGGGACAACTAGATCAGCAAGAAATCGTGTCAAATAATAGTGTCCATAACCCCTCGTATTGACGAGTAATAATACACCGTGTTTTGTCTCTACTTTTATCCACAGTCAAGCACACACCTACAGTTAACCTCCTCTTCCCCACAGCCCCACAGTCCTCATGATTCTATCCTTTCCAGACTCATATACCACCACATATTGCTCATCCCCCGGTAGCGTTTGGCTAACATACTTTCCCTGTCATTAACCCCCAGGCTACGATACCAACTGTAGTCTAATGCCACCCCTACGCCCAGAGACCTTAGGGTCAAACTTCCACGTAGCCCCCCTTAACTCTCTCCCTCTCGTTAACCCCCCACGCTCCTCGACTCCCTTCCGACCTAGCCTCTCCACCATACCTCCTGAATTTCCTTAACTTTTCCGTTGCTAACATTCTCAAACCTTTTGTATATATACTCCTATCCAGCCTACCTTCCCCCAGTAAGAAGGAACACCATGAGAACTTTACTAACCCTTTGCATGCCATCTATTCCCTCACAACCCATTCACAACCCTGTACCAAATGATCGTCAGTGCGAGGCTAGCCGCCTCGCCAGTGACTAACTTCTATTGCCATACTTCCAGATAAATGTGGCAGAGTTAGCAACCCAGTCTCCACCACATCCAACAAACCATGCAATTAACAACCCAACCGATTAAACCAGCTAGTCAAGGCACCTTCGGTTTTAGTATTACGAACACCCACATCTGTCTCATAAACAGAGGGTTATTACAAACACTTGTGATATGGCAAGCCCCCAGCCACAGCCGCCGGACGACCATCACAGAGAGAGGGCGCGCACCTCCCCCTTTTTACCCACCCGAGGAGGGAGACCCCCACCCCTGCGGAGGTATACCTGACCCCTGTTTTGACTTTCGGGTCATTGCCAGGTAGCACAGGAATTTTTCCTATCAATGAACTAACCATGCATGACTAACACCTTTACTAACCTCTATTAACCCACCATAACCCATCAACCTTTCTTGCATACTCCGATAACCAAATTAGCACCTCAGCTATACCATAGAATGAAGAATGAACAATCTAAGAGAGACGCTCCTATCACAGCTGTTCCAATCCTCCTCGCAAAGTAGATCCAGTCTCTCTCCCCTAAAATACATCCAGTATAGCCAAACTAGTACCTCTTACTAAGGCTCAGTTATATCACATTATGAAGGCTCCACATAGCCATGTGCCACAACAGTACTCACCACCTTACCTAGTTCCCGTATCAATTGAGAGCTCAAATAAGTCCATTAAAACTCGAGATCCCTATGGCCTACAGGTTCCAAAACCGAGCCTATAAACCCAGCTCCAGCCCCCAGTAAAATCAGTTGAAAGATAGACACCAACCAGTGGCTGGCCCCCTTAAGTTGACCTCTAGCTCTGCCCTTGTGTTGTTCCTGAGAATTGAGTTCCAGAGCCGGCAGACTCCGTGGTAGATTTGAGATAGAAGCATCTGTCCACGTACAAGAAATCTACGTGCACCTTATAACCTTCACACACCAGTGGGTATATAAGTGTGTAGCCAGCAACGATCGACAAGAGATCCGTCTTGAGAACTTCCTACATATGGACCCCCTGAATGGCCCCGGAACCAGTCGTTAGCCCCCAACATCACGGACGCAAGATAACCAGGACCAGACCAACCAAATACTACCCAAGATTCACTTTATTAGTACTACAGTGTTACAGTACTATTTAGGGACTCACTTATTAATATTTCTATGAAGTGTCTATATCTTTGCCCCAGTAGAATTCATATATAACCATTCCATTAGGAAGTGCTAAGTGTATCAGTGTTCATTAATTAACAGGCGACATTAACTCTCGTAATTACCCCTATCCAGATATTATTACATAGAAGTAAAACCCTAGTGATATCTAACGTTCGCCCACTGATTTGTGTTCTACGTATTTCTGCTATGAGAATATAAAACTTAGATCAGTAACCCCCTGAGGTTACTAGAATTCCCGTGCTCTAAAATACGCGTGTCTAATCTAGTCTGTGAACTACTACTTGTGCACCAGAACTGCCAGTAATAAATCTAATTAGTGAAATTGAATCTATAAGTAACATTGATGGCTTCCAGTATATAAACTTGCGAACAAAGCCAGTGATCAGAAGAGTATACCTGAACGTTGGAAGTGGGAGACTAGGCTCCATCCAGATCCACTAATGCTAGTTGTTCATTTCTATCATTTGTCTTGTACGAGTATTCATACCTACTTATGCTTCCTATTAATCATCTTCAATAAACGTGATCGTGTGTCTTGTTACCGTGTGTTTATTTTGTGTTCTCTATTCCTCATACCTTGTTTTGTGCATGCAGCCTTATATACCCAGTCAGTTAGAACTCACATTACCCAAGTTAATCCTGTAGAAAAACAGGGCATAACATTGGTGGCAGCGGTGGTTCTTGATTCGGATAAAAGGTTGCATTACATTGCAAGTTTGGAACAGCCAGAACACGATAACATCATGGCGCACCGTTCTCACATCCCCATCCCACATTATGATGGAGAGACTTACGAGATCGAAACGTTCATGGACATAGTGAAACCCGTACTTGACCTAGTTTATACCACGGACGCAGAAAAGATAGCCGTGACATTAACGCATCTGGGAAAAGCCGTTTCCCTGGTTGCCTACCAAGTGCACCCTGCTCTCACATGGGACGAATTTCGCCCAATAGTGATAGAGGCCATTAAGCCTTCGTTGGGCGTTTTCGTGGCCCACACCCGTATCCAAGACACTAAATTCGAAGGCGATCTAGATGCCACAGTGAATAAGATCGCCCAACATATAAAAGTTTCTTTCCCCACATTGACCAGAATCCAACAAGAGCAGCAGATTCTGGTCAACCTTGTATCAATATTGCCCTCAGCAGTAAAAGATCATTTCCGTGTGCACGATTTCGTCGGATATCAAAAAGATCTCATCACGATCCGGCGTATTTTGGCCGTGCGCACAGAAGCACCCACCCAAATCGCTATAATAAAGAGGTTTCCCACGCACCCGCAGCACCTCGACCACCAAAACCCCAAGGCCCAAACTTTAAACTCCAAGAATGCCTACCCATCCTCATCCTTCCACAACAGACCGACCTACCCTTCCAGCAAGCCCCAACCCAGTAGGCCCCGGTTCCAACCTACCCAGCCATGCAGAATCTTCAACCGGAACAAAACCTACAACACTTACCAAAGTAAAAACCCTACATTAGTGATTATCAACCCCTATGATTTCCCTGCCTGTAGTGCTCAGTGTGCCCTCCATCAAATTCGTGACTCTGCCAAACCTCGCCCCTTTACTCCTCGCATTTCTGTAAATGAAGAGGAGTTGGGACAAGAGGAAGAAATGGAGGAAATGCACACCGGAGAAATAGCCCCTATCATGACCTCAGACGATACCGAGGAAACCCTGGAGGAGGTAGATACCGACTCCCAGGATTTTTAAAGTACCCCCCGGCCACGATGGCCTCGGCGGGGGACGCCATAACTGACCGCACTGCCCCCATTTATTACATGGCCAAAGTCAAGGACATTCCTGTCCGCTTGTTAATCGACACAGGAGCTGCCAAGTCATGTTTGTTCAAGTCTTACTATGATCAACACCATCGACTATTTGGCCCCTTGTTAACCACCAAAGCAGAACTAATCTCAGCTGCTGATACCTACTTAAATCTCCTAGGAGACACTTTGCCCCTGTCAGTAACTACTCCTGCCCCCCATGCTCGTTGTTATCACACGTTCACAGTATTTTCCTCCCACTGTAAACATTACGATGGTTTCCTTGGACTTGACCTCCTTCAAAAACTCCAGGCCCAGGTTGACTGCGGCCAGAGGCTGATCTCATTCAAAAAAAAAATCCAACCCAAAGCCTCTGACAAACCAATCACGCAGAAACCTATTCACAAAAAGAAAAAACACCTTCCCCTCAACAAACTCTGAGTCAGGGTTACCAAGTTGCAGCTAGCACTAAGGTAACTCCTAACCCCTCCCCTTGCCCCGAGTTCTCTCAAAATATCACTCATTTCGTTGAAAAAATGCCTCAACAAACGAAAGAAGACAAGTCCAAGCACCTCCCTCTCGGTAACCCCCCCAATTCTCCTAACTCTGTCCAGGATCAATCCTCCCATGTTTCCAGGACAGACTCTGATGTATGTAAAAACAATTCTATCAAATATTTATGTACACGTGTTTCCAGGGAAAATGCCGACCTATGTACCCAACAATGTTTCCCCCATGCCCCCAGAAATGTTCAGCTATTCCACAACCAACAAAATTCCCCTTGTGACAGTTTTCCGTCAGTAGCTCCCTTCCACCCCCACACAATTCACACCCCTAGAAAACTTCAAAACCCCACACTTGACTCGCCCTCTCATGACAGACAAACTCACCAATCCCAGATAACCTCTAAACAAACCGTGACTGCCACCAAAAAAAATCCCCAAATTCGTCCTGTTAACAACCACAAATCAATACATCAGTCCTCCACCAATAACCCATGTTCTACACCTAACTCTTCCCCCACCAACCCTCCGCAGTCCCACCAACAAATTCCGTTTTCTAAATCGCTCACCTCTCACCACCCTGACCCTCCCACACGCGCCGTTAATCCTCCCCTCACGCGTGACGACCTAGGGACCCAACCATGTTCCCCCCATGCCCCCAGAAATGTCCAGCTACTCCACAACCAACCAAATTCCCCTTGTGACAGTTTTCCATCAGTAGCTCCCTTCCACCCCCACACAATTCACACCCCTAGAAAACTTCAAAACCCAACACTTGACTCGCCCTCTCATGACAGACAAACCCACCAATCCCATATAAACTCCAAACAAACCGTCACTGCCACCGACAAAACTCCCCAAATTCGTCCTTCTAACAACCACAAATCAGTACATCAGTCCTCCACCAATAACCCATGTTCTATACCTCACTCTTTCCCCACCAACCCTCCGCAGTCCCACCCACAAATTCCGTTTTCTAAATCACTCACACCTCGCCACACTGATCCTCCCACACGCGCCGTTAATCCCTCCCCTCACGCGTGACCCCCACCAAAGTGATCTTTCCCCCCTTATGCGTACCGAGCACCTGCTCGCCAGTCGATCCCCCACCATCATTAGCCCAGCTGTAGTTCAAGATAAATGTCAAATTCCCCCCCGCCATCAAAAATGGGTTAACCTTCGACCCATACCCCAAACTCACATGATATTTTCCCCCACTACCACGTCCACCAACCCCAATCGTTGCCTCTTACAACTCGCCATCATTTCCGCTCGCATCAACCACATTCTCGTGGCAAATATCTCTGAGGAATCCCTGACATTACCAAAAGGTCTCATTATAGGAGACCTCGAAACTTTTGATGACCTCCCCATAGATTCCAATGACACCCCTACCAGCCTCAAATTGCCCCCTCTCCCGGACACATTATCCGACCACCAAAAACACAGCATGTACGACCTATTGCTAGAGTTCAGTGACGTGTTTGCCCAACAACCCACTGAAATCGGACAGACCGATGTAGAACAACACATCATTAACACTACAGGCCCCCCCCCATAAGACAACCATCCCGTAGAAAAAATCCCATACAACGCCAGGAAGAGGAACGCCAAGTCCAAGAGATGTTAGAGGCCGGAATTGCCACCCCGTCCATTAGTCCCTGGTCTTCCCCTGTTGTCCTAGTAAAAAAGAAAGATGGGTCAACCCGTTTTTGCGTCGATTACAGGAGATTGAATGACGTAACCATTAAGGACGCTACACCATTACCCCGGATAGACGATTCCCTTGACTCCCTATACGGATCCAGATGGTTCACTACCCTCGACTTGCAAGCAGGGTATTGGCAAGTGCCTATCAAGGCAGAGGACCAAGAAAAAACAGCATTTTCCACTAGTGGTGGCCACCACTACGAATTTAACGTCCTACCTTTTGGCCTCTGTAACGGACCCGCCACTTTCTCCCGTTTGATGGAAGCGGTATTACATGGCCTAACCTGGGAAACCTGCCTAGCCTATCTAGACGATATTATTGTGTACTCACCAACCTGGGAAGAACACCTCCTCAGGTTGAGACAAGTTCTTCAAAGAATCCGAGCTGCCGGGTTGAAATTAAAACCCTCAAAGTGCGAGATTGCACGAAATAAGGTAGATTTCCTCGGCCACGTAATATCTGAACATGGTATTGCACCAGACCCAAAGAAACTTCAAGCCATACAAAACCAACCCCCACCCACCACTGTTAAAGGAGTACGTTCTTTTCTAGGTTTAGCCACATACTACAGACGTTTCGTCCCACACTTTGCCACCATAGCCAGACCCCTCCACCAACTCACCCACAAAGACACCCCATTCACCTGGACACCTGAAAGAGACCTCGCTTTTAAAACTTTGAAACAAAAGCTAATCCAAGCCCCTATTGTCGCTTTCCCTGATTACCATAAACCTTTCCGTCTTTATACCGACGTATCTCTGTACGCCATTGGTGCAGTTTTAGCTCAAGTAAGAGACGGAGAGGAACATGTAATAGCGTATGCCAGCTCCACACTCAACCAAGCACAACAGAATTATGCAGCCACCAAGAGAGAGTGCTTAGGGATCATTTGGGCACTCAGCCACTTCCGGTCATTTGTGTTGGGCGCAAAACTCGATATAATCACCGACCATCAATCTTTGCAATGGTTGCGTAAGTGCGAAACCAACTCAGCCATTTTGGTACGTTGGAGGGAGACACTAGAGGACTACGATTTTACAATACAGTATCGTCCAGGCAAACTTCACACCAATGCAGACGCCCTGTCACGTTTGCCAGTACCAAAAGACCCCCCCACCAACCTAGCCGCCTTACAAAACACTGAGCTTTTATCTACCCCATCCACCAACATAATTCCCCCCCAGCCCCCTCACTAATTCAATCTTGGGAAACAAGAATCAGACCACCCTGGATACCGTTAAATATCTTCAGGAAACTGACTCGCTGGGGAGATCAACTTGCCACAGACTCCGGTCACATAGTCTTAGACCCCACCATTGCCCACGACTACATGATTGCCATCCACGAGGGAAACGGCATACACCTTGGACAAAAGAAGATGTTAAAAATCTTCGCAGATCAATACTGGACTGGGGGTCCAGTCCCCTCCAAAATTGCACAACGAGTGACATAATCCTACAAACCTTGTTTATTGGGGAAGGATAGATCACGCACCCCAGGCCCAGCTGGTACCATTTCTGCCAACAAACCGTTCCAAGTCCTATCCCTCGACATCATGGGCCCGTTTCCTTCTTACGCTGGCAACCGCTATATTGTCACATTTGTTGACGTATATTCAAAAATTTTAATAGCCTGCCCAGTTAAAGACCACACAGCCACCACAGTCGCCACACTGCTTGCCACCGAAGTGTTCCCTATATTCGGCCTTCCCCTTGCTCTTCTATCCGACAATGCCCCCGAATTTAGTGGACACGTTTGGCACCAGTTCACCCAACAATGCGGTATTAAGATCAAACACTCATCCCCGTACTGGCCTCAAGGAAATGCTATCTGCGAACGCAGCCATCGCACCATCAACAACCAATTACGTACAAAAATGATTGCTCTTAACACCTCAGACTGGCCATCACAGATAAAAATGATACAATGGGGCATGAACACCTGTCCCCGAGAAGACGGTATTTCCCTTCATGAACGTGTTTACGGCGTACCCCCCCTGTTACTGCCGTTCCACCATCACGCTCACCTCCCCTCCAACACCTCCACAATTGACCCATTGCAACATCTGCAAAACACCCTCCATACCGCCCAAACCTGTCAAGACACCAAAACTGATAACCCCGATGATAAAAACCCTTTCGCCATCCATGACACCGTAATGGTAGCCAACCTCCCTGTCACCAACAAATTAGGCCCTCGCTATGTCGGGCCCTACACCATCATACAAGTCCCAAATGCCTATCAAGTCACCATCGATTATCATGGCGTGACTCGCACGTTCCGAACTAGATTCGTCCGAGCGTTTAAACCTCTAAAACCACAAGACATTACCCCACCCCACACGTCCGACCCTGAATTAAACACCCCGACTACCCCTTCCACTCAGGCTATGAATATTCCCATACAAACCCCTAAGGGCCTAAACCCTCCAGCACCGAACCGGCCAATCATTCCTCAACATACCCCCCAAACTAACTTCCACAAACCCCAAGCCCCCACTATCACACCTTCCTCCACCATGACACCTTCCTTCACTTCTGATAGTCAAGTACCTCCCCAACTTATCCAAGTACGAAAACCTCCACACACAACCCCGACCACAACAGAAACCCTCCCGTCTAGCCCTGACGTACCTCCACCAGGCACCACAGTGAGAAAACCACCACCCCCACCCAAAGCCAAGTACACACCCAACCCCACCACACAATCTACCTCAGTAACCTCACGCTACAACTTACGCCCACGACTAAAATCTTTTAAAACCTCCAGAAAACACACCCTGCTACCCAAATTCCGTAGGGCTGCCAGACCACTATCCTCCTCCTCTTCTTCTTCGTCGAATTCTCCTCCACAAAGGGAAAGAAGACGAATAATCACAAGTAAACACCATAACCCCTCTAACTATATTCCAAAAATAAAAACCCCCACCCTCCCACGAAAAAACATACCTTTCTCTTCAACCTCATCCCCTCTCAACCCCCACCTCATCACCCCGAATGACCTGCTAGATCTACCCCCCCACCAAACTCCCATAAAACCGCCTATTTCCACCTCCAGCAAATCACCGACCCCACCAAAGAACACACCCAACACATGTTCCTACCCCCAACCCTCCAAATTAAATCTCCACTCCCTACCCACCCGTCTAGCCCCCCCACATCCACCCCTTTCCCCTCCACTATCCCTGCGACCCCTCCCACACATCAACCAACCTCCTCATCTCATCAAACCCCCAACCAACCAACCCCTAAAAGGTACACTATGCCAACGACCAACCCCTCCTCTCACACCACGTCTAACACACAACTAACTCCTAACCAAAGCCCCTCCAAACTGACGGACCCGACCTCCACACCCCCACTTGAATCCCCCAACAAAGTCGCCCCTGAGAGAACCCCCATACATACCCCCACCAAATCCTTCCCCATTCCGCCTACCACCCTCACTCGACAAAAGCTCCACACGCATCTACCTCTCAAATAACCCCTTACCTCACCCCCACTCAATGCCCTCCACCTGTAAAGCGTTCTTCCCCTCAATATAAAACATCGTCGAGCGACTCAAGTCCCACTACAAACATCTACCTTCCCACCAGGACCTCCAAAGGTAGAATAATCAACAGACCCATCAGATTTGAAGACAGTTATATAAAAACAACACCCCGTTCTTACACTAGAGACCCAAGCCACACAACACACACACCCCCTCTTTCTCACACACCTCCCTCACGCACCTTACCTAAACCGATATTGCACATTGCCTCCATATATTTTCCCAGCCTGCAACACCACCCAAGAAAACCCCCAAAACCCCAGACTCATGAATTAAAACCCCAGACTCATATCCCCCCTTCACCTCTAGCTCCGTTTTCACGCGTTAATCCCTCCCCTTCAGTTAGTAACCCATTCACCACACTGAAGAGGCCTCCTGTCAGTCCCACACACCTCACTCGATACATGACCTCCACCATGAACAAATCCACACCCTTCGTCGCCCCCGTCCCTACCCCCACGGGGGAACACAACACACCGTTCATACGAAAGGTTAAAGTAAAAACGTCCACAGGACGCTTAGCCCGTCTACAGCGCCCACATCAAGCCCGGGCAACCGCCCTCCACAACACCGAGGACACATTCCTACAGGTCTACATAGACCTGCAAAAGAAACCTGACCCTCGCTCTCTTGCTTGGTGGGACCTTCTCAATACACTCAAAATGACCCACCATGAGTATGCTTCTTTTTACTTCACCCTTGAGGCTCGGGGACGAGCCTACAATGAAAGAGAGGGAAGTAAAATGCCCCAGAACGAGAAGCCCACCACAGAAGCCACGAGCGAACACCACACAGAAACACCCGAAAGAAAGACCCACAGAACGAAAGGACCAGGTGACCGAGCCAACCAGTTCAAACAGGCCGAAGCCCGCAGGGCTAAGCAGCTCCAAACCACACCTGCCTACCCCTTCTAACCACTGACCTTTCCCCCACCTCGCGTATACACTACCCCTCGTGTCCTACACCTCTACCTACATGATGATGAACATAAATACACCTTAAGTTAATACACCCAAAGTTAGGATATTAATATCAACATACCCTAAAATACCTTGTCTTGCCAGACTAAGTTTCTGAAGACCAATCGCCCCATAAATCTATGTATGTTCTTCCATCCGAGAAGTAATATGTTAACCCCTGTCTTGCCAGACTAAGTTTCTGAAGACCAACCGCCCCCATAAATCTATGTATGTTCTTCCCAGGTGAATACATCCATGCCCTGTCCCTAGGTTGAGCCAATGCCAACCAGTTCAGACAGGCCTAAATCTATGTATGTTTTTTCCCATCCAAGAAATAATATTTATTAGTGGCCCCTCCATCATTGACGAACATGCCTATTACATAAGGCATCCTCTTCAAACACTAATCCGCCGTAGTTTGAATCTACCGCGCAGAGCATTTAAAATCTGAGGAGCCTTCATCATGAGCGCACGCGACCTCACTCATGGCTTCAGTCATTATGAATTGGGTTCTCACTACGAAAAAACTTCGTAAAAAATAAAAAACAAAAAGAAAATAAGAATAACTATCCAATAAGCTTTCCATCATATCGTGGATGTACTTGTGTGGATCTTTGACCAGACGCTGATTCAGGCATCATTCTTCCTTCTCTGCTCTGCGATCAGCCGGCCCGGACGTGTCTCTCCACGCTCCGCTGGTTCCGCATTTGCTGCGTCCCTAGTGAGTTTTTTCTCATTTGTTTACTCCGGGATGTATCGAGTAAGGTTAGGATATGCGTAGCAGGAGTGTCCTGGGCTGGTTGCCCGCAGTGCAGTGTATTTTGGGTCGTGTGTTTGGGGCATCTATTTCGGATGTACCCTCGTGGTCCTGTTGTGGACAGGTGAACTTTTTCACAGTTAGCTAGCTTTGTGATGCAGGCGGCTTTCATTACGCGTTATTGCTTCCTTTTATCTTTCTGATGAGTTAGCGTATTTTTGCTGACGTTCCCAGCGTATTTTTCTTCACTTAGTGAAGTTTTTTCTGGGTCCCGAGTCAGTTCTTCCCTTTGCCGGAAGTATTTGCTACAGTGGTGTGTTGGCGGTGGTTCCTGTTGTGATATAATTCAGTGCTTTTTGTTTATATTCCGACATGTTAATGTTATCGGTCTGCCTAGGCCTAGCCAGCCTCTCGTAGCTTTACCACATATACAAGTGTTATTGATTTATTTTCTCAATATGTACTACTGTGTCATGTGTGTCCTGGTTTAGTTGTGTATTGGCTAATTCCACGGACTATTTATGTGTCCTGGGTTAGTTGTGTATTGGCTAATTCCACGGACTAATGTTGGGCCCGGCGTTAGTTGTGTTTTGGCTACGCCTCGGTCCGGTGGTGCGTTCAGATGGTATCTGGACGGGGTGGGTTTTTTCCGGCGGGTTTTTCTCGGTTTCACCTTGATAACCCCGGCTGGTTGCCGAGTTTTGGCCACGCGTGGTTTAAAAACAGGCTTGTTTCCCCGGCGAGTGGGTGTCTGTGGCTCCCCAGGACTGCATCTCTGTGGTGCCTGTTTCAGGCTCCTTCTGATTCCCGGCGGGTTGGCTGTACCCATCATAAAAGTGTTAACTTTTAAACTTTAAATCACCTGGCGGGTGCAACCTGGAAGGGTGGGATGCCCGAATTTGCAAAATTCAGTTTAGTTGACCAGACAATTGAGGGATGCATTGTGTATCGCCTCCTTCAACATACGGCGCTTTAGGGCACAATTGGGGTTAACGTTTTTTAAACTAATATTCACACCCGGCGGGTGCTCCTTGGAGGGATGGGAATAACGAATTTACAATTCAGTTAGTTAACCAGACAATTGAGGGATACGTTTTGTATCGCCGCCTTCAACATTTGGGCGATCAAAAAAGATACTTCGGGAGAAGTTAGATCTCGTATATTTGTCAGGCTTCCCAGTTTTTGATCTACGAGATAATTCGGGGGCCGGCGTCTTTTTTATTTATTTTTTTCCAAAATTGAATCTTGAAACAAACACCACCGGAAAGACTTAATCAGTTATAAACGCCATGCTGGTCTTTATATATTATGTCAGAGGGTATTCATAAATCTTTTGGACAAATTAAGATATTCTGAAATCTTTTACTTAGGAAACTCCACCGCGTAGCGAGCTGTAGTCGTTGAGTATTACGTCTCGTTACCCGGCGGGTTATTTAACACTTGTGTGCGAACATGTTTGGGTTAACCTTATGAGCATTAATTCCTGGAAATTTTCTTTTTTTCCAGAGCTGGGTCCCGGCGGGTCTATGCAGAACCTGGAGTAAGTATCCCACCAGTCTCTGTCATGGCTACCTTTGCCCCGGTTTTTGCTTTATGCATTACGCCCTCCTGTTCAGGTATCCCTATTTTTGCGCACACCCTTTGTATAAAATGTGTTAAAATGTCTCGTTTGGTGTGGGTTACCTTTCCGGCGTTTTTTCTCGTTGCTCCGAGAACACCGTTTTTGTTTACCGAGTTTTAGTCAGGATGGCTCAAAATAGGTAAGTTACCCCGACGAGTTTGGTCGCTTGAGGGCTCATAAGAAACTGCGTTTTCTGTGGTCGAGCCTGGGATCAGGCTTCCTGTGTTATTCATTGCTTTATGCATTACGCCCTCCTGTAATGTATAGTTTAGTGTGGGTTACCTTTCCGGCGTTTTTCTCGTTGCTCCGAGAACACCGTTTTTGTTTACCGAGTTTTAGTCAGGATGGCTAAAATAGGTAAGTTACCCCGACGAGTTTGGTCGCTTGAGGGCTCATCAGAAACTGCGTTTTCTATGGTCGAGCCTGGGATCAGGCTTCCTGGGTTATTCCCGTCGAGGGGGGCTCCACACAGTTTTCTAGGTGATCAGGCTGACACCTGTTGGACTTGGTTTTCTCTGCTTTTCAAAGCCATTGAAACAATGCTGTCTGTTTGTTTGGTCTTTACCTCCCGGCGACCTTTTTACAAAGAGGTCTGGGGCAGGTATAATTGGTTTGACATTGCATATAAAACCCGGCGGTTGTACCTTCGGGTGGTTATATTAACGGATTTGCGATTCGAGATAATTTGCCAAACAATTGATTGATACAATAGGGTATCACGGCCTTCAAGACGGCGATCTATGAGGGCTTCTGGGAGAAGCCGGATTAGAGATTAAGATAGGCTTAGACTTTTTATGGGATAAAAAGATGCCTGAATCTTACTAGTGTTTCAAGTGTAAAGGGATACTTGAAAGACTTCATCTTTAATAAAGATATGCTTCATCTTTATGAGGATTAAGAAGTTATGCTTAATTCTTTTGGACAGGTAAAAGATATGCTGAAATCTTTAATAGGCCATTGAAACAATGCCGTTTGTTTGTTTAGTCTTTCCCTCCCGGCGACCTTTTTACAAAGAGGTCTGGGGCAGGTACAATTGGTTTGACATTGCATATAAAACCCAGCGGTTGTACCTTTGGGGGGTTATATTAACTGATTTGCAATTCGCGATATTTGTATTTCCTCCCCGGCGATCTTTTACAAAGAAGTGGGGTTAGGAACAATTGGGGTTAACTTTTAAACTTTAAATCACCCGGCGGGTGCAACCTGAAAGGGTGGGATGCCCGAATTTGCAAAATTCAGTTTAGTTGACCAGACAATTGAGGGATGCATTGTGTATCGCCTCCTTCAACATACGGCGCTTTGGGGCACAATTGGGGTTAACGTTTTTTAAACTAATATTCACACCCGGCGGGTGCTCCTTGGAGGGATGGGAATAACGAATTTACAATTCAGTTAGTTAACCAGACAATTGAGGGATACGTTTTGTATCGCCGCCTTCAACATACGGCGATCTAAAAAGATACTTCGGGAGAAGTTAGATCTCGTATATTTGTCAGGCTTCCCAGTTTTTGATCTACGAGATAATTCGGGGGCCGGCGTCTTTTTTAGTTTTTTTTTTTTCCAAAATTGAATCTTGAAACAAACACCACCGGAAAGACTTAATCAGTTATAAACGCCATGCTGGTCTTTATATATTATGTCAGAGGGTATTCATAAATCTTTTGGACAAATTAAGATATTCTGAAATCTTTTACTTAGGAAACCCCACCGCGTAGCGAGCTGTAGTCGTTGAGTATTACGTCTCGTTACCCGGCGGGTTATTTAACACTTGTGTGCGAACATGTTTGGGTTAACCTTATGAGCATTAATTCCTGGAAATGTTCTTTTTTTTCCAGAGCTGGTCCCGGCGGGTCTATGCAGAACCTGGAGTAAGTATCCCACCAGTCTCTGTCATGGCTACCTTTGCCCCGGTTTTTGCTTTATGCATTACGCCCTCCTGTTCAGGTATCCCTATTTTTGCGCACACCCTTTGTATAAAATGTGTTAAAATGTCTCGTTTGGTGTGGGTTACCTTTCCGGCGTTTTTTCTCGTTGCTCCGAGAACACCGTTTTTGTTTACCGAGTTTACCGAGTTTTAGTCAGGATGGCTCAAAATAGGTAAGTTACCCCGACGAGTTTGGTCGCTTGAGGGCTCATAAGAAACTGCGTTTTCTGTGGTCGAGCCTGGGATCAGGCTTCCTGTGTTATTCATTGCTTTATGCATTACGCCCTCCTGTAATGTATAGTTTAGTGTGGGTTACCTTTCCGGCGTTTTTCTCGTTGCTCCGAGAACACCGTTTTTGTTTACCGAGTTTTAGTCAGGATGGCTAAAATAGGTAAGTTACCCCGACGAATTTGGTCGCTTGAGGGCTCATCAGAAACTGCGTTTTCTATGGTCGAGCCTGGGATCAGGCTTCCTGGGTTATTCCCGTCGAGGGGGGCTCCACACAGTTTTCTAGGTGATCAGGCTGACACCTGTTGGACTTGGTTTTCTCTGCTTTTCAAAGCCATTGAAACAATGCTGTCTGTTTGTTTGGTCTTTACCTCCCGGCGACCTTTTTACAAAGAGGTCTGGGGCAGGTATAATTGGTTTGACATTGCATATAAAACCCGGCGGTTGTACCTTCGGGTGGTTATATTAACGGATTTGCGATTCGAGATAATTTGCCAAACAATTGATTGATACAATAGGGTATCACGGCCTTCAAGACGGCGATCTATGAGGGCTTCTGGGAGAAGCCGGATTAGAGATTAAGATAGGCTTAGACTTTTTATGGGATAAAAAGATGCCTGAATCTTACTAGTGTTTCAAGTGTAAAGGGTTACTTGAAAGACTTCATCTTTAATAAAGATATGCTTCATCTTTATGAGGATTAAGAAGTTATGCTTAATTCTTTTGGACAGGTAAAAGATATGCTGAAATCTTTAATAAGCCATTGAAACAATGCCGTTTGTTTGTTTAGTCTTTCCCTCCCGGCGACCTTTTTACAAAGAGGTCTGGGGCAGGTACAATTGGTTTGACATTGCATATAAAACCCGGCGGTTGTACCTTTGGGTGGTTATATTAACTGATTTGCAATTCGCGATAATTTGCCAAACAATTGATTGATACAATAGGGTATCACGGCCTTCAAGACGGCGATCTATGAGGGCTTCTGGGAGAAGCCAGATTAGAGATTAAGATAGGCTTAGACTTTTTATGGGATAAAAAGATGCCGGAATCTTACTAGTGTTTCAAGTGTAAAGGAATACTTGAAAGACTTCATCTTTAATAAAGATATGCTTCATCTTTATGAGGATTCAGAAGATATGCTTAAATCTTCTGGACAGGTGAAGATATGCTGAAATCTTTAATATGAAACTAAAGGACAACGAAAAGTAGTGGTGGAGTGCTACGGTTCGTTGACCGGCGGTTTTGAGGCACATATTTTGTACCGTTTTTTGGGTGTAACCCTATGAGCATTAATCCCCGGAACTTTCTCTTTCCAGGGCGGAGTACCGGTGTTGCACCAGGTGACCAGGTAGTTCCCGGGGGCGGGGTAGTTTTCCCCCAGTCTCTGTCGTGTCGGCACTTGAACCTCTCATTGCTGTATGTTCAACGCCGTTAAGCTCAGGTAGCCCTATCTTATTTTTATTTGTTAATGAAATAATTTAATAGCTGAATCATAATAAACATATATATTTTCTATGATTATATTATGATAATATTGTGTTTATTTATAGTAATTTATTTTAATACAATTAAATATAAATTAAATTAATTAGTATACTTTATGATTTTGCTCACCAGCTCTGCTTTCAATGTGTTAATGAGCTATGGGAGCTTTTAATTATCATAAACCTTTACGGGACTCGGACGAGGGCTCCCATTCAGGGAGTATACCGAGCTCGCAAGCGAGGGACAGCCACAGCCAAGGTGTATGGCGATACTCACAGTCGTACCTCACCCGCCGGACGATAACGCCGGCGGGCGGACCTGACGCTCTGATGACGGACGAGAACAGGTTGAGTTCCATTTATCTATTTTCCGCCGCCAGACGCGTCTCTAATGTGCCACGTAGTCAACAAACTACAGGATTAGCGAGGCGTAGTCTCGCTAATCGCGCCCCTGTGGCCGGCGCAGTGTGTGGTACCAGCATTTGAACACGTGGTGCCCGCACCCAGTGTCACTCCTGGTCGGGTTGTTCCACTTAGAACACAATTGGCAACCTAGAAACCTCGCGGACTTGTTCATTTTGGACATTCAGGAGGCCAAGTGGCTAGCACCATATGGTAGCGACGTGACCAAGATATTCACGAATCAATATACCCAGTCTACAAAGCGACAGTTTCAATCGCATTGGCAAGCTTTTCCGTCTCGGATTCTTAGAACAAAACAAACTGTGCCCTCGGTGGGGTTGGTTGTTTATTATTTAATTTATCTGTTCATGCAGAAACATTTATCTGAAAGTGATTTATGTGGGCAGGTTTTAACCTCCGCCCACCTCCCCGTCAGCTCAGGCCTACATGGTCTCTGGACAAAGCATCGTCGTTATTCTCGTTCCCGTATGTACCAAAGACTGCAGATTTTACAAAAGGGCAGTATTCCTTATGGCTTTGGCTACCGGGAACAGGGTATCTGAGCTGGCGGCGATGAGCAACGCACCTAATTGCCTCAGCTTTGATAGGCTTCATGAGTGTATTCACATTGCACCTTCCCCAGGATTCATAGCCGAGATTGAGCACAGTGAACATGTGTTTTCAGAGTTCACGGTGCCGGCGTTAAACAGGGGAAAGGTGCACCATCTGTTTTGCCCAGTGCAAGCTCTAACCAAATATTTAAGAGTGGCACCTCTAAATCACCAGGGTGCTTTATGGGTCGCAAGTCCGGGTGAACGCTTGATGGAGCGTACACTGGCTTCTCTCTTGGTCGAGGACTTTAAAGAGAAGAATCCCGGCGTTGTGGGTAAGACCCACGATTTACGCAAGGGGACAGCCTCTTTACGTTTCCTTAATAATCTTTCGGTGGAAGTTATTACGTCCACACAGTTGTGGGCCTCTAATCAGGAGTTTTTTGCCTCGATACCTTTCAGTAGCTCTGGACAAACCTTCCTTGCCATGTATAGCTTTACGGCAGAGGGTCTAGGTGGCCCTTTTAAGTCACGTTTTGTTTAATTTCAAGAAAAAGGGGGGGGGGGGGAGGGTGCAGTCAGTGTGACATAGGACACCCTAGACCCCTCCGGAGTATGTGTTCGGAACATACGAGCTGTGATACTGGTTGTAGGCATTGTATTATAAAATTTCTCTGTAGTATTCATTGCAGGAAATTGTGCTAAAGGCCAATAGTAGTGTTACAACAATTCTTGTTGTAAGTAGCTTTGGCTGTGAAGCAATAGATTTTTGAGAAATCTCGGTAGTTGCAACTACGACTTTTACTTTTGAAGTAATTACTTCTGCATAAGTACACGAGTTCAGTACTTCTACGAATGTACAAGAATTCATTTATGTTTGGTTATATTTTTAGGAATATATCCACTTGTTAATGGGGTTTATATGTGCACATGTAAACTTATAAGTTTTTAGTTTTCACCACTTACTTTAAGTGGGGTGCCTTCTTAACTAGCAGATCTGTGCACAGAGTCTCAGAGTTAACCATTTTTCAAGCAGGCTTCTTTGAAGCACGCTCCTGCTTGTACCCCTTTTTGAAGATTTAGGCTGTATAAAGTTTATGCACCCGAATATCTCTTTTTTACAAAAGTAAGAATACTATGTGGTTGTTTGATTATCTGCTTTTCTAGAGTTATGATATGATTACGAATGTCCCCCTCCAGTCTTAGAAATCAGGCATGTTCGTCAATGATGGAGGGGCCACTAATAAATTATAGGTATGACTCCTGTAAGGAGATAAAGAAAACCTAATATTTAGTAGTGGCCCCGTAATCATTGACGACTGGGGCCCTCCCGACCATCCCCTTCCCATTCGTTGATGTATTAAGGATTTTGGTTTACTTGATATGTCAGTGAAGGAAGAATGACGCCTGAATCAGCGTCTGGTCAAAGATCCACACAAGTACATCCACGATATGATGGAAAGCTTATTGGATAGTTATTCTTATTTTCTTTTTGTTTTTTATTTTTTACAAAGTTTTTTCGTAGTGAGAACCCAATTCATAATGACTGAAGCCATGAGTGAGGTCGCGTGCTCTCATGATGAAGGCTCCTCAGATTTTAAATGCTCTGCGCGGTAGATTCAAACTACGGCGGATTAGTGTTTGAAGAGGATGCCTTATGTAATAGGCATGTTCGTCAATGATTACGGGGCCACTACTAAATATTAGGTTTTCTTTATCTCCTTACAGGAGTCAAACCTATAATTTAGTTATATAACAATCATAGTCCCCCCCCAATTCTAGCAATTATATGTCTCTAACCTCCCGTTGTTTTATCCACTAACTATATATATTCCCAACCTTCCTAAATCCTAATACAACCTCCATTTCACTAGACAAAATACCTAGGAGTAATTCCGAGGATTAATTATGAAATTACACTAGACAGCCCCATAACTCACTGAGATCCACATTGCTATTTTATTGATGTACCAACTCCCTAATGTTAACATAATTTAGGGAACTTGTAAAAAGGGAAGACACCTATCTTCGTTCCCCCATTTTTAGCAGTTAGCTATACATAACCTCACGTTGCATTGTTCGTCTGTCAATTTGTGTCCCTTGCCAGTTCTTGTATTGATTTATGCCTGTTGATTTAGATAAGTTAATTACGAGTTATGTAACAACCTTTAACCACGACTCTATACACCTCTATACACCCAATAACCGGAGTATGCCCACCGATATTGATACGACATAGCGGCACTGTCCTAGTGTCGTATTGTGCCACGTGCTTACCAAACCGGTTTCATCATCTTATTAGGACGACGGCTATAATGCCGTCATTCATGCATGTATTCAATCCTTAGAGTAACTATCTGTTATCCACAATGTTGTTTTCTCTTTTCCACTTAACTCCGCATGTTACACACCTCTTAAATCACAGTCTTGTAGAATACAAACCACATGACTTTCCTCCTGGACATTCTTGATGTAGCCTACCAACTAAGTATGTATTTAATTAGATAACCACCTTGTGAGTTATAGTATTTTCATTGTGTAGGTGCGAAGGCGAACTCAGGACACCTTCGTTTTCCAGTCCACAACGAATCCGATCATGATTATGTCAGCCCTATAATTAATTATGATCCCCCTCCGTCCTCTGACCTAACCTCTAACCCGCCATACTAACCCTCTACCAGTTATTGTATTGATTCATATCTGTTGATTTATATATGTTTAATTATGACCAATCTGCATACGATCATCTCAAGAGGAATGCAGGAAAGCTACCTAGTATCTCTCTCCATTACGAGAATAGATATATGCAGCCCCCCCTGCTCAGTTACAACACCCACATACCAACCCCATGCTCAGCTGTTCCTTTCTTTTGTAGTAACTAAGTATATAGATATGTACCTCCGTGCTCAGTTGCCCCTTGTCTTGTTCTTCTAGTAACTAAGTATATATATAATATTAACCGGAGTATGCCCACTGATATTGATACGACATAGCGGCACTGTCCTAGTGTCGTATTGTGACACGTGCATACCAACCCGGTTTCATCATCTTATTAGGACGACAGCTATAATGTCGTCATTCATGCATGTATTCAATCCTTAGGTTAATTATCTTTTATCCGCCATTGTGTTCCTCTCTTCCATTTACTTTTCCACAATTGTTATACGTCTTCCAATCACCTCCTCCTTATCCACAATCCACACTACTCTGTTTTGCTTCGTGACCCCATGCTCAGTGGTAACCTGTTTTTTGGGTCATCCTGTCCCTTTCTCCTTTACGCCCCGCTGCACACACCACACTACCTGTTCGATCGTAGGGAAATGCCACCCTATGTCCAGCGCATTAAGGGTCACGACCCTAGGTCACGAGCGGCGCGGCGCCTAGCCTCAAACCACCCCCTTTACAATTCACAACCCTCCCCCTGTAAAGACGCCATAAGAACGTTATAACATGCCGACTCAGTTCGTTCACTAACCTCAACAAATGGAAGGTAAGGACCTATCCTTGTACCCCCCCTTAACTATCCTATAACTCCCTAGCCCCACTCACAACCTGAACCAGAACAATAGTCGGCGCGAGGTTAGGACGACCCCCTCTCGTCCCCCCTTAAAAATGTAAATTTCCCACTGACTTGCATTTTCACAAAACCACTATTCTTAACACCCACGAGTGATCCTCGTACATGAAAACTAGATGTAGTGATCAACCCTAACTAGGAAGATACCTCCTGACAACCTGAACTCATATCTCAACCCAATTAACGTAAGAACTCTCGATAACCATATTCAGGGAGCGGCATCCCCCCCCCCCCCCCCCCCCGACCCCACGGGGACCCCACCGACCCCCGCGGAGAATTACCATGACCCGCGCAAGCCAGCAAATTCTTGCCAGACAACAGGTGAGTTTCCAATAGGTTATGACCTACAAATCTAGATACCTATCCAAATACCATCCTACCCCATCCTTAACTAAAACCCCAATATCCCCCTTAACTCATCCTAAATTCCGAATAGCATGTCAGCTAGACCAGAGAAGGATACTTAGGTGAATTGATGAATAATACCTCCCAGCCTAGTCACGTAGGGCGCCAGCAAAGTAGTACTTAAAAACCTTCACCAAATCCGCCTAAACAACTCTACTAGTACCTCGTACTAGGGTTAAGATATCCACGATAATAAATCAGATAACAAGTTACTTACCACCACATTAAAGACCCCCTCCCTAACCCCCTAAATTCACCAGAATAAATTATCTACTTCATAGCACCGACATCCAATACTTCTAGAATATTCCTGAAGCTTCCTTGACCTGCCTATAAATAAGACACAGAGACAACAGTCGGGCAGTTGAATATTGGAGCCCAAAGCAACGGCTGGCCACACTGCGTTGGCGTCTAGTACCCCTCCCCCCCCTCAAAATTCACGATAATTCTGCGTTCCGTAATCTGTGCAACTCGGTGAGAAAGTGAATTAACCCTTTACGAATGTTTTATTGCGATTGGGACTACCGGCAGTAATACTATATTGGTAGACAACAAATTCACAAATTATTGATTGTTTCATTAACTTCTGATAGTGCACCATCCGCTACTTGAGTTACGAACGATCATAACTCATAACTGATCTAAGGCAGAAAGATCTTGTTATGTTAGAAGGGATTATGCGAGAAACTCTTGAGTGAGGACTCTGCAAGAATAACTCCTTGGCAACAATTGACTGTATGCCCCATCAGTATTTGTTGACAAAAAGGTGCAAAACCGCCCGCGCTCCTTGAACCTCTTATAAGGACCAGAGATAGTTAAACAGTTGCTTTTCTCGACTGTCTTACATTAATCCGATACGTTGTTAGTCCGGTTGAGCTTGAGACAGCATTATTTAAGGTCCCCATCAAGGGTAACATATCGGAGTGTCATCACCGGTTACGCAAGAAGCCCATCTGTAAAACCTTCTCTACATTACCGGACAGCTTGGACGGCCCCAGAGCTACTGTTAACCCCCAACATCACTAACGCAAGATAACCAGGAAAACTCTATCACAGTGTTACTTCGCAAAGTACCAGTGTTACGGTGCTATTAACTCAACCATCCCGTGTATTCGATTATGTCTCAACTTTCTCTGATGTTAGGAAACAAGTGATTATTATGCTAGTATGTATTAATATATATCAGTGAAATTTAGCTTAGGCGAACTGACTCCCGTAATTATTCTTGCCATTAGGTTTAACCTGATTCGCCCTCACTGATATTTTCGGTCCGAAGTATCACCTAGACAAGTGAACATCCTAGACCAGTGCAACTAGTTACAGTTATCCCTTTACGTTAATTCTTGGGCAATAACCACATTACTGTACTTATACTTTCATCCTTGATTAAGAGTCATATTACCAGAGAGTTAACAAAGCGAAATACCTAACCTGTGTGATTCATGTAGCCTACCCTACGTATCATAAAGCAATGTGATCAGAAGAATAATGCCTGAACGTTGGAATAATAATAATAATAATAGTTCTTAAAGCTAGCGCATGCTAAGCTAGCTAAGGATAGCTCAATAAGGCCGATTAGGCGTATTTCCATTGGGGTCCTGTACTACTACCCCATCCCTTTGCTCATGAGGGATGGTAACGACTCAGTGCTTGTGAAAAATCTTTAATGCGCCGAACGTGGGCGCGAACCCGGGCCTTCTGGGTGGAAGTCCGAGACGCTAGTCACTACACCAAGCGAGCCGAGTGGGAGGTATGTCTCTATCCAAATCCGCGATAAGTGCTGGGAGATTGTAATAAGTCCAATAACCTACCTGAGTGCTCCAACATCTATTGTTCATGGAATTCTATTACGTACCTTCTACCTGAGTGTTATTTAGAATAAAGCTGTATTACAAACCATTTATCCGAGATTATCTATGTCCTCTGTTGATTCTCTTTATGTATTTTGCAAGAAATCCAATAACCCAGTCTTGCAGAACTCACCTATACCAAGTTAATCCTGTATAAAATCAGGGCATAACAGTAAGCAAACATTCTTCTTCACTGCCATCAAAGACTGGAACGACCTACCCCAGTCAGTCCGTGAAAAGAGAACACTGAATTCCTTCAGACGTAGCCTGAAGGAACACCTGAACCGGACAGCTGCGAGAAGGGAGCACCAAACTTATGTCTACTACTAAATACGACATAAGAGATAGGCAAACCAAACTGAAATGATTACTGATTACGGATTACTGATATTTACTATAGGATGTAAGGCATCTTAAAATAACCCCCTAGAAATACTTTCTCTAAAGTATCTATTTCTTTTATTGTTATGCCCTGTTTTTCTACAGGATTAACTTTGGTAATGTGAGTTCTAACTGACTGGGTATAGAAGGCTGCATGCACAAAACAAGGTATGAGGAATAGAGATCACAAAATAAGCACACGGTAACAAGACACACGATCACTTTTATTGATGTACACACTTCTATAGTTTTCTTGATGATGATTAATATGAAGCATAAGAAGATATGAATACTCGTACAAGACAAATGATAGAATTGAACAACACTAGCATTAAGTGGATCTGGATGGAGCCTAGTCTCCCACTTCCAACGTTCAGGTATTAATCTTCTGATCACTGGCTTTATTCACAAGTTTATATACTGGAGACCATAAATGTTACTTATAGATTCATATTCACTGTTAGATTTATCACTGGTAGCTCTGGTGCACATGTAGTAGTTCACAGACTAGATTAGACACACGTATTTTAGAGCACGGGAATTCTAGTAACCTCAGGGGGGTACTGATCTAAGTTTTATATTCTTGTATCAGAAACACATAGAACGCAAATCAGTGGGCGAACATCAGATATCACTAGGGTTTCACTTCTATATAATAATATCTGGATATATGGGTAATTACGATAGTTGATATCGCCTGTTAATTAATAAACACTGATACTCTTAGCACTTCCTAATGGAATGGTTATATATGAATTATACTGGGGCAAAGATATAGCCACTTCATAGAAATATTAATAAGTGAGTCTCTAAATAGCACTGTAACACTGTAGCAGTGATAAAGTGAATCTTGGGTAGTATTTGATTGGTCTGGTCCTGGTTATCTTGCGTCCGTGATGTTGGGGGCTAACGACTGGTTCCGCGGCCGTCCAGATGGTCCATATGTAGAAAGTTCTCAAGACGGATCTCTTAGCGATCGTTGCTGGTTACACTCTTATATACCCTCTGGTTTCTAGACCTGAATCACAGATATTAGGATCTTCCTGTCAATCTGGATCGGAATTAATGCCAAGCGCATCTCACGTCGATCGCTCAGCTTCCCGGTCTGTATGAAGGTTATAAGGTGTACGTAGATTTCTTTTACGTGGACAGATCCTTCTATCTAAATCTGCCACGGAGTCTGCAGGCTCTGGAACTCAATTCTCAGGAACAACAATGATAGAGCTAGAGGTCAACACAAGGGACCAGCCACTGTTTGGTGTCTATCTTTCAACTGATTTTACTGGGGGCTGGAGCTCGGTTTATAGGTTCGGTTTTGGACCCTGTAGGCAATAGGGATCTCGAGTTTTGATGGACTTATTTGAGCTCTCAATTGATACGGGAACTAGGTAAGGTGGTGATTACTGTTGTGGCACATGGCTGTATGGAGCCTTCATAATGTGATATAACTGAGCCTTAGTAAGAGGTACTATTTTGGCTATACTGGAAGTATTTAGGGGAGAGAGACTGGATCTACTTTGCGAGGAGGTTTGGGACATCTTTGATAGGAGCGTCTCTCTTAGATTGCTCAGTCTTCATTCTATGGTATAGCTGAGGTGCTAATTTGGTTATCGGAGTATGCAAGAAAGGTTAATGGGTTATTGTGGGTTAATAGAGGTTAGTAAGGGTGTTAGTCATACATGGTTAGTTCATTGATAGGAAGAATTCCTGTGCTACCTGGCAATGACCCGGAAGTCAAAACAGGGGTCAGGTATACCTCCGCAGGGGTAGGGGTCTCCCTCTTCGGGTGGGTGAAAGGGGTAGGCGCGCGTCCTCTCTCTGTGATGGTCGTCTGGGCGGCTATGGCTGGGGGCTTGCCATATTACAAGTGTTTGTAATAACCCTCTGTTTATGAGACAGATGTGGGTGTTCGTAATACCAAAACCGAAGGTGCCTTGATCAGCTGGTTTAATTGGTTGGGTTGTTAATTGCATGGTTTGTTGGATGTGGTGGAGACTGGGTTGCTAACTCTGCCACATTTATCTGGAGGTATGGCAATAGAGGTTAGTCACTGGCGAGGCGGCTAGCCTCGCACTGACGATCATTTGGTACAGGGTTGTGAATGGGTTGTGAGGGAATAGATGGCATGCAAAGGGTTAGTAAAGTTCTAATGGTGTTCCTTCCTACTGGGGGAAGGTAGGCTGAATAGGAGTATATATACAAAAGGTTTGAGAATGTTAGTAACGGAAAAGTTAAGGATATTCAGGGGGTATGGTGGAGAGGCTAGGTCCGGAGGGAGTCGAGGAGCGTGGGGGGTTAACGAGAGGGAGAGGGTTAAGGGGGGCTACGTGGAAGTTTGACCCTAAGGTCTCTGGGCGTAGGGGTGGCATTAGGCTACAGTTGGTATCTTAGACTGGGGGTTAACGACAGGGAAGGTAGGCTAATCAAGCGCTACCGGGGGATGAGCAATAGGTGGTGGTATATGAGTCTGGAAATTATAGAATCATGTGGACTGTGGGGAAGATGAGGTTAGCTGTAGGTGTGTGCTTGACTGTGGATAAAAGTAGAGAAAAACATAGTGTATTACTCGTCAATACGATGGGTTATGGACACTATTAGTTGACACGATTTCTTGCTGATCTAGTTGTCCCTGGGAACTGCGTTTTCTATGAAATATATACCAAAGAAAGCGGCAGTTCGTAGGGGTAGCTTCGTTATTGTTTCGTGGTAGATATGCGTCGAGACAATGGTAAAAGAGGGTTATCTATACAATCTCTGGTTGGGGTAAGAATTAGAGTTACTGCATGGTTGCTAACCTCTTCAGTCATTATCTCTGTCTAGGTCTTACAGGAATAATGGTTATATATACAATGGTGTACCCGTGGGTATTATAGTTTCTTATCAATTATGACATGGGGGTTAACATATTACTTCTCGGATGGAAGAACATACATAGATTTATGGGGGCGGTTTGTCTTCAGAAACTTAGTCTGGCAAGACAAGGTATTTTAGGGTATGTTGATATTGATATCTTAACTTAGGGACAGGGCGTGGGTGTATTAAATTAAGGTGTATTCATGTTCATCATCATGTAGGTAGAGTCTGGCGGGTAAGAGGTGTAGGACATGAGGGGTAGTGGATACGCGAGGTGGGGGAAGGGTCAGTGGTTAGAAGCGATAGGCAGGTGTGGTTTGGAGCTGCTTAGCCCTGCGGGCTTCGGCCTGTCTGAACTGGTTGGCTTGGTGCCTTCTCTCCTTCTTTCTTCTCTCACGCTGATCAATGGGGCGTCTGCTCTCACCTGGTCCTTTCGTTCTGTGGGCCTTTCCTTCGGGTGTTTCTGTTCCCGTTTCTTTGTTGTTCTCGCTCGTGGCTTCCGTGGTGGGCTTCTCGTTCTGGGGCATTTTACTTCCCTCTCCTTCATTGTAGGCTCGTCCTCGAGCCTCAAGGGTGAAGTAAAGAGAAGTATAGTCATGGTGGGTCATTTGGAGGGTGTGTAGAAGGTCCCACCAGGCAAAAGGGTGAGGGTCAGGTTTCTTGTGCAGGTCTATGTAGACCTGTAGGAATGTGTCTTCGGTGATGTGGAGGGCGGATGCCCGGGCTTGATGTGGCCGTTGTAGACGGGCTAAGCGTCCTGTGGACGTTTTTAATTTAATACATCTTATGAACGGTGTGCATTCGTCCTCAGTGGGGGTAGGGACGGGAGTGACGAATGGTGTGGATGTGTTCATGGTGGAGGTGAGGTATTGAGTGAGGTGTGTGGGACTGACAGGAGGCCTCTTCAGTGTGGTGAAGGGATTAACAACTGAAGGGGAGGGACTAACGCGTGAAGGCGGAGCTGGGGGTGAAGGGGGGATATGTGTCTGGGGTTTTTGGGGTTGTCTTGGGTGGTGTTGCAGGCTGGGAAAATATATGGAGGCAATGTGCAATATTGGTTTAGGTAAGGTGCGTGATGGAGGTGTGTGAGAAATAGGGTGTGTGTGTGTTGTGTGGCTTGGGCTTTTAATGGAAGAGAGGGGTTTTGTTTTTACATAACTGTTTTCAAATCTGATGGGTCTGTTGATGATTCTACCTTTCGAGGTTCTGGTGGGAAGGTAGATTTTTGTAGTGGGACTTGAGTCGCTCGACGATGTTTTATATTGAGGGGAAGAACGCTTTACAGGTGGAGGACATTTAGTGGGGGTGATGTAGGGGGTTATTTGAGAGGTAGATGCGTGTGGAGGTTTTTGTCGAGTGAGGGTGGTAGGAGGAATGGGAGAGGATTGGGTGGGGTATTGATGGGGGTTCTCGGACGGGCGACTTTGTGGGGGAATAGTGGGGGTGTGGAGGTCGGGTACGTCATTTTGGAGGGGCTTTGGTTGGGAGTTACTTGTGTGGTAGACGTGGTGGGTGAGGAGGGGTTGGTCGTTGGCATAGGGTAGTCTTTAGGGGGAGGTTGGTTGGGGTTTTTATGAGATGATGAGGTTGGTTGATGCGTGGGTTGGGTCGCAGGGATAGTGGAGGGGAAAGGGGTGGATGCGGGGGGGGGGGGGGGGGGCCTAGACGAGTTGGTAGTGAGTGGAGGTTTAATTGGGAGGGTTGGGGTAGGAAAGTATGTTGGGTGCGTTCTTTGGTGGGGTTGGTGATTTGATGGTGGTGGAAATAGGTGGTTTTGTGGGAGTTTGGTGGGGGTTGAGAGGGGATGAGGTTGAAGGGGAAGGTATTTGCTTTCGTGGGAGGGTGGGGGTGGTTATTTTTGGAATATAGTTAGAGGGGTGATGGTGTTTGCTTGTGATTATTCGTCTTCTTTCCCTTTGTGGAGGAGAATTCGACGAAGAAGAAGAAGAGGAGGAGGAGGATAGTGGTCCGGCAGCTCTACGGAACTTGGTTATCGGGGTGTGTTTTCTGGAGGGTTTAAAGGATTTCAGTCATGGGCGTAAGTTGTAGCGTGAGGTGACTGGGGTAGATTGTGTGGTGCGGTTGGGTGTGTACTTGGTTTTAGGTGGGGTTGGTGGTTTTCTTACTGTGGTGCCTGGTGGAGGTACTTCAGGGCTAGACGGGAGGGTTTCTGTTGTGGTCGGGGTTGTGGGTGGAGGTTTTCGTACTTTGATATTTTGGGGAGGTACTTGACTATCAGAAGTGAAGGAATTGGTCATGGTGGAGGAAGGTGTGATAGTGGGGGCTTGGGGTTTGTGGGGTATGTTGAGGAATGATCGGCAGGTTCTGTGCTGGAGGGTTTAGGTCTTTAGGGGTTTGTAGGGGAACATTTATAGCCTGAGTGGGAGGGGTAGTAGGGGTGTTCAATTCAGGGTCGGACGTGTGGGGTGGGGTAATGTCTTGTGGTTTTAGAGGTTTAAAAGCTCGGACGAATCTATTTCTGAACGTGCGAGTCACGCCGTGATAATCAATGATGACTTGATAAGCATTTGGGACTTTGATAATGGTGTAGGGTCCGACATAGCTAGGGCCTAATTTCTTGGTGACAGGGAGGTTGGCTACCATTACGGTGTCATGGATGGCGAAAGGGTTTTTATCATCGGGGTTATCATTATTGGTGTTTTGACAGGTTTGGGCGGTATGGAGGGTGTTTTGCAGATGTTGCAATGGGTCAATTGTGGAGGTGTTGGAGGGGAGGTGAGCATGATGGTGGAACGGCAGTAACAGTACGCCGTAAACACGTTCATGAGGTGAAATACCGTCTTCTCAGGGACAGGTGTTCATGCCCCATTGTATCATTTTTATCTGTGATGGCCAGTCTGAGGTGTTAAGAGCAATCATTTTGGTACGTAACTGGTTGTTGATGGTGCGATGGCTGCGTTCGCATATAGCATTTCCTTGAGGCCAGTACGGGGATGAGTGTTTGATCTTAATACCGCATTGTTGGGTGAACTGGTGCCAAACGTGTCCACTAAATTCGGGGGCATTGTCGGATAGAAGAGCAAGGGGAAGGCCGAATATAGGGAACACTTCTGTGGCAAGCAGTGCGGCGACTGTGGTGGCTGTGTGGTCTTTAACTGGGCAGGCTATTAAATTTTTTGAATATACGTCAACAAATGTGACGATATAGCAGTTGCCATCGTAAGAAGGAAACGGGCCCATGATGTCGAGGGATAGGACTTGGAACGGTTTGTTGGCAGAAATGGTACCAGCTGGGCCTGGGGTGCGTGATCTATCCTTCCCCAATAAACAAGGTTTGCAGGATTCTGTCACGCGTTGTGCAATCTTGGAGGGGTTGGGGGTCCAGTACTGATCCGCGAAGATTTTTAACATTTTCTTTTGTCCAAGGTGTATGCCGTTTTCCTCGTGGATGGCAATCATGTAGTCGTGGGCAATGGTGGGGTCTAGGACTATGTGACCGGAGTCTGTGGCAAGTTGTTCTCCCCAGCGAGTCAGTTTCTTGAAGATATTTAACGGTATCCAGGGTGGTCTGATCCTTGTTTCCCAAGATTGAATTAGTGAGGGGGCTGGGGGGGAATTATGTTGGTTGATGGGGGTATGTAAGAGCTCAGTGTTTTGTAAGGCGGCTAGGTTGGTGGGGGGGTCTTTCGGTACTGGCAAACGTGACAGGGCGTCTGCATTGGTGTGAAGTTTACCTGGACGATACTGTATTGTAAAATCGTAGTCCTCTAGTGTCTCTCTCCAGCGTACCAAGATGGCTGAGTTGGTTTCGCACCTACGCAACCATTGCAAAGATTGATGGTCGGTTATTATATCTAGTTTCGCGCCCAACACAAATGACCTGAAGTGGTTGAGTGCCCAAATGATCCCTAGGCACTCTCTCTTGGTGGCTGCATAATTCTGTTGGGCTTGGTTGAGTGTGGAGCTGGCATACGCTATCACATGTTCCTCTCCGTCTCTTACTTGAGCTAAAACTGCACCAATGGCGTACAGAGATACGTCGGTATAAAGACGGAAAGGTTTATGGTAATCAGGGAAAGCGACAATAGGAGCTTGGATCAGCTTTTGTTTCAAAGTGTTAAAAGCAAGGTCTCTTTCAGGTGTCCAGGTGAATGCGGTGTCCTTGTGGGTGAGTTGGTGGAGGGGTCTGGCTATTGCGGCAAAGTGTGGGACGAAACGTCTGTAGTATGTGGCTAAACCTAGAAAAGAACGTACTCCCTTAACGGTGGTGGGTGGGGGGTTGGTTTTGTATGGCTTGAAGTTTCTTGGGGTCTGGTGCAATGCCATGTTCAGATATTACGTGGCCGAGGAAATCTACCTTATTTCGTGCAATCTCTCATTTTGAGGGTTTCAATTTCAGCCCGGCGGCTCGGATTCTTTGAAGAACTTGTTTCAACCTGAGGAGGTGTTCTTCCCAGGTTTGTGAGTACACAATGATATCGTCTAGATACGCTAGGCAGGTTTCCCAGGTAAGGCCATTTAATGCCGCTTCCATCAAACGGGAGAAAGTGGCGGGTCCGTTGCAGAGGCCAAAAGGTAGGACGTTAAATTCGTAGTGGTGGCCACCACTAGTGGAGAATGCTGTTTTTTCTTGGTCCTCTGCCTTGATGGGCACTTGCCAATACCCTGCTTGCAAGTCGAGGGTAGTGAACCATCTGGATCCGTATAGGGAGTCAAGGGAATCGTCTATCCTGGGTAATGGCGTAGCATCCTTAATGGTTACGTCATTCAATCTCCTGTAATCTACGCAAAAACGGGTTGACCCATCTTTCTTTTTTACTAGGACAACAGGGGAAGACCAGGGGCTGATGGACGGGGTAGCAATTCCGGCCTCTAACATCTCTTGGACTTGGCGTTCCTCTTCTTGGTGTTGTATGGGATTTTTTCTACGGGATGGTTGTCTTATGGGGGGGCCTGTGGTGTTAATGATGTGTTGTTCAACATCGGTCTGTCCTATTTCAGTGGGTTGTTGGGCAAATACGTCACTGAACTCTAGCAATAGTTCGTACATGCTGTGTTTTTGGTGGTCGGATAATGTGTCAGGGAGAGGGGGTAATTTGAGACTGGTAGGGGTTTCATTGGAATCTATGGGGAGGTCATCAAATGTTTCGAGGTCTCCTATGATGAGGTCTTTTGGTAATGTCAGGGATTCTTCAGAGATATTGGCCACTAGAATGGGGTTTATGCGAGCGGAAATGATGGCGGGTTGTAGGAGGCAACGATTGGGGTTGGTGGACGTGTTAGTGGGGGAAAATATCATGTGAGTTTGGGGTATGGGTCGAAGGTTAACCCATTTTTGATGGCGGGGGGGAATTTGACATTTATCTTGAACTACAGCTGGGCTAATGATGGTGGGGGACCGACTGGTGAGCAGGTGCTCGGTACGCATGAGGGGGGGATCACTTTGGTGGGGGTCACGCGTGAGGGGGGGATTAACGGCGCGTGTGGGAGGATCAGAGTGGTGAGGTGTGAGTGATTTAGAAAACGGAATTTGTTGGTGGGACTGCGAAGGGTTGGTGGGGGAAGAGTTAGGTATAGAACATGGGTTATTGGTGGAGGACTGATGTACTGATTTGTGGTTGTTAAAAGGACGAATTTGGGGAGTTTTGTCGGTGGCAGTGACGGTTTGTTTAGAGGTTATATGGGATTGGTGGGTTTGTCTGTCATGTGGGGGTGAGTCAAGTGTGGGGTTTTGAAGTTTTTTAGGGGTGTGAATTGTGTGGGGGTGGAAGGGAGCTACTGACGGAAAGCTGTCACAAGGGAAATTTTGTTGGTTGTGGAATAGCTGAGCATTTCTGGGGGCATGGGGAAAACATTGTTGGGTACATAGGTCGGCATTTTCCCTGGAAACATGTGTACATAAATATTTGGTAGAATGGTTTTTACATACATAAGAGTCTGTCCTGGAAACATGGGAGGATTGATCCTGGACAGAGTTAGGAGAAATGGGGGGGTTTACATCATTGAGTTGCTTGGACTTGTCTTCTTTCGTTTGTTGAGGCATTTTTTCAACGGAATGAGTGATATTTTGAGAGAACTGGGGGCAAGGGGGGGGGGGGGGGTTAGGAGTTACCTTAGTGCTAGCTGCAACTTGGTAATCTTGACTCAGAGTTTGTTGAGGGTGGAGGTGTTTTTTCTTTTTGTGAACTGGTTTCTGCGTGATTGGTTTGTCAGAGGCTTTGGGTTGGATTTTATTTTTGAATGAGATCAGCCTCTGGCCGCAGTCAACCTGGGCCTGGAGTTTTTGAAGGAGGTCAAGTCCAAGGAAACCATCGTAATGTTTACAGTGGGAGGAAAATACTGTGAACGGGTGATAACAACGGGCATGGGGGGCAGGAGTAGTTACTGACAGGGGCAAAGTGTCTCCTAGGAGATTTAAGTAGGTATCAGCAGCTGAGATTAGTTCTGATTTGGTAGGTAACAAGGGGCCAAATAGTCGGTGGTGTTGATCATAATAAGACTTGAACAAACATGACTTAGCAGCTCCTGTGTCGATTAACAAGCGGACAGGAATGTCCTTGATTTTGGCCATGTAGTAAATGGGGGCAGTGCGATCAGTTATGGCGTCCCCCGCCGAGGCCATCGTGGGCGGGGGATACTTTAAAAATCCTAGGAGTCGGTATCTACCTCCTCCAGGGTTTCCTCGGTATCGTCTGAGGTCATGATATGGGCTATGTCTTCGGTGTGCATTTCCCCCATTTCTTCCTCTTGTCCCAACTCCTCTTCATTTACAGAAATGCGAGGAGTCAAGGGGCGAGGTTTGGCAGAGTCACGAATTTGATGGAGGCCACACTTAGCACTACAGGCAGGGAAATCATAGGGGTTGATAATCACTAATGTAGGGTTCTTACTTTGGTAGGTGTTGTAGGTTTTGTTCCGGTTGAAGATTCTGCGTGGCTGGGTAGGTTGGAACCGGGGCCTACTGGGTTGGGGCTTGCCGGAAGGGTAGGTAGGTTTGTTGTGAAAGGATGAGGATGGGTAGGCATTCTTGGAGTTAAAGGTTTGAGCCTTGGGGTTTTGGTTGTCGAGGTGCTGCGGGTGTGTGGGGAACCTCTTGATTACAGCGATTTGGGTGGGTGTTTCTGTGCACACGGCCAAAATACGTCGGATCGTGATGAGATCTTTTTGATATCCGACGAAATCGTGCACACGGAAATGATCCTTTACTGCTGAGGGCAATATTGATACAAGGTTGACCAGAATCTGCTGTTCTTGCTGGATTCTGGTCAATGTGGGGAAAGACACTTTGATATGTTGGGCGATCTTATTCACTGTGGCATCTAGATCGCCTTCAAATTTAGTGTCTTGGATACAGGTGTGGGCCACGAAAACGCCCAACGAAGGCTTAATGGCCTCTATCACTATTTGGCGAAATTCGTCCCATGTGAGAGCAGGGTGCACTTGGTAGGCAACCAGGGAAACGGCTTTTCCCAGGTGCGTTAATGTCACGGCTATCTTTTCTGCGTCCGTGGTATAAACTAGGTCAAGTACGGGTTTCACTATGTCCATGAACGTTTCGATCTCGTAAGTCTCCCCATCATAATGTGGGATGGGGATGTGACAACGGTGCGCCATGATGTTATCGTGTTCTGGCTGTTCCAAACTTGCAATGTAATGCAACCTTTTATCCAAATCAAGAACCACCGCTGCCACCAATGTTATGCCATTTTTCTACAGGATTAACTTGGGTAATGTGAGTTCTAACTGACTGGATATAGAAGGCTGCATGCACAAAACAAGGTATGAGGAATAGATAACACAAAATAAGCACACGGTAACAAGACACACGATCACTTTTATTGATGTACACACTTCTATAGTTTTCTTGATGATGATTAATATGAAGCATAAGAAGATATAAATACTCGTACAAGACAAATGATAGAATTGAACAACACTAGCATTAAGTGGATCTGGATGGAGCCTAGTCTCCCACTTCCAACGTTCAGGTATTAATCTTCTGATCACTGGCTTTATTCACAAGTTTATATACTGGAGACCATAAATGTTACTTATAGATTCATATTCACTGTCAGATTAATCACTGGTAGCTCTGGTGCACAAGTAGTAGTTCACAGACTAGATTAGACACGCGTATTTTAGAACACAGGAATTCTAGTAACCTCAGGGGTGTACTGATCTAAGTTTTATATTCTTGTATCAGAAACACATAGAACGCAAATCAGTGGGCGAACATCAGATAATAATAATAATAATAATAATAATATTTATTCAGTTAGCAATTTACAGAGTTGGTACCACATAGTTTGTTACAAATATGACATGTACCAGCCTTGCATAATTCCAACTAAGGATAGCCCAATAAGGCCGTTAGGCGTATTTCCATTGGGGTCCTAGATATCACTAGGGTTTCACTTCTATGTAATAATATCTGGATATATGGGTAATTACGAGAGTTGATATCGCCTGTTAATTAATAAACACTGATACGCTTAGCATTTCCTAATGGAATGGTTATATATGAATTATACTGGGGCAAAGATATAGCCACTTCATAGAAATATTAATAAGTGAGTCTCTAAATAGCACTGTAACACTGTAGCACTGATAGAGTGAATCTTGGGTAGTATTTGATTGGTCTGGTCCTGGTTATCTTGCGTCCGTGATGTTGGGGGCTAACGACTGGTTCTGCAGCCGTCCAGATGGTCCATATGTAGAAAGTTCTCAAGACGGATCTCTTAGCGATCGTTGCTGGTTACACTCTTATATACCCTCTGGTTTCTAGACCTGAATCACAGATATTAGGATCTTCCTGTCAATCTGGATCGGAATTAACGCCAAGCGCATCTCATGTCGATCGCTCAGCTTCCCGGTCTGCATGAAGGTTATAAGGTGTACGTAGATTTCTTTTACGTGGACAGATCCTTCTATCTAAATCTGCCACGGAGTCTGCAGGCTCTGGAACTCAATTCTCAGGAACAACAATGATAGAGCTAGAGGTCAACACAAGAGACCAACCACTGTTTGGTGTCTATCTTTCAACTGATTTTACTGGGGGCTGGAGCTCGGTTTATAGGTTCGGTTTTGGACCCTGTAGGCAATAGGGATCTCGAGTTTTGATGGACTTATTTAAGCTCTCAATTGATACGGGAACTAGGTAAGGTGGTGATTACTGTTGTGGCACATGGCTGTATGGAGCCTTCATAATGTGATATAACTGAGCCTTAGTAAGAGGTACTATTTTGGCTATACTGGAAGTATTTAGGGGAGAGAGACTGGATCTACTTTGCGAGGAGGTTTGGGACATCTTTGATAGGAGCGTCTCTCTTAGATTGCTCAGTCTTCATTCTATGGTATAGCTGAGGTGCTAATTTGGTTATCGGAGTATGCAAGAAAGGTTATTGGGTTATTGTGGGTTAATAGAGGTTAGTAAGGGTGTTAGTCATACATGGTTAGTTCATTGATAGGAAGAATTCCTGTGCTACCTGGCAATGACCCGGAAGTCAAAACAGGGGTCAGGTATACCTCCGCAGGGGTAGGGGTCTCCCTCTTCGGGTAGGTGAAAGGGGTAGGCGCGCGTCCTCTCTCTGTGATGGTCGTCTGGGCGGCTGTGGCTGGGGGCTTGCCATATTACAAGTGTTTGTAATAACCCTCTGTTTATGAGACAGATGTGGGTGTTCGTAATACCAAAACCGAAGGTGCCTTGATCAGCTGGTTTAATTGGTTGGGTTGTTAATTGCATGGTTTGTTGGATGTGGTGGAGACTGGGTTGCTAACTCTGCCACATTTATCTGGAGGTATGGCAATAGAGGTTAGTCACTGGCGAGGCGGCTAGCCTCGCACTGACGATCATTTGGTACAGGGTTGTGAATGGGTTGTGAGGGAATAGATGGCATGCAAAGGGTTAGTAAAGTTCTAATGGTGTTCCTTCCTACTGGGGGAAGGTAGGCTGGATAGGAGTATATATACAAAAGGTTTGAGAATGTTAGTAACGGAAAAGTTAAGGATATTCAGGGGGTATGGTGGAGAGGCTAGTTCCGGAGGGAGTCGAGGAGCGTGGGGGGTTAACGAGAGGGAGAGGGCTAAGGGGGGCTACATGGAAGTTTGACCCTAAGGTCTCTGGGCGTAGGGGTGGCATTAGGCTACAGTTGGTATCTTAGACTGGGGGTTAACGACAGGGAAGGTAGGTTAATCAAGCGCTACCGGGGGACGAGCAATAGGTGGTATATGAGTCTGGAAATTATAGAATCATGTGGACTGTGGGGAAGATGAGGTTAGCTGTAGGTGTGTGCTTGACTGTGGATAAAAGTAGAGAAAAACATAGTGTATTATTACTCGTCAATACGATGGGTTATGGACACTATTAGTTGACACGATTTCTTGCTGATCTAGTTGTCCCTGGGAACTGCGTTTTCTATGAAATATATACCAAAGAAAGCGGCAGTTCGTAGGGGTAGCTTCGTTATTGTTTCGTGGTAGATATGCGTCGAGACAATGGTAAAAGAGGGTTATCTATACAATCTCTGGTTGGGGTAAGAATTAGAGTTACTGCATGGTTGCTAACCTCTTCAGTCATTATCTCTGTCTAGGTCTTACAGGAATAATGGTTATATATACAATGGTGTACCCGTGGGTATTATAGTTTCTTATCAATTATGACATGGGGGTTAACATATTACTTCTCGGATGGAAGAACATACATAGATTTATGGGGGCGTTTGTCTTCAGAAACTTAGTCTGGCAAGACAAGGTATTTTAGGGTATGTTGATATTGATATCTTAACTTAGGGACAGGGCATGGGTGTATCTTATCAATTATGACATGGGGGTTAACATATTACTTCTCGGATGGAAGAACATACATAGATTTATGGGGGCGGTTTGTCTTCAGAAACTTAGTCTGGCAAGACAAGGTATTTTAGGGTATGTTGATATTGATATCTTAACTTAGGGACAGGGCATGGGTGTGTTAAATTAAGGTGTATTCATGTTCATCATCATGTAGGTAGAGTCTGGCGGGTAAGAGGTGTAGGACACGAGGGGTAGTGGATACGCGAGGTGGGGGAAGGGTCAGTGGTTAGAAGCGATAGGCAGGTGTGGTTTGGAGCTGCTTAGCCCTGCGGGCTTCGGCCTGTCTGAACTGGTTGGCTTGGTGCCTTCTCTCCTTCTTTCTTCTCTCACGCTGATCTATGGGGCGTCTGCTCTCACCTGGTCCTTTCGTTCTGTGGTCCTTTCCTTCGGGTGTTTCTGTTCCCGTTTCTTTGTTGTTCTCGCTCGTGGCTTCCGTGGTGGGCTTCTCGTTCTGGGGCATTTTATTTATCCTCCCCTTTTCTCCAGCTAACCTAATCCCACAAGGACCCCAATGGAAATACGCCTAACGGCCTTATTGGGCTATCCTTAATTGGAATTATGCAAAGATGGTACATGTCATATTTGTAACATACTATGTGGTACCAACTCTGTAAATTGCTAACTGAATAAATATTATTATTATTAACACTCTCAGTACGGTGTCGGGGTGGGAGTAAATTTGCTTTGCTATTATTTGCAACATTAACCCTATTATGTGCAGGGCGGGTCTATATTTGGATCCAAACTAGTGGAGTAAAACCGGGAGTATCCAAATAGACCCGCCCTGCGCGTAATAGGGTAATATTGATTAGTTAGGTAGCGCCAACAAACTTGACAATAATCTTGACCCCTTAACTTCTCATAACTCAAAAGTGCCTAGAGCAAACTGGCTGTAAATATCCACACCTATATCCTGGTGGGCTCTTCCCAAATGGTAGAAATGCCATCTCGATTGCTTTAATTAATTTTTGAGTTATGAGAAGTTAACCCGGGAATGGCGAGGGTGGGGGGGTAATGAACTAGCTCCCCATGGGTGAGCATATGGGCTCCATTCAGGCCTATAATCGTCATTTTACGATAAATATCGTTATTACCTATTCATATGAGCCTATTTTACCTTCACTATGAAGATAGTAACCTGTAACAACAATAAAACCAGTGAAAATATCATTTTTCTGGTCAAAATCGCGAATATAGATGAACCAGCCCATTCATGAATTTTGGAGAAAATTGAGGCAAGCTAGGCCTAAGCAAACGGCACAAGAAATGTTGAGATATAAACAAAAAGCACTGGAAATATAACAACAGGAACCACCGCCAACACACCACTGTAGCAAAAACTTCCGACCAAGGGAAGACCGACTCGGGACCCAGAAAAAACTTCACTAAGTGAAGAAAAATACGCTGGGAACGTCAGCAAAGCAACGCTACCTCATCAGAAAGATAAAAGGCAGCAGAAATAATCGCGTAATGAAAGCCGCCTGCATCACAAGCTAATTCAACTATGAAAAAAAAAATCACCTGTCCACAACAGGACCACGAGGGTACATCCGAAATAGATGCCCCAAACACACGACCCAAAATACACTGCACTGCGGGCAACCAGCCCAGGACACTCCTGCTACGCATATCCTAACCTTACTCGATACATCCCGGAGTAAACAAATGAGAAAAAACTCACTAGGGACGCAGCAAATGTGGAACCAGCGGAGCGTGGAGAGACACATCCGGGCCGGCTGATCGCAGAGCAGAGAAGGAAGAATGACGCCTGAATCAGCGTCTGGTCAAAGATCCACACAAGTACATCCACGATATGATGGAAAGCTTATTGGATAGTTATTCTTATTTTGTTTTTGTTTTTATTGTTTACGAAGTTTTTTCGTAGTGAGAACCCAATTAATAATGACTGAAGCCATGAGTGAGGTCGCGTGCGCTCATAATGAAGGCTCCTCAGATTTTAAATGCTCTGCGCGGAAGATTCAAACTACGGCGGATTAGTGTTTGAAGAGGATGCATTATGTAATAGGCATGTTCGTCAATGATGGAGGGGCCACTAATAAATAGCTAACACTAAACTGTGGGCTTCCAGCATACTTTCATGACGCGGTACCTGTCGGTGGCTTTGGATAAACCAAAACTGACCTGTGTGGCCTTACGTCAGCGGGTCTAGTTGGTCTATGTGCCACTAAAGTTAAGTTTAATCATAATGGTGAAAGGGGGGGGGGGGGGGAGCCCAGGACCTCTAGACCCTCCGCCGGACTATGTGATAAGGTCACAAGCTGTGATACTTGATAAGTCGAGCTGGTTATACCGCTCAAAATTTTATTTTTGTAAGATATCTGTAATAGTTGCAACTATAGGATATTAAGTATAAATTGTACAAAATATATAGTATGTACAAATTAATTTTAAGGACATAAGATATAATCAAATTATTTATTTGTGCCTTTACAATGTTGGACAGGAATAAAAGAATGTTCTTGGAAAACAAATGTTATTGAATCTCAATGTGATATTCTTTAACATATGTACCTGTATGGTTACTTATAAGCAGAACTTCTTCGAAGTAACGCACTGCTTTTCTTTCCATTTTTCTATATTATTGTATGTACTATGTAAACAATAAAGACTTAAGTTTGTTATATGGTTCTTTTTCTCTACCTATGGTAGTTTGTTAGTGGTTTAGATATTGTCACGAATGTCCCCCTCCAGACTTGAGATATCAGGCATATCGTCAATGATGGAGGGGCCACTAATAAATTATAGGTTTGAGTCCCGGAGAGAAGAATGAAAACCTAATATTTAGTAGTGGCCCGAAATCATTGACGATTCAGGCCCTCCCTTCCATCCCCTTCCCACTCGTTGATATTTTGAGTTTAATCTTGATATATCATTGATGGAGGAATGGCGTCGCTTGATTCAGCGTCTCGGGTAGAATCCACAAAAGACATCCACGAGTTGGAAAGCCATAATATAACAAATTTTAAGTTAATTTTTCTATTTTATTTTTTTACAAAGTTTTTTCGTAGTGAGTACCCAATCATAAAGACGATTCCATAAGAGAATTAGCGTTACACTTATGATGAAGTACTCTTTCCCCTGCGGCGGGTGTTTCAAACAGGCTGACCGCGGGTGCTTGAAAGAGGACTATTATATTAATTGGCATATCGTCAATGATGCAGGGGCCACTAATAAATTAGCCTACTGCGACACCGTCTGGGATCCACACACTCATAACAATATAAATAAACTAGAGGCCATACAAAACAAAGGTGTAAGATGGGTCAGACGTAATTACAGACATACTACATCAGTTACTTTGCTCAAACAAGACATTAAACTAGACCCCATTGTAACAAGAAGACAAATAGGCCTACACAGACAACAAATGTTATACAAAATCTCAAACAATCTAGTGGACATAGACAAAAATACATATTTACACCCTACAAACATACGATTTACGAGACGCAGCCACAACTTAAAATACTACACATATCAGGCAAGCACGGACATATTCAAACATTAATTTTTTTCCTGCAGCATCCAAGAGTGGAATCACCTCCCATCTCACATAGTTAATAGCCCCACTCTTGATTCCTTTAGAAATAGGATCACTAATCATTATCTCCCTAATCCTTGACCCGATCCTATCCCTTGCTCCTAGTTCCCCTGCACAACCCCGGCATATCATGCTGCCCAAGAGCAGCCCTCTGTGGGACCCCCGGACAAGACTGTTCGGAATTAACCATTCTCTATTGGTGGGTGCTTGTCGTTAGATAGGGTAAGTATCAGGGGCCTACAACCAAAAGCAGAGAGTCACTTCTCCTTATTTCTAAGTCTTGGGACTTATGGTTCCACAAGCACGCACGGTCAGTTAGAGTGACAACACCTGATTAACAATTCCAGGGTTACAAAATCATAATATCGCTAGATCCATTCTCCCAGGACGCTAGAGAGTAAATATATACCAGTTTGGTAGAATTCCGTCCTCTGTGGACGCAGCTAAAGTGGACCTCCGCTGCAGCCAGGCAGCTCCGCAACTCCCTCGTTCCGTCTATTTACTAATGAGTTGGATGCGGTGCTGGGATATCCTGGTGTTGGGGGCTCGTCTGGTACTGTAGCCAGCCATCGGTCCAGCTGACGCTTGAAGGAGTCGGTCGTGACTCCCGTCAGTTCCCGGACGGCCTTTGGTACAGTATTGAAGAGACGAGCCCCATTTTTGCTGAAGTTGTTGTGGGCGACTGTTGCTATTTTCTGAGAGGTAGCCTCAGTCCTCTTGATGTAGCACAGCCGCCCTTTTCTAACGTGGTTGTTGATGACTAGTCCCACGTCAGGTACCAGCCCTTCTAGGGTCTTCCACACGTAAATCACTAGGTAACGTTCTCGTCGTCTCTGAAGGGAGTAGAGTCGCAACTCCTTCAGGCGTTCCCAGTAATTCATGTGTTGGAGACCCCAGATCCTGCTGTGAAGGTCCTCTGTAGAGACTCCAGTTTGCCGATGTCACCTATCTTGTGGGGAGTCCATAGCTGGCAGCAGTATTCCACCTTTGGGAGGACCAGAGCCTTCCAGAGTGTCAGCATACAGGCCCTCTCTCTAGTTTGGAAGGTCCTGAGGATCCATCCTGCGAGTCTCCTAGCTGTCTCGGTGGTTTGGTTGATGTGGCGAGAAAAAGTTCCATCAGTACTCATTGTTACTCCCAAAAATATGCATAAAATTGCTAGAATAATGCCAGAATCTCTAGAAAATGGTTCTAAAAAGATTGATGTATATAAAATATCGCTAATATTCAGGTCACTAGGTGTAAATTAAGTTGAACCGCTAGATCTAGCAGAAAAGTAGCTAAAATAAAATGCTGGTTAAAGGGACAAAACACTGGTTAAAGGGACAAACACATGACCACAGACACATGACTGGGTTACCCAATCAAAACAAAATACCACTAGATCAGTTCTCAAGTCGCTATATAGTAAACAAAAACTAAACAATGTCTAGAATAATGCCAACATTTTGAGAATATTGCTCTATTATATCCGATATTTCTAGAATATCGCTCTAATAGATCTTTGTTATGCCAGGTTTTTACTGGGGTTTGATTCGTTTGATTAAGTGGGTTCTTCCTAACTGGAGAAGTTAATATTGCTCTATCACAGACACAGAAAGAAAATAGAGGATAATTATCACAAGACGTGCATTCATATTCCATTTATTGGCACAAGAATATCGCATATGTAAGGCTAGAACAAAATGGTCAAGAACAACAATAATAGATGCACGAATGAGGCTCCACTACGTCTGACTCGTAAGACTGGATTATTCTATGCAATATCTAAGTGAGTATGGTGGACCGCTTTCTAATTGTAAGATTAAACATGTCCTGTATTTATTTCAGAGATAAGAATAGCACTCCTTTCAATCGAGGATTTACACTTGTGCTTAGAAAGGCTACGTAGTAATTATATATGTGAACTTTTGGTTTTTACCTGCGTAGAGTTGTTCTGGATTGGAAGCTGAACGCAATTATTTTCTTTGTGTTAATTCACTATGGTGCTTACGCATAAGTTAACTTGAATTTATTTGTTATTTTCTTTACCAGAATTATTATCAGTACTTCCCTGATTTATTTGGGTTTCACTAGTACTTCCTTTCTCTCGCATTTTGCATATATGCGTAGTATCCGATGTTTCTAGAATACTTCTTTATATATATATACCCGGTAGATATAGTTTGACTGCTTTCCACTATTGATCTTTATATTCTCTTTCTCTGATAAGACACTAAGTATATATTCTTGCCACAGTTAGATCTTCTATAACTTTTAATGGTATAATAACTTCACTTTAGATGTGTAGAATAAGTAATCCAATTAGTGTAGAATAAGTAATCAGGTGGATGGGACTCGTTAGCCTTGCTCGGCAACTCATCTAGGGGAGACAACCTTATACAAATCCGGGTGGATGGGACTCGTCAGCCTTGGTTGGCAACCTGTCTAGGGGATTAAACCTGATACAAATCCGTACTGCTTACCTAAGGGTAAGGCAGGTTAGTGGATGGATTAGCCGAACACCACTGTAGAAAAATAGTGCTAACAAGATACACGGAGTCGGACGGATCCTAAATTGAGTGGTCAATCCTGTAAGTCCTTCACTAAACTGGCTCGGGTTGTCCCTCTCACAGGGAATAGGTCCGCTTGGGGGCATTCTGTGTATGGCCACCCTCGTAAGGGGAGTAAGGCGTCCGGCAATAGATAGATAGAGTAATCCAATTAGTGTAGAATAAGTAATCCAATCTTCGGTAGATGCGTTGGCCGTGGGGGTTGTCCTGCCGTGACTGGGTTCCCACAGTTTGACTCGAGCTCCCTGGTTTAAGACCTTGAATACTATATACTATGCTTTGGCCTTAGTACAATAGAATCGAGTTAACGCAGGAGAGAACTCTCTGACTACTCTGGTCTTATAAGAACTTTGATGCAGAACTTTTCAGAACTGAGGGTGGATGGGTGTTTTAAGCTTTTTGGTCTATTTCGGATAAAGCTACTTGCCCTGTGGGGTAGCGTACTTTATTCACAATAGCACCAGCTAGGGAAAGGGAAAGATATTAGTTAGTCTCTGTGAAGGAGTCTAATAACGAGCCTTGTTGATACCCACTCAAAATAATTAACAGGGTTACGTTTCAATATTCGAACAGTCTCACGTCTGTGGATAGCGAGAACAATTTGTCCTATCGAGCCCTCGAGATTTCAAAACAGCCTTACGTCTGTGGATAGCAAGGACAGTTTTCCAACTGAGTATCGATCTTAGAATTTCCTGCTGAGGTCACCTCTTTTATCAGCATCTTGGCGGTGGTGTGGCTGCGCAGCAGAAAGGCGCCTAGGGGTAGGGTTTTGTATGGCGGTTGTCTCCGTGTGTCTTGGAGGAGGGGTGATATATGGTAACCGTATATCTCGGCTTCCCTGGTCATGGCAGCGATGCGGCTGGGCTGTAGAGTGACGTGGGGGTGTACGGTGTTTAAGGTGCCATTCTTGGTGTTGCCTGTCTTTCCCACTTCTCTCCTTTCTCGGTGCTTTGGAATTGTCCCTGTTGATGACTATGTCCTTTCCTGGTGTTGAAGGACCGCCCATCTTGGCGGTAATGGTTCGAGCACGTTTAGCTGGGTTGGGGGTTGTGTCCTTGTTGAGTTGAGTGTTGGTGGGAGAATTCCGTCCTTTTCGTTCATTGTTCTTGTTTCCCTGGACTTCGGGATTGTTGATGGTGATGAATAAGTCCCCTCCTAGTGCTAGAGGACGCGTCATATTGATGGTAGTATCTTGGGCGCCTTTTGTTGGGCTAGGAGTTGTTACCTTGTGGCTTTGAGGTTTGGTGGTCATAGGAGCAAAATTGCTTGGTGGTGGTGCTTGCTTTTCCATTATTTCACTTCCTTCTTCCCCATCAAAGCCATGACCTCGTGGCTGGAGCTGGTAACACCAGGCATTTTTTTGGTGGAATTTTTTTTTCCATTTATCGAGATATTCCCACCATGTCATTGAGTTTTCATCTGCTGGTTTGCTCAGGTTTGTTTGGGTCCCGATGATTTTCTTGATGTGAGGACCATTTATGGAAATGTGGGTTGTTGCAGGCTTAGTTTTGCTTGAGGTGGTGGTTTTCTTAATCCTTGTGGAAGCCAGGGAACCCTTTTTGTTGACTGTGTGTTTATGGATTACAGTTAGGATGGATGAGGGTGCTGGAATTACTGGAGTATTGCTTGCTATCTTCAAGGTTGGAGCTAACACGGATGATTGATCTGAGACGAAAGGAACAGGGGCCGATAGACGAATGTTGTGTGCAGGCGAGTGATTTAACCCGACTGTATCATAGGAGGAGAGATTATCTTCGGCGGATTGGGCAGGTGAAGAAGGGGTGGATGAAGGAAGTTTATGTGATTTCGGAGGTGCTGAAGGTGATGTGGTAGACATGGAGGAGGCTGGTGGTGAAGATGTAGAACAGGTTTTACCATAAAACCCGTTGGAGGTAGGTGGTCGAAGATGTGGAGGCTCCTGAGGTGGCTGTGGTTGGATGTTGACTTCTTTCTTCTTAGTTGATTTTGCTTGAGAATTGGCTTAGCCTGATGGTTATGGCTTTTGTTCCTGATCGCTATTTTGGTTTTCGAGATCATTCTAGGAGAGTCTTCTGAAATTTGTGGATAGAGAGTTTTTTCTCGGCTCCCGTGTCGATGAGGAGACGTACTGGAACGCCTTCAATCTTAGCTAGGTGGTAGATGGGTGGAGGTTTCCACGGCACAGGCTCCCTCGCCGAGGCCATATAAATGGGCGGGGGAGGCTCTAAAAAATCTCGAGGAGGGTCTTCCATCTCCTTCATTTCTTCTTCCTCTTGGTCTTCATCGATGGCTTGAATTTGGTAAATTTCCGGGGGACAGTATTCCTCATCGTGGTACTCGATGTCCATTTTCTTAGCTGGGTCCCTGATGTCATGGATCGAGCAAGCGGAATTGTAAGCCTTAAAATTGAATGGGTTTATCATAACGATGGAGCTGTCACGGCTCTTCAGGGGGGCCGCAATGTTGAGGGCCTCGGTTCTTTTGTTGGTTGGTCTGGTAAGATTGACCAGGATGATGGTGGTTAGGGTAGATTCGCAAATTTCCTTGTGGGCGGCCTGACGAGGAGGGTTGGAGGCGGCCTTGGGATGAGTTCTGCAGTCTTTTCCCTTGATAATTTGGTGTCCGGGTCTTCGGTTCTCTTGAGGGTGCATGGGGAAGCTTCTGATGGCTCCTATGGTGAAAGTTTTAGGCCGGTTGGCCAACAGCTTGCGTATAGTGATGATGTCCTTTGTAAATCCCACGGGATCGTGGATATCAAAGTATTCCCTAATACTTGAGGGAAGGATCCTTAATTAAGAGCACACAGAACACCTGTTGCTGTTGTTGCTCATAAGTGTACAGAGGGTAAGCAGCTTTTACCTGTCAGTTCACTATTCTCAAGGTACTTTTTAGGTTTCCTCTGTACTTGATTTCGTTGAGTTTGGCTGCAACGGGGCCTAGTGATGGCTGAATAGCGTTGATCACTATAATCCGGAAGTGTTCCCATGTCAATTCTGGGGTTACTTGTCCGGCTACCAGGGACACGGCCTTTCCCAGGTGCATTAATAAGACACCGATCTTCATTTGATCGGTCTGGTATGCCAGGCTGATTAGCGGGCTGACCATCTCTAGGTACGTGCGAATATCATAGTTTTGTTCCTCATACTTGGGTATGGGAATGTGCGAACGTGAAGTCATGATGACGTATGTGCGCTCTATCTATTTCCTGATAACTGTGTCAAACAACTTCCTTCCTGAATGAAGAACCACCGTCTGCCGCCAATGTTATGCCAGGTTTTTACTGGGGTTTGAATGGTTTGATTAAGTGGGTTCTTCCTAACTGGAGAAGTTAATATTGCTTTATCACAGACACAGAAAGAAAATAGAGGATAATTATCACAAGACGTGCATTCATAGTCCATTTATTGGCACAAGAATTCCGCATACGTAAGGCTAGAACAAAATGGTCAAGAACAACAATAATAGATGCACGAACGAGGCTCCACTACGTCTGACTCGTAAGACTGGATTATTCTATGCAATATCTAAGTGAGTATGGTGGACCGCTTTCTAATTGAAAGATTAAACTTGTCCTGTATTTATTTCAGAGATAAGAATAGCACTCCTTTCAATCGAGGATTTACACTTGTGCTTAGAAAGGCTACGTAGTAATTATATATGTGAACTTTTGGTTTTTACCTGCGTAGAGTTGTTCTGGATTGGAAGCTGAACGTAATTATTTTCTTTGTGTTAATTCACTATGGTGCTTATGCATAAGTTAACTTGAATTTATTTGTTATTTTCTTTACCAGAATTATTATCAGTAATTCCCTGATTTATTTGGGTTTCACTAGTACTTCCTTTCTCTCGCTTTTTGCATACATGCGTAGTATCCGATGTTTCTAGAATACTTCTTTATATATATACCCGGTAGATATATTTTGACTACTTTCCACTGTTGATCTTTTTATACTCTTTCTCTGATAAGACACTAAGTATATATTCTTTCCACAGTTAGATCTTCTATAACTTTTAACGGTATAATAACTTCACTTTAGATGTGTAGAATAAGTAATCCAATTAGTGTAGAATAAGTAATCCAATCTTCGGTAGATGCGTTGGCCGTGGGGGACTGGGGGTTGTCCTGCCGTGACTGGGTTCACACAGTTTGACTCGAGCTCCCTGGTTTAAGACCTTGACTACTATATACTATGCTGTGGCCTTAGTACAATAGAATCGAGTTAACGCAGGAGAGAACTCACTGACTACTCTGGTCTTATAAGAACTTTGATGCAGAACTTTGCAGAACTGAGGGTGGATGGGTGTTTTAAGCTTTTTGGTCTATTTCGGATAAAGCTACTTGCCCTGTGGGGTAACGTACTTTATTCACAATAGCACCAGCTGGGGTAAGGGAAAGATATTAGTTAGCCTCTGTGATGGAGTCTAATAACGAGCCTTGTTGATACCCACTCAAAATAATTAACAGGGTTACGTCTCAATATTCGAACAGTCTCACATCTGTGGATAGCGAGAACAATTTGTCCTATCGAGCCCTCAAGATTTCAAAACAGCCTTACGTCTGTGGATAGCAAGGACAGTTTTCCAACTGAGTATCGATCTTAGAATTTCCTGCTGAGGTTACCTCTTTTCTCAGCGTCTTGGCGGTGGTGTGGCTGCGCAGCAGAAAGGCGCCTAGGGGTAGGGTTTTGTATGGCGGTTGTCTCCGTGTGTCTTGGAGGTGGGGTGATATATGGTAACCGTATATCTCGGCTTCCCTGATCGTGGCAGCGATGCGGCTGGGCAGTAGAGTATCGTAGGGGTGTACGGTGTTTATGGTACCATTCTTGGTGTTGCCTGTCTTTCCCACTTCTCTCGTTTCTCGGTGCTTTGGAATTGTCCCTGTTGATGACTATGTCCTTTCCTGGTGTTGGAGGACAGCCCATCTTGGCGGTAATGGTTAGAGAACGTTTAGCTGGGTTGGGGGTTGTGTCCTTGTTGAGTTGAGTGTTGGGGGGATAATTCCGTCTTTTTCGTTCATTGTTCTTGTTTCCCTGGACTTCTGGATTGTTGATGGTGATGAATAAGTCCCCTCCTGGTGTTAGAGGACGTTTCATATTGATGGTAGTATCTTGGGCGCCTTTTGTTGGGCTAGGAGTTGTTGCCTTGTGGCTTTGAGGTTTGGTGGTCATAGGAGCAAAATTGCTTGGTGGTGGTGCTTGCTTTTCCATTATTTCAATCTTAAATCTTAGAAGAATGCTGGGAATACTGTCGCTAGATGATAATTGATACGATTATAGTAAATACTTGTGGATCTAGCAGGAAAGTAGCTAAATTGACAACACTAGGGACAAACTCGGGCGACTATCCATTCCCAATAATTTGTATGGTTTATTACACCTCTACTTTGCTATCAAATCAGTATTAACAATATAGGTAGTGCCAACGAACTTGACAATAATCTTGACCCTTTAACTTCTCATAACTCAAAATTAATTAAAGCAATTGAGATGACATTTCTATCATTTGGGAAGAGTCCACCAGGATATAGGTGTGGATATTTACAGCCAGTTTGCTCTAGGCCCATTTTAGTTATGAGAAGTTAAGGGGTCAAGATTATTGTCAAGTTTGTTGGCGCTACCTAACTAATCAATATTACCCTATTACGCGCAGGGCGGGTCTATTTGGATACTCCCGGTTTTACTCCACTAGTGTGGATCCAAATATAGACCCACCCTGCACATAATAGGGTTAATGTTGCAAATAATAGCAAAGCAAATTTACTCCCACCCCGACACCGTACTGAGAGTGTTAACCCCTTTTGTACCGGAGACGTCTTTTATATTGTATTCTAGCTATATACTTTAATGCTAGATCTATAGGTATTTAGTTTAATCGTTCAGAGAAGTAATGAAAATGAGTAGCCATGGTGAATACTGAATACTGATAACAGTATATTACGAAAACCTCAAGTTATTAGGGTAAAATAAATAAGTTAGCCATTTAATGTAGTTTTCTATAATGATAATTTTCTTAAGAAAACTAGCTTGGAACAGTAACTATTATATATTTTTAAAACCCCTTGATAATTTACATATTTAATTTGCGGGTTTTTTAGCATACTTTGACAATATATATGCAATAATATTCTAAAATAGATAGAGAATCAATTTATAATGAATTAATTTGTCTTTAGATGACCAACTTGAGAGACAATAATGATCTGTCGCAATGTCTATGTTTTAGAGCAGCTTATAAATTACAACCTCCTCCTACTCCAGATCATTGTTACTCTTAGTTTCAAAAAGAGTAGACGTGAATTACGCTTCTGTCATATTACCTTCAAGCGCATGAGTTAAAAATCACTGGTTATTAAAGACTATCATTAATTGTTCTGTAAACAATTATTTGAACTATATAATCCCGTGATTTTATATATAAATATCTTCACTCATTCAAAATAGTATAGATCTGTTTGATATGTCTTGCCAAATAAGCATTATCCCTCCAAGTGTACTTATCCATAGTGTAAACTATTCTCCACCGACTTCCTCATCTGTGGGAAAGTTGCCAAAAAAACTAAAAATAAAATGTCAATGTAAACCACAAAAATGGTATACATTCAACATATATAAAACAGATACACTACTAAATCTAAATGAAAACAATTGGGTGGTAGCCGACGACAAACTTGTGTATTGTTTTGACCAAGGGATTAAAGTACCTATTTCAAACAGTTTCCCCAAAATTCAACTAAAATTAAAAACAGGCCGAAAAACATTGAAAAAGTTTAATATTGACGTAAATACCGATCACTCAAAGGGACAGTTCATTAATTATACCTTGGTGACCCCATGCGAGGACCAAGTGACCCCCTGCGAGGACCAGGTGACCCCCAGTGAGGACCAGGTCACCCCCAGTGAGGACCAGGTCACCCCCTGTGAGGACCAGGTCACCCCCAGTGAGGACCAGGTCACCCCCAGTGAGGACCAGGTCACCCTCAGTGAGGACCAGGTGACCCCCTGTGAGGACCAGGTCACCCCCTGTGAGGACCAGGTGACCCCCAGTGAGGACCAGGTGACCCACTGTGAGGACCAGGTGACCCCCAGTGAGGACCAGGTGACCCCCTGCGAGGACCAGCTCACCCCCAGTGAGGACCAGGTGACCCCCTGTGAAGACCAGGTCACCCCCAGTGAGGACCAGGTTACCCCCAGTGAGGACCAGGTCACCCCCTTTGATGACCAGGTGACTCCCAATGAGGACCAGGTCACCCCCTGTGAGGACCAGGTGACCCACTGTGAAGTTGCGGTTACATTTTTAACAGATGTGGCTCACGAGGCTCAGCAAAGTAATAAAGCAACTATTCAGGAAAGTTGCATAATTGTTACCAAAGAGATTTATGACAAATATATAGACTTATATCCCGACAACGCCAAGATGCCGCCGGGCTTATCCAAGTCGAAAAAAATCCGCTGGAGAAATGAGAGGAGGGCGAGGCTCACACGGGAAGCCGAAAGGTGGTGGAGAGATAAGGGTGCGGATTCCTTGGACAAGGATCTGGCAGCGGCCGACACAGAGCGAGTGGAGTTGGGGTCTGGTGATGAAAACTGTAAAAAAGTTAATGGATGCCAAAACCCTGGGCCGGCCAGTACCTTCCCCTACATGTCTTGGGAGACACATACTCAACAGATCTATGACCAATACAGGCAATTATTCCCTGACCACTCCATAATGCCCGAGGGTCTCACAAAATCGCAAAAAATTCGGCGGCGAAATGAAATTCGGAATAGGGCACTGCGTAATGCAGAGGCTTGGTGGAAAAATAATAATTAATTCATATATTTTGATTATTGAAAGGATTTTGATTTAATTTATGCATTTATATTTAACGAATTATGAAAGGTTTGTCTTTACTCTCAACGTTATTATTTCCTTATATGTTTGTAGTACTTTATTTGGTAAAGATATAATACAACTCCTTTCTACTGTATATTTAGACACAAAAGCACGTTGTTGGTATTCTTAACCCGTACAGCACCGATAACGTCCTTTTCATTATATTCTGGAAATTATTAGACGATTTTATTCAGTTTAGGAAGGCCGTCTCTCCATTAACAGGCTACAGACTATCTCAATTAATCCTTTTAGCTTCCAAATATCCTTCCTAATCTTCATAATATCGTCTAAATTTAACTACAATCAAATAAATAAAAGACGTCGCCGGTACAGAAGGGGTTAATGTACTGTGTATGTTTTTGTATCTAACTAGAGTAGGGGTGTTTATTGAATCTTAAGGGGACGCAGACGGTTTTGTGCAACATAATTTACTGGTTCGGCTCAATTGTTTAAGGAGAGGGTTTAGTTTGCTCTCTAAACCTCTATCAAGCTTAAAAAAACACCCCCAAGTCTGCATAAATTTGTACATTTTTCGGTAGAAAAATGTCTCGGCCGAAGGATCGATTCCTCTTACAATTACAGGCTCGCTATCGCTCGCCAGGAAAAAATCGACACCTATATGGCACGATAGGTCTTAAAATGTATAACGAAATGGGACGAAAGGTTTTAAAATCGCCAAACAAATTTGCCGAATGTCTAAAAATTAAAAAAATAATGGGACTAAACACGAGAGAGAAAGGGGACCAGAATAACAACCGTCTCCTGTTAAACCAGTACTTTACTCCTGTACGCTCAAGTGCATAAATGGCCACACACGCAATGGAAACGGTCTCCAACGTAAACAAGATATTACAATGGTATACAAGTGCTTAAGTTCTGGGTGTGGTGTCCCGAGAGGACCATATGCTTTCATTAGTTTATTCAAGTACATTGGGGTTTGTAATTGATGATTAATGTTAAGAATGGGGTGTTACTTATAGCCATACTGCTATAATTAAACCGATTCAATACTAGGGACGTCCTTTTCAACATATTCTGGCAACTATTAGACGATCTTATTTAGCTTAGCAAAGACCTCTAACAATAATAAGGCTTCAAACTATATCAACCAACCTTATTAATCACCACACACCCTTCCCAAGCTGCATAATATCGTCTAAGTATAGCTAGAATAAAATATACGACACATCGCTGGTATTCAAAGGGTTAAAAGGCTATAATTTAAAGGCTGCAGACTATATCAGTTAATCCTTTTACCTAGCATATATTCTTCCTAAGCTTCATAATGTGTGTGAATTTTCCTGGCGAGCGATAGCAAGCCTCTAATTTTAGAAGGAACTGGCCTTCGGCCAGGGAATTTTTCTACTGAAAAATGTACACATTTATCTTGAAAGAGGGTCTAGGGGGTGTTTTTCTAAGCTGGTCCAGTGAGGAAACTCAAGAATAAAAATTGATTAATTATATAGCCCAAAAACCAAGCACTGCCCCCTTAACCCCTTCTGTATCGGTGACGTCCTTTTCGTTATATTCTGGCAACTATTAGATGATTTTATGCAGCTTAAGGAAGGACCTCTAGCCTAATTAGAAGGCTACAGATTATCTCATTTTATCCCTTGAGCTACCACAGATCCTTCCTAAGCTGCATAAAATCGTCTAATAGTTGCCAGAATAGGATAGGCTACAGACTATCTCATTTAATCCCTTGAGCTACCACAGATCCTTCCTAAGTTGCATAAAATCGTCTAATAGTTGCCAGAATAGGATAGGCTACAGACTATTTTATTTAATCCCTTGAGCTACCACAGATCCTTCCTAAGCTGCATAAAATTGTCTAATAGTTGCCAGAATAGGATGAAAAGGACGCCACTGGAACAGAAGGGGTTAAGGGGAAACGGTTGTTTTTTTGATCCCCTTTCTCCTTCGTGTTTAGTCCCATTATTTTTTAGATTTTTAGACGTTCGGCCCATTTGTTTGGCGATTTTAAGACCTTTAGTTTAATTTTGTTATAAATTTTAAGACCAATCGTGCCATTTAGGTGTCTATTTTTTCCTGGCGAGCGATAACAAGCCTGTAACTGTAGGAGGAACCAGCCTTCGGCCGGAATATTTTTATACCGAAAAATGTACAAATTTATCTTGGGGGGGGGGGGTTTCTAGGGGATGTTTTTCCAAGTTTGAGGGATGTCTAGCGATGAAACTAAGAATTTATGAATGAATGAATTTATAAGCCAAAAAAGCAGTCAGTGTCCCCTTAACCCCTTCAGCCCCATGATATCCATCTATGTATTGCCGGACGCCATGATCCCCGAATGGGTGGCCACAAACAAAGCGCCCCCATGCACCTGTCCCCAGTCGGTCGACGCCCCTCCTCCCATCCGGCACCGCCTTCGCTCATATACTTCTTAACTTCATCCTTCCACCTCTCACTCGGTCTACCTCTCCCTCTCTGTCTTTCCACCTCACTCTCGTACACTCTCTTAGTAATTGACCACTTGCGAGTTTCGTCCTATAAGGAAGTTGGAGCTGTATACATCGATAGTGAATAGAAATGCAATAATAATTTAGGTTTCTGATGGCTAAAAACTACAGTATGTACAATTGGATTTTATGTATTGATAAATGTACTACAACAGTATTTTAGCTGGTAATTCTACTAAATATAAATGTCTACAGCTCCAACTTCCTTATAGACTGAAACTCGCAAGTGGTTAATGCTCTGGCTTCCCATAGGTTCCACATGGCCGAACCATCTATGAAGGTGTTCCTTTACGAGGGGTAACCTGCTTATTTTCTCTTTCTCTCCCTTTCTCTTTGGCTTGTATCCATTCGGACCCATTCAGCCTACTGTTTTAAGATGTTTACCCCCATCCAGGTTGTTATGCGACGCTGTAATCCAGCACGCTTTATATGTGTTCTTATAATTCCTATATAGGAAGACTCAGAACTTCATATGGCTTGACAGGAACATAACTAACTTTGACATATATATACCAAGATGACGGGGTTGCAAAAAGCCAAATTAGCAACCCCATCAGATGTCCTCACAAACCACGGAGAGACACAACAAACCAGAGCCAGACTAGCAAACATCATGGAGAGAAAAAGAACAAAGCGAAGGACACAGACATGAGCAGAAAAAGAAACAACGCAGTCTACCATCATCAATCAACGTCCTCTATGGTGTCAAGAAACAACACAGTCTACCAGCATAAATCAACGTCCTCTACCGAGACCTACGGGAAATGCAGGGCCACTCATCAAGGATGACCTGGTTCCGGGCCAATCACCTGAGCCTCTTCCGGGCCAATCACAAGGTTCGAGATACGGGACAAAGGCGTATCCAACCCAAGAACCGGATTTAGATTATAATGAAGAGGAGTTTATGCTAATTCCTCATCAACATCCGATGTTCTATTTCAACAGATGTGACCAGAATAACCACCTCTACAGTGCGGAAGGTCACCTATATCAACAATAGCAGATCAACAGAGAGTAACGAAAGCTTTGCATACAACATTGAAAATATATGAAAGTACAAATCAATGCAAAACAGTTATCCTGCAACCATGCCAGCTTTCTAAAATATGAGTTTAGTTTTAAGAAATAAAGAATAACAATACCCAAGTATTCCTATGTCGATTATATTTTTAAGGCAATTATTAACTTCACAATAATCAGAAGATCAAAATCCACGTCCCTACTATTCCGAAATGAATTAATATAAACTCATTTTATCATCTGAATATTACCTGCCCGAAATATATGATCGATAGGCAAACACGAGGCAATACCTTCCACTAGCTTTCGGGCGATCAGTGGGTATATACCAGTGTCGGAGTTACTTCCGAATAGGGCTAGCCAATTTCCCTATAAAAAGTTCAACGAGTGTGGCGACCCGGAGGTGTGTTAGACGAGCTAGAAATGACCTTTTCTAGTTGTGTGTGAGAGCGGCAGTTCCCTTTGGTGCCAAACAGAAGGAGGAACTACGAGCCCTACGTCGACCAGATTCCCTCTCATGGATCTCACTTCTCCTTATCACCCCCACCCTAAGTGTCTCTGTGTTACTGAGTTTTGGGAATTATTGTGAAGGTTATATAAGATAGGTTAGTGTTCAATTTAATGTTATCATAGAGGCCTATTCTGGACTCTCCTTGTCCCAATTTTTCTCTCGCTTTATATTCGGGCTCTGTCTTGAGACGGACACCCCCAGCTATGGGGTATGTGCCTGACAATAAAATTCAGCCCACTAACCATTACGCTATCAACACAATGCGTATACTGTACAATATACAGGGTGTCCCAGGAGGACTGTGGGAAATGTTAAAATATTGGTTTGAGTCCCATAGGGAAGAAGGAAAACCTAATATTTAGTAGTGGCCCCAAAATCATTGACGATATGCCTATTAAGTAATAGCTCTCTTTCGAACACCCGCGGTCAGCCTGTTTGAAACACCCGCCACAGGGGAAAGAGTGCCAACATCATAAGTGCAACGCTCATGCTCTTATGGAATCGTCTTTATAAAAAATAATAATAATAATAATTTAAGAATTGCTATAATAAAGCTTTCCAACTCGTGGATGTGTTTTGCCGATTCTATCCGAGACGCTGAACCAGGCAACGCCATTCCTCCTTCAATGATATATCAAGATTAAACTCAAGACATCAACGAATGGGAAGGGGGGGTGGAAGGGAAGGCCCTACATTGTCAATGATTTCGGGGCCACTACTAAATATTAGGTTTTCCTTCTTCCCTCCGGGACTCAAACCTATAATTTATTAGTGGCCCCTCCATCATTGACGATATGCCTGATATCTCAAGACTGGAGGGGGACATTCATGACAATATCTAACCCACTAACAAATTACCATAGGTAGAGTAAAAGAACCATGTAACAATCGTAAATATATTGTATACAAACAATATTTTTGGTAAAAAATGGAAAGAAAGCAGATTGCGTGCTTCAAAGAAGTCTGCTTATAAAGAACCTTGCAGGTACATTAGTAAATTAATATCACATTGAGATTCAATCAAATATATATTACAAGAATTGTTGTATTCTTGTCCAAAAACATAAGAAGTCTTTGACCCTTCCTCGGAGTCAAAGTTCTCTAGGAACAAACAAATCATTTGATTATATTCATTTGGTCCTTATGATTAATATGTACATACTGTATATTTTGTACAACTTATCTTCTATAGATATAGAAGATAAGTGTAACTATTAATGATATATATTCCAAAAATAAAAAGTTTTCGACTGTATAACCAGTTGGGCTTATCAAGTATCACAGCTCGTATACTTATCACATTCTCCGGCGGAGGGTCTGAGGTTCTTGGCTCTCATTACCCCCCCCCCCTTTATTTTTAGATATAAGATAATTCTTATAACTAGTAGCACACAAGACCAATTAGACCCGTTGCCGTAACGCCACACAGGTAAGTTTTGGTTTATCTAAGGCCACAGATAGGTAGCGCGTCAGAAAAGTATGATTGGATGACCACAATTGTGTCTCAGCAATATCATCTCTGGAATAATTATGCAAGAATCTTAATGAAACTGCCCACTTCCTGATGTCGTGGGCCCTTCCCACTATGCCGGGATTACTTTCTCGGATTACTTCTACAAGCAATGATGCCAATTTTCTTCTTGTGACGCGCTTACCTGCACTATTAACCCATAAAGCTCCCTGTTGCTGAGGTTGTGACACTCTCAAAAACTTTATCAGAGATTGTACTGGGCATAAAATATGGTGTGTGTCTCCGCGTTTAAGCGCCGGGACAGTAAATTCAGAAAAAATATGATCAGAATGTTCATTCTTTGCGACAAAGGTGGGGGAAGGAGCAATTTATTAGTGGCCCCTTCATCATTGACGATGCGCCTTAACATTGTTTATGGCCAATCTTTGAACTCAAGCTTGTCTTTCAAGCTTCCCGCCCGGGAGAGATCAAAATACGATTGCCACACATCATGAGCGAAACGCTCTTAAAAACCACTCACGGACTCGTCCTATATGATGTGGGTACCACTATTAGAAAAAACTAGCAAAAAATAAAGTAAAATAAAAATTAAACTTGATCTTATCTTTGCGCTTCTCATACGTCTGCTATTTCCGCACGCTTCGCCTCCCTCATCGAAGCGCTCATACGTGCTTATTCCTCCCGGGCACGCTTGAGTCGGACGTATCTCGAGGGCGCTCCAGCTCTCCTTTATTCTTCACCTCCCCTCGGACATGGTGAGTCTTTTGCTCATATGTACATGCTAAGTGCTGAGGATAGGTAGCTTATAGACTAGGAGTAGGCTGTGAACGTCCTTTCGCGGGCCCAGGAGACTGTTTTCCGGGTTCAATTGTAAAGGCAAGCGTGTTAGGTGGAGTTCTCGTTGTGATAAGGCGAGGCTCCCACGTGCTTGTTTTATTACCCTAGCTCAGTAATAGTTCACTGTTAGTCATGAGGCATCTTTTAGTGAACCGGGGCCTGTTGTTCGGTCCATTTTGGGTGTGCAACAGTATGCCACATGGGCTAGTGCATCGGGATTTTCTCACGTAGTTGAGGGGTCTTGCACGGAGCCATGCTGCTCTTCAACCTACGCTTTGTGATTTCTACGTGTTATATCTTAAGTCTTCGCTGGATCGCAGGTTTGTGCTATTATTATTGATATCATCGACACCTGCCCCCACCTAGTTGGCCTAATGTAGGTTGTGTTATGTATGGCTAGGGAGTGTTATTATTGATATTATGTTATTCATGGATAACTATGCCATATTTGTGCACGTTGTTATTTTCCATTCTGGAGGGTTGACCCTTCCGGCGGGATTTTTGAAGAGTGAGACTTAGTCAACGTGCCTCTAGTTTTTTCACATGGTTTTTCCGCCGGGAAATATCTAGAGCTATGTTAAATTCAGAATATCCTTGTTTGGCACGGGATAGATTGGAATTTGTCTGTTTTGTTTACTGCGTCTAGTATAATTTCGGCTTGACCGGCATTTACTAAACTTGTTTTCTTGAGAGAGATCGGCTAACCCGCCTCCACTTAAACAAATATTTCCGCCGCATAAACTTAACAGAGAAAAACGTTCGTTGCTTGGTACTGTCTGAACGTTATCCTGGTGGTTAAAAGTGGGGAGCCACTGCCGCCGGGAAGATAACGGCTGAGCCGAGAAACGAACTCACCCATTCCTATCTTGAGGCAATTCAGTAATCTGTATAGCTTATATCAAGGCGCTGGTCCGCCGCAGAGAAAAGACAATAGATCCAGATTAGCGTTGGTCGCCGGGTTTAGTTTTTTCATAACAAGACGGAATGAGGTCAGTGTTGGTCACTTAGGTAAGAAGTTATATACACAAGTAGCACATGATAGGCTACGATTTACTCACACGCATTTCTGGGGAATGTGATTAACGTAAGGGGAACTAAGATTGTATAGTGTTATTCAATTCTTCTTTCTCTTTATTGGTGGAGATTTTAGTATTAGCTTTTCCAGCCTAGCGTGTCCTTATGAGCATTGATTCTTGGAATTTTCTCACAATCAGGTTTGCAGTTGGGACACCTAGGAGGATCTGCATCTCCCTGGTGGGAGGGAGTCATGGATAAGAGTGCATTTGCATTTTGCTCAGCATTGGGGTGCAAAAATTTAGCGGTCATTGGGCATCTACTATGTGTTAAATGTGTCCCTTGTTTAGATCGATCTCGTGGTCGTTGGCTTTCTAAATCTTGCCCCAAATGTACAGTGCTGCGTAATGCATGCTTAACCCATTCAGATGGTCAGTGTAAGACTATTTTGCTCCATATTCAGTCAACTTATGTAACGTACTGTAAGACAGTGGCCTATAAATCTTTGCAGTTGGATGACCAGTTATTAGAGGATTTCCTTAAAGTGCCTTCAGTTACATTGCCCCCTGCGGCAGACACTCATGACACTCCCTCCCGCCACTCTAAGCGACCAAGGACCAAGAATCCGCCGGACGTACCCTCCTCGTCTTCCCGGCGTGATCGGTCCCGCTCTCCCAGAGGTTCTTCCAGGCCCAAGTCGCCAACTGTCCAACAGGCATCTAAGAGACCACGTTCTGACTTCGCCGCCGCACTCTCATCGGCCGATGTGACAGACAAGCGGAAGTCCTCCAAAAGATCCTCCTCATCGAAGACGGCGGCGCAGCTACCGCCACCTAAGCCGGAACATCAGTCTTCGTCACTCCAGGAGGCACCCAGAGACACAGCTAGCAATGTCTCAAGCCACTCTCACCGGTTTACCATCCCATACTGTGTACAGCCTGAACCTAAGGTCGTTCCAGTATTGGGATCGGAGAGGGGCAGCAGTATTGTTTCTCGCCATCAGGAGGATGAGTGCTCCTTTGACCAGCCTGCCTTGTTTCACGAACCCATGGAGTATGAGATACTGGATCTGAATCTACGGGACCTTTCTGAGTTCAACGTTCTCGACTCACAAACAGAAACACACGATGCCACTGCCCGGGCTGGCGAGTCTCGGTTGGAGGCTTTACCAGCCCCCCCAGCCCGGTCATCGGGATCCATTTTACACCAACAAGGAGTATACGTCGAGGAGGAGTCGCCTGGCCAGCGACCCCCTTCTCGGCACCCAGGAACGCAGGACTCAGAGATGTCACAGTCCGCATCCCAATCAGACCAAGGAAGTGGGGTGTATATTTCAAGTGCTCAATTACTGGAGTTGTTATGCCCTGTTTTTCTACAGGATTTAACTTGGGTAATGTGAGTTCTAACTGGCTGGGTATAGAAGGCTGCATGCACAAAACAAGGTATGAGGAATAGAGAACACAAAATAAGCACACGGTAACAAGACACACGATCACTTTTATTGATGTACACACTTCTATAGTTTTCTTGATGATGATTAATAGGAAGCATAAGAAGATATGAATACTCCTACAAGGCAAATGATAGAATTGAACAACACTTGCATTAAGTGGATCTGGATGGACCCTAGTCTCCCACTTCCAACGTTCAGGTATTAATCTTCTGATCACTGGCTTTATTCACAAGTTTATATACTGGAGACCATAAATGTTACTTATAGATTCATATTCACTGTCAGATTTATCACTGGTAGCTCTGGTGCACAAGTAGTAGTTCACAGACTAGATTAGACACGCATATTTTAGAGCACGGGAATTCTAGTAACCTCAGGGGGGTACTGATCTAAGTTTTATATTCTTGTATCAGAAACACATAGAACGCAAATCAGTGGGCAAACATCAGATATCACTAGGGTTTCACTTCTATGTAATAATATCTGGATATATGGGTAATTACGAGAGTTAATATCGCCTGTTAATTAATAAACACTGATACGCTTAGCACTTCCTAATTGAATGGTTATATATGAATTCTACTGGGGCAAAGATATAGCCACTTCAGAGACATATTAATAAGTGAGTCTCTAAATAGCACTGTAACACTGTAGCACTGATAGAGTGAATCTTGGGTAGTATTTGATTGGTCTGGTCCTGGTTATCTTGCGTCCGTGATGTTGGGGGCTAACGACTGGTTCCGCGGCCGTCCAGATGGTCCATATGTAGAAAGTTCTCAAGACGGATCTCTTAGCGATCGTTGCTGGTTACACTCTTATATACCCTCTGGTTTCTAGACCTGAATCACAGATATTAGGATCTTCCTGTCAATCTGGATCGGAATTAATGCCAAGCGCATCTTACGTCGATCGCTCAGCTTCCCGGTCTGTATGAAGGTTATAAGGTGTACGTAGATTTCTTTTACATGGACAGATCCTTCTATCTAAATCTGCCACAGAGTCTGCAGGCTCTGGAACTCAATTCTCAGGAACAAACAATGATAGAGCTAGAGGTCAACACAAGGGACCAGCCACTGTTTGGTGTCTATCTTTCAACTGATTTTACTGGGGGCTGGAGCTCGGTTTATAGGTTCGGTTTTGGACCCTGTAGGCAATAGGGATCTCGAGTTTTGATGGACTTATTTGAGCTCTCAATTGATACGGGAACTAGGTAAGGTAGTGATTACTGTTGTGGCACATGGCTGCATGGAGCCTTCATAATGTGATATAACTGAGCCTTAGTAAGAGGTACTATTTTGGCTATACTGGAAGTATTTAGGGGAGAGAGACTGGATCTACTTTGCGAGGAGGTTTGGGACATCTTTGATAGGAGCGTCTCTCTTAGATTGCTCAGTCTTCATTCTATGGTATAGCTGAGGTGCTAATTTGGTTATCGGAGTATGCAAGAAAGGTTAATGGGTTATTGTGGGTTAATAGAGGTTAGTAAGGGTGTTAGTCATACATGGTTAGTTCATTGATAGGAAGAATTCCTGTGCTACCTGGCAATGACCCGGAAGTCAAAACAGGGGTCAGGTGTACCTCCGCAGGGGTAGGGGTCTCCCTCCTCGGGTGGGTGAAAGGGGTAGGCGCGCGTCCTCTCTCTGTGATGGTCGTCTGGGCGGCTGTGGCTGGGGGCTTGCCATATTACAAGTGTTTGTAATAACCCTCTGTTTATGAGACAGATGTGGGTGTTCGTAATACCAAAACCGAAGGTGCCTTGATCAGCTGGTTTAATTGGTTGGGTTGTTAATTGCATGGTTTGTTGGATGTGGTGGAGACTGGGTTGCTAACTCTGCCACATTTATCTGGAAGTATGGCAATAGAGGTTAGTCACCGGCGAGGCGCCTAGCCTCGCACTGACGATCATTTGGTACAGGGTTGTGAATGGGTTGTGAGGGAATAGATGGCATGCAAAGGGTTAGTAAAGTTCTAATGGTGTTCCTTCCTACTGGGGGAAGGTAGGCTGGATAGGAGTATATATACAAAAGGTTTGAGAATGTTAGTAACGGAAAAGTTAAGGATATTCAGGGGGTATGGTGGAGAGGCTAGGTCCGGAGGGAGTCGAGGAGCGTGGGGGGTTAACGAGAGGGAGAGGGTTAAGGGGGGGCTACGTGGAAGTTTGACCCTAAGGTCTCTGGGCGTAGGGGTGGCATTAGTCTACAGTTGGTATTTTAGACTGGGGGTTAATGACAGGGAAGGTAGGTTAATCAAACGCTACCGGGGGATGAGCAATCGGTGGTGGTATATGAGTCTGGAAATTATAGAATCATGTGGACTGTGGGGAAGATGAGGTTAGCTGTAGGTGTGTGCTTGACTGTGGATAAAAGTAGAGAAAAACATAGTGTATTATTACTCGTCAATACGATGGGTTATGGACATGTTACGACTGAGGTTTAAATATATCAGGGCTCTTATTCATTGGACTAGTAATGGCATAAATGCTACAACGGAAAGCGCTAGATCCAACCTCTGATGTATATTCCCAGTGAACAAAGAACACAAATACTCTTCAGAGTTCTATATGCAATAATAGGTTATTAAACTCTCAATAAATGTGCGTCTACTCTAGGCTTAATGTTATGTGAAAACAGCCTATTACTACCTATAACCGAAGGTGCTTGGTTATGGTATGCAAAGTAAGGTGGTAAGAGAAGTTACAGCTTACGTTACTTTAATCAATAAATGTCAGGCACTCCTGCATGAAAGAAAGTGCACTAAAATCCTTCAACACCAACAAGGAATCTTCTTTAAATGTTAGATGCTATCAAGATGCTCGAATCGGAAATGGAACCCAGAAAGGCAGGCAGCGGAACAATGCTCGTGCAGGCTATGCACACAAAAAGGCAGGATATATAATGCAGTCGGAGCCAAGAATATCCTAAATGCTACAACACTAATAATAATCGCCACGACAATGCAGTATTCCTATCAACAAAAAGAGCCTAAGTCGTTTGTGTCTCAATACATCAAACTAGGCTGCGAAATGCTTGTGTAATCATAAACGGGTATGCATAAAAAGAGTAATTGGTTTAATATACTTAATGTCTACAGTGACTGATAAAGCCTAGCTAGAGTCAATGATACGAGATACTGGTGCGCATGGCATGCCGCATAGCCTAGTGCAAATCTCAAGTCTGTTCGTCAAATATTACGTTATAATGAAGGGTAGCTCTCTTGAGAACCCTTAATACCGAAGTATTAAGCGTTCTCCTGGCGTACCTCAAAGACAAACAACGAGCTTAGAACAGTGCAGAATGGTATAGGCAAAAAGCCCTCATTCGTGCATGCTCTACTCTCAATGGCACACAGACTAGAACTTACCCAATCAACTCCAGTTCTCAGGTATGTTGTGCAGCTTTTAACTAAAGCCAGCACCCATTGGAAACAATACCTTATAGTATCAGACTCCTAGTCTAGCATTATCTAATCCAGCAGAACACTAATAATTATAGAAAGCGGTACTGAACAATATGAATGCCAACCAATGCTTCGTGATCAACTTATCTTAACAACTAACATACATGGGTTATATAAGACCTTAACACACAATACAACTGGCCAGCATGAAGCTGATTATGCAGAGTTAACCAGAGGGGGTATAATATTAATAAAAGGTGGTGAAAGATATGGAAGATGAGAGAGATAGGCAGAGGAAAAGGTTCTCAGGTGCAGAGAGGGGGGTGTATCAAAGGGATAAGAGGGATGCGTTCTAGAAACCAAATCTGAGGGAGAGAGTGGCGAGAGAGCTGTATATATACTAGCACTAGCTCGCACCGCGTAGACAAAGCGGTAACAATTCCTTCAGCCAATGACAAAGAAGCCAGCCAAACATGACGTCACCAAGCATGGTAAAAAACTCCTCCAACCAATCCCAGGCCAGCCAGCCGTGACGTCATCAAGCATGGCAAAAAACACTGCGCGCCTCCTCTCACTCTGTTCTACTCTCTCTCTCTCTCTCTCTCTCTCTCAAATCCTATCATTACTACTTAATGATAAAACATAATTACTTTGCAATTAAATATATAAAGCCTTGACATGGGCGAAAACAAAGAGCCTTTCTGGACTGCCCATGACACGAGCTTTCATATGAAATAAAGCACACAATAATACATCAACTGTAGCTACATCCACTGCCCTGGCGATCCTAGCGAGTCACTGTAGGACAAGCCATGCGGTTCTAACGGAGTGGTTAACGTCACACCCCCCCCCAAGATTTTTCTCAGAGGCCCAAAGCTCAAAAAATCTGATGGTTAGAACCCATGCTATATCTCTACTTCCCATCACCCAGCGGCAGTAAAATATCTGGCACAGTTCTCAACAAAACATTTTACAAAATTATAACCCTCCCCAATACAATAGGTTAAATCATATGTAGTTATGCTCCTCAAGAGCGAGCTTCTCTAGCCCAGCATTCTGAGAGGAGTGCAACTCAGAATTACTGCTATAACATACTGAAAAAATTCAACTATCAAAGAAAGAGTTTATATTTGATTTTTATGTTTTTAATTTGTTTATTTCGGCTGCACTATAGGGGCAAGCCTAGTTTTTTTCTTCTATACCAAACACTCAACTCCTGCTTTACGACCCAATACGCTGGGCTACAACCGCGAGCCAACAAGCACCAAGCGCAAAATACTATTCAAACTAAAGCAGGAGGCTACCCGTGTGTCAATCTACCCAGGATCATATACCCTTGAAAGACAATCTGCAACCACGTTGTCACAACCGGCAATATGGCGTATGTCCAGGTTATATACCAATAACCTTAGTGACCACCTGGTCAGCCTCATATTCCGATTGTGAAACTGGCCCAAGAACTTGAGAGGGTGATGATCTGCGTAAACTACAACGACCGGACCATAGGCTGGAACATAGACCTCGAAATGCCTCAGTGCAAGCACAACTGCCAGCAGCTCCCTCTCGACAACAGAGCAGCTTCCCTGGGCTGAATTGAACTTCGAGCAGAAACTAACAGGATGTTCCAGCCCATCATCGTCCATTTTCATAAGGACGGCACCAGCCCCCACACCACTAGCATCCGTTGCTAGTTGGAAAGGCAGGCTAAAGTCAGGGGCCCTGAGGATCGGGTGAGTGCACAACAGGTGTTTTACTACTCTAAACGCCTTCTCACACTCAGGCGCCCATTTGACTTTCTTATCCTTCCAGTTATCCTCCACCTGAGCTTGACTGTCCCATTCTCCTTCTCCACCTTGACTGTTAAACGTCACCACAGGCACAGTGAGAGGCTCAGGGGGGTGCCTCACATACTCCTTCATGAGATTAACGTGACATAACTGATTGCGCTTACGTCTGTCTGGAGCGGCCACCAAGCAATCCAGGTCCGATAGCCTCTCAACCACCCTATAAGGACCAGAGTACTTCGCGGATAAGGGATGACCTACAAGGGGCAGTAGAATCAACACCTCCTGACCCACGTGAAACTCCCTGAGTTTAACCTTGAGGTCGTACCTGTCCTTCATGAGGGCCTGAGAGCTAGTCAAATTACGGCCAGTCAACTCCAGACTGCGCAACATCCGTTCTCGACTGTCGGGGACATACTTGAGCATAGAACAAGGTTTATCTGCACCCTCCTATATTTCTTTAACCATATGGAGAGGCCCTCTGACACGGTGTCCAAAGACGAGCTCATTAGGGCTGAATCCCAAACTTTCCCCAGGTACCTCCCGTGCAGCAAATAAAACATATGGCAGGCCAAGATCCCAACCTTTCCCACCCTCAAAGCAACAACAACGAAGCACAGATTTTAAGGCTGAGTGCCATCGCTCTAACACACTCTGGCTCTCCAGATGATACGCAGATGACCCAACCGTAACAATCCCATGCTGCGGCACTGCTTGAACAAAGAGGTCAGAAGTGAAGTTGGATCCTTGGTCTGACTGAATCTTCCGCGGGTAACCATACTGGGAAAAATACACTAGCAAGTTTCGGACCACCGTCTTCGCTGACCCATTTCTCATAGGGTACGCGTCAGGGTACCTTGTTGCTACATCTCCCGACTGTGCATCACTGTCCTCCTCCAACTCGACAGCACCGGTACCACATTCAAGAACCTCCGGGTCTTCTAATTGCAATTTACGAATGTCCGAAGGAGCAAGCCTATCTAAGTGTTTGCGAAACAACTCATGCCCCCCTCCTACATTGAAGTTAGCCTCCCGTTGCTCTCTCTCTGTGTATCGTTGCTGTCTCTTCGTCTTTTTAAGCCCATCCTCTGCCTTCTCAGTAACAGTTAATGGGTCTTCTCCAGACTCGAAAATCGGTCCTAATAATGAGTCCCCGAGAATGTCCGTTGATACTAAACTCTCAACCGCATCAACTTTCAACCCCTTCTCGGTACCTTTCCTCCGCTTGTCTAAAGACTGTTGACCAGAATGCGACTCCCTGGATGCAAGAGATCTAGTGACAACACACGCCATAGGTTGCACCTGACACTTCTCAACCCACTCCTGCTCCTCCCTACTCACGTCGGCCGGCTTCTCGGCAACGACCAAGGGTGGAGCCTCAGAAGTAGGCCCCGCAAAGTCGTTGCCGAGAAGGAGGTCGACGCCCCCAACAGGCAACTTCTCCACAATTCCTACATCCAGGTCACGAGTCACACCATCAACTTCCATCTTCATTCTTACAAGCGGGTATGACCTAGTTGCATTAATTCCCTGAACCACAACCACAATGATGTGTTTAATGGTATGGGGTGCTGTGTTACATCCCGGGCAGGCGTCGACAACGGAGTCATCCAGTCTCTTCTGATAGCTCAGGAGAGCTGGATGGTGTCCGCATCTCAGCCTGGCCAGGTGGACTCTGTCCTCGCGAGGAAGGGAGGATTCGGAAGGATGGATTTCGGGAGGTCGTGCATGCAGCTGCGTGTTGTCTGTGAGTGAGTGGATGGATCGGTGAGAGATATGAGTATGGATGTGCTTCTGGAAGTTGGTTCGGGGTGGGCAGGGAGGGAGAGAGGACAATAATTGTGTGTGATACCGTGTGCTGGGTGTTGTTTTGATATTTCTTGGTGTCTGTGGGTGTGTTGCCATGTAGTTTAGTGGGTGGTCTTGGTTCGTGGAGGCTGCTGCCAGGAATTGAGTGCCTCTCATGTCCAGATGGTCTTTGACTTTGAGGATTTTGGTTTCTTGATGTAGGTGATCTGTGGGTGCAGTAGCTGTGCAGCCTGTAATGATCTTCAGGGCTTTGTTTTGAATAGTCTGTAAGGTCTTATGATGTGTTTCAGCTAGGTTAGAAGCCCAGGCTGGGCTTGCGTATTCCATCACTGATCTTATGTATTGTTTATATACTGTGGTGGTAGTTTCTTTGTTGTGTCCAAATTTTGTGTGAGCAAGTGACCTGAGGGCGTTAAGTCTGGGTGTCAGTTTCTTTTTAATGTTTGTGGTGTGCTGTTTGAATGTCATATGAGTATCATATGTTACTCCTAGGATTTCGGGTGTATGTGTATGTGTTAGGGGTGTGTTGTTTATGGTGAGTTGAGGGATGTATTCGTGTTCTCCTGTCCAACTTGTGAGCAGGGTTGCGGTGGATTTGGCTGGGGCTAGATTAAGTCTGTTTGTAGTGCACCAGCCATGTAGTGTGTTGAGATAGGGTTGAAGGAGATCTGTTGCTCTTTTTGGGTCATGGTGTGTGCATGTGAGTGTTATGTCATCTGCATAGGAGGCTAAGTTTATTTGGGGCGTATTGGGTGTAGTTATATCGTGCATGTACAGATTGAAGAGTGCGGGCGATATGACGGATCCTTGTGGGACTCCGTTTGGAAAGTTTCTGATTTTAGATGACTGACCGGCAAAAGATACGTGTGCACATCTGCCTGCTAGGAAGTTGGCCAGCCACCTTTTTGTGTTGTTGTGCATGTTTGTGTTGTAGATTTTGTTTGTTAGGTTGTGACGGGGGATGGCATCGAAGGCTTTACTAATGTCGAGTGTGGCTAATAGTGATCTGTGTGGTGGTCTAGCTGAGTTGATGCCGTCGTAAGCTCTTTGTGTAAGGTCTGTGAGAAGAGTGTTTGTGGAGTGCAGTGGCCTAAAGCCATGTTGTGTTGGAGCTAGGGGTAGGTCAGGTGTAATTAGTTGTAATACTAGGCCTTCCATGACTTTGGAGGGGGAGCAAAGGAGTATGATGGGGCGGTGCGAGGAGGGTAGCGTGGGGTCTTTGTTGGGTTTGGGGAATGTGATGATGATACCATGCTTCCAAATGTCTGGTATTGTGTTGTGTGAATAGCTGTAGTTTGATATGTTAGTGAGTGCTTGTATGCCTTGTGGTCCCAGGTGTCTGAGGTGTATGTTGCTTATGTTGTCTAGGCCACAGGCGGGTGAGTGCTTGAGATTGTTGATGATATGCTTTGTCTGGTGATTGGTGAAGGGTGTATAGTCAGGGTCTGTGGGGAATTGTCTCTTACGTCGGATGACACGTCGGTCGTCTTTGTGAGGTTTTAGGTGGCTGACATGTGAAAAGTGATTGATGAGAATGTTTGCTTGTTGTTTACATGAAGGAGTAGAGTCTGTTGTTGTGATTGCAGCATGTGATTGTGTTGTGTTGCTGTTGGAAAGTGTGATGCTGTTTAGTGTTTTGTAGAGTTTTTTGGGGTTTGTTTTGTGATCAAGTGTTTGTAGGAAGTTATTCCAATTTAGATTTTGTTGTTCTTGTATTTTGTTAGTTTGGGTGTTGAGTGCTTGAATTTGTTGTGTGATGTCTTGTGTGTGGGGTGCTAGGGAGTGTTTCAGTATGTCGCGTTGTCTGATGAGGTTTTGAATTTCTGGTGTGAAGTTGGGGTTGTGTCTTTTTCTGTTACCTCTTGGAATGTGTTTCTTGTCAGCGTTTTGGATAGTTTTATTGAGTATGTGTACAGCATTGTTGATGTTAGTGATGGGTGTACTGTTTAGAGTTGTGAAGTGTTGTTCTGTCTCATTTGTGAATGCTTCCCAGTTAGCTCTTTTATAATTGGTTTATGTGTGTTTGTGGCTAGCTGGGGTGAGTCTGGTTTTGGTGGTGATAATAATCGGGAGGTGGTCAGAGCCTCTGACCACCCTCCAGGATGTTGTGGGGGCGAGTTCTGGGGAGCAAAAGGTGATGTCTGGAGATGATGGGTTATAGAGGGCTTGGTGAGGAATATGGGTATGTTGATGGATGTCGTTAAGGATGATGAGGTTATCGGTTTGGTTTTGTAGTACCAGCCCTCTGTCTGTGTCGGGGTTGTCGACAAACCAGGCCGACGTCTTGGCGTTGAAGTCACCACCCAGGATGATGTGTGGGGTGTGTGGGGTGTTTGTGATGTGTTGTAAGTGTGGTCTGTATTCATTTGGTACTGTAGGGGATGTTTGGGGAGGGATGTATGTGTTTATGATGGTTATGTTGGAGTTGTTGCCAGTGTGTATTTTAATTGACTGTATTTCTGTTGTGTTATCATTTGGGGGGAGGAGGGATTTGGTTTGTACACTGGTTACTATGTATGATATTTCTTTGTGTACCAGGGTGATGAGTCCACCGCCCCCGCCGACAGCCCGGTCTTGTCTGATGGTGGTAAAATTATGAAATGTGGGTGTTTTTTGTGTTGTGCGGAGTTTTGTTTCTTGTAAGATGGCAATGTGTATGTTGTGTTGTTTGATGAAGTGTGAGACTTCGTGTTTCTTTGTGTTGATGCCATCTATGTTCAGTTGAAGAATGTTAATGTTATGTGCACGATGTATGTTGGGTGCTGCTGCACGAGGATGGGGTGGGGGTGGGGGTGAGGGAGGGGCTGGGGGTTGGGATGGGTGAGGTGGGGGTGGGGATTGGGGAGCAGGAGATGGGGGTTGGAATGGATTAGGATGGGGTGTGGTGTGTTGAGTTGAGGATGTGGATGGTATGGGAAGGTTAGGTGGGTTAGGGAGGAGAGGTGGACGGGTTTTAGGGGGGGGAGTGGATGATATGGGAAGGTTAGGTGGGTTGGGGAGGAGAGGTGGACGGGTTTTAGGTGAGGGATTTGACTGGGAGAGGGAGGGGCATGAGAAACAGGTCCAGGTGTTTGTGTAGTGTTTCTTGGAGGCAAGTGTTGTGCAGGTGAAGTGGGTCCAGTTCCCGCATGAATTGCAGAGAACTGAACCCTTAGTATGGCGACTCGAAGTGATGGGTTTTGAGCAAGTTGGACATATGTATGTGTACGTGGGTCCTGAGTTGCTCTCAATGTCTCCGGCTAGAAGAAGTCTTCGAGAAATGACAGCCGGAGAGTCATTTCTCGGTGTAGGAAAAACTGTGTGATGTGTGTGTGTGGTGTGAGAGGTGTGGAAATTCCCGGCGCGACCGAAGCCGCTCCAAGGACCCGTGCCCCCAGGGAGGGGGCAGGGGATGGTTGTGACGGTTTGGCTCCCGAAACTGCTCCCCGCGGCCGGCATCCGGTTTTCCTCCACTGGTCGTTGATTTTGTCTTCGGCCGTGGAGGGTCGGCAGCCATCCGCGGTTGGCAGCCTCGGGAGGTGGCCCCACGGCGTAGACGCCTCCACATCAGGACCTTTTACTGTAGTGGGGGGTTGTTGATTTTGAATAGCAGATAACTTCTTGGGATCCGGTGATATACCTCTGTCAGATATCACATGGCCTAAAAATCCTACTGAGTTTCTGGCAATTTCGCATTTGGAAGGTTTAAGTTTTAATCCTGCGTCTCTGATACGTTGCAATACTTGACGGACTCTGTGAAGATGTTCGTGCCAGGTCCCTGAGTAAACAATTACATCGTCTAAGTAAGCGAGGCATGTTTCCCAAGTTAACCCTTTTAAGACGGACTCCATAAGTCGAGAGAACGTAGCTGGGCCATTACACAATCCAAACGGTAGCACGTTAAATTCATATACTGTAGATGTCCTCCACTGGTCGAAAAAGCTGTCTTCTGTTGATGTTCGGCTTTAATTGGCACCTGCCAGTATCCGGCTTGCAAATCCAATGTGGTGAACCATTTGGATCCATGAAGGGAGTCTAGGGAATCATCTATTCTAGGTAAAGGTGTGGCGTCTTTAATTGTGGCATCATTCAGCCGTCGGTAATCCACACAAAATCTTGTTGAGCCGTCTTTCTTTTTTACTAAGATGACGGGGGAGGACCATGGACTGACAAAGGGTGTGCCGATTCCGGCGTCTAACATTTCTTGGACTTGTTGATTCTCTTCTTGCCGTTGCAAAGGGTTTTCCCGACGTGAAAGTTGACGAAGGGGAGGTCCTGTGGTATGTATGGAATGTTCTTCTAATGTAGTCTGACCTATTTCGGTGGGAGTTTGGGCAAATACATCGCTGAAATCATGCAATAATTGTTGCATTTGATGTTGTTGCATACTGGATAAGGTGTCAGGAATGTGAGGTAGCACAGGGGGGGGGGGGGAGGGGGGGACTATATTTGACATGGGTGGGGGCAATATCGTCGAAAGTCTCTAAGTCGCCAATAATGAGGCCTTTGAGTAGAGTTAAGACTTCATCTGAAATGTTGGCTATGAGTATGGCATTTTGATGAGAGGAAAGAATAGCTGGCTGAATTATACATCGATCTTGACCCGTTGTGAGTTTAGTGGGGGTCAAAATCATATAATTTTGGGGCATTTGTTGAATTGACACCCATTTCTGGTGTTGAGGGGGAATGGAATTTTTAGCTTTGATTATAGCGGGGCTGATAATAGTGGGAGAGAGTACTTTGGCTGTATGTTTGACAAATTTATGAGAAGAAGGCTGAACGCAGGTGGTAGAGGTGCATGATTGATTTTTAGGGGGGGAACAAAAATCATTTCTGGTGTTTAGGATAGCAGGGCTGATACTAGTGGAAGGAGGCAAATTTTCTATAGGTTCTAGATATTCAGTGGGGAAAGATTTCACACAGGTGGCAGATTTACCTGACTGATTCTTGTTGCAAATTTTTTTCTTGGTTTGACTTTGTTTTTCAGTTTTGTTTCTAATGATGTTGCAATTTTGAGGGAAGGTGATGGATTTTCTTTCACTTGTTCAATCTTTGGTCTGTGTTTTCCTGACAGGGAAAAAAATATAGGAGATGAAGTTTTGTCCACATTTACGGTGAGAACTGTCACCCTATTCAGTGGGTGGCAGTTATCACCTAAAGCCGGTATCACACGAGCGCCTTTTCCCTCAATATTTATCCTCATCACTGGTCTGGTAGCTTAGGTCAACATTTTAAATATTTTGGTTATAGGTCCTAAATTCATCTATAATTATATAATCAGTCTATTTTCCGATACCAGTGCGAAATATTCCAGAAATGTTGCCAACAAAATTTTGATTATCGAATGTTGACCAAAAAAAGCTCTTGTGTGATACTGGCTTAAACTGTGGAATAGATATTGTTTTTTTCATCTAAAGTTCATTCTATTTCCTCTTTAATTTGGTGTGGGGATTATAAGGCTGACTCGCTCACAACCACTCTTAACCACATCATTATTAACACTTCTTGGTCCAATCACTACCTTTTAGTTGTCATCAGCTTAGGGAGGCCCTCTTTGATTCAAAGGGATGATTATTGTTCTACTAATTCTTATTTTATAAATTAATAGCTATAGCCTTGTTGATTAGTATGTCAGTCCGGACACATAACAAAAGGTTGAAGGAACTGAACAATGGTATTGAGTCTCGATATTTACCTTTTCTTACAGATAGTCAGTCTGAAACTGTCTTGATGGTGTAATGGTTACAGCGTGTAAGTTCTGTATTAGTTTGAATCCCGGGAGGACCATATGCTTTCATTAGTTTATTCAAGTACATTGGGGTTTGTAATTGATGATTAATATTAAGAACGGGGTGTTACTTATTTATATCCTATGTTCGAATCTTGGGATGACTCACATGCTTTAATTGATTTAATTTGTGGGTTATTGGTATTAAGAACAATGTTAAAAATAATATAAGGTAAATATCTGGACAATCAATATCTAGTCTGGACCATCATTCTTTTCTTTGGACAAATTCCTAGTCTCCATCTGATTAGTCCTAAAGAGAGCAGTGTTACTGTGCAAAAATAATAATAATTTATTTGTATTACTACCTAAATTATTGACCCAAGCTATAGCTGTACTAATACTTAGAATGTTTGCTTCATTATGGTACAGGTCTCCCTCACTATCCGATGCCACAATTTACGATATTATTATAAGTATTTAGGTGTTTGGGTTTGGGTTTTGGCTGGTCCAAGAATGCATCCCCATTTACCCCATAAATTTGATTTTTCTATTGAAGATCTGGTTTTCAGGAACGTAACCCATTCGTCAAACAAGGGAGACCTGTATAGTATATTTTATAGATGATTTCTTGAACTAAGCTATTTACATTTTTATAGTACAGTCATTTATTTTATAGTTGTTAGTTCTTGCTAAAATACTAATTATAGGATCTATCTATCTATCTATCTATTGCCTGACGCCGTGATCCCCGAAGGGGTGGCCACAAACGAACCGCCCCCATGCACCTCTGTCCCCAGTCAGTCGACGCCCCTCCCCCCAACCAGCACCACCTTCGTTCATGTACTTCCTCACTCCATCCTTCCACCTCATATTCGGTCTACCTCTCCCCCTCTGTCCCTCCACCTCGCTCTCATACACCCTCTTAGTCATTCTCTCGCTTTCCATACGTTCCATATGGCCGAACCATCTCAAGTTGTTCCTTTTCACACTTTCCAGCACATCTACCTCCACACCACACCTCCTTCTTACTTCCTCATTAGTCTGTCTATCCCTCCATGTAACTCCGCACGCACTCCTTAAGTAATTCATTTCCACTGCTCTCACTCTTGGTCTGAGTCTCTCAACCAACGTCCATGCTTCGCTTCCGTAAGTCAGTGTCGGGATTACCACACTGTCATGCAAGGACTTCTTCACTTCCATACTGACCACCCTATTTTTGTTACTGCTTTTAGCGTTCCCACAACCCTCTTCCCTGTTGTACCCTCTCCCGCACCTCTTCATCCATAGTCCCATCTTTACTCAACACACTGCCCAGATACTTAAAAGAGTTGACGATCTCCATAGCCTGACCGTTCAGCTTCACCTCACACTCTGTGACTTCACCCCTTTCGAAGACCATAACCTTGCTCTTCCCCGTATTTACCTTCAAATTCCGTTTTTCGCACACTGTTCCAAACTCATTTACCAGACCCTGCAACTCCCATTCATTATCACTCATCAGAACTGTATCATCCGCAAACAGCAGTATAGGTAGCTTCCACTCAATTCCCTCCCTTTTCAGCGATACACCAACATCCACTGCTCTTGATAGTATTTCTTTCATAACTCCATCCATATATACAGTAAACAACCACGGGGACATCACACACCCCTGTTTCAAACCAACATTCAGGTCAAAGAACTCGCTCTGCTCACTCTCCACACGTACTGCCGCCTTTGCACCCTCATACATGCTCTTCACTGCTTTCAGCAACTTGCCCTCTACTCCGTATATTCTAAGTACTTTCCACAAACCTTCTCTATCCACTTCTCTATTATAGGATAAGTTGCATTAGTTTGACCCCTGCCATATGACTATAGTTTGACCCCTGCCATATGACTATAGTTTGACCCCTGCCATATGACTATAGTGATATAATCTATTTTAATACTTTTAACCCTCTCAGTATCTTATAAGGCAGTGATCTTATTTCTGGCTATTATTAAAATGTAAAACTTGCAAACTAAACAAACCAAAACTGGGACAAAGACAATATAAAGTCAATTCAACTAATCAAAATCACTATGTGGAAACAACGCTTACTAAAATAAAATGTGTGAAATATAAAAACACAATCCACAATTTATTCAGATTAGGCAGGGTATATGGCAGTCAGAGGGTTGATTGAGACAGGCTTTACCCTTTAACTCCCACAGATCCTTCCAAAGTTGAATAGAATCATTAATGATAATAATAATAATAATAATAAGCATGTTACTTATTTCTCACAAGCGCCAATTTTTCCGCAGATTTCACTGGCGCTCGATAGCCAGAGTAAACTGTTAAAATGCGTGGTTATCTCTCAGCTTCTTAAAATAACTTGTAACTCCTAGCCAAACGAAGTCTTTATGTATTATGCTGTAGCTGCTATCGAGTAATTCTGTTCAGTTTGGAAAAGTTTTCTTAAGATTTTACAGTACAATATCGTTATAGCCAAATTTGTTAATTACAAAAAGTTGGCAATAATATATGCACAGTCATGGTAGTTTCATATTTTTCTATCAGTTTCCTTAACCCGAAAACGGCGAGGGGGGGTATTGAACTAGCTCCTCATGGGCGAGCATATTGGCTCCATTCAGGCCTATAATCGTCATTTTACGATAAATATCGTTATTACTTATTCATATGAGCCTATTTTACCTTCACTATGAAGATAGTAACCTGTAACAACAATAAAACAAGTGAAAATATAATTTTTCTGGTCAAAATCGCGAATATAGATGGACCAGCCCATTCATGAATTATAGAGAAAATTGAGGCAACCCCTCCCTCCACGAGGCCTCAAGCCACACTGAGCCTACTCATACACACACTCGGTTATGTAACACACCCGCTAGGCACGTAAGCACATCCTCCACACAGTTTACTAATGTTAGCACAAAAATATACCAACGAATTAGGGAATAACAGGGAAAATAGGTGATAATTGAAGGGGGAGGGGAAAGGGAGGAAGGAGGGGATGTGGAGGAGTGATATGAGGTATAGGGAAACAATTTTTTTTTAGTGCTACTGGGGCTGTTTAAATAGGTTTTTTTAGGCCTCCCTCTTAAGAGCTTTGCCGCCGTCGCCCAGTAAAACCTCTTATGAGCTTTGCCACCGTTTATGGGTTAAAAATAAATGTTCATTAGAAATATATAAATTTATCTCGAAGGGGAGTCTTGGTGATGTAATTTTTTAGTTTGATAAAGGTCTAGAGAGCAAACTAAGAAATATGTATATAATAATCTATCTATCTATCTGTTGCCAGACGCCTTACTCCCCTTATGAGGGTGGCCATACACAGAATCCCCCCAAGAGGACCTACTCCCTGTAAGAGGGACAACCCGAGCCAGTTTACTGAAGGACTTACAGGATTGACCACTCAATTTAGGATCCGTCCGACTCCGAGGCCCTCTGTGTATCTTGTTAGCACTAATTTTCTACAGTGGTGTTCGGCTAGTCCATCCACTAACCTGCCTTACCCTTCGGTAAGCAGTACGGATTTATATCAGGTTATCATCCCCTAGACAGGTTGCCGACCAAGGCTGATGAGTCCCATCCACCCGGATTTTTATAAGGTTGTATCCCCTAGATGGGTTGCCGACCAAGGCTAATGAGTCCCATCCACCCACATATATATAATAATAAAAACATTATATAAATAGAATAATCCAAGCGGGAATCGATCGAGAGAGCAGGAATAATCAAGAGAGCAGGAATAATCGAGAGAGCAGGAATAATCGAGAGAGCAGGCATAATCGATAGAGCAGGAACGATTGAGAGAAAGCAGGAACGATTGAGAGAAAGCAGAAACGATTGAGAGAAAGCAGGGATCGATCGAGAGAAAGCAGGAACGATCGAGAGAAAGCAGGAACGATCGAGAGAAAACAGGAACGATCAAGAGAAATCAAAGTATGGGTTGTAGTTTTTCGTAATAGAATACAAGAATATAAATTATAATACAAGAATACAAAAATAGAAATACTGTACTGCTACTTGACCTGACATTGGCACGTGGAAAGAATGTATTTATATATTGACATAGTTTTAAAGTGATGTGATGGTTGATGTTTGAAGATATGGACCTCTGAGAGTGGTGCAAGTTCAATGGAAAAGGGTTGAGTATTATACAGTGATAAAAGTCCAGTTCAGAGTGAATTTTAGGTTTAAACTGTACAGTGTTTGCATAAATGACATGTACAGTATATATAGATTACAAATTATGTACAGTTGCCCACACAAGTTCTGTCCTCGTCTTGATATTGTTAAATATTTCCATAAACAAAAACAGAACAGAACTTGTTTAGGCAACACAACTGTTGTATAGTAAAATTGTTACTGTACGTAGAACATTATGGATAGTTATCAGTAAATTTTAGCCGAGAACATTTAGAATTTATATCTTGAGCTAAGATCATATTGTATTTTGTGAAGTATAAAGCTGGGATTTGATTTAACACTAAACACCTTTCAGGAGATGGACAAGAACCGGAGTAACATAACGGAGCGCGACCCGTTCAACATGTCGCGATGTCCGGCCAGCATAGACTTTGGACAGTACGACATACAGACCTGGTACTCCGCCCCTTACCCCCAGGAATATGCACGGTAAGAACACCCTCTTTAACCGCTTCACTACCAGTAGGTTTTTCTATCTATCTATCTATCTATCTATCTATTGCCGGACACCTTACTCCCCTTAACCCCTACTGTACCGACGACGTATTTTCAGTTTTATTCTAGCTATATTTAGAAGATGTTGTGCAGTTTAACCCTTCAAACTCGGATGGTACACGTGTGTACCATTATGTTTTGCCCCCAGGAACCCGGGTGGTACAACATTGTACCAGTGGTTGAAAGCCTGTGAGCTTGGTGTGCGAGGCGTCGGTCTGACGCATGTAAACAACAGCCGGCTGGACCGACGCCCCGCATCTCCGGCCACAAGAAGGAGAGCGTCGCTTGTTCGTGTGTGCCTGTATGTTGTTGTTAAGTATCGAAAAGTATTGTAAAGTGGCTGTTGTTGCTGTAAGTTATCTCCACTGAAATCATCATCACAACTCAACCAGTTGACTTAGAGAGCTCTACTTAACCTCTCCGCGGCGCACAGGGGGTTTTCTACAGGGTAAGACTGTGCGCACCTATGATGATTTTGGGACCTATTGCCAATTTCGATAAAAAGTACATCATCGTGTAGGGAATGTTTGCGTGCATCGGCCCATATATATTTGACCCCCCAAAAAATGTCTGGGGGGGTAGGGGAACGGTCCGTAGTTGAAAAATGTGGAGCGAATGGCACCGCGCGGCTAGATTGTCATCGAGCGGCGAGATTTCCCTGCCGAATATTTACGCGCGCAGGGGATAGAAGGAGAGGGAGGAGGGGGTGGGTTACCGCGTATTATCACGTATATGTCCTTTTTTGAGCCCTTTTAGGCTATGTAGAGTATGTATACGTGTGTAGGGCACCCATATAACAATGAATATGCCTCATAGTGACCAAAAATTGCAATATATAAGGGAATTATAAGAGAATTTTTAGGCGGGAATGAAGATGTGTTGGAGGTTTGGCGGCAATTTATGAGCTGAGAGTGTGGTTTACGCCATACATATCACGTATATCTTGTACGTAGAGCACTGTCATGCTATAATACAGACTTGTACGTATGTATACGTGCCATATATCAAAATATATACCGCATATAGACCAATTCATGCGATATTTACGCACATTATCAATGAGTTTCTATGCGTGAACCAAGGTGTGAGTGAGTTGTGCTGGGAATGAAAGGGGGAGAGGGTGTGTTACGCCATAAATATCACGTAAATCTTGTATTTAGAGCACTGTCATGCTATAATACAGACTTGTACGTATGTATACGTGCCATATATCAAAATATACCGCATATAGACCAATTCATGCGATATATACGCACATTATCAATGAGTTTCTATGCGTGAACCAAGGTGTGAGTGAGTTGTGGTGGGAATGAAAGGGGGAGAGGGTGTGTTACGCCATAAATATCACGTAAATCTTGTATTTAGAGCACTCTCATGCTATAATAAAGACGTGTACATATGTAGGCGTCCCATATAACAAGGAATATACCGCATATAGCCCAATTGATGCGATATTTACGCAAATTGTGAATGTGTTTCTAGCAGACGGAAGCCTGAAAGGGTGGGTTGGGGGTGGGTGGGTGGGAGGGAGGCATGCAGGGGTGCAGTGAGTGAGTGAGTGAGTCGTGGAGAGATGGCAGTCAGGCAGATCTCTAGATAGATAACCAGCTTTGTGATAATTGTGGAGGCGCCCCAGGCGTATTGATGTTTGGTATTTTGAACCTTATGTCTACCAGATGGCTGGTGTTCGTTGCCATCAACAGGTCTACAATAACATGAGTCAGGAATGGAGAGAGAGAGAGAGAGAGAAACTGAGACATGCGTATGTCGTACGTATAAATGGACTTCAGAATTGCATTTTTATGCAAGCAGACATTGCATTTTAGACACATGTGAAGTACCACAGAAACATGTAGGCCATTGACTGTAAATAAAGTACTATATTATAGACCACCAGCGACGGTGCTGAGTCAACACAGGCAGATTGCCTTTTGTGATAGAGGGCTAAATATAGACTGGTGTCTCCTTACACTTGCGAAAGGGTAGATTGCCACCAGAGAAACGTTTACTTATTTATTTCGAAGTAATATGCAATCTAAATGTATATTCGAGACCTACTGCAATTATTTGTATGACAGTCATGACTATGTATAATCCAATATACGCGCGTAGGCGAGACATAAGAAAGCTGGTTGAGCAATTTTCGACACCCACACAGTTATTATTCATTTTTATTTACAATATTATACAATACAAATGTATTTGTGAAGAGTATTTTATCCATTATTGTATTTATACCAATTTTGTTCCCAGACAGAGCTGCTGTAGCTTGAGCATCAAGGAGCGGCAAGGGTCACCTCGTGACCGCTTGACCGTGTGAAAATGAGTGGAGTCACACTGAGAGGGGCAATTTTGCTGAGTGTTTGGGCAATTTTTGACAGAATAAAGTTATATAATTACTAATTCTTGACAGAGACAAACTTTTATAAACCTTGGCATGATATAATTGATAATCCCATCAATTTACAAACGTAAATTGGTGGGATAATTCATTTTTTTTTGTATATTGTCATTTCGATTGTAGACACGAAGTTTTGAGTGATATTTGGTATGAGCTCCTGTGGCATGGTTGGTAAGGTCGTGGACTGGAAAACTCAAAGTGTTGTAGGGTAGTGGGATCGAATCCAGGAGGGGGTTATGGGGAAGGTTTTATATTGTCTAGAAAAAAAATAAATTTTTTTTTTTTACAAGATCATGCCATTGTATTCAAACAATATGAAATATTCATAGAATATATCATATTGTAAGAATACAATGACATGACCTTGTTTTTTTTTTTTTTTTATTGTTTTTTTTATTATCTTAGTAGGTTTGACAGGATTTATTGAAACATATTTATTTTTGTACAATTCATTTGAGGTAAGAAAATAATTATATACACATTACTTTGGCTAATAACAAACATATATATTGATATACTAAAAAAATAAGGCATATTACATGTAAATCTTTGAAACTTATAAACTAAATAATGAAACATACAATTATATAATGTAAAAGCTATATCACAGGGACATCTTTGGAACTTATACATTATATATATGTTACATTATGAGGTAGCGTGATCAATTAGGTCAGGTCAGGTAAGGTAGGGCACGAGTCCAGGGCAGGGCAGGGCAGGGGGCGAGTCCAGGGCAGGGCAGGTGGCGAGTCCAGGGCAGGGCACGGGGCGAGTCCAGGGCAGGGCAGGGCAGGGGCCGACATTCAGTAGTTCTTGAAGGTGTGGTAGTCCCTGAAGCAGTCACCCAGGCAGAGTGGAACTTTGCACTCGGCGCACATTGAGGTGACTCTTTTCGTGACATGGGGTTTCCTGACACTGGAGCTGCAGACGGTGCACTGCGCCTGCCTGTGGCGAGTGCCAAGCATCTCAGTGTTGATGGGGTAGTGTCTTTCGACACCCAGCTGGATGCGGTCAGGAACGTGATCCCCACGCCATGCCGTACGTCTGTGAGTGGTGGTGCCATACTTCTCCAGGAGTTGGTAGGAGACGTTGTACACGAACTCCCGGAATTTCAGCTTCTGGTTTGGGGCCATATCCTTTTTCACCAACCACAAGTTGTAGGCGTTCAGCATCGTTATGTCAACTAGGTGGAGGAAGAGCTTGTGATACCACTTCACAGTCTTCCTCAGACACTCAACGCCTGACAGCTGACAGTCAGACTTGTCCACCAGGCGCATATTTTTTGTGTAGTCCACTACCATGTCGGGCTTGTAGATTGTCTTCCTGGTTCGGTAGTGGATTTTGCCAGAATCCACCTGGGCACCTGTGTGGACGGTGGAAAGCAGGTGGACGTCTCGCTTATCCTTCCACTTCAGGGCTATCAGTTTCCCACACTTCTCGAGCTGCTTGTATTTCTGCCCCTTTCGTCGCCTTCTTCGCACATGCCTCTCGCGGTGTTCCTGGGCCAGGTCGTCTTCTGAAGGTGTGTCACTGGAGGAGGCATCTGTGAGAGGAATGACATCACCTGTGAACTTTGGCATAAACTTTCTTGTCTTTCTGACAGTCCCACATGACCCCGTTTGGTTGTCATAAAGAAACTGGCAGAGAGCAGGAGAAGTATACCAGTTGTCAGTGTAGATGATGTGGCCTTTGCCCAGGTAAGGTGCCAACATTTTCCTGACGATGGCACCTGACATGCCCATGGGGTCATTGGCAGCGGCTTTCGGTACGTCAATGTCAGTTCCTGTATACACGATCATGTCAAGCACTATTCCAGTTTCACAGTCGCACAACACGAAGAGCTTGATTCCGAACCTATGCCTCTTCAAGGGGATATACTGCTTGAAAACAAGACGTCCTTTGAAGAGCACGAGCGACTCATCAATCACCAAATTGAGGAAGGGGTAAAAGTATTTCCTATACCTCTCCAACAACATGGTGAACACATCCCGAACTTTCCATATCCTGTCAATCCTGTTAGGATTTTCGTTGTCTGCAAAGTGCATAAATCTTAGCAGCAACAAAAATCTGTCACGAGTCATGAACTTATTGAAAGTTGGGATGGCGATGAGAGGGTCGTGCTTCCAATAGTGTTGCAACACATGCTTCTTGATCAGAGGCATGAGGAACAACAAGGCAAAGAACGTCATAAATTCTTCCACAGTCGTATCCACCCAGCCTCGTATTCTCGCTTTTGGAGAAAGGACGTCCAATCTGCCAAACACCCACCTGTAGTAGGCGTTTGTTTGGGCAACGATGTACGTCATTACCTCCATGTCGAAAAAAGCGAGGAAGAACTCGCTTTCGTTCGCTTGATCATCACAGGGCCAGTCGTCAGTTGTTCCTGACGTCCCAGGATTGAACTGGGGCACGTCAGGTACAAAATTGACCCCGTCAGACCAATCGAACGAAGGCAGCTCAGGGATCGGAATGTCGTCTGCGTCTGCTTCATCGTCTGAAATATCGCTTCCATGGTCGCGATACAGCACTTCATCATCATTACCCTCCTCTTCACTTGACAGACGATGCCCTTCCTCATTTTCGTCACCGACGTCGGACTCACTCCCACTGTCCACTCCCAAATCCCCCCACCCTTGGTCCCGTGCTAGGGCTTCGTCGTCGAAACCCGGGCTGCCAATGTCCTGCGAATCACCATCAAACAGCAGGGCGGCATACTTAGATGGTGTCAGAGTTTTCCGGGTCACTTTGGCACGTGCGGGAGTCTTATGGACAGGGACAGCAGAGGCGGTGGCAGGGGCGGCGGCAGCGGCGGCGGCAGGAGCAGCAGTGGTGCGTGGCCTTGATGGCAAGATGATGGTGGTGCCTGTCGCCCTTCTCTCTGTTCCTTGGGCAGGGGCGGCATGGGCGGCAGGGGCAGCAGTGGTGCGTGGCCTTGATGGCAAGATGATGGTGGTCGCCCTTCTCTCTGTTCCTTGGGCAGGGGCGGCATGGGCGGCAGGGGCAACAGGGGCAGCAGGGCCGGCAGGGACACCAGGGCCAGCTGTCGCTTTCCCAGTCGCTTTCCCTCTCCCTTTCCCTCTCCCTTTCCCCTTCCCCTTCCCTGTTCCTTGGGCAGGGGCGGCAGGGGCGGCAGGGGCAGCAGGGGCGGCAGGGGCGGCAGGGGCAGCAGGGCCGGCAGGGACACCAGGGCCAGCAGTCGCTTTCCCAGTCGCTTTCCCTCTCCCTTTCCCCTTCCCCTTCCCTGTTCCTTGGGCAGGGGCGGCAGGGGCGGCAGGGGCGGCAGGGGCGGCAGGGGCGGCAGGGGCGGCAGGGGCAGCCGGGCCAGGGGCGGCTGGTGGTGGTGGTGGTAGGGGCACTGTGGCTGGCGTACGGGTTCTCTTCCCTACGCCCGTGCCTTTCATTTTTCCTGCCCCCGCAGGTAATGCAGCCCTAGGGCGGCCTCCTGCGTCGCTGGTACCGGTGGCAGGGGTGGCAGGGGTGGCAGTGGTGGCAGTGGTGGTGCTAGTGGTTGTTGCAGTGGCCTGGGTCGTGGTGGCAGTGTCCCGAAAGACCAATGACCTCTGTGCCATTGCCCTGCTTGCACGTGTTTTTCGTGCTTTGGGTACTGGTGCTTCGTCCTCTGAGCTGTAGGGCGTGTCGTACTGGTAGCTAGAGTCTTTGGCAGCCACCCTCTGCCTTCCACGGCGGCTAACACCACCAGAAGGAGGGCTGGTTGTGTCATCAGGGAGCGAGCGTGAGGGACGTGTGGGCTCCATGACTAGTGCGTGGTTACTGGCGCGGTGGTGCTTGCACGAGTGCGGGGCGAGCGTTTGGCGGGGTGGTATCGAGAGTTGACATGTAGTACTATACCCACACCAATTTTCAGCCGCCTGGCTATAAACGCGCGGTTTTGGTACGTGTTCAAAGTCTCTGCTCTTAAGAGTCTCCCCGCAGTGCGCCGGGGGAACTCTTATGAGTCTCCCCGCAGCTCCCGGGTTAACGCCATTCTACAGGTAAATAACACAGCTACGCTTGGGGATGCGCGGGAATGTGGGAAGCAGTCAGCATAACAATGATACGGTAGCCTAGCCTAGACGTTTTTCGGCCAAAACACCCGGGTTTCGGCCAATATTTATGTAATGCGTAGCCGGGGCTGGAGGGTTAAGAAAGATCTGTGGTAGTAAAAATAGTTAGGTGAGATAATGAAGCCACATAGCCACACTCATTAACCCCTTCCGTACTGGTGTTGTACTTTTAACTTTACTCAGGCTAATGGATAGATGAGCGTAAGAGTGCCCGAGGGGTAGTTAGTAAAAATAGGGCATATATATTGGTTATCAACCCTTCAGGATTATATAGCCTGTTTAACCCGGGAACTGCGGGGAGACTCTTAAGAGTAAGGAAAAAAAATCCATTTAAAAAAAAAAAAAAAAAAAAATTATTTGTTTTATTTATTTATTTATTTTTTTTGCCCCTGGGCCATGCCAAATATCACTCCTCCACCTCCCCTCCTTCCCCACTTTCCTCCCCTCCTTCAGTTATCACCTATTTTCCCTGTTATTCCCTTATTCTGTGGTCTATTTTTGTGCTAACATTAGCGAGTTGGTAGCAGGGCGTTGTCATCACTGTTACCAAGCGTGGGAAAGAGCGAGAGAGAGACTATTGCGTAACAGTGTCTCTCCAGACAAGGGGAGGGGAGGAGGGCAGGGAAGTTGCCTCAGCCATACATTATGTAACTCCCGGCCTGTATCGATGATTTTGACCATCCAAACACTGTTTCCACTTGTTTTATTGTTGTAACAGGTTAATACCTTTATAATCAACCTATAATAGGCGCATATGGATAAGTATTAATGCTATTTATGGTAAAATAACGATGTTAGTGATGGGAACAGCTCAAATACGTGCACACAGGAGTGTGGTGTCTCATACCCCCCATGTGCACGTCTTAGGTTAAGTCAAGTAATATTTTCAAAGCTGGAGCCTTTTTTCAGAAACTACAGTACCTTGCCCGAGGGTAGTTCGTGTCCCGTTTATATAGAGTAGTTTTACATTATGGCCAATTAGGAAAGCAATATTGCCTAATGATTGGGTAGATAGCTATGTTAAGAGAGTTGAATTAACGTAATGCAGTCACATGGCCGACTCACAGGGCACATTCTCGGCAATAATTCATAGCATGTATTGGCAAATTGTCTGTTTACACTTAATGAGTCCTGAATTGTCTGGAAGCAGTGAGATTTGTGGAGAAAATCATTAAGCAAATGTTTAGTTCTTGTATACGGTGCTAATAAGTAGTTATATTAGTATTAAATAATTTTATACAAAGAAATAATTCAAAATAATTGAATGGTTTATTTTGTGTGTTTATTGATGGAAGAGACTCATGGAGGAATTGACACAGACGATCCTCGTTGTCTCAAGCTTGTTACGTAGCCGAGCCTGAGCCATTATACAACGATGAAAAGGATATACAACTTCGTGTGGGTTAGTTTGGCAGCTTTATTAGAGTATGATAGTTTAACAGTATTAAACCATCAGTGAATCGGTATGAAGCTTTCAGGTTTCAATGGTAGGCCTAAATGTATCAGTAGGAATCACTCTAATCATATGTAAGGTTTTCGTCGAACATTCCCTCCCCCCTCTCTCTCTCTCTCTATTGCTTTCAAATTTAGTAAAGCTCATACCTAACTCTACCTATGATACATTGCATTCCTTCATTAGTTGTGCAGAATACATGCAATTGGTGAGGTCCAGAAGTAGCTGGGTGAGAGCGAGAGAAGGGAGGGTGGGTGTAGTTCTGGGGTCGGAGAGAAAATGGGAGGGTTTTGGTGGGGGTATGGAACCAACAAGGAAAGGAGGTGGAGGGGATACCCCTCCACCGTGCAGTGCTATTAACGCCTAGTCCAGGGGAAATGAAACTAATTAATCCTGACGACTGTACCTCACCACGACCCCAAGTGTAAAGACTATATATATATATATATACAGTATATCTGTCTATGTGTATAAATACGAAAGGTAAAGCTGACTGTAACAAGTGTGAAATAAACAAGTGTAAAAGAGGTGTTTGTGAGAGCTGGCCGGATTACTCTCTGTGTAGGTAAGACACAAACAGAAACACTACTACTAATACTATCATCATCACTACTACTATCACCACCACTATCACAACTACTTGCACAATCACCACCACCATCACTACCATGATACTCATTATCATCACTAACTGCTACCATAATCACAACATCCATCACTACTACACACACTATCGTCATCACACCAGATCATCACCACCATGACAAATACTATCACACTCACCAACACCATCATTACTAGTACCATAATCACCATTATCATCACTATTACATCTTACTATCGTACTACTTACTATGAAATCATTATTACATCTCATATAATTTTAAGGTGAATTATTTACAGTGAATGATACTTTTGTGAGTAACTGTACACCTTGGAGGTTATTCACCCCTTCGAATTCATTAGTCAGAAATCTTTGTCACGCAATGTAAGCTAACCTCAATAGCCTACTCCTGATTCCTCACCACACTCTGAACCTGTGATAGGAGGGGTCTTGGTAAATTCCCATCATTCTAAGGGGTGTGGAAGAGCAGCAGAGGTAAGAGGTAGGGAGGAGATTTGACGACAGATAGATACGAGCATCGGGGGTGATAACATATAATACCCCGGAAGTTAGAAACAGACCTCACACACAACAAGAGGTCTGGGAATTCTCTCTCTTGACAGAATACATTCTCCCTTATATTTTTAGTACATCTGTATAAATCTTTCAGTTGTTACTTAAATACATCAAAGCTGGTTTTAGATACAACAGAGCTTTAATTTTCCCTTACCTATAAGTATCAACATTATATATATAAAGTCTACTTCATCTCCCAACAATTTGCGTATTGCTACTTATAACTGTAGGGGGCTCCCTAAAACCAACAGAGGGCTTCTCCTACGCCCTGATGTAGTAGACGTATTTAATACCAGTGATATTGTGTGCCTGCAGGAGACTTGGTATTTTAAACAGGATTTGGGTAACCTCAGTACTATCTGTGATAATTTTCATGGGTTTGGGGTCTCGACAACCGATGCTATGGATGGTCTAGTAGCAGGTCACCCACCGGGAGGAGTAGCTATTTTGTGGAGGGACTCTTTAGACAGCCGGGTTAAACCACTTGTAACAAATTTACCATGGTGTACAGGTATAGAAATAGAAGATATCCAACGGAAAGTAGTTATTCTTAGTGTGTACTTGCCCTACCAATGTAATGAAAATGAAGAACAATACCTGGAATGCCTTGGAGAGCTAAGTGCTCTTTTACAAGAACTAAATACCACCTGCTACTCTGTAATAGGGGACTGGAATGCTAATCTGAAGGACATGAGTAACTCTCTGTTTGCTAGTCATATGACTAACTTCTGTGGTGAGCATGATCTAATTATCTCTTCTCAGCTCATGCTCCCTCATAGTAGTTACACATGTGTCAGTGCAGCATGGGGCTCAACGTCTTGGCTAGATCATACCGTAGCTAGTGCTGATTTCCATGATATGATAACAAATATGGAAATTCAGTATACATATACAGATGAAGATCATATCCCATTGACCTTAACAGCTAGTTTGGAAAGAGCGCCAGAATTAACCCAGTCAAACAATAGTGTAAATCCAAAACTGCCATGGGGCGGGCTTGACGAGGAGGAGTGTGAGCAATTTTGCACTTTAACACACACTCTCCTTTCTGAGCTTGATCCTGGCAGTGAGGATGCCATTACCTGTGAAGACCCCAATTGTGTTAATGCTAGTCATCGAGAAGAAGTCAGCAAGCTGTACAATAATATTATATCTTGTCTTACTAAGGCTAGTGACATAGTATTTCACAAGCATAACAAAAATTACTCTTTTAACAAACCTGGGTGGAATGACCATGTTTCAGAACTATACCAGGCATCCCGAGATGCTCGTAGTGTATGGCTGGATCATAACAAACCGAGACAGGGACCCATTTTTGACATGTTCACCAGACTAAAGGCTAGATGCAAGTATGCAATCAGATATATAAAAAACAATGAAAATGTATTAAGAAGAGAAGCATTGGCCAAAAACTTTGCTAGCAAAGACACATTGGCCTTCTGGAAGGATATTAAAAAAATGCATAATAGCTGCACACCTCTACCCGTTAGTGTAGATGGGATCTCTGGTACTAATAACATAGCCAATCTATGGAAAACACATTACCAAACTTTGTTTAACTCTGTTGGGCACCAAGGAAATACCATTGCTGCTACAACAGAGTGTAACAAAGAAGAAAAATATGACACAATTAAAGTTACAAGTGAAAAAATCAAGGCTGCAATAAGTAGGCTAGATGCTAACAAATCCTGTGGTTTTGATGGTATATATGCTGAACATTTGAAGTACTCCTCCACTCTCCTCTTGGAGAAACTCAGCAGTTGCTTTACCAGCTTTCTAATCCATGGTTTCCTACCAGAATCTATGATGTCCGTTACCTTGATACCAGTAATTAAAGACAAGGCTGGCAAAATTACATCAAAAGACAACTATAGACCTATTGCCCTTGCCAGTATTGTAAGTAAGATACTAGAGTTAATCATTTTAGACAGAATCTCAGTGTATATCTCAACTAATAGTAATCAATTTGGTTTTAAAAAGAATCATGGTACGGACCAGTGCATCTACACTCTGAAGGAGCTAGTGGATGGGTACATCAAAATGAACAGCTCTATTTTTGCATGCTTTCTTGATGCTAGTAAGGCATTTGACAGAGTCTGCCACAATATCCTGTTTGACAAATTAGCAACAAGGGGAGTGCCATCCTATATACTGAGAATCTTGAAGTACTGGTACGCCAATCAAACATTTAATGTAAGATGGGGTAACATTATTTCGGTATATATGGATGAATTAAGGGATAAATTGAATAAAGAGCAGATTGGATGTTATGGTGGGAATAAAATCATCAACCATCTCATGTATGCTGATGATCTGGTCATTATTGCACCGTCTTCTGCGGGTCTGAGCAAACTTCTTGATATATGTGAATCTTTTGGTAGTAAACATTGTGTTAAATTCAACCCACTGAAAAGTGCTGTTCTTATATTTAGATCAAAATTACTGTATAAAAGTAAACTGCCAAATTTCTCACTCAATAATCAAATTATTCAAGAAGTAAACAAAATAAAATACCTGGGACACATTATCTCAAACGATTGCTCAGATGATGCAGATATCGGCCGTCAGCGCAGACAGCTATATTTACGTGGTAACACCATCTTGAGAAAATTCCACATGTGTAATTGGGAAACTAAAGTCACTTTGTTCCGGACATATTGTTCCTCTATGTACACGGCCCATTTGTGGTGGAAGTATAAGAGAGCCACCATAAATGGTCTGTGTACATCCTATCATAATATACTCAAGATGTTCATTGGTCTCTCTAAATATGAAAGCACTAGTATGGTGTGCACACTGTTGGATGTGCAGTGCTGTCGGGCTGTCATCAGGAGACTGGTGTACAGCTTTTCGCAGCGACTGCAATCCTCCAGTAACACGCTGATTGTAGCTCTTTGGTCTAGTGATCATATCTATGAATCCCGTATTATATCTCACTGGCAGAAGCTGCTGCACACATAGTATGTACTGTAATGTAATATATAGGTCTAATTGAACTATGAGCAATGATCTGTGCAATAGGTGTTAACCAACATTGAGCAATAGCCTTAGTTAGCCTATCTGTGTTATATTGTGACAAAATGTGATATGTGCTCTATTCTGTAAATATGCCTACTGTATTTTTTATTTTATTGTGTCTTTATTAATATATCTTTGTGTATAATTATTATCTGTGCTCTGACGAGAAGTGTATGTGATATGGACCATTAGGTCGTACTGTATTTATACTGTATCTATCTTATGTGTCTGGAATAAAGAATTATTATTATTATTATTATTATTATATTTATAAGGTTTAAGAGGAATGGTGGCGGCGATTATCTATCTTTAGCTGCATTTTGTGTTACCACCACTGATAAGCCATTGGGCTTTTGGCAGAAAATGCCAAAAATTATCAGTGATATCCGAGACATGTTTACATACAGTGTTCTCATCGTCCAGCATATTACTGCTTCATATTCATCAGCCAACTTAAAATAGCCCTATATAATATTTAATTATCACTAGAACAATACACTATACCATGTAGGAAGTCTTCTGGAGAAATAGGGCAAATTTAGACAAAAATGCAAGATAAACTAAATCACAAATGCATGCTAGAATAGCATTGACAAATCGCTAGATAGTCACCAGACACTATAAACTTGTATGTCACTAGAAAACATATGTTGAAGTATCTAGAATAATCTTTAACAATCGAAACATCTCTCCAATTCCTTAAAATAGGGAAACTAACTTGAATATCGCTAGAATTCATCACATCTTGATGTCGCTAGATGGAAGTGATGAAAGTGATTCGCTGGATCTAGCGGTAGCCGCTACATTGGGAACATCGTACCAAGAACCTTCATTCCGTTATAATGATCAAGGTCAGATTTCGAAACTATTACAATTATTTCAAAGTTCAGAGATCATCAGATCGGATTGGAAGTCGATGTACACAATTTCAGTTCCATTAGTTTAAGAAACATTCACATAATATGCTACTTAGAGGGTTAAATAAAGAAGCATTGTTCTCCTGGCATCGTATAAGCGAACGCAAGCTGTTTTGTTTTTTTGTTTTTTTGTTTTAAGAACGTCAACAAACGCTTCGTATATTTGGGTTTGGTGAACCTTTTGGGGTTCCTAGTTATACATTAGAACATATTTATATTGAGATGCGGTCTAGGAACGGTGTTACCACATCTCCAGCTTGTCACAGCCATGCGACAGAGCCAACTAAGCCTTCGGACAGCCTTCCCCCTGCCATCCAGACCCACGACAACCCTGCCCCTGCCCGTATCGCCAAGATAACGGTGGAACGAGTGGGACACATCCGTCCCGAATGGACCACACCAGTCACCCACGGCAAGTCATTTTCTGTAACCACCAGAGCCAAAGAAAATGACCATCGCTGGGGTAACCATTACAAACCCCCATCAGCCAGCCCAGTAACTCCTCAACCTAGCTACACAACCACAGGTGGTACCAGGTGGTTTCCTAAATTACCTTTCATATCCCCTATCAAAGAACCTAAAGCTCTTTCAGAACCAAAACCTCTCTTCCCCAGATTGCCTTTCATATACCCTATCAAGGAACCTAAAGCTCTTGCATCCATTCAATCTAAACCATTGTCCCGGGGTAAAGTCACTCATAAACCAAAACTTGCCTATCCTTCCAGCCAACAATAAGTCTTAACCCCAAGAATAAGTCATCATCCATTGTAAGAAACTCATCCGCTTCCTCTCCCACCAGGAAGCCATCACCCCATAATGTGTACAGATCTGCCCTGAGGAATCTTCCTCCAGCTACATCTACAAGGGCCAGCCAAAAGTCCAGGCGCACCACTCCCAGGACTACAAGGACCTACCACCACGCGCAGACACCACCCCAGCGCCTTTGATCCTCTCAAGCCGGGCGCCTTAAGTCTGGGCAAGAATATTCACAAGTACTCAGCCAGTCTGGACATCAGCAACTAAGCTTGCCTTTGGTATATCTTTATCTGGGTAAAAGCAGCCAGAATAGCTGGTGTTCACACTTGAAGCTGTGTGCAGTGATCGGAGACGACCAGGTCGGGTTCCCCCCTTCAGGAAGAGGACTAGCTTGTGCAACCCACTTTGGGCCCCACCTTCCTGGCCTTCGATGCTGTGCCCAGACCAAGTGAATAAGGATTCCTGTCTTGTTCCTTTCAAGGGATTACAAGGATAGTGCAGTACTTAGAGACGACCAGGTCGGGTTCCCCCCTTCAGGAAGAGGACTAGATTGTGCAACCCACTTTGGGCCCCACCTTCACTGGCCTCTATTTACTGTATTAGTCTTGTGGTTCCAGAGACAAAAGCAGCCAGAATAGCTGGTGTTCACACTTGAAGCTGTGTGCAGTGATCGGAGACGACCAGGTCGGGTTCCCCCCTTCAGGAAGAGGACTAGCTTGTGCAACCCACTTTGGGCCCCACCTTCCTGGCCTTCGATGCTGTGCCCAGACCAAGTAAATAAGGATTCCTGTCTTGTTCCTTTCAAGGGATTATAAGGATAGTGCAGTACTTAGAGACGACCAGGTCGGGTTCCCCCCTTCAGGAAGAGGACTAGATTGTGCAACCCACTTTGGGCCCCACCTTCACTGGCCTCTATTTACTGTATTAGTCTTGTGGTTCCAGAGGAGTTGCAAGGGAGTAATTTAATTGTCCCAAACCTTAGACTAACCATAGTGTCACTGGATAGACTGCTTGCAACTCTATACAGACCATTATGCTAGTCGCCGTAACCCCCCACCAAACCCTGTAGCAGAACTCCGGCATACTCTTAGTAAGTCCCTGCTCACGCGGAGTGCAAGAGGAACCCGGGTGCCTCCCGTGGTAGGCGCAGAGAAGCAAGGAGCTGTAAGGACATAGGAGTACAGCCTAATCCCGGACCAACATCCGGAAGTGCCACGCCCCAGCCGCCCTCCTGGACCACTGGATTCTCCCTCGATCTACGGCACCTTTTCACTCCAGCTCTCCTTTAAGTGCCTTATTACGGTTTATGGGTATAGAGTTGTCTCAGGGTAGTGGTTGAAGTTATCTTCAGGGGTTCTCACTAAATAACATCTTGCGAGAGGGGTTTCCTCTCTCTACGTAAATTGACGTTAATCTGCCCACTTGCCGGGACACATTAGACATAACTATCAGGGGATCCTTATATCCGCACATTCCCGGGTTATTGGTCTCCCATAGCCCGTCAGAGGGGACGCGCCTATATAAGACCCACAGCATATGACATACACACCTATTTACACGTAACCTTGTTCCCTTGTATAACTTCTAGCTTCATTCACTTAACATTCTGTCAGGTTCATAACTCGAATAGATCTCACTCTATCTCAGCTCCCGACGATTGTTGTATCAGCCTTCCGCATCTTGCTAGTTGCCCACACAAGTAGTTTTAGAATAAATAATCTTGCCAGGTGAGATCTAGCACACCTGTAGAATTCAGTTCATTTGTGAGCCTTTCAGAGCCCACCTTATTGTTGATGACCACTTGGTCATTGTTGCTTTAGAGTCAGTTAACGTCACGATTGCCGGGGACATCATAGTATGATCCAGACGACATCTGCCATTACTGCACTCTTGTTACCTTGCGGAGATCTTGCTTGAGATCTAGTTGAGTGGGAGGTAAGCCTCCACTATTTTGGATACTCTATCATTGTATCCGAGGAGTTATTGTTAACTTGAGTCCGGACCCATTGTTCGACTCTTGCCTTATAATTGCTAATCATATTATTATTTGTATGCTCTATTTACCATTGTTGCCATTTTGATGATCTCAGTGTTCCAGAATTAAATATATTGCTCCTCCATGAACCAGGTGTAAAGTGAATAAAACCCATGTTAACTTGTCGCCTGTGTAATTATTCTCCTGCCGTGTTGTCTCTTTATTAAAGTTAAAGGTATACTTCTCCAGTTAGAGAGTTAATCATTGCACTCAGAATATCTCGCGTTCCAATTTGGACCGGGCATAACGCTGGTGACAGCGGTGTCTCTTTCTCGAGGGTAGCCTTTCAGGTTTTTTCCTGCTTTAATATTTCTGAGAGTAGCATGACAGGGATAAGTAGTCAGGATGACGGGGAGAGCACTGGATATTATTCCTTTCAAACCGGAGGAATATGACATAGCCACCTATTTAGAGGTCGTCAAGCCAGTTCTTGACATCATATTTAAAGATGAAGTGGTCCCTAAAATTCATACAGTAGTAATGAAGCTAGGGCAACACATGGCCCTAGTTTCCAGTTATGTGAAAGAGAACCCGGGGATGACCTGGGAACAGTTTGAGACCTATACTAAAGCTGCCATTAACCCCGTCTTAGGTACCGTAATAGCTGACCAGCAGTTCCACGCTATCACATACGACGGGGACCTCAACGCCACCATCAGCAAGCTCAACAGGCTGGCTTCCACCGCTTTTACGACGGCTACAGCTGCGGAGAAGAAAGAAAACGTCCGACGTACCCTCATGAGGATCCTCCCTATTGCAGTCCGGGACCACTTCGCCATTACAGAACCGGCCAGATATGACGCGGATCTCCTTGTCATACGCCGCCTTCTGGCCCTGCAGAAGTCCCGGGAGCAAGGGAAAATCGCCAGCATCAACAGAGCTCCGACTAAACCCCAAGGAGCTCCTTCCGGACCAATTTTCCACCCCAACCACAGCCCGGATAAACCAGAAGAGTGGGCCAGGATCAAGCCTGGAGATTGGAAGCCCTGCGGATCCCAGTGCCCTCTCAATGGGCTGAAACGTTCCTTCTCCGAATTGTTGGCCAAGCGCTCAAGGATTCCTTTATTCTGGGGACAGATTCCCTGGTTGAAACCATCCAGACGAGTTGCCACAATCCTGAAGGACGGCACTGCAGGAGCTGATGACCACGGCGAGGAAGTTGCAGAGGTTGGTGACCCGGACGACCACAGCACAGTCGAGCCGGAAGTCATCCGACCGGGTTTTTAGACCGCCCCCGCCCACCAACTTGGAGACTGGTGGGGGCTCGAGATAAGGATAGCTCTACTATGATGAAACCTCCCATTTACACCCACCTCACCATCCAAGGAGTCAAATCTCGACTACTCGTCGACACCGGAGCCTCAAGATCATGTATTTTTTCCTCATATCACCAGAGACATCACAACACTTTTGGACCTCTTCAACGCTCTTCCACCACCCTTATTGATGCCAACGACAACCTCATTTCCAGTACTGGCATCACTGCACCACTATATGTGGCCACCCCTCAACCCAACCACGGCCATCACCACGCTTTCATGGTATTTCCCTCCCAAGAGACCACTTACGACGGATACCTGGGATTCGATCTTCTCACTGTCCTTCGCACTACCATCCAGTGTGTGGAACGAAGATTGCTATTTTTCACCGACCACCCAGGACTCACCACTCCGAAGACTACAACACCGCTCCACAACCCCCCTCAACCTTTGAAAGCCATCCGTGTTGCATCGGCCATCACCACTCAACCCATCACTTTGCTGCCACATCATGAACATTGGGTATCCTTCCATCCAACCCTGACAGGAGAACTCATTCACACTCCTTCTCTTCAGAGCCCTTTTAACAGGGATTGCCTCACTGCACCTGCCATCTTAAAACAAAATGCAGTACGTATAGCCAACATCTCCGACCACCCTATCACCTTACCCAGGGGTCTCACCATTGGAGAACTGGAGACCTACGATGAGCAGCCCTCACCTACCACCACCACCATTCCTTCATCAACTCCATCACTCCCGGAAATTCCTGCTCACCTCACCCCTCAGCAAAAGGACGATCTGTGTCAGTTAATGACAGAATACCAGGACATCTTCGCCACCAACTCCCAAGATGTAGGCCACACCCATGTACTAGAACATCACATACATACTGTCGGACCCCCAGTGAGACAAGCTATACGAAGAAAGAACCCCCTTCAGCGCCAAGAAGAACAGAAACAAGTTGCAGAAATGCTAGAAGCAGGCATCGTCAACCCCTCAACTAGCCCTTGGTCCTCCCCAGTGGTACTGGTCAAGAAGAAGGATGGGTCCTCTCGTTTCTGCATCGACTATCGACAACTCAACGATGTCACCATCAAGGATGCCACCCCTCTGCCCCGCATCGACGACTCCCTAGATTCCCTACTAGGGGCCAGATGGTTCTCCACTCTGGACCTGCAAGCAGGGTATTGGCAAGTCCCCATGGCCCCCACAGACCAAGAAAAGATGGCTTTTTCCACCAGTCAAGGAAAGTTATATGAGTTCTCTGTACTACCGTTCGGATTGTGTAACGGTCCCGCCACCTTCTCCCGGCTGATGGAATCCGTACTTCAGGGATTAACTTGGGAAACATGTTTGGCCAACTTAGACGACATCATCGTGTTTGGCCGCACCTGGGCAGAACACCTCCAGCGCCTCCGCCAAGTTTTCCAGAGGATCCGGCAAGCCGGATTGAAACTGAAACCCACCAAATGTACCATGGCTCGACATCAGGTACAATTCCTAGGACATCTGGTATCCGAAGAAGGACTCGCCCCCGACCCAAAGAAACTACAAGCCATCCAAGAGATCCAACCCCCCAAGTCAGTGAAAGGAGTGAGGGCTTTTCTGGGGTTAGCATCTTACTATCGGAGATTCGTGAAGAATTTTGCTACAATTGCCAGACCCCTGCACGACTTAACCCGGAAAGAACCTTTTATGTGGACCCCCGACCGCATCCAAGCCTTCAACTCCCTCAAGGACCTGCTCGTGTCTGCCCCCGTCGTCTCTTTTCCGGACTACCAACTTCCATTCCGACTCTACACCGACGTGTCCCTCCTCGGCGTCGGTGCAATCCTCTCCCAAAATCGAGAAGGACGCGAGCACATCATTGCTTGTGCCAGCCGGACCTTAACCCCTGCAGAGACCAACTACCCCGTAACCAAGAGAGAATGCTTAGGCATCGTTTGGGCCCTCCAACACTTCCGGGCCTACCTAGCGGGCGTCAAAATCACCATCATCACGGACCACCAAGCCCTACAATGGCTCAGAAGATCAGACACTAAAAACGCCCAGACAGTCCGTTGGCGAGAGTCACTGGAGGAATTCGACTTTGAAATCTCCTATCGGCCGGGAAAACTCCACACCAATGCAGACGCCCTATCCCGGCTACCTCTGGCACCAGAACAACTCAAAGCCATTCAAGACCCACGACCCCCACCTACCACCACTCCCCCTCTCATACAGGCATACCTCCGGAACGAAAAACCTAATTGGATCTCCACCCGACTATTTGGCCTCTTGCAAAGAAGGGGAGACGCACTCTTCACACCCGAAGGTCAGATTGTACTAGGCCCCGAAGATGCAGAGCAAATGATGTCTTCCCTGCACACCAACAACGGGATCCACCTAGGACAGAAGAAATTGGTGAACACCTTCAAGGACACCTACTGGACTCCTCGCCCATACACCACTGCCAAACAGATCACCGAAGCCTGCCGCGCCTGCGCCCTGGGAAAAGATCAAACACGCACTCCAGGACCCTCCAGCAAACTCATCGCTTCTAAACCTTGGCAACTTCTGGCAGTTGACTCTGCAAAATGACAGGGGATACCGCTACATCATCACCTTTGTGGATACGTACTCCAAATACGTCATCGCTTGCCCTGTCCGAGAACACACAGCTATGGCCGTAACAGAGGCATTATTACAACATGTGTTTCCATATTTTGGATTGCCTCAGGCAATCCACTCCGACAATGCCCCTGAATTTACCGGACAAATTTGGACACAGATCTCAGAAATATTCGGGTTCCACATTAGCCACTCTTCACCTTACTGGCCAAAAGGGAACTCCATATGCGAGCGTTCCCATCGAACCATCGCCAATCAAATCCGGACCCGCCTGCAACAGATGAACTCCTCGGACTGGACCAGCCAAGTTCGCATCATACAATGGGGAATAAACACCTGCCCCAGAGACAACGGGATCACCCCTCACGAGATGGTTTTTGGAAGCCCACCTCTCCTAATACCTCTACGTCACCTAGCTGCCCCTACTGAGCCCTCGCCAGGTCTAAACACCAACCTCGTCCATCTTAGAAACCGCCTACGTCAGCTCCAATTCACGCAAGATCTCCAGCCTGATGAAGTCCACAAAAACAACCCTCACCGAGTAGGCGACCTGGTAATGGTAGCCATTTTGCCTGTACCCTCCAAACTGAAGCCATGGTACAAGGGTCCATTTGAGGTCCTCAAAATTCCTAACTGTTTCCAGGTCATAATTAACTATCACAGGGAATCTCGCAATTATAGGAATAGATTTGTCAGAAGGTTCCAACCTCTTAACAAAAATGTAACTTTAGTCGCTGAACCAGACCAGGATGTTAAATGTACTACCCCTGTTTCAAATCTTCACCCTCAAACCTCCCTTCTTCCCAGACCTGACCCCCTCACCCATTCCGTACCTCCTCCTCAGCCTCCTTTCACACCCCCCCTCATTTCTCCTTTGCCTGCCTTTAACTCTCCTGTTCCTCAGCCTCCTGTCGCCCTCCCCACTCGCCTCACCCAGTTCACCCCTTCTCACCTCCCTGAACACCAACCTCCTCCACCTCCTCCTATCCTCTCTACCCAAACTCAAACCTCCCCCTCTTCTCCTTTACCTCCTGTCAGCCACCCCCCTCTTCTACCCCATTTCACCCCGTCCCGCATCCCTTAACTCAAACCTCCGTCCTTTCCCTCTCTCCAAACTCAAACCTCTCCCTCTCTCTCTGCCCTCACTTCACCTCAGCAACCCCTTTCTGACCAGTCACCATTAACCAGCCATACCTCCTCTAGCCTTCCCCCATCTCCACCAAAACTCACCAACATACCCCCCGCTTTACCTATCACCCCCAGTCTTCGCCCTAAAACCCCTTTCTGTAATCCCTCACCTGTCCCTCCTGACTCTAAAAACCTACTTTCCTCTCCTAAATCTATTTCCCCTCCATCGCGTAAAACCATACATAAATTTCGCCCAATGACACCATTAACCCCCTCTCCCCCCTTCCCCAGACTGCCTTCTCATACCCGCTGTGGGAGACCAGTCAAGCCACCCACCAAATGGGAACCAGCCCTTTCCCAGCCAAGAACAAGAAAAGGGCAAAACTCAGCTGCCCGGAGCCACGTCACCAAGCCGGTTTCAAGCTCCTCCCCCCAGCCTGGTACTTCGGCGTCCGCACCACCGAATGACAAGGGCCCAGCCAGGATCTCTGCCCTCACTCACCACCCACCTCCCACCACGACGACACCCTCGCTGACCTCTCTCACCAATATGAGAATTGACCAGATAACCCTAGTGCGGAAGGACTCCACCATCCTGATCAGATCACCTCACCAACTTCTCGACCAGCTGAGATACTACGACTCCTCTTCTCTCCTCACCCTCACCGGAGACCAGAGGGCCACACCGAACAACAGGGGGATTATCTACCACCACCTCCTCCAACACCTGACCCCCGTCTTCCAGGATGCTACCTCTAGACACTACCACCTTGAGTCCCGGGGTCGGGACTTTTTTCTGCCCGACGGTAGTGAGATGCGGTCTAGGAACGGTGTTACCGCATCTCCAGCTTGTCACAGCCATGCGACAGAGCCAACTAAGCCTTCGGACAGCCTTCCCCCTGCCATCCAGACCCACGACAACCCTGCCCCTGCCCGTATTGCCAAGATAACGGTGGAACGAGTGGGACACATCCGTCCCGAGTGGACCACACCAGTCACCCACGGCAAGTCATTTTCTGTAACCACCAGAGCCAAAGAAAATTACCATCGCAGGGGTAACCATTACAATCCCCCATCAGCCAGCCCAGTAACTCCTCAACCTAGCTACACAACCACAGGTGGTACCAGGTGGTTTCCTAAATTACCTTTCATATCCCCTATCAAAGAACCTAAAGCTCTTTCAGAACCAAAACCTCTCTTCCCCAGATTGCCTTTCATATCCCCTATCAAGGAACCTAAAGCTCTTGCATCCATTCAATCTAAACCATTGTCCCGGGGTAAAGTCACTCATAAACCAAAACTTGCCTATCCTTCCAGCCAACAATAAGTCTTAACCCCAAGAATAAGTCATCATCCATTGTAAGAAACTCATCCGCTTCCTCTCCCACCAGGAAGCCATCACCCCATAATGTGTACAGATCTGCCCTGAGGAATCTTCCTCCAGCTACATCTACAAGGGCCAGCCAAAAGTCCAGGCGCACCACTCCCAGGACTACAAGGACCTAACCACCACGCGCAGACACCACCCCAGCGCCTTTGATCCTCTCAAGCCGGGCGCCTTAAGTCTGGGCAAGAATATTCACAAGTACTCAGCCAGTCTGGACATCAGCAACTAAGCTTGCCTTTGGTATATCTTTATCTGGGTAAAAGCAGCCAGAATAGCTGGTGTTCACACTTGAAGCTGTGTGCAGTGATCGGAGACGACCAGGTCGGGTTCCCCCCTTCAGGAAGAGGACTAGCTTGTGCAACCCACTTTGGGCCCCACCTTCCTGGCCTTCGATGCTGTGCCCAGACCAAGTGAATAAGGATTCCTGTCTTGTTCCTTTCAAGGGATTACATGGATAGTGCAGTACTTAGAGACGACCAGGTCTGGTTCCCCCCTTCAGGAAGAGGACTAGATTGTGCAACCCACTTTGGGCCCCACCTTCACTGGCCTCTATTTACTGTATTAGTCTTGTGGTTCCAGAGACAAAAGCAGCCAGAATAGCTGGTGTTCACACTTGAAGCTGTGTGCAGTGATCGGAGACGACCAGGTCGGGTTCCCCCCTTCAGGAAGAGGACTAGCTTGTGCAACCCACTTTGGGCCCCACCTTCCTGGCCTTCGATGCTGTGCCCAGACCAAGTAAATAAGGATTCCTGTCTTGTTCCTTTCAAGGGATTATAAGGATAGTGCAGTACTTAGAGACGACCAGGTCGGGTTCCCCCCTTCAGGAAGAGGACTAGATTGTGCAACCCACTTTGGGCCCCACCTTCACTGGCCTTTATTTACTGTATTAGTCTTGTGGTTCCAGAGGAGTTGCAAGGGAGTAATTTAATTGTCCCAAACCTTAGACTAACCATAGTGTCACTGGATAGACTGCTTGCAACTCTATACAGACCATTATGCTAGTCGCCGTAACCCCCCACCAAACCCTGTAGCAGAACTCCGGCATACTCTTAGTAAGTCCCTGCTCACGCGGAGTGCAAGAGGAACCCGGGTGCCTCCCGTGGTAGGCGCAGAGAAGCAAGGAGCTGTAAGGACATAGGAGTACAGCCTAATCCCGGACCAACATCCGGAAGTGCCACGCCCCAGCCGCCCTCCTGGACCACTGGATTCTCCCTCGATCTACGGCACCTTTTCACTCCAGCTCTCCTTTAAGTGCCTTATTACGGTTTATGGGTATAGAGTTGTCTCAGGGTAGTGGTTGAAGTTATCTTCAGGGGTTCTCACTAAATAACGTCTTGCGAGAGGGCTTTCCTCTCTCTACGTAAATTGACGTTAATCTGCCCACTTGCCGGGACACATTAGACATAACTATCAGGGGATCCTTATATCCGCACATTCCCGGGTTATTGGTCTCCCATAGCCCGTCAGAGGGGACGCGCCTATATAAGACCCACAGCATATGACATACACACCTATTTACATGTAACCTTGTTCCCTTGTATAACTTCTAGCCTCATTCACTTAACATTCTGTCAGGTTCATAACTCGAATAGATCGCACTCTATCTCAGCTCCCGACGATTGTTGTATCAGCCTTCCGCATCTTGCTAGTTGCCCACACAAGTAGTTTTAGAATAAATAATCTTGCCAGGTGAGATCTAGCACACCTGTAGAATTCAGTTCATTTGTGAGCCTTTCAGAGCCCACCTTATTGTTGATGACCACTTGGTCATTGTTGCTTTAGAGTCAGTTAACGTCACGATTGCCGGGGACATCATAGTATGATCCAGACGACATCTGCCATTACTGCACTCTTGTTACCTTGCGGAGATCTTGCTTGAGATCTAGTTGAGTGGGAGGTAAGCCTCCACTATTTTGGATACTCTATCATTGTATCCGAGGAGTTATTGTTAACTTGAGTCCGGACCCATTGTTCGACTCTTGCCTTATAATTGCTAATCATATTATTATTTGTATGCTCTATTTACCATTGTTGCCATTTTGATGATCTCAGTGTTCCAGAATTAAATATATTGCTCCTCCATGAACCAGGTGTAAAGTGAATAAAACCCATGTTAACTTGTCGCCTGTGTAATTATTCTCCTGCCGTGTTGTCTCTTTATTAAAGTTAAAGGTATACTTCTCCAGTTAGAGAGTTAATCATTGCACTCAGAATATCTCGCGTTCCAATTTGGACCGGGCATAACATATATGTTGCACACTCTTATAAGTATAAACACTTACTTGTTAAGCGGTACCTAAGGTAAACCCCTTTTTCTTCTCTTCTATGCTTTTTTCACCTTCGGTGGTAGTTTTGGTTAATGTACAACGTCTCCTAGAGCAAGATAAGGAGTAGACTCTAGACGTTTTCTTTTTAACCGCGGTTGGAATGACGACATAGCAGTCAAAATAGACAAGTCGTCATTGCAATTAGGTTAATAGCCTTGACGTTGGATTTTCCAAGACTACTACCAAATAGTAGGTTTTCCTATTTGGTAGGTTGGGAGGTACGTCAAACCTCCCAATTCAATCCTTAGGTTAAGTATTAATATTAACATTCCCTAACATTTTGTCTTGCCAGACTAAGTTTCTGAAGACCCATCGCCCCATCAAATCTATGTATGCAATCCTTAGGTTAAGTATCTTTATCCGCCATTGTGTTCACCTTTTTCCATTTACTTTTCCACAATTGTCATACGTCTTCCACTTACCTCCTTCGTATCCACAGTCCACACTACGCCAATTTGCTTCGTGTCCTACACCTCTTACCCCAACCAGAGATTGTATGGATAACCTTTGTTACCAGTATCTATCATAGTATTCCTAAACAATAACGAAGTACCCCTACGAACTGCCGTTTTTCTTTGGTCTATATTTCATAGAAAACGCAGTTCCCAGGGACACCTAGACATACAAGACATCGTGTCAAATAATAGGTCCATAACCCCTCGTATTGACGAATAATAATACACCGTGTTTTTCCCTACTTTATCCACAGTCAAGCAAACACCTGAAGTTAACCTCCTTCTCCCCCACTGCCCCACAGTCCACATGATTCTATCTTTTCCAGACTCATATACCACCCCGTATTTGCATCCCCCGGTAACATTTGGCTAACGTACTTTCACTGTCCTTTCAAACTCCAATATCAATTGTAGCCTAATGCCACCCCCACGCCCAGAGACCTTAGGGTCAAATTTCCCTGTAGCCCCCTGAGCTTCCCCCCCTCTCATTAAGATACCCGCGCTTCTCGACTCTTGTCCGACCTAGCCTCTCTCTCATACCTCTTGAAGATCCTTGATTTTTCCGTTGCTAACGCTCTCCAACCTTTTATATATATATACTCCTATCCAGCCTGCCTTCACTTAGTAGGCCAGAACAACATTAGAACTTTACTAACCCCTTGCATGCCATCTATTCTCTTACAACCCATTCACAACCCTGCACCCAATGGTCGTCGGTGCGAGGCTCGCCGCCTCGCCAGTAACTAACTTCTATTGCCATACTTCCAGATAAATGTGGCAGAGTTAGCAACCCGTCTCCACCACACCAAGCAAACCATGAAATTAACAACCAACCGATTATAACCAGCTAGCCAAGGCACCTTCGGTTTTTATATTAAAAACACCCACATCTGTCTCATAAACAGAGGGTTATTACAAACACTGGTGATATGGCAAGCCCCTAGCCACAGCCGCCGGACGACCATCACAGAGAGAGGGCGCCCAGCTACCCCTTTTTACCCACCCGAGGAGGGAGACCCCCACCCCTGCGGAGGTATACCTGACCCCTGTTTTGACTCCCGGGTCATTGCCAGGTAGCACAGGAATTCTTCCTATCAATGAACTAACCATGCATGACTAACACCTTTACTAACCTCTATTAACTCACAATAAACCATTTACCTTTCTTGCATACTCTGATCACTAAATTAGCACCTCAGCTATACCATAGAATGAAGATTGAACAATCTAAGAGAGACGCTCCTATCACAGCTGTCCCCATCCTCCTCGCAAAGTAGATCCAGTCTCTCTCCCCTAAATACTTCCAGTGTAGCCAAAATAGTACCTCTTACTAAGGCTCAGTTATATCACAAATTGAAGGCTTCCTATAGCCATGTGCCACAACAGTAATCACCATCTTACCCAGTCCCCATATCTATTGAGAGCTCAAATAAGTCCATAAGACTCGAGATCCCTATTGTCTACAGGGTCCAGAACCGAGCCTATAAACCTAGCTCCCGCCCCCAGTCAAATCAGTTGAAAGCTAGACACCAACCAGTGGTCACTACCCTGAAGTTAACCTCTAGCTCTGCCCTTGTGTTGTTCCGGAGTTGAGAGATTCCAGAGCCGGCAGACTCCGTGGCAGACTTGAATAGAAGGACCTGTCCACGTATTGGAGAACTTCATATATATGGACACCCTGGACGGCCGCGGAACCAGTCGCTAGCCCCCAACATCATAGACGCAAGATAATCAGGACCAGACCCATCAAATACTACCCAAGATTCACTCTATCAGTACTACATTACTACAGTGCTATTTAGAGATTTCACTTATTCATATTTCTACGAAGTGGCTATCTCTTTGCCCCAGTATAATTCATATAACATTCAATTAGGAAGTGCTAAGCGTATCAGTGTTCATTAATTAACAGGCGATACTAACTCTCGTAATCAACCATATACCCAGATATTATTACATAAAAGTGAAACCCTAGTGATATCTGAATGTTCGCCCACTGATTTGCGTTCTATGTATTTCTGAGACAAGAATATAAAACTTAGATCAGTACCCCCTGAGGTTACTAGAATTCCCGTGCTCTAAAATACGCGTGTCTAATCTAGTCTGTGAACTACTACTTGTGCACCAGAGCTACCAGTAATAAATCTAACAGTGAATATGATTCTATAAGTAACATTGATGGTCTTCGGTATATAAACCTGTTGAATTAAAGCCAGTGATCAGAAGATTAATACCTGAACGTTGGAAGTGGGAGACTAGGCTCCATCCAGATCCACTTATGCTAGTGTTGTTCAAATCTATATTTTGTCTTGCACGAGTCTTTCAGAAGTGGTATATCAATAAACGTGATCATGTATCTTGTTACCGTGTGTTTCTTTGTGTTCTCTATTCCTCATACCTTGTATTGTGCATGCAGCCTTATATACCCAGTCATTTAGAACTCACATTACCCAAGTTAATCCTGTAGAAAAACAGGGCATAACACATAACCTCACGTTGCATTGTTCGTCTGTCAATTTGTGTCCCTTGCCAGTTCTTGTATTGATTTATGCCTGTTGATTTAGATAAGTTAATTACGAGTTATGTAACAACCTTTAACCACGACTCTATACACCCGATAACCCTATGCCAGTTATTGTATTGATTTAGGCCTGCTAATTTGGATAAACTCACTATGACCAATCTGCAGACGATTATCAGGAGAGATGCAGGAAAGCTACCTCGTATCTCTCTCTCCATGACGAGTATAGATATATGTACCCCCGTGCTCAGTTGCCCCCTTGCCTTGTTCTTCTAGTAACTAAATGTATATATAATATTAACCGGAGTATGCCACCAGTATTGATACGACATAGCGGCACTGTCCTTGTGTCGTATTGTGCCACGTGCATACCAAACCGGTTTTCATCATCTTATTAGGACGATGTCTATAATGCCGTCGTTTATGCATGTATTCACTCCTTAGGGTAACTATCTGTTATCCACGATGTTTTCTCTTTTCCACTTAACTCCGCATGTTACACGCCTCTTAAAAAAAACCCAGTCTTCTTTAATACAAACCACATGACTTTCCTCCTAGACATTCATGATGTACCAACTAAGTATGTATTTCATTAGATAACCACCTTGTGGGTTATAGTACTTTCATTTGTGTAGGTGCGAAGGCAAGCTCAAAACGCCTTCGATTTCCAGTCCACAACGAACCCGATCATGATTATGTCACCCCTATAATTAATTATGTAACCCACATACCAACCCCATGCTCAGCTGTTCCTTTCTTTTGTAGTAACTAAGTATATAGATATGTACCCCCGTGCTCAGTTGCCCCTTGTCTTGTTCTTCTAGTAACTAAGTATATATATAATATTAACCGGAGTATGCCCACCGATATTGATACGACACTGTCCTAGTGTCGTATTGTGCCACGTGCATACCAACCCGGTTTCATCATCTTATTAGGACGACGGCTATAATGTCGTCATTCATGCATGTATTCAATCCTTAGGTTAATTATCTTTTATCCGCCATTGTGTTCCTCTCTTCCATTTACTTTTCCACAATTGTTATACGTCTTCCAATCACCTCCTCCGTATCCACAATCCACACTACTCTGTTTTGCTTCGTGACCCTATGCTCAGTGGTAACCTGTTTTGGGTCATCCTGTCCTCTTATCCTTCATGCCCCGCTGCACACACCACCCCACCTGTTCGATCGTAGGGAAATGCCACCCCTATGTCCAGCGCATTAAGGGTCACTGCCCTAGGTCACGAGCGGCGCGGCGCCTAGCCTCAAACCACCCCTTTTACAATTCACAACCCTCCCCCTGTAAAGACGCCATAAGAACGTTATAACATGCCGACTCAGTTCGTTCACTAACCTCAACAAATGGAAGGTAAGGACCTATCCTTGTACCCCCCCTTAACTATCCTCTAACTCCCTAGCCCCACTCACAACCTGAACCAGAACAATAGCCGGCGCGAGACTAGGACGACCCCCTCTCGTCCCCCCTTAAAAATGTAAATTTCCCCATGACTTGCATTTTCACAAAACCACTATTCTTAACAACCAAGAGTGATCCTCGTACATGAAAACTAGATGTAATGATCAACCCTAACTAGGAAGATACCTCCTGGCAACCTGAACTCATATCTCAAACCAATTAACGTAAGAACTCTCGATAACCATATTCAGGGAGCGGCCTGTCCCCCCCCCCCCACGGGGACCCCACCGACCCCCGCGGAGAATTACCCTGACCCGCGCAAACAAGCAAATTCTTGCCAGACAATAGGTGAGTTTCCAACAGGTTATGACCTACAAATCTAAATACCTATCCAATACCATCCTATCCCATCCTTAACCAAAACCAAAATCTTCCTTATCCCATCCTAGATTACGAATAGCATGTCAGCTAGACCGCAGAGAAGGATATTTAGGTGAATTGATGAATAATACCTCCCAGCCTATTCACGTAGGGCGCCAGCAAAGGAAGTCCCTAAAAAACCTTCACTCAATTTGCCTAAATAACTCTACTAGTACCTCATACTAGAGTTAAGATATCCACGATAATAAATCAGATAACAAGTTACTTACCGCCACATTAAAGACCCCCCTCCCTAACCCCCTAAGTTCACCAGAATAAATTAACTACTTTCATAGCACTGACATCCAATACTTCTAGAACATTCCTGAAGCTTCCTTGACCTGCCTATAAATAAGACACAGAGACAACAGTCGGGCAGTTGAATATTAGAGCCCAAAAGCAACGGCTGGCCACACTGCGTTGGCGTCTAGTTTTCCCTCCCCTCCTCAAGATTCACGATAGTTCGGCGTTCCGTAATCTGTGCAACTCTGTGAGGAAGTGATTTAACCCTTTACGAATGTTTTATTGCGATCGGGACTACCGGCAGTAATATTATATTGGTAGACAACAAATTCACAAATTATTGATTGTTTCATTAACTTCTGATAGTGCACCATCCGCTACTTGAGTTACGAACGATCATAACTCATAACTGATCTAAGGCAGAAAGATCTTGTTATGTTAGAAGGGATTATGCGAGAAACTCTTGAGTGAGGACTCTGCAAGAATAACTCCTTGGCAACAATCGACTGTCTTACCCCATCAGCAATTGTTGCCAAAAAGGTGCACAACCGCCCGCAAGAAGCCCATCTGCAAAACCTTCTCTACACTACCGGACAGCTTGGACGGCCCCCAGAGCTACTGTTAACCCCCAACATCACTAACGCAAGATAACCAGGAAAACTCTATCACAGTGTTACTGCACAAAGTACCAGTGTTACGGTGCTATTAACTCAACCATCCAGTGTATTCGATTATGTCTCAACTTTCTCTGATGTTAGGAAACAAGTGATTAGTTTTTTTTGTTTTTGTTTTTTTCTATATTCCAACTTACTTCCTCTCGGGCATAGGCTGAGAGCCTTAACATTCACCGCTTTACAATGAACAGTGAAGCCCGTGAGGTCTTGTTCCAGTCTAGGGAGTGAGACATGTGAAGCACGTAGAGTACAACGAGCACCTGCCATCTTGCCTTCACATGAGGCACGGTGCTCACTCATGGCCCGAAACGACCCCATCTCTGAAGCCATCTCGTTCCCGTGCTTCACTGTCTCACCCCCTACACTCGGACTCTCACACTTACACACACACAACGCCACCTGTTGAGCAGATAACTCACCAGGCATTGCACCCCTATAGCATATTTTGAATATGGGAATATTCATACACTGCTATTTAATCAGGGAACAATGAGGGTATTTTATTGACGTTTCGGTGGGCTTGTGGTAATGCACTGATACTAGGTACAGCACAAATTCCATCCCAATAATATCTTCCCATTGATACATCGGGATTTGAACCCGGGACCTTTGGATTACCAGGCCAGTGGCAAGACCACTGCACCACACCTCCCACACTAGCATACTAGTATGCTAGTATGTAATATATATCAGTGAAATTTAGCTTAGGCGAACTGACTCCCGTAATTATTCTTGCCATCAGGTTTAACCTGATTCGCCCTCACTGATATTTTCGGTCCAAAGTATCACCTAGACAAGTGAACATCCTAGACCAGTTCAACTAGTTACAGTTATCCCTTTACGTTAATTCTTGGGCAATAACCACATTACTTATACTTTCATCCTTGATTAAGAGTCATATTACCAGAGAGTTAACAAAGCGAAATACCTAACCTGTGTGATTCATGTACCCTACGTATCATAAAGCAATGTGATCAGAAGAATAATGCCTGAACGTTGGAAGTGGGAAGTATGTCTTTATCCAAATCCACGATAAGTGCTGGGAGATTGTAATAAGTCCAATAACCTACCTGAGTGCTCCAACACCTATTGTTCGTGGAATTCTATTACGTACCTTCTACCTGAGTGTTATTGAGAATAAAGCTGTATTACAAACCATTTATCCGAGATTATCTATGTCCTCTGTTGATTCTCTTTATGCATTTTGCAAGAAATCCAATAACCCAGTCTTGCAGAACTCACCTATACCAAGTTAATCCTGTATACAATCAGGGCATAACAACAAGCATCCCAGCGTTTCTTTTATCCTCCCACACATGCCCACACAGCTCACATCTAGCCAACAAGATGGCATCAGCTCTAACTCACCTCTCCCTCTCTGTCCTTCAACTCCAACTCAAGAGTGAAACATTACTCCCAATCATTCTTTTATTCAACAACTGAGCTCATGGAACTCTCTCCCTGAATCCATCTTTCCCTCATCCTATGACTTAAATTGTTTCAAACTCGATCGACTGTGTGTCCAGGCATTTTGGCTTGAACGTTCCTTGATTTTGGCCCTGTTACTCTTTTAACTCTGGGGGAGGCACTCGTCACAGGTAGTTTTGCATTTTGTCTCCCTCATCCACATAGAAAAAAACAAAACAAAAACAAAAAGTAAGTTGTCTAAATAACAGTGAACCGAGAACCTAAAATGAAAAACTACTTTGTATTGGTTTATTGGATCCGGATACGAGCTGAACTACATGAACTCGTCTGAGTCAAGTGAGTCGTCTCGACTCTCGTAGCTTTACTACGTAGCGACGGTAGCGTTACGCTAAAATAACAGTGAACCGAGAACCTAAAATGAAAAACTACTTCGTATTGGTTTATTGGATCCGGATACGAGCTGAACTAGGCTACATGAATTCGTCTGCTCGTCTGAGACAATAAGAAGAAGAAGAAGAGTCAAGTGAGTCGTCTCGACTCGTAGCTTTACTACGTAGCGACGGTAGCGTACTAGCGTAGCCGTAGCCTACTTGAGAAAAGTCAACGTGGTTTCTTGCAACAGTCTTCAGCAGGGTGCCAAAACAGAAATTATCCAGTTCTGGATCATTTTTCTAAGCTTACAAGGATCAACTTTGCGCGGCGTCCGCGGGGGGTGCGGGGGGCGCAGCCCCCGCTACATAACAGGGGGTCCAGTGGGCGTAGCCCCCCGGCCGCCGGAGAAATTTTGAGATGTGAAGGTAAATATATGCACAATACATGCTCAAAATTTATTAAAAGGAATGAATAATATTGTAAGTAAAAGGGATGTTATGTATGTTTACTGGTGTTTAATCAGGATACTAGGGGAGCTGGCTGCCTGTACTTCAGTCTCAAAGAGATGCACTTCAGGTCCACTAATATAGGCATTGAAAACAGGTTTTTAAATTATTCTTAGCAGTCCCTGTTTTAGTTTTGTAACTTTTGTCCAATAAAGATTTCATGTATATTTGTTGTTGCATTCCAAGAACTATTACATACTTAATTTATATCCTTTCATATGATACATGAGTTACTATAGAGTACTGGTTAAAATACATACCGGTACAAAGTTTCAAGAATAAACTTTGATTAGAACATTTGTTTGTCTATTATTTTCCCTGGGCCGAGTAAAAAATACCTGGGTAGGCTATTCCCATCTCGGGTTAAGTACAATCAGTAGGAACGTAGAAACTTACTTTAATTTTCACAACTTTAAAAGACTCAAGATTCTGCGAGGCTAATTCCGAAAATATTCAATCAAGTCTCCGTTACCCCCATGAAGTCAGGTTATAGTAATGACAAGACATACCAATAATATATGTTAGTTAGCGGGTGTGTGGACTGTGGGGATAGTGGCAGCCCCCACTTTGGACACTAAGACTAAGTAAAGTTAGGTTAGGGTAAGGTAATGCAAATTATCTACTCATAACATGATAAACAATTGAACAATAAACTACTGTACTATATTCCTTGAAGAAATAAAAACAAACAATTGTACATAAGGCTGCGGAAAGATTCTTTAGTGATACCCAAGTCATGGCCGGGATTCCGGGAAATCTATAAATGCACTGTAGGCGGTAGGCCTAGCTGCTGGCTGTACACTTATTAAATTGTACCGGTAATCTGGCTAAAAAGTTACCGGTATACAAAATGAGAACATAGAGGCAGGGTGCAGATCCCACTTTGGACACTAAGTTTGGACTTTGGTTAGGGTAAGTTATTGCAAATCTTCCACTCATAATATAAACTACAATAAAATAAGATACCAGTAGATAAGATACTACTGTAGCCTATTCTGCCTATAGTCTATACCTTGAAAACAGAAACAAACGGTAAGACTGCGAAAGTATTCTTCAGTGACAGGTCTACCCCTATAGGCCTAATCCCACGGCATGACGGCAAACTGTTATTGTCATAGGCTATAGCCTAGCCAGGGTGTCGAATGACGCTGTTTTTTTGAGTGATACAACTTTCTGTATAATGATAAAAAAAAAAATCCTAGCCTAGGCCTAGCCTACGTATTTTTATATTATTATTTTAAAAGTTAGACATCTAAAATAGGCCTAGGCTTAGGCCTACTGTCACTACTGTGTTCCAAAACTCAAGAGTAGCCTAGGCTAGGTTAGCCTAGCCTAGCCTTAGCTACAAAAAAAACAAAAAACAAAACAGGAATGTTGGTCTAGGCTAAGTTTAATATACACTTCCCAGGTCATTTTAACAGTTCTATTGCTTCTATATATCATATAATACATCATAGAGTAAGTTTTTAATAACTAGAAAAAAAGGTCATCTTCTAAATAATTACCATAATTGAGGACCTTCGCCATTCCCGGGTTAAGAGTGGGCTCTGAGTCTTAGCCTACCAGAACCAGATTCCCAGCTGCCTAGCTAACCTTATTTTTTACTGTCTTTAACCTCAAATCTTCCTTGATCTTCATTAGCCTATCAATACATTATACATAGCCCCACTAGTGGGGGCAGTCCTAAGATTGTTGGATAATGGGTTATCCTAAGCCTAATATGCCTAGCCTCAGCCTAGGCTACTCATTTCTGCTTCAAATCATCATTATCATCATAGGCCTAGGCTAATACAAGTAGGCCTAGGCTTATCTGACAAAATAATATGCTTGGCTACTTACAAAATCGCTGTTTGGTGCTTGCTAGAAGTCAGGTTTATCCAAAGTATCACCTTGAACTTATACCTTATATATAATGAGTTCCCAAGATTAATATGCACAATTTTAGAATGTGTAGGGCACTCGCACTTCACATGAAGTCAATGTTATATTCCAGCCCCTTAATTCACTCTATTTTTCCACAAATATATCGGTAAATAACAGCCAACACATTTCCAAGTGTTCCACAGTTGATTGGCGGCAAGCTAATTTGACGTCATCATTGGATTATTCTCGGAAACAGCCACAATGGAAAACAGTGCTGATATTCGTTCGTTGGTTTCCATTAATCCAACCACATATATACCCCTGAAAACCAATAATTCATCATAAAATCGTACTAATTTATAGCTTACCTTATGCCTCAAGGTCTTGCGCTCTTTGTCAAACACATAAAATTTATATTCATTCACTATTTTTAAGAAATTAGAGACCCCATAAAATTAGCACATACGAAACAATATCTGTATTTTGAAGGAGTTTAATTAAGAGGAACTCTGATCAGAAAATTAACATTCAAACTTAAATTAATATTTTACATTATTCATTTCAGTGAAATTTAGTCAATATATTAAACACATGGAGTAGTTTAGTTAATATATACATAGTTTTAGATAAATACCTATTATTATCCTTTAATCTACATATTATTGAGCATTCGAGTGCCAATAAAATTACGGTAGTTGTGTTCGTCTTGACTCAGCCTTCGGCGCAATATAACATCGGAGTGTAGGGGTACATTGGTTGTTTGTTTGTTTGTTTGTTTTAGCGGACTCTCCCATCCAGGAGTTCGTTCTATGAACGATGGCTGTTTCCTTATTGTAATATATATTTGTTATATTGGTGCTAAAGTCAGTCACCTCATCCGAACCGAACAAGTTGTGTTTTCACAGTGTAAACAAATCGCTCTCATGACTCGAGCTCTGGATTTATCCGTCTATATTTACATTAGTAGCTGCATTTGGACTTCAATACAGGTGATATATAATAGTTCTAAGATCATAGCCAATGTAGAGTACAGTGTAGAGCAGAGCAACTATCGTTTGATGAGTGTAATGTAGAAATAGAATGGCAGGTTTAGCGGGGCTCCCGGCCGCCCCGGGACAGTCACAGGCTCTTAGCCTATTTCAGTATCAATATTTGTTCAATGTTAGGTTCGGGATCACGAAGAAAATGGGCGAATTTTGGCACACTGGTCTTCAGGCAGCTATTTTGTGAGGTAGGCCTATAAAATTTGATAGGCTAATCGATCTCTGTCTTTATTGTGGGTCAATATAAAGGTGCCGGACCAGTTATTTTCGGTAGCCTAGCATCCAAGACAACTAGCTTAGAGCAGCCTTAGGTAATTTTTTTGAAAAGACTCGCAGCGTTATTATACATAATTTATTAGGGAAAGTGAAGCTCTATGGAATCCTTATAATATAGCCTACTCACATAGATTCCACTGTGGAAGAATAGGGAAAAACTAAATAAGATGGTCACCAATTGTCCCATGGATTTTTTTATTTTTCCCTGTTAGCCTAGTTTTCATCAATATATTATTATATTTTTGGTTTAATTCTAGTTTCGCTTTCACAGCATAGGCCTACTCATAAATTTCTATGGCTACTTTAGAGTTGTCATATACCATACTTAATTCCTATATATGTCCAAAGCGGCGGAAATGCATTATAAGGAATTATACCTAGGCCTACTGTAAAAAAAAAAAAAAAATCTCCCCATAGGCTATGCGGCACCATAGCTATTACATAATACTAGGTTAGGTTAGGTAAGGTTGTTAGGTTAGGCTAATGTCGTTAATGTAGTTTATTATCATTATAGGCTATTACGTCTTTTACCCAGCAATTTCCCTGATCTTCATAGTTGGTCGGGAAGCTATGCCTTTACAACGGCGCCTCCCTTTTGTCACTGTGTACGTGAAACTAGAATTTTACCATATTTTTAAACAGGGTGTCAAACGACGCTGTTTTTTTGAGTGATAACGCAAATGAACTATTTGTATAGGCCTAATGATAACAGAAACTCCCCCAACTTTTTTTTTTCTTTAAGAAACAAAAAAGGTAAATTGACATAGGCCTAGCCTAGCCTAGCCTAGGCCCTAATTTTGGTTTCCATATTTTCCATCTTGATTGCTTTTAGATTGCAAGAAATACTGTTTTAGACACCTAAATTCTCAAAAAAATCATGGGGGGGCATGCCCCCGGACCCCCCTAGAGCGAGCGCCTTCGCCACTCCGTCGCGCTATAATGATAACAAAATAATAAATCATAATGATAACACAATTCATATTTTGTGGATTGACACCCTGATATATAGTGTTTGGAAATAATTACAACCCTCGGCGAAACCGTTTTCCCCATTATACAACGATCTTAAGACACGCCGCCCGATAGTGGGGAGGGCTATGAAGTAAAGGGTAAATGCGTAAAACGGCGATTAAAACTTATTTTAGCAAAACTTGGCTCGGGTTTTAAGGTATTTCTAAGGCCTAAAACCCAATATTTCGAAAATCCGAGCCAAGTTTTGGCCAAAGCTGGCTCGGATTTTGAGAGTTTGTAGACAACAAAATGACCGTAACCTCATTTAGAAATTTGGCTCAGGTTTCCCGAAATTGCAAAGCCATAAAACCCAAATTTTGGAAAACCCGAGCCAAGTTTTGGCAAAACTTGGCTCGGATTTTGCGAATTTTAAGAGTAAACAAATTACAGTAGACCTAACCTAATTTAGAATTTTGGCTCATGTTTCCCTAAATTGCAAACCCCAAAAAGCATAATTTCGGAAAACCCGAGCCAATTTTTGGCAAAACTTGGATCGTATTTTGAGAATCGAAAAAGACTAACTAAATGTCGGAAATCGGCTCATGATTTCCCTAATTGCAAAGCCATATAACCAGATTTATCGAAAACGTAGCACTTATTTAAATCATAAATATCCAGTAACATAGACCTAGTACATTGGATACAAGCCTAATCCACACCTAACGCCTACAATGTGTCCGTAGTAGGCTACCTAGTAGGCCTACGTGGGATACAACATGGTGGTTGGGCCGGCGCCCATTTAGTAGCCTACCGGTATTCGGCCGTATCTGTAAATACGAATGCGAGTCACTTCGAGCGAATTCCTGATAGAGCGGATGCACAATCTAACCTAATTAACCTAACCTAACTTAACTTAACCTAACTTACTAAAACCTAACCTAACTTAACCTAACCTAACTTAACCTAACCTAACTTAGGTAAACCTGACTTTTTGGACCGACAGCAATTTCAGTAAGTTTTATTTTGTTTTTTATTATTTTTCCTTCAGATATAGTGTACCGTAAAATGCCGTAACTTCGGACATTTTTAGCGTTTTCAATTAATAACGATGTGTAGAATGGTACCAAATGTTTTATGTTGGTGTCATTGAGTAGCCAGGGAGATTACCTACTGAATCCATAACAACAACAAAATCTATACCTTCACCTTGTGTGGCATATAAACTATTTTGTGACGTCCGAGGTTAGGATCATAATTCCTATCTTCGGACGGGTGTTCCTAACCTCGGACACGCATATATTTTCCCTTTAAACGAGAGTACTGTTCACACTACCCTAACATCGTACACCAGTAACCAAACTTCGGACATTTCGGAGGTTTAAAAAAAAAAAAATCCAAAATTGCACATTCCTGTGTAGACTTATACACATGTATATACATATAACCAAACATATCTCCTTTCTTTGGCACATGATTTCATATCACAGTAATAGGGATTATATCACATTACAGACATGTATTTATGTGATGATATGAACACACTAATGTTCAGGAACTTTTGTAAACGTATTTTTTTTGTTTTTGTGTATCACATATGCCTCAAATTATATAAAATGGTTGTTCTTGAATGCAAAACATAACTTCACATAATTAGCGATTTGCTACTTACTTAACCTTACTTAACCTCTGTAGTGCGCATGGGGGTAATTAGACACCTCTCCCTGTGCACATGTATTTGAGGTGTTTCCGTCACTAAAATATTCATTGTACCATTAATAGCATTAATACTTATCCATATGCGCCTATTATGGGTTGATTATAAAGGTATTAACCTGAAACAAAAATCAAACGAGTGAAAACAGCGTTTGGATGGTCAAAATCGGAGATATAGCCCGCGAGTTGTATAATGTATGGGTGAGGCAAGCTGCTTTCCCGCCAATTTCCCCCAAGGCCACTGAGACACAGTCGATCGATATTCTCTCTCTCTCTCTTGCATTCGCTTGCTATCAGTGATGACCACACCCTGCAACCGGATTTCTAATGTTAGCACGAAAATATACCTCAGAATAAGGGAATAACAGGGAAAATAGGTGATAACTGAAGGAGAGGAGGAAAGGAGGGGAGGTAGAGGACTGAGATTTTGCATGGCCCAGGGGCCAAATAAAAAAAAAAAAAAATCTATGTCAAAAGTTGATTTTTTTTTTCTCTGACTATTAAGAGTCTCCCCGCAGTCCGCCGGGGGAACTCTTAAGAGTCTCCCCGCAGTTCCCGGGTTAAGGTTGCTGTATGCATATTGTAATACACTAATACTTATAATAAGACCTTTACACATTATATTGGTTTTACTAATACACATATACCAACAAACATGCACATATACTAACAGGCACACATATCACAGACACATGTTGTAGAGAGATGAACCCAAATAATATAATCATGTTATCGCAATGGTACCAGGTACTGCAGTAGGCCTATCTATCACATAATACGTCATTTCTAGGGCCACAGATTGACATCGAACATCATGCGACATCTTTTATCTAGTGATGGTTCTGATAAGACTTTGACAATATCCTCCTTGTCTATGTCACTATTATAGGTTTGACTCCTGTAAGGAGATAAAGAAAACCTAATATTTAGTAGTGGCCCCGTAATCATTGACGAACATGCCTATTACATAAGGCATCCTCTTCAAACACTAATCCGCCGTAGTTTGAATCTACCGCGCAGAGCATTTAAAATCTGAGGAGCCTTCATCATGAGCGCACGCGACCTCACTCATGGCTTCAGTCATTATGAATTGGGTTCTCACTACGAAAAAACTTCGTAAAAAATAAGAATAACTATCCAATAAGCTTTCCATCATATCGTGGATGTACTTGTGTGGATGTTTGACCAGACGCTGATTCAGGCGTCATTCTTCCTTCACTGACATATCAAGTAAACCAAAATCCTTAATACATCAACGAATGGGAAGGGGATGGTCGGGAGGGCCCCAGTCGTCAATGATTACGGGGCCACTACTAAATATTAGGTTTTCTTTATCTCATTACAGGAGTCAAACCTATAATTTATTAGTGGCCCCTCCATCATTGACGAACATGCCTGATTTCTAAGACTGGAGGGGGACATTCGTAATCATATCATAACTCTAGAAAAGCAGATAATAAAACAACCACATAGTATTCTTACTTTGAAAATATATTTAAATACGGCGCAGCCCATATATATACAAGAAAGGGGTTCAGGCAGGTGCGTGCTTCAAAGAAGCCTGCTTGACAAAAAAGGGTAACTCTGAAGATTCTGTGAACAGATCTGTAGTTACAAAGGCACCCCACTCAACGAGTGGTGACAAAAATAACAAGTTATAAGTTTACATGTGCACATAATAAACCCCAAAATAATCGTGGAGATAATTTGCAAAAGATCTTCACTGTTTAATATTAAATTGCTTTCACAGCTAAAACTACTATAACAACCCCGTTGTTTTGTACTAACATTGTACTAGCACAATTTCTCGCAGAGAAATTTTCATATCACATTAACCATAAATTGTATCACAGCTCTTACACTCCGGCGGGGTCTAGGGTGTCATATGTTAACTGACTGCACCCCCCCCCCCCTTTTCTTAAAAAGTAAACAAAAGTGACTGAAGGGCCACCTAGACCCTCTGCCTTAAAGCTATACATGGTTAGGAAGGTTTGTCTAGAGCAACTGACAAGTATCTAGTCAAAAACGTATGATTAGACGCCCACAACTGTGTGGACGAAATATCTTCTACTGAAAAATTCTTCAGGAAACGTAAAGAGGCTGCCCATTTGCGTAAATCGTGGGCCCGACCCACAACGCCGGGATTACTCTCTTTAATGACTTCGACCAGAAGAGAAGCTAATCTCCGTTTCAGTAAGCGTTTACCCGTACTCGCTACCCATAAAGCACCTTGGGGGTTTAGAGGAGCCACTCTCAAATATTTGGTTAGAGCTTGCACTGGACATAGATTATGATGCACCTTTCCCCTTTTTAACGCCGGCACCGTGAACTCAGAAAACACGTGTGCACTGTGCTCATTCTTGGCTACAAATCCCGGGGAAGGTGCAATGTGAATACATTCATTAAGTCTACCAAACCTAAGGCAATTAGGTGTGTTGCTCATCGCCGCCAGCTCAGACACTGTTCCCGGTGGCCAAAGCCAAAAGGAATACAGCCTTTTTTAAGAGTAATGCAAAATCTGCAGTATTTTGGTACAGACGAGAGTGAAGTAAAGACAATGCCTTGTCCAGAGACCAAGTAGGCATGAGCTGACGGGGAGGTGGGCGGAGTTTAAAACATGCCCTCATAAAACCTGTTTCCTCCGCCACCGGTATGGAGAGACCTGTAAGGTCTAAAAAGGGCACTCTAATTGCAGTTAACCCGGGAACTGCTGGGAGACTCTTAAGAGTTCCCCCGGCGGACTGCGGGGAGACTCTTATGAGTGAGTGAAAAAAAAAAAAAAAAAAAAAAAAATATTTTTTTTTGGCCCCTGGGCCATGCAAAATCTCAGTCCTCTACCTCCCCTCCTTCAGTTATCACCTATTTTCCCTGTTATTCCCTCATTCTGAGGTATATTTTCGTGCTAACATTAGCGAGTTGCAAGCAGGGTGTTGTCATCACTGATGGCAAGCGAGTGCAAGAGAGAGAGAGAGAGAGTATCGATCGACTGTGTCTCAGTGGCCTTGGGGGAAATTGGCGGGAAAGCAGTTTGCCTCACCCATACATTATACAACTCGCGGGCTATATCTCCGATTTTGACCATCCAAACGCTGTTTTCACTCGTTTTATTGTTGTTTCAGGTTAATACCTTTATACCCATAATAGGCGCATATGGATAAGTATTAATACTATTAATGGCACAATGAATATTTTAGTGACGGAAACACCTCAAATACGTCAGCACAGGAGGACGTTTCCAATTACCCCCATGCGCACTTCAGAGGTTAAGTGATTTTTTAACGTTACCACAGATAAATGTTTCTGCTCAAACAGATAATTTAAATAATTAAAAACTAATGCTACTGAGGGCACAGTCTGTTCTGTTCTAATGATCCAAGAAGTAAAGGCTTGCCAATGTAAGTGATACTGTCATTTCGTAGACTGAGTATATTGATTTAATAATTTATTGGTCACATCTCTACCGTATGGTGCTAGCCACTTGGCCTCCTGAATGTCCATAATGCAAAAGTCAGCGAGGTCGCTAGGTTGCCAATCGTGTCTAAGTGGAAATACCCGACCGGGAGCGACACCGGGTGCGGGCACCACGTCTTTAATTGCTGGTACCACAACTGCGCCGGCCACAGGGGCGCGACTAGTGAGACTAAGCCTCGATAATCTCGTAGTTTGTTCACTACGTGGCACATTAGTGACGCGTCTGGCGGCGGAAACAGATAGATGGAGCTCCATCTGTTCCAGTCTGTCACTAGGGCGTCTGGCCCCCCTGCCGGCGTTTTCGTCCGGCGGGCGAGGTATAGAGGGAGTTTGTGAGTCTCCTCAGACGCAAACAGATCCACTTGTGGATGGGAGAGCTCTGCAATCATTTGGTTGAAAATGGGTTGCTTGAGCTCCCATTCTACTGTCGTGCTCTGTCTCCGGGACAGAGCGTCTGCCCAGACGTTTGCTACGCCTGGGAGATAAGATGCGTGAAGATAAATGTCTAGTCTGTTGGCTAGAGTAAAAATCTCTTCCGACACGTTTAGCAACTTCCTTGACCTCGTTGACCCCTGTTTCTGAATACAGTGAACTGCGTTCAGATTGTCCATTCTGAAGGCCACCGACTTGCCCCGTAAAGCAGGGCCGTGAGCCTGAAGGAAATACAAGGGGACTAGTAATTCTTTGACATTGATGTGGGAGATTTCTAAGTGGGACCAAAGCCCCTGACCCTGGTGCCCCTGATTTGACTGAAATCCCCAACCTATTGTGCCTGACGCATCCGTGTCTACCCATACCGTTGGCGGAGGAGAGGTCCATGACATTATTGAGTGCAACGTTTCCCTCTTCGCCCAGACCGCTAGTAAGGTGTGGATTAATTTCGGGATGGGCCATAATTTTCCCGCCGGTAAGAGTGGGAAATATTTGTTGCCTTCCAATATTAAACGTTTTACTTTCAACCGGCCCAACATAACAGTTAGTTGAATCCAGTTGAGAGAGCCGACCAGAGACTCCCAGACCCTCCGCGTTGTAGTCAGACTGTGAAGAAACATGAACAGTTTCCTGCGAAACCTGTTGCGATTGTCCACACTCTGACTCAGAGTGAGAGCAGCCGTGTCCCAGACCAGCCCTATCCACTGAATTACTCGTGAGGGAACAAGGTTTGACTTTACCAGATTTACCTTGAACCCTAGAGTATTGACATAATTTAAAATTATGTTGACATGTTTGATGCATAATTGTTCTGTCTCTGCCACCACCAGCCAGTCGTCTAGGTACCACAAAACTCTGATTCCTTGCTTTAACAACGGCATCAGGGCTTGCCGGACTAATTTCGTGAATAATCGAGGTGCCAGGTTCAAACCGAATGGCATTCGTTGAAAAACAAAATTTTGGTGCCTGATCCGTAAGGCCAGAAACCTTTGAAATCTTTTGTTGACCGATACGTGCCAATAGGCGTCTGTCAGGTCTAGGGAACACATCCAACCTCCCGGCGGAAGTGTTAGCCTGATTTGGTGTACTGTTAACATTCGGAATGACTCGTTGTGAATGTGAAGGTTCAGATAAGACAGGTCTACGACCGGTCTCATCTGAACACTGTCCCTTTTGGGAACCAAAAATAGCTTGGACGTGAATACAGGGTAATTTGGGGGGACCGGGATGATGACATTCTTGGCAATCATTTCCTGGACCAGTGACTCCACCTCTAAAGAAACAAAATTTGCCGTTGTCGGCTGACGTAAGCGAGGTCGCCGGAGCCACTGCCAAGTGATGCCTTTGCGTGCCACCATCCGTGCCCAAGTGTTTAACGGCCATGCTGGTGACACGTTCGGAACGACCCAGTTAGCAGACAAGGGTTCGCCGGCTGTACTACCCTCGGATCCGCCGGCCTTAAGATTGGCACCGGGAGTGAGAGAGACTTTAGTTTTTTTATGGTGGAGTTGGTGGTGCTGGACGCTTCGCCGGCTGGCTGGCGTTGGCCGAAGACGGGCCCTGACCTGGCTTATTATGGCCGCGTCCTCTCTGACCTGAAAACCTACTCTGTCTATGCCTGTACTGACCTTGAGGGGAGGGGGAGGACTTAGGTGGAAAAAAGGGCTTAGATCCCCCCGGCTGAGCCTTAGCGGCTGGCCTGGGTTTGGGGAAGTTAAAGGCAGGTTTCTTAGAAGGGGTGGGACTGTGTTTAAAGGCCTGCGCCATATTAAACACCGTTCGCCACACGTCAGGGGACATTAAAGAGGGAGTGAGCACTGGTGACATGACCACCTGATTCGCAATGCGATCAGGCAGTTTGCGGACTAAAGACATTCTGAGGTCTTGTCTCGCTCGTACCGCCTCAAGCAAGGCGGTGCGGATGTCACCCAGAGATTGGATTGACGACTGAAGAAGCAGTCGCCGGGACAATTCAACCGATCGTCTGGCATCCGCGTCTGCGATTGCCTGAGTGGACCGGAGCAAAGACTTTGCTACCTGTTGAGACACTATGTATTGAGAGAACAGGCGAAAAGCTTTCCCCCTTAGCCTAAATTCTCGGTCTAGGTGAGTTGGGGTAGGGGTAGTGAAAGGGTCTTTTAGCTCACAAAGATTAATTTTAGGGGCAGCTAAGAAAGCAAACAAAGCTGAAGGGACTCCGCCGGCAGAACACACTGGCATGGAGAACCAAGAATGAGTATCTTGAGGGATCTGGTGCGAAGTTTTGGAAGTAAATGTGGTCGCAAAGTTTTGAGCCTCTGTCTCCCATTCCACCCAAGGTCCTGGACCCAACTGCCCCACCTTCAAGACTGGATTAGCTGCTGCGTCTGTGACGGTTTGCAAATCAAGTTCTGGAGTGAGAGCTGACAGAGTCTTAATGTCATTAAACCCATCCAGCTTAGACCAGTCTGAAAACAATTTTGAAGCTGAGGCAGGGGGTAAAGCCGGCTTAGTAGCATAAACAAAATAGTCCTGGTGATAATAACTAGGTATAGCCTTTATATTAACGTCTAGTACATTTCCCAAAGTATCCAAGGCCCTTAATTTCTTAGATTTATTGCCCTGGATGACCCACTCACGCGGTACTGGGAGTTCCCCTGACAAGGTAGGTTGGGCGAGCTCTGGTTTAGTGGGGGTCAAAAGGACCCATGACTCGTCTGGTCCGTAAAGCAAGGGCATAGCTACCTTTCTGAGAGGCGCCTTGTCTAGAGGGGGTGGATTGACATCCGTTATAACCCTTACATTCGAAGTGGTCAATGCCGCCGTAGCAGGCCTAGTAACCACTGATGGTGACAGAGTGGGAGGGTGAGGGATCTGAGTTAAAGCAATAGAAGTCATCAGAGGCCGTACCGTAGAACTTGTCGTGGGAGCTCCCAAGTCCACTGTGGGAGTTTCCTGTTGTTGGCCAAAAAATTTAGATAAAGCATTACTAAGTAGCCCATCAATTTCCTGTGCAGTGACAAATTGACTTGATGATGTACTCACTGGTGAATCATTAATATCCTGCGCGGCGTCTAAGCCTGAACCTGACTCTTGCCCTTCCATATCCGAAATCATTGAAACCTCGTCTTTATCATCCTGTTCCTCCTGAGAAGATCCCGCCGAAGCTGGGGTACCTTGTTGCCAAGATAAGTCAGGAATAGAGGATGGGATCGCCGCGTCCCTGTGGACGTCAGCCACTGTGTGAATAGTTTGAGCCGGAAGTGGGTGGTCAGACCCTGGCCGAGAAAATCGCCAAACACCGAGGCCTTGGCCTACACTCTCTTGGGAGTCTGAAACACTCTCAATCACTGATCCCCCTGAACTCTCCAATTCCAGGGTTAAAATGTTAATGGGTAAATCATCTTTAGGTACAGGCACTATACTGGACCCTTGAGACCGAACACAAACTCTGTCTGGGGTAGAGGTACGATGAGAAGCACTAGAAACTGGCGAATGTCGGGAGGCCTTTCTATCATGGGAATCCTTTTTTGAAGATTTATGGCTGCGGCGTGACCGTGAACTACTCTTCGATTTGGAAGATTTATCGCCGTGACCACTGGTGGAACTTTCCGTCTTACTCTTCTTACTCGATGGTGAAGAGGCAAGACTAGGTGGCTGGTGTCTGAGAGGTGACCTAGACCGAGATCTCTCCCGAGACGAGGAGGCTGCCGCCGGGGGTGTAGGCTCTCTTGGACGTTTCGTAGTAGCAGCAGAAGACACAGAACCCTGACCAGTCTCCGCCGGCTTATGACTAGTTACTCGAGAGGAACGTTTAGGGGGAGGGTGTTCGAAAAGAAGCCTATCCCAAAGAGGGACGTTGTCACATTGAAGTGACTTATGAGCCACAATCGTAGTATACGCTGACATCTGTTGCCTAACCTCTCGTAAGGCGACCGCTGCGGTCTTATCATTGTCGCGGAGGACCTTGACACTTAATTGGGAGCAAAAGGAACAGTTGCGCATCACCCACAGACCCCTTGAACGGTCTAGACATTTAACACACTTGATGCAAAGAGTGTGCGCAAAAATAGGGATACCGGCACAGGTAGGGGTAATGCATAAAGCAAAAACTGGGGCCAAGGTAGCCATGACAGAGACTGGTGGGGAAAACTACTGCAGGGTCTGTATTGGTCCGCCGGAGCCCAGCTCTGGAAAAAAAGAAAATTTCCAGGAATTAATGCTCATAAGGTTAACCCAACATGTTCGCACACAAGTGTTAATAACCCGCCGGGTAACGAGATGTAATGACACAACGATCACAGCTCGCTACGCGGCGGGGTTCTATAAAGTTTTCAGAATATCTAAACATATCTTTAAGAAAGTGAAGAATACCCTCTGACATAATATAAAGGACCAGAATGGCGTTTATAGTCTTTCCGGAGGTGACTGTTTCAAGATTCAATTTTGGAAAACAACCCCCCACAAAGACGCCGGCCCTTGAATTATTTAGCAGAATAACACAGGGCAGGCTGATACGAGATCTGATTTCTAACGAATTGTCACAAAAGATCGCCGTAAGTTTGAAGGCGGCAATACATTAACGTATCTCTCAATTAAGTGGTTAACGAAATTGAATTGTAAATTCCTTATTTCCTCCTCCCAGGAGCACCTGAAAAAAGATGTTAACCCTAATTGAACCTTCGATCGCCGTAAGTGTGAAGGCGGCGATACATATAGTATCACTAAAATGGATCGGTTAACTAACTGAATGACCCAGTCGTTCATCCCACCCTACCAAGGTGCACCCGCCGGGTGAGATGTCAAAACGTTAACCCCATAAGTTCCTGTCCCCACTTCTTTGTAAAAGATTGCCGGGGAGGAAAGCCCTTAACAACAGCTAGGTTTTTCCTGTGGTTTGTAAAACCGGGTAGAAAAACTTCATAACATATGTCCGCATGAACAATGTTAGATGGGTACAGCCAATCCGCCGGGAATCAAAGGGAGCCTGAAAACAGGCACCAACACAGAGACGCAGTCCTGGAGAGCCACAGACACCTCATCGCCGGGGACACAAGCCTGTGTTGAAACCACGCGTGGCCCAACACGGCTCTCGGCCGGGTTTTTTCATGGTGTAACCGAGAAAAAACCCGCCGGAAAGTAACCCACCCCGTTCAGAAACTATCTGAACGCACATAGGACTCGAGAGAAAGCCAAGCACGACTAGCCTAGGGTCCACACAATAATCCGTGGAATTAGCCAATACACAACTAAACCAGGAAACATACATAGTCCGTGGAATTAGCCAATACACAACTAAACCCGGATTTTATAAATATATAAACAGTAAGTTGAAGGTAAAGAAACAAATTACTAAATTAAGAGTTGATGCTAGGACGTATGAAAATGTATCGGACATGTGTGAGGTAATGAATAACAAATTGGGGTCAGTTTTTACTAGAGAGGAAGGTTTTGACGAACCACAGGCGGGAGTACTGGAGAGTGGTCTTAGTAAGATTGAAATAACTAGAGATGAGCTGTTATCTGCGATGAGAGGACTTGAAGTAAGGAAAGCTATGGGACCGGATGAAGTGTCTGCCTGGGTTTTAAAGGTGTGCAGAGCAATTAGTGGAGCCAGTGAGGGACATAATTCAAGCTTCCTTAGATAAAGGACAGGTTCCTGTTGAATGGAAAAGAGCTAATATCATTCCGATATACAAGAATGGAAACCCTGAGGACCCTCTAAACTATAGACCAGTTTCACTTACTAGTATTGTATGCAAGATTTGTGAAAAGCTAATTAGGAAGAGATGGATGAAAATGTTGGAGAGAAAGAAAATAATAACCCCAAAGCAATTTGGATTCAGAGAAGGGACATCTTGTGTTACCAGTTTGCTATGTTATTACAGTAGGGTGATAGATGTACTCCAAGAAAGAGGCGGATGGGTGGACTGCGTCTACTTAGACCTTTCCAAAGCATTCGATAAGGTACCACATAAGAGATTGTTATCTAAGCTTGAGACGCTAGGATGTGTCAGGGGGAGTTTGCTGAAATGGATGGAGAGCTATTTAACAGATAGGGAAATGAGGACCAACATTAGAGGAACTTACTCATCGTGGCGGAAAGTTGAGAGTGGTGTGCCGCAGGGATCTGTGTTGGCACCTCTCATGTTCCTTATGTACGTGAATGACCTGCCGATAGGCATAAACTCTTACATGTCAATGTTTGCAGATGACGTAAAAATTATGAGACAAATAACAAATAAAAGTAGTTGTGAGGAGCTGCAAGGGGATTTAGATAAAATATACGAATGGAGCACCAAGTGGAAAATGAAATTTAATATAAGTAAATGTCATGTGTTAAATATGGGAAGAAGTGTGAATAGACCAAATTGGGAGTACAGGATGGGAGATAATAAAATTAGCAAGGCCGAAAAAGAAAAAGATTTAGGGTTGATTATACAAGATAATTTGTCGCCAGAGAAACATATTAACAAGCTCTTTAGCGGAATGTATGCAATGGCCGGGAATATGAAAGTTGCTCTGAACTATTTGGATGAGACCATGGTAGCGAAAATTATGAAGAGTATGATTAGACCAAGATTGGAGTATGCAGCAGTGGTGTGGTCCCCGCATCTAAAGAAGCATATTCACAAGTTAGAAAGAATCCAGAGAGCAGTCACTAGATTGGTTCCAAGTCTCAGAGAACTGCCATATGAAGGGAGGCTAGACAAATTAAATCTACCGAGTCTAAAAGAGAGGAGAGAGAGGGGAGACATGATAATGATGTACAAATGTACCCGGGGGCTGGAGAGGCTGGATAGGGAGGATATATTAATTATGGATACAGGAATAACTAGAGGCCACAGCTACAAAGTAAAAAGACCTACCTGCAAGAACGATATCAGGAAGTTTAGCTTCCCCTATAGATGTATTGACAAATGGAATGGGCTGGAGGAGGAGGTGGTAGGGGCAAGGAACATCCATATTTTCAAGAAAAAATTGGATAAAAAGTAGACTGAGAGACGGGACAACACGAGCTTAGCTCAACTCCTGTAAACTACAATTAGGTAAATACAATTAGGTAAATACACATGACACAGTAGGACATATTTATAAAATAAACAATAACACTTGTACATGTGGCAAAGCTACGAGCGGCTGGCTAGGCCTAAGTAGACGGCATAAGAAATGTTGAAATATAAACAAAAAACACTGGAAATATAACAACAGGAACCACCGCCAACACACCACTGTAGCAAATACTTCCGGCAAAGGGAAGACTGACTCGGGACCCAGAAAAAACTTCACTAAGTGAAGAAAAATACGCTGGGAACGTCAGTAAGCAACGCTTACCTCATCAGAAAGATAAAAGGCAGCATAACTAACGCGTAATGAAAGCCGCCTGCATCACAAGCTAACTCAACTGTGAAAAGTTCACAAGTCCACAACAGGACCACGAGGGTACATCCGAAATAGATGCCCCAAACACACGATCCAAAATACACTGCACTGCGGGCAACCAGCCCAGGACACTCCTGCTACGCATATCCTAACCTTACTCGATACATCCCGGAGTAAACAAATGAGAAAAAACTCACTAGGGACGCAGCAAATGCGGAACCAGCGGAGCGTGGGGAGACACGTCCGGGCAGGCTGAGCGCAGAGCAGAGAAGGAAGAATGACGCCTGAATCAGCGTCTGGTCAAAGATCCACACAAGTACATCCACGATATGATGGAAAGCTTATTGGATAGTTATTCTTATTTTCTTTTTATTTTTATTTTTTACGAAGTTTTTTCGTAGTGAGAACCCAATTCATAATGACTGAAGCCATGAGTGAGGTCGCGTGCGCTCATGATGAAGGCTCCTCAGATTTTAAATGCTCTGCGCGGTAGATTCAAACTACGGCGGATTAGTGTTTGAAGAGGATGCCTTATGTAATAGGCATGTTCGTCAATGATGGAGGGGCCACTAATAAATAATCATCTGTCATAGGGTTTATGAATAGGTTTGGGGTACCCTTGACATGTTTCAGAAAGCGCACATGAAGTGATGGTTCCACTTTCACTACCACAGCAATGTACTGCTTGAATGTCTTTTTATTATCAAAGGGTACCTTAACTACTACCCAATTTGATGGAACAACGGTACCGGTACCAACATTGTGGGTAGAGGTGCTTGGTTGTGTCTCAGTTTCAGGTGCAAGGTTCCGAGTAGATGGGTTAGCGGTATGTGCTGTCTCTGCCGGAGGGTTTGGGGTAGAGGTATTTGGCTCTTGGGGATTATCAGCAGTATACTCATCATCTTCATTCTCTTCATTCATTGCTCGAGTCGATACGCTTTGTCCAGGTGACACATTTAGGCGCCTTTTACGCTTTGATTTAGGTGTGGATGTGCCGTGCCTCAATTCCTGTAAGATCTCAACAACTGAGGTGTCTAAGGCAGTGGAAGGTGCTGGGATACCCGGGCGGCTTGCTCAGGTTCCGTTTCTTTGGGTAGTCTTGCAATAGTTTGTCGAGAATCAATGGGATAGATGCCACATTTCCTGAACCCACTACGTAAGTTGTTGGCAATGGTTCCTTCTATTTTTTCCATTAATTCAGACAACAGTGCTGGGAAACAATCCTTAGGTAGGGAGCTACTCAACCTCCCAACTACAGATTTTTTGAAGTTCTCAAGAATTCTTCGCCAATGCATCTTCAGTGGACGAAATATAGCAACATAGAGTGGTTGGGTGTGGTGGGTTGAATTTGGTGGTAAGAGGACAAAGGAGATGTTATTTGCTTCACAAGCTTCAATAACACTTGGAGATACATGGCTCGCAAGGTTATCACCTAACATTACAACTCTACCTGTTCTGTTTTTGGCATAAGGTAGGGGAATTTTGAAGAACCAGTCCTCAAACGAACACGAATGCATCCTGGGGGTCCCCCTTCAGTCCACGTATCATATAAATGAAGTGCCTTGTAGACAACATACGGAGGCAAAAAAATCCCCTGATGCAGTTCCAGAGAACATAATAGATATTGATGACTTTGTAGAATTCATGACTCTTTCAGGGTACTTAGTGCCCCTCCTTACAATGATTTTTTTGTTTACCATGATCGTCTGTGAGGTTGGTTTCATCATAATTTATTATATTCTCTGGAGGTACACCTTCAAGGGTCTTTTCTAGGTTGTTATGAAATTCGGTTAATATGGCCCTTGTCACTTTTGCTCGTACAGTCTTTATGTTGGGACATACATCTGCTGAGGGTTTGTTTGTGGCGTTTGAGAAATATTTGGGCCCATTAAGGCCTGGCAGATTGTTGATAAAACGTGTTCTTACAACTCCACGTTTGTCTAGTAAGCCTTCACTAGCATCCTAAGATCCAGTGTATCCAAAGGAAAACCCCACTCTGCCAATATCAGTATTCTTTGACATAGCAAATTTTCTTCACCTTCAGATAAGCAAGTCTGATGCCCCACTGGATTACAGTGATTTTTTTTTGAGGTAGTCATGTAATGTACTTTTGCCTAATTTCCATTTCTTCGCTGCTTGACGCACACTCCAGTCTTTATTGTTCACATCATTCTTGGCACCTTCAAGTGCCTCTTTGGACACCATAGCCGTATATTTTCTCTTTGTTTTGGATTTATCTTTGTTTTGGAAGAAGGATTTGTCACTGTTTTAGGCATTTTTATTTGTTTTATTCACTGTTCATTACGTAAAATTTTAGCATGTCCGAAGTTTAGGTTAGTTTTTTACCTGTCCGAAGTTAGGATTCATTTCTAAAAAAAATAGAAACAGTCATTATTAAATTAATTACAAAATTATGCATGAATAAGTAATAAAATCGTTTATCGGGTATTACTGACAACACTTTTCTCTGTATTATCATACTTACCACTATCATACAACCACATTTGTTTGTCCTAGGCAGACAAAGTTTTGCAGGGTTACAATTAACATAATTTTTTTTCATCCATATATTTTCGTGCTAGTTCCATAGTAGTTATACACAATAGTCTTTGAATATTACCCAAACTACCCATATATATTTTTTTCGCATATAATAAACCATCTTCCAATAACCGTGAAGTATTACATATTTTCGCGAAATGTCCGAAGTTTGGGTGCTGTCCGAAGTTACGGCATTTTACGGTAGTTTTATACTGAAGAGGAGCTGAAATAAATATTTACCCATTATCCAACAATCTAAAAACACGCCCCCCACTAGTAGGGAGGGCTATGAAGTTCAGGGAAAATGAGGGGTTAAAAGCGTAAAAATACAATAATAGGCCTATAGCGTTTTGTATCAAAACTTGACTCGGGTTTTCCCAAATTGCAAACCCATAAAACCCAATTTTGTGAATACCCGAGCCAACTTTTGACGAAAGCTGGCTCGGATTTCACGGGGTGGAGTGGGTAGCCTAATATCTTATGTTATAAAAATAGTCAACTTTGGGAAGACATTAGCCTAACCTAACAACCTTACCTAACCTATCCTAGTATTATGGGTGGGGGCTGCTGCCCCCACACCCCTGCTGGTTAGTTTACTTTTTGTTTTGTTTTTGTTTTTTGTGCTAGGCTATTAGCCTAACCTAACAACCTTACCTAACCTAACCTAGTATTATGGGTGGGGGCTGCAGCCCCCACACCCCCGCTGGTTGGGTACTGGCTGAAAAACTTATTGTTTTACAGTAGGCCTATGTATTTTAGCGTTTTTTTTTTTTTCTCCCTTATAATACATTTCAGCTCTTAATGACATATATAGCAAATATGTATATGCTCTACCGAACCTATTAGGCCTAAAAAGATCGATGGGCTAACTGTCGGTCCAAAACATCAGTATAACCCTAACCTAACTTAACCTAACCTAACTTAACCTAACTTAACCTAACTTAACCTAACTTAACCTAACCTAACCTAACCTAACCTAACCTAACCTAAATGCGCCTCCGCTCGAAGTAAATACTACCGCAACTACGAATCTTGTTTCTGAGACCTAGTATATTAACCTAACCAAACAACCCAACCTATCGACAGAGATGGGCAGGTGGAGTAGACTAAAAAGCTGGTAGACAGACCTCGGGAGACAGGTGAAAATGGCGTGTGTACGAATCGGTGCCGTCTATAGGAAGGTATTGACAACCATGTTAGTACCATATATTTTTATTAGGTTTTGCCGAGGCTTAAAACACATTTTCATATTATGTTTAGAGCATATAAAATCCATATTTGTTTTCAAATATTGCAAAATAATTGGTGACCAACTTATTTAGTTATACTAAGAATAGTTTTGATAGTTAACTATAGTTTTGATGTAAATACTACCGCAACTACGAATCTTGTTTCCGAGACCTAGTATATTAACCTAACCAAACAACCTAACCTAACCTAACCCTAGAGTGCCCTAGACCCAGTACGTGGGATACAACACTAGCCCTTGCGGTAAATCTACAGTTATACTAGATAATACTACCCCTCCCCCACTACCCCCCACCACCTCCCCCCTTCAAAACACGCCTTTTAGCAGCGCACTGAAGTTGGTTACTTATTTACTTTTTACTGGTTCTCCGTTTAGCGTGTTTTTGGATGGTTCAGCAGACGCGGAAACTGGAAAAAAACTTATTTTGATAACAAATTATCACCAACCAGATACAAGTTTTTCAGGTAATTTGTTGTTGTTTTTATTTTTTTCTTTGATAGGCCTATACAGTGTTGTTTAATACCGAGGACCGTTGCATTTTAGTATTTTTAACATTAGCCTAACCTAACTTAACCTAACCTAACCGAAAAGTAACCTGTTTCCGCGACGGTCTAAGCTCCCCCTCACGTTCTCTGTTTATGGGTGCGCGACGGTCTAAACCCTGCTCACGTTCCCTGTTTATGGGTTTGCGAAGGTTTGTAATACTTCAATGTATCTATTTCAAGTCAAATATACATTTCCGCGCATCATCAAACCATAACGGAAAAACGGAATTTGAAGGTAAATACGGGGAAGAGCAAGGTTATGGTCTTCGAAAGGGGTGAAGTCACAGAGTGTGAGGTGAAGCTGAACGGTCAGGCTATGGAGATCGTCAACTCTTTTAAGTATCTGGGCAGTGTGTTGAGTAAAGATGGGACTATGGATGAAGAGGTGCGGGAGAGGGTACAACAGGGGAAGAGGGTTGTAGGAACGCTAAAAGCAGTAACAAGAAATAGGGTGGTCAGTATGGAAGTGAAGAAGTCCTTGCATGACAGTGTGGTAATCCCGACACTGACTTACGGAAGCGAAGCATGGACGTTGGTTGAGAGACTCAGACCAAGAGTGAGAGCAGTGGAAATGAATTACTTAAGGAGTGCGTGCGGAGTTACATGGAGGGATAGACAGACTAATGAGGAAGTAAGAAGGAGGTGTGGTGTGGAGGTAGATGTGCTGGAAAGTGTGAAAAGGAACAACTTGAGATGGTTCGGCCATATGGAACGTATGGAAAGCGAGAGAATGACTAAGAGGGTGTACGAGAGCGAGGTGGAGGGACAGAGGGGGAGAGGTAGACCGAATATGAGGTGGAAGGATGGAGTGAGGAACTACATGAACGAAGGCGGTGCTGGTTGGGGGGAGGGGCGTCGACTGACTGGGGACAGAGGTGCATGGGGGCGGTTCGTTCGTGGCCACCCCTTCGGGGATCACGGCGTCAGGCAATAGATAGATAGATAGATCAAACCATACTAAGTCTACTACTAATAATATTAACCCATTAGTACCAACAGAATAGCGACAAAATAGGGGTAGTATAACTGTAGATTTATCGCCCTTGCAAGTTGCATGCCAGCTACTGTGGGTTCATATATTAGACATACAATAACATCTTTGTAGAACATAACACTTTACCGTAGCGAGTTTACTCCATTTCGAACACTTTTTGTAAACATGAACACGTCCGTAGCAGAGCTCTCAAGATTGCGGGACTGAGTTTGTTTACACGCGGGACTATTTATAGGCTATCGACAAAATCGAGTTACAAAACTTATCAAAACTATTCTACCACAACGGAATCTATGGGAGTATATTATAAGGATTCCATAGAGCTTCACTTTCCCTAATAAATTATGTATAATAACGCTGCGAGTCTATTCGCGATAATTATCCAGCCTTAGACTAGGCTAGGTAAAATTCTAGGCCTAGTTTTGGTTTCATTTCACAGCGATTTTGTTTTTTTCCATTTTCTTTGATACGCCTAGTCCTATAGGCTAGCCTAGGCCTAGTGTTGTTTTAGGTCATGGTCAATATGTAGGACGTGCAACAATATAGCCTAGGCTAGGCTAGGTAACAAATTTAGGTACGATTTTAGTGATAATATCATAGGCCTAATATTCAAGGACACTAGTGCCACCTTATGAGAAACAATTTAGGCCCTAGGCTAGGCCTATTAATGAAAATAGGCACCAATAGATTCGCCATATTTTTCTCCATAGGCCTATAGTCCGCATGGAGGATTTTCGTTATCGACACATTGAAAAAATGGTAAACCTGCCTTTTTGGACCGACAGCGATTTCAGTAGCCTAAGTTTTAGCCTAGTTTGTATTTTTTAATTTTTCCTTCAGATAGGCCTAGGCTATAGTGTTGTTTTATACTGAAGAGGAGCTGAAATGAGTATTTACCCATTATCCAACAATCTAAAAACACGCCCCCTACTAGTGGGGAGGGCTATGAAGTTCAGGGAAAATGAGGGGTTAAAAGCGTAAAAATACAATAATATAGCGTTTTGTATCAAAACTTGGCTCGGGTTTTCCCAAATTGCAAACCCATAAAACCCAAATTTGTGAATACTCGAGCCAACTTTTGACGAAAGCTGGCTCGGATTTCACGGGGTGGAGGGGGTAGCCTAATATCTTAAGTTATAAAAGTAGTCAACTTTGGGCATTAGCCTAACCTAACAACCTTACCTAACCTATCCTAGTATTATGGGTGGGGGCTGCTTCCCCCACACCCCCGCTGGTTGGGTTAGGCTATTATTATTATTATTATTATTATTATTATTTTTTTTTAATGTGCTAGGCTATTAGCCTAACCTAACAACCTTACCTAACCTAACCTAGTACATATATGGGTGGGGACTGCCGCCCCCACACCCCCGCTGGTTGGGTACTGGCTGAAAAAAATTGTTTTACAGTATACTGTATTTTAGCATTTTTTTTTGGTTTTCTCCCTTATAACACATTTCAGCTCTTAACCCTTCAACCCCGGGTGGTACACGTGTGTACCATTATGTTTTGCCCCCAGGAACCCGGGTGGTACAACATTGTACCATTGCTTGAAAGCCTGTGAGCTTCGTGTGCGAGGCGTCGGTCCGACGCATGTAAACAACAGCCGGCTGGACCGACGCCCCGCATCTCCGGCCACAAGAAGGAGAGCGTCGCTTGTTCGTGTGTGCCTGTATGTTGTTGTTAAGTATCGAAAAGTAGTGTAAAGTGGCTGTTTTGGCCATAAAGTTATCTTCAATGAAATCATCATCACAAATCAAGCACTTGACTTAGAGAGCTCTACTTAACGCCATTCTACAGGTAAATAACACAGCTACGCTTGGGGATGCGTGGGAATGTGGGAAGCAGTCAGCATAACAATGATACGGTAGCCTAGCCTAGACGTTTTTCGGCCAAAACACCCGGATTTCGGGGAATATTTATGTAATGCGTAGCCGGGGCGGGAGGGTTAATGACATATAGCAATGATGTATATGCTCTACCGGACCTATTAGGCCTAAAAATATCGATGGGCTAATTGTCGGTCCAAAACATCAGTATAACCGAAAAATACCCACTTACAGACAAATACACCGAAAATCTAAGTAAAAAATTTGAACATCGTCTTGTGCTGTCTTGATTTCGGTCGGTTCAAGCATTGCGTCGAACCCCTCGAATACCTCCCACCTCCGGCTCCGCCCGGGCTTGTTAAAACGTAATTTCTTACGAATGCCGCGAATTCACCAGGCTCAATATTCTGCTTCAACACGTTCTGTATATATTTGTAGGTGACTATAAACACATGTAATATTGTTGCAAGACCTCAATATTAATAATGCACGATAATACCACACTTCTCTCTAGATTTTCACGAACATATTGGGTGGTTTGACGACCTCCCTTATAACCAAATAAGGAAAACCTCTTATTTGGTAGCAGTCTCGGAGTATCCAACGTAGGGCTTATGATCTCAGCCGCTACCACAGCGGGCCGATTTATCGGTACTCACGCGAAGTAACCAAATAATCTCTAGAGTTGCACCTCAATTCACTACTAGGCACGTTGTACACACTCCGAGACGACTAGGAAAGAAGAGAAAGCGAAGGAGAGAAAGAATTGTTATAGTTACCCATTTAATCTAGCTGCTCTCCTCTGAGCCATGCTCCATGTTCTATGAGCCTGCGCCAGGACCTGCCAAAGTATCGAGGTATCAAGTAATCAGTTTAGATTGGATGGGCAGGGGATCGGCATGAGGGCGGGATACTCTGTCGTTGGATACTCCGAGACTGCTACCAAATAAGAGGTTTTCCTTATTTGGTTATAAGGGAGGTCGTCAAACCTCCCAATTTAGTAGCAGTCTCTACGTTTCCAACGTAGGGCTTGAATCCCAAATTGGAGGCGGACATCCAATAAACCATAAACCCCAAGCCGTAGCACAAGCAGAGGACCAAGAAAAGACACAAATAAACAAATCAGTTTATTATCAGAAAAAGAGCGTAACAGTACGGTGCATATTAAGGAAGTACATGTTACCAGTATCAGTCTAGGGTCTTAAAAGTGCCGCAGCAGGCTAAGGAATAGGTCATGTCGACCGGAGAATGGCACACCAATCTGGGAAGAATGAAGGCAAGTTGTACATGAAGACAAGAATCTGAAGGCAAGGCACAGTAGGCGGAAGATCTCCAAGGACACTCTTTAATTACAAAAACCGGGTATGAGGCATAGACATACCAAACAAGTAACCCCTAGACAGTAGAGTCTATACGTAAAGAAGTAAGAGAGATACCGTAACCTTAATACTAAACAGGGATGACATACATGTAAAATGAAAGAGAGAAAGGCATTGTACAATCATACAAAATGACCCCCCCCTCCCCCCCCCCCCCAGTGTAGGGAAAGGAAGAAAATACAGTACGGTATGGGATGAGAAGAGACACAGGATGGAGATGAATCACGTGACACATTGGCCTAACGCAACACAAGGCACACCTGGCCTGGCAGTGGACATGGACAGGTACGATGAGACAAAAATGCTGTGGGAGGACCATAACCCTGTGTCGGCTATATCCGAAAGTGATGAATTGTCGAGAAATCTCACAGTCGCTGCATAAGAGCGGACATCATGAGCGGAGCCCTTCGTAAGGGGATTACTCGCAGTAATGACATGGCGTAAATGAAGTCCCACAGCACGTTTGCCTAACCGTGTCCCTGTCTTAGGGGCCAACCAGAGCGCCGTCCCCGACGTCGGCACAGCGGCACGCACATACGTATGCAAGGCTCTTACCGGGCATAGCGGATGATGCGTGCTCCCACATTTTAAAGCTGGTACAGTAAACGGCTTAAAAATGTGCGCCTCACGTTCATTCTTGGCCACAAAATGAACGGAAGGGGCCAAAGTGACTGACCCCAAGGAAGGCGAAAAACTCATGCAATTCGGGGCCCTCGACATGGCAGCCAACTCCGAGACCCTCTCTCCTGTAGCCAACGCTAAAAGAAACAAAGTTTTATCAAGCAGATGAACAGGTGTTGGGTTAGTGGTGTAGATGGGTGAGGTAAGGAGCCTTCGCCAGAGACCATTGAGGCGGGATCTGGCGTGGGGGCGGTCTGAGCCTAAAGCAGGCTTTCAAGAAAAAAGACAGCTCCTTGTGAGGGAGCACCAGCCCCGTCAAGGTCTCAAAAGGCTCCCTAATAGCGGACAGGTGGTTCTCAATGGTGTTGTACATGTATGTGCGTGTCGCAAACAAGTGATTAAGGTAATGGAAGACTAACGCAACCGACGGAACTGTTTGTTCGGTGTCATTGATCCATTTAGAGAAAGTATTCCAATGAGACTCGTAAGTCTTCCAAGTAGCCTTAGTCCAGTGCTGATTAAGCATATCAGTCAAGCAACGTCCATATTTCGGCAACCACCCTGCCTCACAAACATCCACGATGCGAATGCCAACGAGGTCCCTAGGTCTCCAATCTGTCCCAAGTGGAAGTCTGAGACAGACAGGGGAACGGGACTCGGGCACCATCGCTTCAGCTGAGCGTACCAGGCTTGGGCCGGCCAGAGGGGCGCGATTAACCAAACCTTGCCACGGTACTCTCTCAGCCTGTGTAGGACTTTGCACATAAGCAGTGCGTCGGGCGGTGGAAAAGCGTAAATCGACTGCCACCTGCTCCAGTCCTCGCTGAAGGCATCCGGCCCCCCCGCCTGAGTACAAGTCCAGCGGGTGAGGTAGTCCGGCAGCTTGTTCGTCCCTGAGGAGGCGAACAAGTCCACCTGCGGATGGCCCCAGGAGGCTGCGAGGTCGTCGAAAACGCTTTGTCTTAATGACCATTCTACCTTGGTGCTCTGTCCTCTCGACAAAGCATCCGCCCAAAGATTGGCCGTCCCGGGCAGGTAAGTCGCATGCAGGGTGATGCTGTAATGATCGGCCAGGTAAAACAATTTCTCCGCCAGGTCTTGGAGCACAACAGACCTGGAGGAGCCCTGCTTTTGGATACAATGAACCGCGGACATGTTGTTCATCCTGAAGGCCACCGACTTGCTCGTGAGGGCCAGTCCGTGATCCCGCAGGAAGAACAACGGTACCAACAGTTCCAGGGCATTGATGTGGAAGTGTGAGAGCCCCGACCACCTGCCGTGGTTTTGATGTCCCATGTCTGATTGATAGCCCCACCCCACCTCGCTCGACGCATCTGTGTCTACCCAGATGGTCGGCGGAGGAGCAGTCCAGGGCACAGCCACAGAGAGCATGCCCCGAGCGACCCAGTGTGTCAGTCTCAGATGTATTGAGCGCGGTACCGTCCACAAACGGTAAGGGGGCGAGATAGGGAAGTGCCTGTTGCCCAGCTGAATGAGGCGTTTTAGTCGGAGCCGGCCCAAGGGCACGGTCAGAGACGCCCAATTCAGAGACCCTAGTAGGGAGTCCCAGATTTTTCGTGTTATCGAGATCGAGTGCAACACGACAAAGAGCTTCCTTCGAAGTTTCGCCGCATTCACTCGACTCTGGGAAACGGTGGCGCTTTGGAGATCCCAGTGCAAGCCCACCCACGTCACTTCTCGTGACGGTGAGAGGCAGGACTTGGGAATGTTGTAGTTTGAACCCCAGGTTTGTGATATGTCTGACTACAGTGAGCGTGTCTTGTACACAGTGTGTGAGAGAGTCTGCGGAGATGAGCCAATCGTCCAGGTAAAACAGGATCTGAATCCCTTGTAAGAGCAAGGGGGTCAGAGCCTGCTTCACCAGTTTGGTGAAGACCCGCGGTGCTATGTTGAGGCCGAATGGTAGTCTGGTGAATTGGAACACCCGTTGATCCGACTGCAGTGCTAGGCAGCCCTGGAACCGAGGAGCCATCGGCACATGCCAATAAGCATCCTTCAGATCCAGGGTGACCACCCAAGACAAGGGCTAGAGTGCCAGGCGTACCTGGTTGATGGTGAGCATGCGGAAACGGGTGTTCACAATGTGAGAGTTGAGGACTGAGAGATCTACCACCGGCCTCATAGCAGCGCAGTCCTTCTTTGGGACCAGAAACACATGAGACAGAAATACCTTTTGTGTAGAAGATATTTCCTTGATAACGCCTTCCTCGTGCATGGACATGATCACTTGGGCCACTTCCTGAGACACTGGTCGCTGTCGGGGAGGGCACCTGAGAGGAGGCCTGGACCTCCACCTCCAAGTCAGACCCTTCTTGACCACCCGACGCGCCCACGACCGGCGGGGCCATTGCCGGTAGTGGGGGCGGAAGAAGCCGGTGCGGGCGCCTTGTGTCAGGCCCATCACCGCTTCGACGAGATGGTCGGGCGAGGGAAGAGGGGACTGGCCAGGAGGAACTACGCGTTTTTTGGCGCGGAGCCCCTCTTGGACTTATCGTAGTGGGAGCTAGAGCCACCACGTCCTCCTCCAGACGTCCCCCCGCCCCGCCGAAACGATGGACGAGCCTCGCGTTCCGGCCTATCCCCCTCCAGGCTGTGTCTGGCAGCGGAGGAACTGGGGCCCTGCGCCTGCCAGCGCCGCATCCCCTCTTGACGGGGACGGCGATCCGGGGACCGACGACGGAAGGCGGGTACACCACGCCCCCTGTGAGCCAGTCCCCTGGCCACACCTCTAGCCTGGCGCCCTCTGCCGGCGACAGACCTGCCCCCGCGTCCGCGGGTGGAGAAGGATGAAGTGGGCTTCGCCACCACCTTCCGTTGAGCAGAGTACGTGTCACTCTGCGCCAGTAAGAAAGCCCCTTGCCAAGCCTCCTCAGGGAACAGTCCAGGGGTCAGAAGGTCAGTCAGTAGGAGGCGGTTGCGGACGTCGGCAGGGGCCTTCTTACAGATAGCCACCCGAAGTTGTTGACGACAACGAGTGGCTTCATGGAGGGAGTGGCGGATGTCCTGAACAGGGTTGAGGGCAAGCTGCAGGGTGATCCGTCGGACATGCTCAAAACCTTGGCGATGATCAGCCGATTCCAGCGACTCAATAAGGCGGAGGTGAACCTGCGCCAGTTCCAACTGAGCAAGAAGAGTTGAAAGTTGGCGCGCCGCTCGCTGACGGAACTTAAAGTCCCGGTCCAGTGGTGCCTTCTCCGGTGCCGTGAAAAAGGAACACGGAAGGGGGCCCACCGACAGTTTGGGAGCATTGAGCCACTCCCACAGGCAGAGGGAAGCCCGAGGAGGTAAGGAGCATGCCCGACAGAAAAGACGATTCCATGGATGGGATGGCCGGCAAGGTCTCAGCCATGGACTGACCAAACTCCACTGCTTCACGGATCCATTCACCCCAGGGACCCGGACAGACGTGCGGGAGTTCAAGCATCAGGACCCCGTCCCGATCTCGCACATTCCTGAGGTACGGCGTCCCTGAGATGGCAGAGAGGGAGTGGACATCCGCAGACAGGTCTTGGCGGGAGTAGTCAGCCCAGGGCTTGGTGGCAGTGTAAGGCAAGACCGACGGACGATATGAAAAATACTGCATGTCTTGCCGGTTAGGGTACACCCTCACATCGACCTCAGGGACCAGACCCTGTGGAGTAATGGCCCTGAAGATGTTTTTCTCATTCACCTGGATAGCCCAGCCCTCCGGCACAGCCCGCTCTCCGGCCGGCAGGTGGACCGCCCCCTCAGGGTTGGAGGCGATCACAGCTCTCCAAGCAACAGAATCCCCATACAGGGATGGCATCTTGACTTTGGGGATCTTAAACTTGGAGAGAGGCGGCACGGAGAAGGGGTGAGAGAACAACCCCAAACCCTGGCCCGGGATAACAACGGGCCAGAGAGGAGTCGTAGGCGGTGTCGGAGGTGCAGGTGATGAAGTAGATGATGTCAACGGTACCACGACCGGGAGAGCAGGCCGAGATGGGATGTGGTCGGCAACAGGCGGGAGAGGAGCCACAAGCGGAGTCTGCAGAGGCACCGGGTTAGTAGTACCCAACCGGGAGACCACTGCCTCCATGGCCGCCGTGACAGAGGAGAGGATGTCTGCCTTATTGGAGGCCATCTCAAGACGAATAGACGCCAACTCCGCCCGTAACTCCGTCTCCGCAGCAGGAGGGAAGGACGTCTGTAGAGGAGACAGGGAACCAGCCTCACTGGGCCCACGGGCCCCATGGTCCGTGAGCGGGGAGAACTCGGGGGACGGTGGAGAGGACTGTGCCGCCACGTCGGGGTCCTCCTGGCCCGAATCAGGTGCACTGTCCGAAGACGAGTCGACCCCCATATCCTCGTCCTCCAGCCGATCAAAATCCGCAACCTCCATCTCAAGAACATCTTCTAAATGGTCAGGGAGACGAGGAGGAGACTGCTGGCCACAAGGGATCGAGGCGTCGGAACCCCCAGGTTGAGGAGGAGGCGTGGAGGGCATCGCCGCCGGGACCACCACAGCCGGGCCCGCCATAGGGAAGAGGCCGGGACCCCTCACAGGCTGGGAGGCAGGCAGAGGCTCGAACTCCACCCCACCAGTGGCCGAAGATGGTGCAGGATGGAGAACGACCTCCTCGGCAGGCGGGGCAGGACGGCGTTTGGCCCTGAAGACCGTGGAACCCTGCGAAGGAGGGGGGCTCATCCTGAGGTGAGGAGAAGCAAGACGGGGTCGATCAGCAGGGGATGGAGATCGGCGACTTTTCTTCTTGCCAGAAGCCCCAGAAGTCATGGATAGGTCAGAGGGAGGCACACTATGTTCATGACGCCGAGCCGTATGAGGAGAGCGAGAGTGACGAATAGTAGGGGAGCGGGAACGGCGTGCAGCATCGGAGGTAGGTGGGATCCCTAACAACACCCGGACGTCATCCTCACGGAAGGAAGGAGCCCTGTGCAGGACCCTTTGGACGTGACGGGAGATGACGTCCCATGATCGGCGTAGAGATGTCCTGGCCCGTTGTCCTTCCGCCGACGTAGGGAGAGTCTCGAGTAGTTGAAGAGCGGAGAGACATGCCCCACATCGGCGGGGATCGTAAACATCCTTCCCATAGCAGGCCGTGTGGAGGCAACATTCCCGATGATCCCGCAAGGCCGTCCGCTGACACGTCGGCCGAGAGCAGGGAGGAGCCGGCATCACAGTACTGAAAAATGGGGAAGCATTACCCACCAGTAGAGGTGAGACAGGCAATATGAGGCAGTAGAGCCAATTCAGCATGTAAGACTCAATAAGACAATATCCAGTAAGAAGCTATGTAGCAAGTATAACAGGAAAGTCAAAAGAAAACACCCACACCAGAGACCCTCAACACCAGGGCTGGGACAAACCCCTTAGCGAGGCCCAACCCTGGGAACAGGTCCTAACCAAAATCGTGGGGAAAGTGGTACCCTTCGAAATACCTGAGAACCCTCTGTGAGAGCGGAGGGAGGAGGCGGCGTAGGGACAGCTGGCAGTAGAGCGGGCACCAGCTGGAAGGAAAAGGTCAAGTGTGAGCAACCCAACAGTACCCTATAAGTGTAAATAGGGGCGGGGAGGGAATCCAAAACACACAGGACATCGCCACTTTGGGTCGAGTCCTAGGACTTTTCAGGTGGTCTTTGGGTCCTCCCAGTATACAAGGAGGACGCCCGTAGGGCGGGAACCAGGTACAGAAGGAGAACGCAAGGAACAGGACATAAGGGATAGGAAAACAGCCAATCAGCCGTTGTCCAAAAAGCCCTGTCCAGGTACATGAAGAGGGGGGCAGAACAGGGCGCATAAACCAAGTCAAGTGAAAAGCTATGTGGCCTAGGCCTTGACAAGGCACAGGGCACATCAAAAAGATAAAGGCGCTTCTAGGGCGGATTTAAAAAGATGAAGGAGCTGAGGACACCAGAAGACCCTTGCCTGTGTGGCGAAAAAACGTGAGTAAACACGAAAATCGAGTCAACTTGTCCAAGCATATCCTCCCTGTGAGCGGGGCCCCTATCGCGTACAGTTTCCAGACATCCCCCCCCCTTTTTAGTGATCAAGTAACCACAGGCAGGGGAAGAACAGAAACATGTACTGTAAGAAAAACGAGAATTTAACCGAGAGCTACGAGACCGAGACTTCCCAGTCTTCCCAGTCAGTGGAGACGAAAGGAAGGCAGAAGGAAAGGACCTGTGTGGATCATTCCAACGGCGGGCAGCTCAAGGCAAAAACCGATTAGCTTAAACACACAATTAATGAAAATTTTAACAAGAGCGTAGAAGACCAACCAGCAAGTCAGTAGAGACGAGGAAAACAGAAGGACAGGACTATGTGGCCCAATCCGACGGCGGTCAGCTCAAGTTAAAAAACACAGGCCTAGCCTAGTTACACAATTCACATAAACGAGAAAAGACTATGGCAGCGTCAATCCCTAAGTGAAAAAACCTAGTAACAAAGCTAAACACTGGCCGAGAAGCCCCACAATTACGTTAAATTAATAAAATAAAAGGAGGATAGCCTAGGGCTTGACCGACATTTTCACCAGAACCACGTATCCACGAGTCAAGTAGGCCCGGGGAAACGAAAAGGAACTGACAAAAGCGTGAACCATGCGAACGAAATACAAGATCACCAACTATGGACAAGTTTAATAAACAAGTCAGAAGGGCTATAGGACAGTTGAGACCAAAGCAGCATGTTTGTGAGAGAATAAAGGCTATGTGGCCTATGCTCACACAAAGCAGAATCCAGAGAAACTTCATGCTCAAGTCTTGTAAAACATCGACACGTAGTCATATGAAAAAACAATAAAACAAAAAGTCACAAAGGGAAAGAAACACAATGCATCCCGCGGGAAGCATATCCCCCCCCTCCCCCCCCCCCCCCCCCTCCCCCAAGGTACGTTAAGGGTAGTTAAAGTGAACATGAACCCGAAAAGCGAGGGTAGAATAGACACACAACGACCGCTACGCGGCATTGAGGACCAACCACCCCGAAGAAAACAAATAAATAAACACGTCTCCAGCACTACGCGCACACCCATAAACACGCCATAAAGCCGTAGTAAAGTGCTGCCTACATCACTGAACATCCTTCTAAAACCTCAACAGCCTGAAAAGGCTCACACTCACTAACAGTTGAAGCGAAGGGGATGCAAAGCAGGCACTCGCGAAGCACAGACAAAAAAGGCGTGTGACATCGACGGTGGGCGCGAAGTGACTGATACTTTGGCAGGTCCTGGCGCAGGCTCATAGAACATGGAGCATGGCTCAGAGGAGAGCAGCTAGATTAAATGGGTAACTATAACAATTCTTTCTCTCCTTCGCTATCTCTTCTTTCCTAGTCGTCTCGGAGTGTGTACAACGTGCCTAGTAGTGAATTGAGGTGCAACTCTAGAGATTATTTGGTTACTTCGCGTGAGTACCGATAAATCGGCCCGCTGTGGTAGCGGCTGAGATCATAAGCCCTACGTTGGAAACGTAGAGACTGCTACTAAATAACAATAATACACTATTCTGAAATCATAAGTAGTGTTATTGGAACACCATCAGCTGATCTTACGTTAGAACCAGCTGATACGTCACGACCAGGTGAACACACTGTCAGACCCGGCTTTGTTAAACAAAGATGGCTCTTGAGTGTGAAGGGTGTTCTAAGAATATTGGTGAACTACACCTAGACTTACAAAACAGGGACGATCTGTGGGAGTTTCTTGCGGCCCATTTATCCTCCTACACATTAAGGTACAAACTCATATTGTTTTGTCTAATAGTGGTTAGGGTTTGGGGTTTACGTTCATGACAAGGGATTGGTACTTACGTTATTTAGCATTTTTAATTTTTTTTTTTTTCAAGGATTAGGTTGGGTTGTTTAGTTAGGTTAATACTAGTCTCACAAACAAGATTCGTAGTTGCGGTATTATTTATAAATGCTTATTATCGCGTTAGCCTATACGCTTTTTAGGGGTGTGTGAGGGCGGCAGCCCCCACCCATAATACTAGGATAGGTTAGGTAAGGTTGTTAGGTTAGGCTAATGTCCTTTTAAAGGGGTACCGGTATTGACTATAGCCTAGTAAACACTATGATATACCGTTTTTAGGGGTGTGTGGGGGCGGCAGCCCCCATCCATAATACTAGGATAGGTTAGGTAAGGTTGTTAGGTTAGGCTAATGTCCTTTTAAAGGGGTATAGTAAACACTATGATATACCCTTTTTAGGGGTGTGTGGGGGCGGCAGCCCCCACCCATAATACTAGGATAGGTTAGGTAAGGTTGTTAGGTTAGGCTAATGTCCTTTTAAAGGGGTACCCGTAAAATGCGGTAACTTCGGACATTTTTCGATGTTTTTTAACAATTTCTCCTGAGTTTAACCCTCCTGGCCCGGTTGTCATTTTAAAATGACACCACGAACTAAGGGCAGGAGCCCGGGTGTCATTTTAAAATCTGTAAGCTTGAAAGCCTATTCAGCTTGGTCTGAACGCTGTGCGTCCGACGCATGTAAACAAAGCCGATCGTTACGTCACTGAACCTCCGAAAACAAGAAAGAGAAGACTCGTTTGTTATTGTATGTCTGTATGTCGTTGTTTCAGTAGTAAAAAGATCGTCATATTGCTAACATCGCCTGCAAGTGCTCTCCACTGAAATCGTCATCACAACTGAACCAGTTGACATAGAGAGCTCTACTCAACGCCAGTCTACAGATTGGAAACCGCACTACATTTATAGATGCGTGGGAAATTTCTAGCAGTTAAACTAAACAAAAATACGGTAGCCTAGGCCTAGACGTTTTTCGGCCAGATCACCCGGGTAGCCCACCCTGTCATTTTGAGAGCCTGCCCGGGCCAGGAGGGTTAAACACATTATAGAGATTTAACTAGGTCAAGTGATGTATGGTGGTAGTGCGCCGTATTCCAGGAAGCCTCCTAAAATTTACCCCTATAATAAGAGAGCTATCCTTATCCTAAATGATGTCCGAAGTTTGCTTGAAAAGTTGATAACTTCGGACCTGTATGGCTAACTTCGGACGTAGGTGATTTCTTATGGAAAATGGTTGCCAAGAAAGCTGAGATAACTTCGGACCTACGTTCGTGGCCTTATTTCATTCATTTTTCGGCTCCTACTATTTTATATGAATATTTTATTATTGCTGCTTATTCTTGTCCGATGTTATAGTGGAAAATGCACAGTCAATACTTTTAGGCCTGTATAATCAGTATAGGAGGGGGATATATACGATGTTTAACATATATTCTGTTTGCATCTGTTCTCGTTAGGCATCGAGCTCACTCCTAGAAAATATTGAGCAGGAAAAATAACCAAGGCTGTCAAATCAATAACTCGAAAATTAACTAGGCCTAGTGAAAATATATAGGTATGTATAATATATCACTGCATATACACTTTTATGAATTTGAGCATTTTTATAGGTATAACGTATTTGTTGGTGTTTCTTTCGGCAGATAAAAAAAAATTTGGACAAGATATATGCCTCTCCTAATTTATATATATTATATATATCCAGAATTATCCGAAATACATAAATCGGTTAGCATAGTATCATATTTTTATGGGTTTTTGGACTCAGAGAATGATGATTTGATCTTGTACCACCATGTTAACACCTTACGAGCGGCCTAGGCGGTATATAATATGTAGCCACCAGCGGGGTGTTTTTACCCAAAATAGGCTGTTTACGTGATCATTTTCATGCCTAAATAAGACCCAGAGCGTAAAACAAGTATCTATCCCTGAAAGGGCATAAACAGAGCTTTCCAATGACACCATAACGATCCTTTTATGATGGCTAGTTTTCTTGCAACAACCGCGCAACGCGAGTGCAAAAAGCATGTAATTCGGCACTTTCCCCATACAATTCCGTATGTAGCGAGTGAGAGAGGGAGGGAGGAGGTGGGATTCGTGTCAGTAGGTTCGCCGCGGTGGTCTGGAGCAGTCATACGCTCGCTACTCTCCTGCCACCACTTGTCTCTCTCTCTCAGCAACATTACGTGCTGAAATTGCCACACGACCTATGTCGAGCACCGCCAGATAGTCCAGATTTATTATACTCGACTTATGTTGCGCGCCGATAGTTATGGGTTAATGATGTACAAGTATTATGAATGATTTTGATAGGGCAAATAATAACAAACGATTGTTTTGTTCCATGTCCGAAGTTACCATGTTTTTTTTTTAAAACACAATCGGTTAAATGATATTGTTCTAGCTAGAGCGTTATACAAGTGTAACAAATTTCCTTTGGTGGATGTTGTCTCTGGTAATGTTACTACAAAATTATATCAGTCACAACATCATTCATACAAACAAATTTCTTCAGGGTGATAGAAGTTTGGCAGGGTAGCGAAAAATTTACATATTTTCGTCACATATATAATATTTTTTTCGTGTACATATACTCATGTCAGTTCCCTAGGACTTTTACATGCTCTTCCTTTGCCATTTCTCTAAACGGACCCCACAAAAAAAAAAAAAAAAAAAAAAATCCATTATATAATGACAATGTCTAATTACTTATTATCGCCGATGTCCGAAGTTATGACCCAAGTCCGAAGTTACCCCACTTTACGGGTATAGTAAACACTATGATATACCCGTTCAGAGCTAGGTGATACACCCGATATCACAACTGTTGCCCCAAGTTTAAACATTCGGTGAGCCTACTGTGTTTTTGGACTTTGCAATATCGGAAAACCCGATAAAAAATTGGCTCGAGTTTTTCAATTTGGGGGTTTTATGCGGTTCAAATACATGAAAACCCCAGCCAACTTTCATAATTAGCTTACTGTGTGTTGGGACTCTGAAACCTCAGAAAACCCGAGCCAACTTCCGCCAACACTTGGCTCGAGTTTTTCCATTTTGGGGTTTTATGTGGTTCAAATACAGTACATGAAAACCAGAGCCAACTTTCATAATTAGGTTACTGTGTTTTGGGACTCTGACACATCAGAAAATCCGAGCCAACTTTCGTCAAAACTTGGCTCGGGTTTTTCCATTTTGGGGTTATATGTCTTTCAAATTCATGAAAACCCGAGCCAAGTTTTGTTTTAATACCTCCTTATCGCCTTTTTACATCTTTAACCCCACATTTTCCCTGTCTTCATAGCCCTCCCCACTAGTGGGGGTGGTTATCTTAAGATTGTTGGAGTAATGGGTAAACTAATACAAATCCTCCACTCAAACCATGATAAACAACAATAAAACACTGTATTCCTTGAAAAATAAAAATAAAAACATGCAAAATAAGGCGGCACTACTCTCCTTGAACGCTACCGGCTAGGTTAAATATAAGAACATAAGAACATGGGAGTCCGCAAAAAGCCGATCGGCCCACACAAGGCAGATCCCTGTCACACCCAACCCCAATTACAAGGCCCAATTATAGACCCATCTCACTAATACCTTGAGTACTGACCCCACCAAAACGGTCAGAGATTAACACAAGATTACGGGGGTCTGCTGAGCGCCAATTGGCCCACACCTGGTAGATCCCCCTCACACCCAACCCATCTCATCCGTATGCCTATCTAATTTTATCTTAAAGCTCCCTATCGTTCTTGATCCCACTATATCACTTGGTAGCCTATTCCACCCATCTACAACTCTGTTACCAAACCAATATTTGCCTATATCTTTTCTGAAACAAAATTTATCTAATTTGAAACCATTTGTACGAGTTATTTCGCTATCACTGAGCTTTAGTACATTTTTCATGTCTCCTTTATTAATTCCACTAACCCACTTGAATACCTCTATCATGTCACCTCTAACTCTGCGTCTCTCTAACGAATGTAAGCCTAATTTCTTCAACCTTTCTTCATATGGAAGATTTCTAATATTATGGATAATTTTTGTCATTCTACGTTCTACTCTCTCCAATGAATCTATGTCCATTCTGTAATAAGGACACCAAAATTGAACAGCATAATCCATATGGGGTCTCACTAATGACAAGTAAAATTTTAAGATAACATCAGCAGTTCTGTTACTCACACTCCTAGATATGAACCCGAGAATCATGTTTGCCTTGTTACGAACGCTTATACATTGTTTTATAGGCTTCAAATCATTGCTAACAAACACACCTAGATCTTTCTCACAGTCTGAGTTTTCTAATTCCATATTAGCTAGTTTATATTTAAAATTTGTATGCATCTTCCCTATCTTTAATACCTTGCATTTGTCAATGTTAAACTTCATCTGCCATTTTACTGACCATTCGTGTAAGGTATCTAGATCCCTTTGCAGACACTCTATATCTCTTAACTGAATCAATTTTTCTCCCCATTTTGGTATCGTCTGCAAATTTACTTATCCTACTAGTTATACCTAAATCAAGATCATTTATGTATATAATAAACAACAGAGGACCTAATACAGATCCCTGGGGGACACCACTCTTGACTGATCCCCATTCTGACTTAGTACCATTTATGCTGACTCTCTGCTTCCTACCAATTAGCCATGACCTAATCCATCCTAACAACACCCCACCTATTCCATGTGCCTCAACCTTTCTCATCAATCTCTCATGAGGGACTCTGTCGAAAGCTTTACTGAAATCTAAATATATAATATCGTATGCCATGTCATTATCTACTGCTTCATATACCTCTGAGAAAAAACTAAGCAAATTAGTAAGGCAAGAACGTCCCTGAGTGAATCCATGCTGAGAAGAATTGATTAAGTTAAATGTTTCTAAGTGGTTTCTCATTTTCCTAGCAATAATTGACTCTAGTAGCTTTCCTATGATTGAAGTGAGACTAATGGGACAGTAATTGGATGCTATTGATTTATCACCTTTTTTGAAAATCCGAACTACATTTTCAAGCTTCCAAGCTTCTGGAACTATACCTGTTTCTAATGAATTGTTAAAAAGAAATATTAATGGGTAACTTAACTCATCTCTGCATTCTTTTAATACTCTAGCATATACCTCATCGGGACCAGGCGATTTCTGAGGTTTCAGTCTGTCAATTTCCTTAAGCACATCATTTCTACTTATAGTAACCGTACTTAACCTATTTTCTATACTATCGCTATATACCTTACGGACTTCTGAAATCTGTGCCAAATTTTCATTAGTGAAAACGGATAGAAACTGACTATTTAATGTACTGCACATTTCTAAATCATTTTCTGTCATTTCTCCTATCGAAGTTTTAAGGGGGCCTATTTTATCTCTAACTTTAGATTTATATAGCTGGTAAAAAGCCTTATGGTTATTTTTTGAGTCATTGGCTATCCTGATTTCATAATTTCTTTTGTCTGTCCTTATACCTTTTTTAACCTCTTGATAGATTCTGATAGTAAGCAAGTACAGTACAGTAGGTGAATTTCGCCTTTCTTAATTTTTCGATATATTCCTCTCTTTTTTTCCTAGGTCTAATAGTCTATTATTCATCCATTTAGGTTGGTTCTGTGTTGATCTAAATTGTCTTTTGGGGATATATTTATTTTGCGCATTGTGGAGTGAAGAAATAAAGTTATTATATGTAGCTGTCAAATTATCCTGAGTTAAGACAGGTATCTGAGAGAGAGTATGTTCATTAGCGCACCTGGGTCCACTTAATAGTTAAACCTCCCTCACCCCCCCCCCCCTCACCCCTCACCCCCACCCCCACCCCATCCTCGTGCAGCAGCACCCAACATACATCGTGCACATAACATTAACATTCTTCAACTGAACATAGATGGCATCAACACAAAGAAACACGAACTCTCACACTTCATCAAACAACACAACATACACATTGCCATCTTACAAGAAACAAAACTCTGCACAACACAAAAAACACCCACGTTTCATAATTTCACCACCATCAGACAAGACCGGGCTGTCGGCGGGGGCGGTGGACTCATCACCCTGGTACACAAAGAAATATCATACATAGTAACCAGTGTACAAACCAAATCCCTCCTCCCCCCAAATGATAACACAACAGAAATACAGTCAATTAAAATACGCACTGGCAACAACTCCAACATAACCATCATAAACACATACATCCCTCCCCAAACATCCCCTACAGTACCAAATTAATACAGACCACACTTACAACACATCACAAACACCCCACACACCCCACACATCATCCTGGGTGGTGACTTCAACGCCAAGACGTCGGCCTGGTTTGTCGACAACCCCGACACAGACAGAGGGCTGGTACTACAAAACCAAACCGATAACCTCATCATCCTTAACGACATCCATCAACATACCCATATTCCTCACCAAGCCCTCTATAACCCATCATCTCCAGACATCACCTTTTGCTCCCCAGAACTCGCCCCCACAACATCCTGGAGGGTGGTCAGAACCTTAGGCTCTGACCACCTCCCGATCATTATCACCACCAAAACCAGACTCACCCCAGCTAGCCACAAACACACATACACCAATTATATAAGAGCTAACTGGGAAGCATTCACAAATGAGACAGAACAACACTTCACAACTCTAAACAGTACACCCATCACTAACATCAACAATGCTGTACACATACTCAATAAAACTATCCAAAACGCTGACAAGAAACACATTCCAAGAGGTAACAGAAAAAGACACAACCCCAACTTCACACCAGAAATTCAAAACCTCATCAGACAACGCGACATACTGAAACACTCCCCAGCACCCCACACACAAGACATCACACAACAAATTCAAGCACTCAACACCCAAACTAACAACAAAATACAAGAACAACAAAAACTAAATTGGAATAACTTCCTACAAACACTTGATCACAAAACAAACCCCAAAAAACTCTACAAAACACTAAACAGCATCACACTTTCCAACAGCAACACAACACAATCACATGCTGCAATCACAACAACAGACTCTACTCCTTCATGTAAACAACAAGCAAACATTCTCATCAATCACTTCTCACATGTCAGCCACCTAAAACCTCACAAAGACGACCGACGTGTCATCCGACGTAAGAGACAATTCCCCACAGACCCTGACTATACACCCTTCACCAATCACCAGACAAAGCATATCATCAACAATCTCAAGCACTCACCCGCCTGTGGCCTAGACAACATAAGCAACATACACCTCAGACACCTGGGACCACAAGGCATACAAGTACTCACTAACATATCAAACTACAGCTATTCACACAACACAATACCAGACATTTGGAAGCATGGTATCATCATCACATTCCCCAAACCCAACAAAGACCCCACACTACCCTCCTCGCACCGCCCCATCACACTCCTTTGCTCCCCCTCCAAAGTCATGGAACGCCTAGTATTACAACTAATTACACCTGACCTACCCCTAGCTCCAACACAACATGGCTTTAGGCCACTGCACTCCACAAACACTCTTCTCACAGACCTTACACAAAGAGCTTTTGACGGCATCAATTCAGCTAGACCACCACACAGATCACTATTAGCCACACTCGACATTAGTAAAGCCTTCGATGCCATCCCCCGCCACAACCTAACAAACAAAATCTACAACACAAACATGCACAACAACACAAAAAGGTGGCTGGCCAACTTCCTAGCAGGCAGATGTGCACACGTATCTTTTGCCGGTCAGTCATCTAAAATCAGAAACTTTCCAAACGGAGTCCCACAAGGATCCGTCCTGTCGCCCGCACTCTTCAATCTGTACATGCACGATATAACTACACCCAATACGCCCCAAATAAACTTAGCCTCCTATGCAGATGACATAACACTCACATGCACACACCATGACCCAAAAAGAGCAACAGATCTCCTTCAACCCTATCTCAACACACTACATGGCTGGTGCACTACAAACAGACTTAATCTAGCCCCAGCCAAATCCACCGCAACCCTGCTCACAAGTTGGACAGGAGAACACGAATACATCCCTCAACTCACCATAAACAACACACCCCTAACACATACACACACACCCAAAATCCTAGGAGTAACATATGATACTCATATGACATTCAAACAGCACACCACAAACATTAAAAAGAAACACACCCAGACTTAACGCCCTCAGGTCACTTACTCACACAAAATTTGGACACAACAAAGAAACTACCACCACAGTATATAAACAATACATAAGATCAGTGATGGAATACGCAAGCCCAGTCTGGGCTTCTAACCTAGCTGAAACACATCATAAGACCTTACAGACTATTCAAAACAAAGCCCTGAAGATCATTACAGGCTGCACAGCTACTGCACCCACAGATCACCTACATCAAGAAACCAAAATCCTCAAAGTCAAAGACCATCTGGACATGAGAGGCACTCAATTCCTGGCAGCAGCCTCCACGAACCAAGACCACCCACTAAACTACATGGCAACACACCCAGAGACACCAAGAAATATCAAAACAACACCCAGCACACGGTGTCACACACAATTATTGTCCTCTCTCCCTCCCTGCCCACCCCGAACCAACTTCCAGAAGCACATCCATACTCATATCTCTCACCGATCCATCCACTCAGTCACAGACAACACGCAGCTGCATGCACGACCTCCCGAAATCCATCCTTCCGAATCCTCCCTTCCTCGCGAGGACAGAGTCCACCTGGCCAGGCTGAGATGCGGACACCATCCAGCTCTCCTGAGCTATCAGAAGAGACTGGATGACTCTGTTGTCGACGCCTCCCCGGGATGTAACACAGCACCCCATACCATTAAACACATAGAAGACTGCATTTCACACAACCACTTACGCCAACAACACAATCTACACTCAATGAGAGCTCTGTGGGAAAGCCCGATCGTGGCCATGGCCTTTCTCAGGGACTCGGGGCTGTTCGGCCAGGCAGCTTAGGGAACAACAACAACAACAACCATAGGATCGACTCTTAAGGCTCTTCTTAATCCACCATAATTGGCTTTTCTGAAATCTGGGATAAGTGTCGTATTCTCTTTAGCCTTTCCTGTCCATTGTATGTTAATATAAATTGATTTATGATCACTATTTCCTAGTTGGTCTCCTATCTCTACATTATTTATCATTTGTTCATTATTACTGAGAACTAAATCGAGGATATTATTACCTCTAGTAGGCGAGTCTATGAATTGAAATAAAAAACTATCCTGTACCGCCTCAATAAACTCTTTTGAATCTGAGTCGCCGATTTGATGCTGCCAATCAATATTCAGAAAATTAAAATCCCCCATAATACACACATTGCTAAACCTTGATGCTATTTTCACTTCCTGCCATAAAGCTGTACCTTCGTTTCTACTCATATTTGGTGGTCTATAAATAACTCCAATAATTATGGTCTCACTACCTTCGCTAACCTCTACCCAAACACTTTCGTTATCAGTATTTAGTCTAATACCTGATTTAATACAGCTTTTTAAAGAACTCCTGACAAACACTGCTATTCCGCCGCCCCTCCTACTTGTTCGGTCGCGTTTAAACAAACTATATCCTGGTATATGGAATTCTGCTAAAAAAAATCTTGATTCTGTATTAATCCATGTTTCAGTCAGTGCTATAATGTCTATATTTTCGTTGCTAACAAGTGCTCTAAGTTCATCCATTTTGTTACATAAACTCCTACAGTTTGTATAATATAATCGCAATGAATTTATTTTACTGGTATCGGATTTACCTTTATTTCTAACTGAATTCCCATCTTCTGTTACACCTTCTATATTTCTACTAGCAGTACAATTAAAATCCTGTGACTGATATTTTCTATTCCTATATGATGTACCAGTACGGCAATTTACCCTATCTAGACAATTATTCTTACTCATATTCTCAGGCTTTATTTTCAGCGAAACCCCGCGACAATCCTATCTATTGACCTAGCTAAATTTGCCACCCCTAGCCGAGAAAGATGAACCCCGTCCTGTGCGTACAACTGATTTTTACCATAGAAACGGGTCCAGTTATCAAGGAATGGTATTGCATTTGCATTGCAGTATTTTTCCAGCCGACAATTGATACCAATTGCCCTAGATGACCATTCCTTGCTGACCCCTCTCCGTGGCAAGATACTGTGTACTACAGGTATGCCTCCCTTCCTCCTAACTTTATCTAACACCTCCCTGTACTGCCGAAGCAGTACTTCCGTCCTACCTTTACCAACATCATTGCTCCCTGTACTGAGACAGATAATGGGGCTATCTCCAATATCTTTCATGATGTAATCAATTTCCTCTAACACCTTCCCAACCCCGGCACCAGGCAGACAGACAAGCTTCCTAATATCAGTATAGGTTGACCTAGCTAAGTGTCTGACCATGGAGTCCCCAACAATTGAGAAGGACTTTCCTCTCCTTGTCGATGACTTGGTAGCAGCTGCGGCAGCGGCAGGAACTCCTGGGGCAGCAGTTGAAGGTACTCCTGGGGGGGCAGCAGTCACAGCATTCCCTGTGTTTGGAGGCAACTTACTTACCTTTCTCCTGGTTTCCTCGCCGAAGGAAGCACTCGCAGCCTCACCATCACATTCGTCATCCAAGGTGATGAACTTGTTTTGGCCACCGTAGAAATTTGCAGGTTGTTGCACTTGTTGGAACAACTGTCCAGGGAGCATCACGATCCCTAACAGCAGTTGCAATATATTGTTCAATGATTCCTAGTAAATAGGCATCTGAAAAACAGTTCCTCCCTCTACACAGGATCTTACCCATTCTTGCCAGCATTTATAAGTAAAACTTGGCTCGGGTTTGGAAAGTTTGGAGACCCCTAAAACCCGAGCCAAATATGGTAAGGATGTAGTATTCGGGCGTATCGCCGGCTTTGTTTACATTACTCGTATGTTCCCGTCATTTTGACTGCTGTGCGATGCAATAATAGATTGAGGGGGGTTTTGCCTCCCCATGACTCATTGTCATCATCATATATATATATATATATTTTTTTTTTCTATGTGATTGAGGGAGGCAATTGCCAGTATGGGGCAAATATCTGAACAAAAAAGCAGTCAAAATAGACGGGAACGTAACCACGAGCGTTCAAGTAATGTAATCAAAGCTGGCGATACGCCCGGATACTATATCCTTCCCCCAAGTTTTGCAAAAGTTGGCTCGGAGTTTGTGATTTTTCAGAGTAAATAAACACAGTGACTCAGTAATTAGGCTATAAGTTGGCCAAATTTTACCAAAAGTTGGCTCAGATTTTCAGACTCTTCAGAGTAAAAGAACACAGTCGTCATTTTGAAATTTGGCTCAGGTAGTTAGTTTAGAACCTAAGCTACAGTACAGTATTTGACCATATGTAACCGCTTGCTGTGGGATACAGAATAAGTTGAGGCCCTCACCCTTCCAGGACTTATTGAAATTCTCATATTTTAAAAGGTAAGGGAGCAAAAACCTCATTTATACACAGGGCTGGGGTCAATTAATTTTTGTCAATTTAATTCAATTCTAATTCAGAATAAAATTTGAATCAATCAATTCCAATTCAATTCAATTCATTCGTAAAAAAGAAATCTTCAATTCCAATTCAATTCAATTTACAAGCTTTTCAATTCCAATTCAATTCATTAGGCCTATGCCAATCATACACCAACAGGGCAGGGTAGTCAGGGTTACCAAATGAAGACACAAATTACCACTAGATTCGTTCTCAAAAGTCGCTAGAAGGCCTATAGATAGTAAATACATGCCGAAAATCACCATATTAGATTGATTATTTGAAAATACTGTAACTTAAGGGTAGGATGTAGTGAGCGGGCGTACCGCCATCTTTGTTTACATTATTTCTTACAGTTTCTTACAGTAGATCCTCTGGAAAAAGGCAAACTATGCCTGTGTATCCAGCTCAGTACCAGTACAGTACTTGCACTGCTGCGGTCGTTCACGGTGTTGGCGGCGGCGGTAGCAGACGCAAATTTTTTACTATTCTGTATTTTTTTTTTATAATCAAACTTCAAATCTTGTCTTCCCCATGCTTTATCAAGATTACTTTCAAACTCCCTTATTGATTCGGAATCGACTACATACTGGGGCAGTGCGTTCCACTCATTTACCACTCTATCACAAAATGAGTTCTTTGCCTTCTCAAGCCTATTTCTTTCTTTGTAAATTTTCTTAGAGTGTCCTCTCGTTCTTGTTCCCTCCCGCATCAAGAAGATACCTTCACACACATCCTCATCATACTTTCCTGACACTATCTTAAAAGTCTCTATCATATCCCCTCTCTTCTATCTGCCAGTGTCGGAAGCCCCAGTGTCCTCAACCTCTGCTTATAGCCCGCGTTCTTCAACGTTGGTACCAGCTTGCTAGCTCTCCTCTGCACTTTCTCCACTGCTTCTATATCCTTTACCATATATGGAGCCCACACCTGGTTCGCATATTCCAGGTGCGGCCTAACCAGCGCTGTATAGAGATTCCTGAAGATTTCTTCGTCAAGTGACACAAATGTCCTCCTTATCAGCCCTACAATTCTATTGGCTTTGTTTATCTTTTCCGCTAAATGTTCTGAGAAATTTAACTTATTCTCTATCACTACTCCTATATCCTTTTCTGCATTCACTTCCTCCATCGCTTCATACATACTGTATCCTACCTTGTCTATCTTGCTGGTCCCAATCCGCATGTACTTGCATTTTTTTTGGATGAAAAGGCATTAACCAATGCTCAGACCATCCCTTCATGCCCTCCACATCTCCTTGAAGCAAACCCATATCTTTCTATGCGTAGTGGCGTCGGACCTTTCCCTCATGTTCCCGTCTATTTTAACCTAACCTAACCTAACCTAACCTAGTATTCATGTAGTAATGCCTGGGGGCAAATAGCAGAAAATATAGCGTTGAAATAGACGGGAACGTAAGTGCGACCGCGGCGATCGCCCTATGTAAACAATGACGCCCGAACTCTACATCCATCCCTAACTTAATTATTGTACAATAATGAATTCACATATTACAATAGGGTAAGACGGGGCAATTTCGCCGAAAATCGCGTATTTTGACTAATAGAAACTGCCACAAATGGAATTTTTAAATTTTTATATTTTTTATCTATACATTCAGCCTTTCTGCTATAGATGCCCAAAAAACTAAAAAAAAAAAAAAAAATCTTACAGTTTCTTACAGTAGAACCTCTGGAAAAAGGCAAACTAGGCCTGTGTATCCAGCTCAGTACCAGTACTTGCACTGCTGCGGTCGTTCACGGTGTTGGCGGCGGCGGTAGCAGACGCAACATTTTTACTATTCTGTATTTTTGCTTTATAATCAAACTTCAAATCTTGTCTTCCCCATGCTTTATCAAGATTACTCTCAAACTCCCTTATTGATTCGGAATCGACTACATACTGGGGCAGTGCGTTCCACTCATTTACCACTCTATCACAAAATGAGTTCTTTGCCTTCTCAAGCCTATTTCTTTCTTTGTAAATTTTCTTAGAGTGTCCTCTCGTTCTTGTTCCCTCCCGCATCAAGAAGATACCTTCACACACATCCTCATCATACTTTCCTGACACTATCTTAAAAGTCTCTATCATATCCCCTCTCTTTCTCCTATATGCCAGTGTTGGAAGCCCCAGCGTCCTCAACCTCTGCTCATAGCCCGCGTTCTTCAACGTTGGTACTAGCTTGCTAGCTCTCCTCTGCACTTTCTCCACTGCTTCTATATCCTTTACCATATATGGAGCCCACACCTGGTTCGCATATTCCAGGTGCGGCCTAACCAGCGTTGTATAGAGATTCCTGAAGATTTCTTCGTCAAGTGACACAAATGTCCTCCTTATCAGCCCTACAATTCTATTGGCTTTGTTTATCTTTTCCGCTAAATGTTCTGAGAAATTTAACTTATTGTCTATCACTACTCCTATATCCTTTTCTGCATTCACTTCCTCCATCGCTCCATACATACTGTATCCTACCTTGTCTATCTTCCTTGTCCCAATCCGCATGTACTTGCATTTTTTTGGATGAAAAGGCATTAACCAATGCTCAGACCATCCCTTCATGCCCTCCACATCTTCCTTACTCTCCACACTCTTCTATACAGCTTAGTGTCATCCGCATACAGGTATACCTCACTTCCATTAGTTATAACTTCAGGTAAGTCGTTGATAAATATAACGAACAGTAGTGGTCCCAACACAGATCCCTGAGGTACCCCACTTGTAATTTCCCTCCACCCCGAGCCTATTCCATTCACCAGTACCCTCTGTCTCCGATCTTTCAGGAAGGCTTCTATCCATTTCACACATTTCTCCCCTATATTATAGCTTCTAACTTTCTGTATTAACCTTTTATGTGGGACCTTATCGAAGGCCTTCATAAAATCGCAATATACCATATGTCTATTACATCACCATCCTCTAGAATTTGCATCCAATCATCTACCACCTTAATTAGCTGTAGTACCGTCGACCTCCCCGGCAAGAATCCGAACTGTCTCCCACTGAAAAGTTGGTTTGATTTCATATGCTCCATTATTCCTTCTCTAATTACCGTTTCCATTAGTTTATACACAACACTTGTCAAACTGACTGGTCTATAATTTCCTGGGTCATTTCTCTTTCCCTTCTTAAATATAGCTGTTATGTTCGCCTCTCTCCAGTCCATCGGGATTTGTCCTGTATTAAACGATACCTCAAATAACATTTTCAACGGCTCTACTAACATCTCACCTCCTTCCTTTATGATTCTTGGGTGTATCCCATCCGGTCCCGGGGAATTACTTCTGTTCATTTTTTCTATAGCCCTTCTTATTCTAGCATGGGAAAACTATTAGTTCTAGTGCCGGTGCCTGTTTGATGGGAATAGTAGGCACTGCATCATCCGACTCCACTGTTAGTACCCCCCCAAAGTATTTCCCCAGCACCTCTGCTTTCTCCTTATCAGTCTCCGCTCTACTCCCATCATCCAACCCCCCTACCAGCTCTGGGATCCCTACTCTTCTTGTTAACTTTTCCTGAATGTACTTCCAGAATATTTTTGGAGTATCCTTCACATTTCTAGCAATCTCTCTCTCCCTCTCCTTCACCCCCCTCCTTGTCTCCCACCTTATTTTATTGTTTATATGCCTGCGTTCCAGATCCACTTCTTTAGCTTCTATACTAGACCCCCTGTTCTTTTTTAACAATTTTAGTCTTTCCCACAATCATTTCTTTCTGCTAATCAATGTCCAAAGCTCTCTTTTCATTGGCAATTCTGGGTTCGTTCTTTTCCTCAATTTTGTTTTATCCTTATATTCCCTTACTGGTCCCCAGTCAATGTCCAAACACCGTCTCAGCAGCTCATAATCTGCTCTATCATACATGTATATTTTTCTATTGCTTCTATTATCCCTCTCTGTTTTAATATTGCAACTAAAGCTTATACAGGCATGGTCACTACGACCTATAGGGCTATCCACATTGACATGTTCCACTATATCCTCCTCATTGCTAAAAATCAAATCAAGTACCGGTACACACCCCTGCGTCCCATCTCTATATCTTGTCATCTCTGTAATATGTTGCATTAAAAAACAATCTCTCACTTTCTCTATAAACTTGTTTTCCAGGCTACACTGCCCCGCTGGAGTAGTACAATTTGCCCAGTTGATCCTTGGCAAATTGAAATCTCCAATCAAAATCTTATATTTGTTCTCTCTATTATCTATTTCCTCCATTGCTTTCAGTAGGTTATCATCCTCTTCCCTACTATTATTTGGGCTTCTATATATAGAGGCAATTAGAATTGATCCTCTTGCACATTTTACTTCAATACACAAATACTCACAATACTGCTGTCTCATATCCACCTAATTAACCTTGAGCTCTTTTCTTACATAAATAAACAGTCCTCTTCCGACCTCTGCTCTAATAGCATTCCTCTCATATAACTCCAAACCCTCCAAACTATACTCCACCAGTTCCCTTTCAATTCTAGCATTTTTTGGTCTTACTTCCTGTAAGGCTATGACATCAGGTTTTTCCTCTTCATCCTGCAACCTACATATCAGTTCTCTTTTCTTGTCCTGGGTAAACACATCCACATTACTAAACATAATCCTTAATCCATCTACCATTCCTTCAGCAACTACACCATCCCGCTCCTCCTGTCCGTACCCTACTCCCCCCTTAGCACTACTGGGTCTGCAACTTTGTCTCCTGTCTCTCCCTGTGACACCTCCACCCTGTTCTCCTCCTCCGTCACAACTCCTATCACATTCTCTTCCCTCCCTGATCTCCCCCTCCCTTCTATTCGTATAAACCACTTCTTCAATTTCCCGTCCCTCACTCTCCAGTAAATATTTCTCTTATCCTCCTCACCCAACTTTCCATTATTTTCATCAGCCTTTTATTGTACAGTAATTCCTTTATTTTTTTTCTTTGTTCTATGCTCAAATCCTTCTTTAGTCTTATATGTTTCAGTTCTTCATTTGTGTTTAGCCTCCAACTAAAATTTGTCACCGTCTCTGCCACTGCCCTGGTTTTAAACTGTACCCTTATAGGTCTCATCTCTCCCCTTTTATATCTACCTATCCTACTGACTTCCTCCACCTGCCCTTCCCATCCATATACGTCCACATCCACACCTTTCAGCACCTCCTTCACTTTCTCCATATCCCTCACTTTTCTCACTCCATTATCATTCATATGAGCCTCTATATCTCCATGCATGATCACACCCCTATCCCTGTCCATGGCCTCCCTCACGACACTCTCCTTGTTCTTCATGACCCCTACAACTGCACTCTCAAAACTTTTTTTGGTCATATTCATTTCTTCCTTTTGTTCTTTCATAATATCCTCCAAATCCTTAACTTTCTGTTCACCTACCACCGTCCATGCAGTTGACTCCTTTACTTTCTTGAATCGTCCTTTGTATTCCTTCAGTGTTTTGGTCATGCTGCCAAATCTTTTTAAAAAATCACTCTTGCGGCGAAATTACCCCGCCCAGCGGGGCAATTTCGCCGCGACCTATTTTACGCATCATCTAGCTAGTAAACTAGATAACATTATATGATTAATGGCCAGACAAAACACTAGCACGCAGGTAAAAGCAATGAAAACATTCACAAACCCAAACTGACACTAAACATGCCAATAGAAAAACGTTGCACGCACACACACACAACTGAACAGGGCGGGCAGAGATGCAGGTGTGTCACACGTGTAGGCCTAGGCGCCACTGTGTCTAGTGCGGGTGTGGACGTGTCTAGTGCGGGTTTGGAGTTGTGGACATGTAGTGCGGGTGTGGACGTGTCTAGTGCGGTTGTGGACATATTTATTAGGCCTACGGGTGTGGAAGTATTTAGTGCGGGTGTGGACGTGTCTCGTGTGGGTGCGGCGTGTAGGTTGCTAGTACAGAGTACCAGGCAGCAGCTGACGGCTACTGCCAACACTGTGTCACACGCAAACATACAAACAAACATACACACATACAAACCAACCACAAGCACCTCCACACACACCCGACCATACCGTCAGACGCGCCGCTAGCTCCAGCTCCAGGCCCCGCGAAACTGCAACAAAACCTAAGCCAAACTAGATCTACAACCTAAGCCAAACTAGCTATACAACCTAAACCAAACTTGCTCTACAACCTAAACCAAAACTGCTCTACAACCTAAGCCAAACTGCAGCCGAATCCATGCAATAGTTTCGGAGATATCGGCGTTTGAATGCAAATTATTAGCACCGCGGCGAAATTACCCCGTCTTACCCTATATAATAGTATTTCATCAATTCATTGATATCAATTCCAATTCAATTTATAATTGACCCCAGCCCTGTTTATACATAACCGTTTGCCGTGGGATTCAGAATAAGTTGAGGCCCTCACCTCCCAGGACTATATTTGGTAAGGATGTAGTATTCTGGCCTTGTTTACACACTGCGCATCAGCGCATGATCTTCTCGCGATCATGTTCCCGTCTATTATGACTGCCGTGGGGTACAATAATAGGTTGAGCCCTCACCCCCCATGACTCATTGTCTTCATCATATACAGTATATTGAAAGCAGGGGGCAAATAACAGAAAACAAATAGTGGTCAAAATAGACGGGAACCTAGCCGCGAGTGCACGACCTATGTAAACATGACGACCGTACTACATCCTTCCCCTATATTTTACCAGTATGTACAGTATGTGTATGTATTTACTACATCCTTCCCCTATATTTTACCAGTATGTACAGTATGTGTATGTATTTACTCAAGCCCATTCCCCACTTTTCCTTTTTTTTTTTTTTTTTTTTTTTTTTTTTTTTTTTTTTTTATACCAGTAGGGGGCACAAACTTCGGGATGGTTGTAGTTACCGGGTGTACCACTACCGACATGCAACATAAATCATCTATAAATACTTATAATAAAATAAATACTAGGTTAGGTTAGGTTAGGTTGTTTGGTTAGGGTAATGTATTTTTGTATCCAAATGCAGTCAAAATAGACGGGAACATGATGGTGAGCGTCCGCGTAGTGTAAACAAGACGGGCGGTACACCCGGTAACTACATTCTTGCCCAAACCTCAGACGATATAATGCTTATTGTCGCATGTTTGCATGTATTCATAATTTTTCTAGTTTCCTCCCTAGACCTCCATCAAAATTTAAAAAACATCCATTAGATCCCCTTTCTAGATTAATTTGTAAATTTTGTTTGTTTTATACATTCCAGTAGGGGGAACAAACCTCAGACGATATAATGCTTATTGTCGCATGTTTGCATGTATTCATAATTTTTCTAGTTTCCTCCCTAGACCTCCATCAAATTTAAAAACAAATCCATTAGATCCCCTTTCTAGATTAATTTGTAAATTTTTCGGTAGAAAAAGGTCCTGGCCGGTTCTTCCAACATTACAGGCTCACTATCGTTCGCCAGGGAAAAAATCGACACCTAAATAGCACGAAAGGTAAAAATATTGACTACGAAATGGGACAAAAAGTGTTAAAATCGTCAAAATAATGGGCCAAATGTTTTAAAATCTCAAAACTAATGGGGCTAGAGGGAGAAAGTTGTCCAGAAAACTGGCCCATGTCCCCTTAAGGTAAGCTACGCCTAATTTATCGCTTGTTATCTGTTCTTAACGCCTTACGAGCGGGCCCGTCAGTAACTTCTACTACCCGCCCAGCGGGTGGTTTTACCCTAAACGACCTTATTTCCGTGCTCTTTTTCATGCATAAACAAGAGCCAGAGCGTAATACAATTATGTATCCCTGAAAGGGCGTTAATTGAGCTTTCCAATGACACCAGAACCATCCTTCTACGACCACTGGTTCTCTTGCAACTATCGTGCAACACGAAGGAAAAATTGCTAAAATAAGGTAATTTCCTTACATACTGTAATTCCCTGTGTAGCGAGGTAATGGGTGGGAATGAGTGAGGAGGGGAGGTTAGTCGCGGCGCGGGGACCGTGCCGAACGGTCAGAGTGAACCTACGCTCCTCCCACCGCTCGTCTCTCTCTCAGAGCCAATTATGTGCTCAAAATTGCTACCGACTTAAGTCCGGCCCCGATAGACAAGGGTTAATACAGTTCTTACTATGCTTGGGAATGAATCAGTAATATTATATAGGTACAGTACTGTACAATTGAGAGAACCCATCGACCAGTTGTTGGTTTCCCCATATTCACATATCGCAAGGTCACGTATCATGTATCGTCCAATTTCTCGCGATATGCGGGACCCGACTATTAGGGTTTCCTTCCTTTCCTTCGGGTTGTCAAACCCGTAGTATACAGACTACAATAAAGCCATTAACAAATAAATACACATGTTCACACATCTGTATGGTTTCCTGAGTAAGATAAAACCAGAACAAAAAATATCAATATGGTGGAAACTCTGTAATTGATAAGTAGTTCTGATGCAGTTTCTCCCTGTAATCAGCAATAGTTGCCTAGTAAATAAATTCAAAACGGAACTAGACCAGTTTTTCAAGATCCTTCCGGATGAAACACCATTGGAGAATACCGTACCATTGCAATTCTCTATTATTTGTACTCGTTTAACCTTTTTCTTTATTTTTCTTTCTTTTTCTAAATTTGTGTAAGTTATGTGACGGTAATTGTTTTTTTTAACAAAGTCTAGTCTTGATTATTATGTATTTCTCATAGGTGTGGGACCAAAAGACGTGTGGAGAGGCATAACTCGGATACCACCCCATTCACAAAAAACACACTCAATGCTGTGTTTGCGGGGTGCTTAGGATGCCTAGTGTTACAGAGAACGGGTCCACCAACTCAAGTAAGTTTATCAATGTTGTATTATATTGATAACATTGTCGATGTAGTCTGTAGAGAGTAATTATACTCATAAGACAAACTTTTTTCATTGTACAACACAACATTTTCGACTTTCTCTCTGAAGAAGATTCCAGAGAGAGCCGTAGCTGTTGTATCTAGGCCCTAGGGATGCACTGGATAATAGATTTTGCTATCTAGCCGGATACCAGATAAAATTAACGTGGTTTGGACAAAAATAACTTGCTACTTACCAAGGATACCATAATTATATATTTCTGTAGCTTATCAGAACCCATTGCACTAAGCTAGCTTGCATGAACTCCATATAACCTGATTATAAACCTGTTATTTCCCCCCCCCCCTTCTCTCTCTCTCTCTCTCTCTCTCTCTCTGGGGCTAAGGGGTCAGAATATGCCTCCTGGTCGTAAAAGGCGATTAAAGAGGTTGGGTTGTTGTTGTTCCCCAGACTGCTTGGCCGAACAGCCCCAAGGCCCCGAGCAAGGCCAAGGCCATAACCGAGTGCCCCCACAGAACCCTCCCTGCCTACCACAATAAAGCCTGGGTGACCGAAGCCGCTCCATGGCGGGGAGCTGAGGAGGGTGCGGAAACGCCCGGGAAACCAAAGCCCCACCCAGGGCCCTGTCCCCCTCAGCAATTATGAAGAGAAAGTTGAGGGGCAAAGGAAAAATGTGACACTTTGACTTCCAATCTTGGTAGATTGGGAGGTCAATCTACGGAAGAGAAGCCGTCACTTGAGATTTAGAAAATATATAAGTAAAAAGAACAGTCAGAGTAAGCTATGGGTATGGCAGAGATCGCTCAGTTCTCACTCTGATAGACCAGCCCATCACCACATGACTAGAACCCAATCCTCTCAACATCAGCTAGGAAAGGCCCTATAAAGCCGCCTTTGGCGGGGGAATAGCTCCCCTATTTCAACCCCTTTCGGGGTTGGGCACCCGCCTAAGAGGTTGGGTAAGATTTTTCCTGGGTGGAGGGTAACAAGCTCAACCAACCCAAGAGGTTGGGTTGGTTGGGCTTGTTACCCTCCACCCAGGAAAAATCTTACTGCAACGAGCTTTGATAGATCATCCTCGGGCACTGACAGACCTACTGTTGACGAACACCGACCGAAAAAGGACTGCTTTAGGATTGTGACCTGGAATATGTAAGATGCATGAATGATGGCACAAAAGAGAGAGAGAGGTTAGGACTTCTATGTGCATGTATCTAAGCCTAATAATACAATTTATTTATTTTTCTTGTGGATTTTGAGCAGGCCCTCTGGTGACGAGTGTTCCTCGTCTGGTTGACTTGGGAGGTGGTCTCTTGCTTTAGGGATGGATTATGTTAGGATTACATTTGTGGCTGGGATTGTACCGTATCAAGACTGTTGGATAGTTGTTGTTTTAATTATAAACATCATGTATGTTAGTCGTATTTACCTTATGGTGTCTTTTTGTTTGCACAGTTTCTATTTTTGTATCTGTTAAGCCTTGCATACCTTATTCTTGGTAAGTACAGTACAGTATTGTAGTTTAAATTTGAATTTAATTTATGGATTTAATATTTCGGATTTTGTAAACTAATTATAATAAGCTTAAAATGTATTTAATAAATTTGCATAAACATTTTGTGATCACTACAGTAGATAAAGCCAGCAATAACTATAGCTTCATATGTAAGAAATGTTATCTAGAAAACATGAAAAAAGAACTAGGCATTAGAGGTAACAAATTCATAAAAATATTTGTGGTAATTCTGTTTATGAAATTCAGGAAAATGTAATTGTCGATAACTTAATTAATGAACATGTATACTAATAAAAATATAACCTTTGATATTAAGCCAAATTCAGAAGATGGAGAGAGGGCATGGCGAGCAAGGGTTTAAGAGTCAATATTAACAAAACCAAGGTTATGCACTAGATTGAGACGAGGCAATGTGGAAAAGAGCGGTGCATACCTATGTGCAGTGTGTGGAAAGGATGTGGGCGCTAACTCGATTCGATGTAGCATCTGTTGATGTTGGGTGCACCATGGGAGTAAGCGCTGTAGTAGAATAAAAGGACCCCTGCCGAAGGATAAGTCAGAAATAGAGAAATTTGAGTGCGTAGTGTGCAAAGGCGAGCTTGTGTTAAGTGATGATCCTGTGGCTGTGAATTTTGGAAATGAGTCATTGGAGCTAGTGGACAAGTTTTGTTAACTAGGAGATACCATCTCTGCCAGTGGTGGGGCCGAGGCTGCCACTGTCGCTAGAATTAGATGTGGCTGGGGGAAGTTCAGAAAACTGCTGCCAATTCTGACCATGAAAAGAATGCCTCTCCCCCTGAAGGGAAATGTGTATGCCTCATGTGTTAGAAGTGCAGTGACGTATGCCTCAGAAACATGGGCCGTTAAAGTAGAGGATGTCAACAGAATGGAACGTAATGAGATGAGAATAGTGAGGTGGATGTGTGGGGCCAGGCTGCAGGATAGAATAACAAATGATGAGCTGAGGAGACGTTTAGGTATAAAGAGTATTAGCGAGATGATGCGTACAAGTTGTTGTTGTTCTCTAAGCTGCCTGGCCGAACAGCCCCGAGTCTCTAAGGAAGGCCATGGCCACGGTCTGGCTTTCCCACAGAGCTCTCAAGGAGTGTAGATTGTGTTGTTGGTGTAAGTGGTTGTGTGAAATGCAGTCTTCTATGATGTGTTTAACCCTCGGTTCCTGGAAGGGCTCTTGAACGCCCATAAAAAAGCATATAACAGGTACAGTACCCGGAAGGGCTCTTGAACGCCCAGTGGTTGAAAGCCTGTGAGCTTGGTGTGCGAGGCGTCGGTCCGACGCATGTAAACAACAGCCGGCTGGACTGACGCCCCGCATCTCCGGCCACAAGAAGGAGAGCGTCGCTTGTTCGTGTGTGCCTGTATGTTGTTGTTAAGTATCGAAAAGTAGTGTGAAGTGGCTGTTTTTGCCATAAAGTTATCTCCAATGAAATCATCATCACAACTCAACCAGTTGACTTAGAGAGCTCTACTTAACGCCATTCTACAGGTAAATAACACAGCTACGCTTGGGGATGCATGGGAATGCGGGAAGCAGTCAGAATAACAAATATACGGTAGCCTAGCCTAGACGTTTTTCGGCCAAAACACCCGGGTTTCGGGGAATATTTATGTAATGTGTAGCTGGGGCTGGAGGGTTAATAGTATGGGGTGCTGTGTTATAACCTGGGCAGGAGTCGACGACGGAGTCATCCAGTCTCTTCTGATAGCTCAGAAGGGCTGGATGGTGTCTGCATCTCAGCCTGGTTAGGTGGACTCTGTCCTCGCGAGGAAGGGAGGATTCAGAAGGATGGATTTCAGGAGGTCGTGCCTGCAGCTGCGTGTTGTTTATGAGTGAGTGGATGGAACGGCGAGAGATATGAGTATGAATGTGCTTCTGGAAGGTGGTTTCGGGTGGGCAGGGAGGGAGAGAAGATAGTACAGTAGGGTCTCGTAAGATGCGAGTTGATGGTCGATGGATGCGATCGCATCTTACGATACACGTAGCTTATGGGAAAAACGTCTTATGGTCGATCCGCCCCAAAAAATATGCCGTAAAGTCCCATTTACACCCTATAAATCCAATTTGTTCACGCAAAGTCCCAATTTTGTTGGTAATAATCCCTGAAAAAGGTAATTGGTGCATGATACCATACATTTCGGTCACATACAAACAGAAAATAATAAATTAATAAATGAAAATGAGACAAAATACACACTATCAATAAAAAATATAAAAAAAATCAATTTTTCCCTTACCTTAAATTCTAGTGGGATTATGTACAGGGGGAAGGGGTTATCCGAGGCTGTGTAGATTCACTCAAAGTCACTCTCGCGTGAAGAGAGTGGCTGAGCATCCAGCATTTGGTTAGCCAGGATCTCGAGTGCCTTAGAATTCCTCAGTGTATCCACTTGCTTAAGAAATCCAACAAAGTCACTCTGGGTGACTGGACGTGCAGAGGTGCCAGGTTGGGGTTCACCTGAAGTGCCAGGTTGGGGTTCATCTGAAGTGCCAGGTTGGGGTTCATCTGAAGTGCCAGGTTGGGGGTCATCTGAAGTGCCAGGTTGGGGTTCATCGGAAGTGCCAGGTTGGGGTTCATCTGAAGTGCCAGGTTGGGGTTCATCTGAAGTGCCAGGTTGGGGTTCATCGGAAGTGCCAGGTTGGGGTTCAGCAGGAGTGCCAGGTTGTAGGTGAGGCCTTAAGTAACGTGTAATGAGTGACTGGGCCCTCGCATTAACACGTTGGTACAGTTCCTTATGGAATCTCATAAGAGACTCAAAGGTGTTACTCCAGTCAATCCTACGCAACTGTGTTTTTTCTACCTCCAGCACTTTCGTCTTTAGGGCCTCCCCCAAAGCCAGGATGGCACTCAAATCGTTCATGCTGTAGTCCTCGTCCACCTGCATTGCCTCTTGGGGTGTGGCAGCTGCTTCAACTCGAAGTTCAGCCTCTATATCAACAGTCTGGGCCACCTCCTCCGGTGTCTGCTCGTCCCCCTGCCTGTTGATATCTTGAATTTCTGGGTGGGAGTACCAAGCTGCGCAAATGCTGTGACGTCATACTCTACGCAGGTCTGAGCCAGCCAATGGCATGCGAACTCCCGCCTAAGGCTCGCATTTTAAAAAAATATTCGCATCTTGAGGTTTCTCCTTGGATTTACAAAGGAGTACAAAGGAAATCAAGCAACAACAGATCTAGTGACCCTTCTAGGTTGCTTGTCCTCCAAAACACTGAGGATCAAGTGTCCAAACAGTGGTTTAGAGTGGGTAAGGGAACATTGGAAAGGGAATTACTGCCCTGGAACTAATGTCCGTGGCAGGATTAGGAAGTTAGTAGGGGACAGATGGGTTAGTAACTGAGGGGGGGATAAAATAAAGTTATTCATTTACAAACGCAGTCAGTCGCGGGTTTGATGCGAGATATTTGTCTAGGCGGAGTTTAAATGAATCAACGGTGATGCAGTCTATAACGTTTCGGGGAAGCCCATTCCACAAGTTGACAACTCGATTGAAGAAGAAATTCTTAGATTCGTGTGAGTTAAAAGATTTACCAATAATTTTGCAACCGTTTCCCCGCGTGTAATTAGATTGGTCGATAGTGAAGTACTTACTACAGTTCATATTGTCGATGCCTTTGATGATTTTGAACACTTGAATTAAGTCACCTCTTAATCTGCGCTGGGTTAAAGGAAATAGATTTAATTCTCTAAGACGCTCTTCGTATGGTTTGTTCTTTAGGCTAGGTATCATTTTGGTAACTCTACGTTGAACTCGTTCTAGCTTGTTTATATCTTTTTGGTAATAAGGGCACCAGGATTGAACGCAGTATTCCAGAAGAGGGCGGACTAAGGAATTGTAAAGGGTTAGGATAACTTCTTTGGATTTATGCTCAAATGACCTGCCTATAAAGCCAATTATTTTGTTTGCCTTCTTAACAACTTCTGAACATTGTTGACTCGGTTTTAGGTTACTCGATATTGTTACTCCCAGATCGGTTTCTCTGTTTACATTCTTAAGCTGAGTGCCATTCATCGAATAGTTTGCTTTCTCATTTAGGTATCCGATATGTAGTACTTTACATTTATCCGCATTGAAACTCATTTGCCAAATTTGGGCCCAACATGACAATTTATCTAGATTGTGTTGCATATCGTCAACTTGTTCTTTTGAGAGTACGCTATTTGCAATTTTTGTATCGTCAGCAAATTTTGAGATTGTACAGGTGAGACCCTCATCTATGTCGTTGATGTAAATTAGAAAGAGAATTGGTCCTAGTACCGATCCCTGGGGTACCCCGCTACTTACATTGGTCCATTTAGATGCCTTACCGTTTATGACTACTCTTTGCTTTCTGTCGCTGAGCCAATTTTCTATCCATTTCAACACACCGTCTTGTATTCCATGCGCTTTTAGTTTTAGCAGTAAACGTTTGTGGGGAACTTTGTCAAAGGCCTTTTGAAAATCAAGGTATATAATATCTACAGCTTTACTCTCATCGTAGAGGTTGAGGATATCGTGGAAGAAGTCTAAGAGGTTTGTTAAACAGGAACGTTTTTTACGAAAGCCGTGTTGAGTATCTTTAAGTATGTTATTTTCCTCTAAGTGATTTACGAGTCTGTCTCGTATGACCGTTTCTAGCATTTTACATACAACTGAGGTTAAGCTAATTGGACGATAGTTAATGGGTAGGGATTTGCTGCCTTTTTTGAATATCGGTGTTACGTTGGCTAGTTTCCACTGATCGGGCATAGTTCCAGACTGCAAGGATTTATTGAATAGTAATGTCAGTGGTTTGGAAAGCTCATCCTTAGCTTCCTTTAGAACTCTAGGCGAGATTGTATCAGGTCCAGGCGTTTTATTTACCTTGAGTTTATCTAAACAATTCAATACTTCTCTCTCTGTATCGGTGATATTGCTTAGAACATCTGAATTATCAATCTGAATCGGCGATGGTGTAGGGATATCACTGAGGTCTTCTGTTGTAAAAACTGATGCAAAGAAGGTATTGAGGGCATTACTCATTTGTACTTCGTCTTTGGTGTATTCTCCATTTTCATCGACTAACGGTCCAACAGTTGAAGTAACTACTTTTTTCTTTCTGATATAACTATAGAATTCTTTCGGGTTTGTTTTACTTTGATTCGCAATATGTAACTCTAAGGTCTTTTTACTTTGCTTAATTAACTTTTTGGCTTTGCGTCGTAGCTCTACAAATTTCAGCCGTTCTTCGTCATTTTGTGAGGATTTTAATCTATCATTAGCAAATTTTTTAGCAAGCAGGCAGTTTGAAATATCTTTATTCCACCATTTGGGCTTATTATTATGGCCTGGACGCCGTATTTTCGATGGTATGCAGTCTTGCACTGCTTTTAGGTAAGTGGCTTCGAATAACTTCCAAGATGTATTTATGTCGTTATTGTGAATTAAAAAGCTCCAGTCAGTTTCTTTAAACAAGCTCTAAGTTTATGGAAGTTTGCTTTCTTGAAATTAGGGACTTTTTCGATGCTACTATTTGGTTCGTTACTAGTAAACTTTAAAGTGAAAGTTATCGTACGATGGTCGCTGTTACTGAATTCATCACCAACATTCAAATTCTCTATTAATTCTTCTTTTGTTGCAAGTACAATGTCAAGAACGTTATTACCACGGGTTGGCGTTCGAACAAATTGATAAAGCGAACTCTCTTGCAAGTTCGTATACAAGTCATGTCCGGAGTGTGAAGTAAGAGTATCGCCCCACTTGGTCACAGGTAAATTAAAGTCGCCAAAAATTACGGTATCTTGTGAGTTACTTACATCTGCAATTTGTTCGTAAATTTCTCGGTCAGTTTGCACTGATTGAGCTGGAGGTCTGTATATTAATGCAAGTATTATTTTTGTACCTTTATTATTCTTTATTAGCACAAAAGATGCGTCGACATTCACAATTTGAGGTTTTGACTAGAGGGTAGGGTTAAGACTTTCTTTGATATAAAGTAAAACGCCACCTCCATTTCGATTTATTCGGCTTTTCTCAAACATTACATAACCGGGAAGTGAATACTCTGCTAAAAAGTCTCTATCTTCTGTAGCCCACTTTGAGCCTCCGATTCGCAAATTATGGTCAGTCTCGCATCTTAAAATAATTAATTTTTATTATTTGGGGGTCCTCGCATCTTATGCGAATCGCATCTTCTGATCTCGCATCTTACGAGACCCTACTGTATTTGTGTGTGATAGCGTGTGCTGGGTGTTATTTTAAAATTTCTTGGTGTCTGTGGATGTGTTGCCATGTAGTGTAGTGGGTGGTGTTTGTTCGTGGAGGCTGATGCCAGGAATTGAATGCCTCTCATGCCCAGATGGTCTTTGACTTTGAGGACTTTGGTTTCTTGATGTAGGTGATCTGTAGGTGAAGTAGCTGTGCAGCCTGTGATGATTTTTAGGGCTTTATTTTGAATAGTCTGTAAGGTCTTATGATGTGTTTCAGCTAGGTTAGAAGCCCAGGCTGGGCTTGCGTATTCCATCACTGATCTTATGAATTGTTTGTAAACTGTGGTGGTGGTTTCTTTGTTGTGTCCAACTTTTGTGTGGGCAAGTGACCTGAGGGCGTTAAGTCTGGGTGTCAGTTTCTTATTTAATGTTTGTTTGAATGTCATTTGAGTATCATATGTTACTCCTAGGATTTTGGGTGAGTGTGTGTGTGTTAGGGGTATGTTGTTTATGGTGAGTTGCGGGTAGTATGCGTGATCTCCTGTCCAGCTTGTGAGGAGGGTTGCAGTGGATTTGGCTGGGGCTAATTTAAGTCTGTTTGTAGTGCACCAGTCGTGTAATATGTTGAGATAGGGTTGAAGGTGATCTGTTGCTGTGCCTGGGTCTTGGTGTGTGCATGTGAGTGTTATGTCGTCTGCGTAGGAGGCTATTATAACGTAAAACTTGCAAAATAAACAAACCAAAACTTATACGAACACAGTAAAAAGACAAAACTACTAATCAAAATCGCTATGTGGAAACAACGCATACGTAAAATAATAATTTATAAATAAAAGAAGACAATCCACCACATAGGGTGTACATCACTACATGAGCAAGTTAATCTTTATTTGGGGTGTATTGGGTGTACTTTATATCATGCATGTCCAGATTAAAGAGTGCGGGCGACAGGACGGATCCTTGCGGGACTCCGTTTGGGAAATTACTGATGCTAGATGACTGACCGGCAAAAGATACGTGTGCACATCTGCCTGCTAGGAAGTTGGCCAGCCACCTTTTTGTGTTGTGCATGTTTGTGTTGTAAATTTTGTTTGTTAGGTTGTGGCGGGGGATGGCATTGAAGGCTTTACTAATGTTGAGTGTGGCAAGTAGAATGGGATGGTATGGACATGTAGAGAGAATGGATGAACAAAATTGGGTGAAAATATAGGTTTGATTCCCGGAGGTAAGTAGAGAAAACCTAATATTTAGTAGGGGCCCCGGAATCATTGACGATGTTGCCTATTAGTATAATAGTCTCCATTCAACACCCACGTCAGTCGTTTGAATCAACCGCCGCGGGGAAGAACAGAGTCATTCCTCATAAGTGCAACGCTACTTCTCTTATGGTATCGTCATAGATTGGGTACCCACTACGAAAAAACTGATGTAAAAAATAAGATAAGAAAAAAGGAAAATATTAAATTACTTAATCAAGGTTATAACACGCTTCCCACTTCGGTGGATTTCTTGCGTTGTGGCTTCTTGCCGCTCCTCGCCAAGTGCACCATTCGTCCTTCACTGATATATCAAGATAATACTCAAGATATCAAGCGAATGGGAAGGGGATGATTCCGTCAATGATTCCGGGGCCCCTACTAAATATTAGGTTTTCTCTACTTCCCTCTGGGAATCAAACCTATAATTTAATAGTGGCCCCTCCATCATTGACGATACGGTACGGAGATAATAATGGTGTTTAAAGAAATTACAAATTACTTAACAGAATCTAACCACATAATAGAACGGAAAGACAGTGTGAAAGACCTTGGGGTATTAATGTCTGAAAATATGGGTTTCAAAGTACATAACCAGGTCAAAGTGGCGGCTGCGAAACGTCTAACGGGTTGGATTCTGCATACTTTTAAAACACGCGGTGAATTACCTATGATAACGCTCTTCAAATCTCTAGTGCTACCGCGGCTTGAATACTGTAGCGTATTAACATCCCCATACAAAGCAGGTGAAATAAATGACGTAGAGAGTGTACAAAGAAATTTCACTTCGCATATAAGTTCGATAAAACAGCTACACTATTGGGAGCGTTTAAGAGCACTGAATCTGTACTCACTGGAACGTAGAAGAGAACGTTACCTAATAATATACACGTGGAAAATCGCAGAGGGTTTAGTACCAAACCTACATACTCCGGTAGTCATGAAATTCAGTGATAGGAGAGGCTGGGAATGCGAAATCCCCCGGATGAATAACAGGGGTGCTATGGGCTCTCTGCGAGAAGGCTGGTTATCACACAGAGGCCCACGTCTCTTCAACAAACTCCCACGGCGAGTAAGAGACATGAGGGACGTCTCGTTAGACAGCTTCAAGAGAGCCCTGGATGTCGAACTGCAAAAGGTGCCAGACGAGCCCATCCTCGCAAGGGAGCGAGCTGTCGCTTCAAACAGTCTACTGCACCAAATCACCACCCATAACGAGGGGCGTCGCGCTCCTTGGTGCCGCTAGAAGAGTGGCGAACACATCATAAGGTATCATAAGGTAAGGTAAGGATGTTGCCTGAATTCCCAAGACTGGAGGGGGACATTCGCATCAATATCTAAAACCTCCAAACCCACAAGGTATAGTCAAGAATTTGTATAACAGAACAGCTATTTTATTGTTTGCATACAATATAGAAAAATAAAAAAATATTAAAGAGTGTGAGCAGTGCGTTGCTTCAAAAAGACCTGCTCGAAATAACAGGCTCTCTTACATGAGATACTGTTGGAAATCGTGATAAGAGGAGCTAATACAAAACTCCCTATCAGTCTTTTCAGATTTTACACTATCCATAGTTTATCATCTGGTAAAAATAACTGAGTCCCTTGACCAGTTTCAACACTCATCCAGCTATCCCGATGCCTCTCGGATAGCCAACCTTAACTTATACATAAAAACATAATCGGACTAGCTTTACATAGCTTGTTTCTAAACGTAACTTAGCTCTTACACCTTAACTTAAGGGAGTTCTTACATATTTATCTCTTAAAATAATGATGGATTCAATTTAACATAAAATCTAGAGCTTCTAGCTCTTAACTACAAGTAATGCTCAGGCTTCTGCCCGGCAGAAGCAACGTCTGGGCTTCTACCCGGCGTAGCAGTGTGATTCCGGCGAGGGGGGCTTTTACCTTAGGGTGTACTGGGATACCCTCATTCCCCCCCCCCCCCTTTTTCTTAGCCCACTATGGGCCGTACTATCACATAACCTAAACAGCCCAACTGCCGTGAAAAACCTACCCCAATAACAAACTAGTGAAGAGAGTGTCTCAAGAACGTTTCTACGAGAACAAAGAAGGATAACCTACTACTATCACCACCAAAACAAGAGTCACCCCAGCTAGCCACAGACACACTTACACTAACTATAAAAGAGCTAACTGGGAAGCTTTCACAAATGAGACAGAACAACACTTTGAAACCTTAAACAGTACACCCATCACTAACATCAACAATGCTGTACACACATTCAACACGACTATTCAAAACGCTGACAAGAAATACATTCCAAGAGGTAACATAAAAAAACACAACCCCAACTTCTCACCAGAAATTCAAAACCTCATCATACAACGCGACACACTGAAACACTCCCCAGCACCCCACACACAAGACATCAATCAACAAATTCAAGCACTCAACATCCAGATTAACAACAAAATACAAGAACAACAAACACTAAATTGGAATAACTTCCTACAAGCACTCTATCACAAAACAAACTCCAAAAAACTCTACAAAACACTAAACAGCATCACACTTTCCAACAGCAACATAACACAATCACATGCTGCAATCACAACAACAGACTCTACTCTTTCACATAAACAACAAGCAAACACTCTCATCAATCACTTCTCTCATGTCAGTCACCTAAAACCCCACAAAGACGACCGACGTGTCATCCGACGAAAAAGACAATTCCCCATAGACCCTGACTATACACCCTTCACCAACAACCAGACAATGCATATCATCAACAATCTCAAGCTCTCACCCACCTGTGGCCTAGACAACATAAGCAACATTCACCTCAGACACCTGGGACCACAAGGCATACAAGCACTCACTAACATATCAAACTACAGCTACTCACTCAACACAATACCAGACATCTGGAAGCATGGTATCATCATCACATTCCCCAAACCTAACAGAGACCCCACGCTACCCTCCTCACACCGCCCTATCACACTCCTTTGCACCCCCTCCAAAGTCATAGAGCGCCTTGTACTACAACTGATGACACCTGACTTACCCCTTTCTCCAACACAACACGGCTTCAGGCCATTGCACTCCACAAACACTCTTCTTACAGACCTTACACAAAGAGCTTTTGACGGCATCAACTCGGCTAGACCACCACACAGATCAGTACTTGCCACACTCGACATTAGTAAAGCCTTCGATGCCATCCCCAGCCACAACCTAACAAACAAAATCTACAACACAAACATGCACAACAACATAAAAAGATGGCTGGCCAACTTCTTAGCAGGCAGATGTGCACACGTATCTTTTGCCGGTCAGTCATCTAGCATTAGAAATTTCCCAAACGGAGTCCCGCAAGGATCCGTCCTGTCGCCCGCACTCTTCAATCTGTACATGCATGATATAAATACACCAAATTCACCCCAAATAACCATAGCCTCCTACGCAGACGACATTACACTCACAAGCACACACCAAAACCCAGACACAGCAACACGACTCCTTCAAGACTATCTCGACACATTACATGAATGGTGCACTACAAACAGACTCAATTTAGCCCCAGCTAAATCCACTCCAACCCTCCTCACAAGCTGTACAGGAGAGCACGATTACGTCCCAGGACTCGACATAAACAACACACCCCTAACACACACACACACACACACAAAATCCTAGGAGTAACATACGACACCCAAATGACATTCAAACAGCACACCACAAACACGAAAAGAAACTGACACCCAGACTTAACGCCCTCAGATCACTTGCCCACACGAAATTTGGACACAACAAAGAAACCACCACCACAGTCTACAAACAATACATAAGATCAGTTATGGAATACGCAAGCCCGGCCTGGGCTTCTAACCTAGCTGAAACACATCATAAGACCTTACAGACTATTCAAAATATAGCCCTGAAAATCATCACAGGATGCACAGCTACGACACCCACAGATCACCTACATCAAGAAACCAAAGTCCTCAAAGTCAAAGATCATCTAGACATGACAGGCACACAATTCCTGGCAGCAGCCTCCACGAATCAGCACCACCCACTACACTACATGGCAACACACCCACAGACACCAAGAAATATCAAAACAACACCCAGCACACGCTATCACACACAAATACTGTCTTCTCTCCCTCCCTGCCCACCCCAAACCAATTTCCGGAAGCACATCCATACTCACATCACTCGCCGTTTCATCCACTCACTCATAGACAACACGCAGCTGCAAGCACGACCTCCCGAAATCCATCCTTCTGAATCCTCCCTTCCTCGCGAGGACAGAGTCCACCTGGCCAGGCTGAGATGCGGACACCATCCAGCTCTTCTGAGCTATCAGAAGAGACTGGATGACTCCGTCGTTGACACCTGCCCGGGTTGTAACACAGCACCCCATACCATTAAACACATCATAGAAGACTGCATTTCACACAACCACTTTTTTTTTTTTTTTTTTTTTTTTTTAAGAGACAATGAACGGAGGAAGGAAAAACACAGATAAAACAAAAAGGTCCATGTGCCTAAAGGCATCCTCCATTCATAAAATGTTTGTAACAACTGGATTTAAACATTTGTAGATTGTAAGTTTGTGGAAAGCAATTCGAGGGAAGTGAATTCCAAAGAGTAGTAGCTCTGGGGATAAATGAATTCTGATAAGCAGAAGTCCTGCATTGTGGAGGAGAAAGTGTAAATTCATGGGCGCTCTCAGCTGCCCTAGTTCTACGGGGAAAGATGTGGAGAGGCGGCACAATTGAAGCAAGTTCCTCGGAACAATTGCTGTGAAAATATCTGTAGAATAATGCAAGGGATGCAACGTTTCTTCGTATGGATAATGTAGGAAGGTCCTGTGTGATTGCAGGGTTATTGATTAATCTAATAGCTTTATTTTGAATTTTGTCCAACTGCCTCAATGCAACCACTCCACTTCCACCCCACAGAGGTGAACAGTAATCCATCTGAGAACGCACATGACTTTTATATATCACGGCCAACTGCTCGTCAGTGAAGAATTCTCGAACTCTGTACAGGAGTCCCAGTTTTTTAGAGGCATTCTTAGCAATGCTTCTAACATAATGTGTCCAGCTCAAGTTAGTAGTTAATGTTACACCGAGAATGTCAATACTAGGGGAAGTGGGAATATTTACATCATTAAAAAATATATGGGAGTCAGTGAGATTCTGTCGGTTAGAAAATTTAATGTACTTGGTTTTCTGTGCATTAAAGGAAACTAGATTCTTTTGTCCCCATCCATTAATTCTAGAAAGGTCCTGGTTCAGAGAAATTGCAGTGTTTATTTTTGAATTTATAAGATCGGGTTGGGTGAAAGAATTGGTAAATGTGAAGGAACTGTGGAGTGTTGAGTCATCTGCGTAGGAATGTATTGGATTATGAGTGGTAGATATGAGATCATTGATATGAATGAGGAACAGAATTGGGGCCAAAACTGATCCCTGGGGAACACCAGCATTTATTGAGTGAAATTGAGAATAAAGGCCATCTACCATTACACGTATTTTTCTGTTATGAAGATAAGAAGAAATTAGTGGAACTAATGATGCAAGGCCGTAGTGTGACATCTTCGACAATAAGGATTGATGCCAGACTCTATCAATGCCTTTGATATATCCAGTGCTATTGTATGTGTTTCACCATGTTGGTCTGTAGCTTGGTTGATTTGATGCGTAAGAAGGCAAAGCATGTCTGCAGTTGATCGACATCGTCTAAAACCATATTGCCTATCACTGATTAATTTATTATTCTCAAGATGCTTAATTATGTGATTATTTAATATAATTTCAAAGACTTTACCAAGAGTGGAAGTTATAGCTATTGGTCTGTAGTTTGATGGATCTGAAGAGGCACTTTTTTTAGGAACTGGATGGATGTTTGCTTCTTTCCAGGGTACTGGGAAGCATGAGGTATGAGTACACAGACGGAAAAATTTTGCCGAGCACCTGGGAGCAATTCTTAAGTACTATTGGAGGAATTTCATCTGGACCAGGAGCCTTATCTACCGAGAGATTCTGCAAAATAGTTTTGACATGTCTGGTGTGGATCTTAAGTGAGGGAATTTCAGGCGAATTAAAATTAAGTACAGGGACATCTTGATTTATTTCATCTAAGGTTGAGTTGGTGGAGAAAATATCCGCAAGAAGGTTAGCTTTACCTCGTGGGTCACTTACAAGATTGCCAGTCGGAGATTTTAATGGTGGAATGGATGAAGCAGTAGTGAAGTTGGATTTAAATGAGTTAAGAGTAGACCAAAATATTTTGTTATCATTTGGATTATTTAGAAGTTTATTTGCCTGCTTGTGGAGAAAGTTTGATTTAGTTAGGTTTAATACAGTTTTGGCATGATTTCTGATGTTTCTAAAGTAATTAAAGGCTTCATGTGTTTTTGATCTTGTGTATGCATTGTAGGCTATTGCTTTTGTTCAGTTACTCTAGCACAATTATGGTCAAACCATTTAGGTGAATTAGATCTTTTACTGTACTTTTGATGAGGAATAAAAGTTTCCATTCCAATTTTTACAAAATCTTGTATGTGGCTCAAGGTGGAGTGTGCATCATTAGAAAAGAAAGAGGTCCAGGGAATATCAATAAAGAAACCTTGAAGACCCTCCCAGTCTGCCCTATCGTAATGCCATTTAGTCACCAAAACAGGTTCAGAGTGGGAAGGTGTGGTAGGTGATAGACAGGTGGCCTGTATCAGACAGTGATCAGAAGATCCAAGCGGGGACCTCACTGTAACATCATAATTTTCTGAATTGGTTGTTAAAAATAAGTCCAGTAGGTGGGAATTATTATTAGGATTATCTGGTACACGGGTGGGTTGGTTGACTAGTTGAGTGAGATTAAATGAGTCTGCAAATAGCTCACATTCAAGACCAGCATCATCAGTCCTGGCTGAATGAGTGAGCCATTCAACATTATGGACATTAAAATCACCCAACACATTGATTTCAGAAGAAGCATTTAAGTTGAGGACACTGAGTTGTGAGGACAGAGAATCAAAAAGACTTTGCTCTGGAGGAGTATTTGGGGAACGGTAGATGCAACATATGTATTTAAATTTACCAGCAGAAATTAATTTGTATATAGAATAATCAAAATAGGGACAATTGAAACTAGTAACCTCCTCCAGGGCAATTTCAGATTTTGCGAAGCAACATACACCTCCTTTAGGTCTGAAATTTTGGAGCAGTTGATAACCTGGAAAATTAAATCTAGACGTGTCAGATGTGGATGTTACTTGAGTCTCTGTCAAAAAAAGGAGAGTAGGGGATTCTGCTTGAAGAAATTGGTGTACAGAATTGATGTTAGAGTGAAGTCCCCTTATATTGCTAAAGAAAAAGCTGCACTGACGAGCAGCTTTGGGACGTTGCAATGCTCTTGACACAGTCGCATGATGACGACCGGGAGGGCCCTGTGTCAATGACCCAACCCTGCCGGGGGTGGATATTCGAGGGACCACCAGGTTTGCTCTTAACAATTGTACTGCCATATTTATTGGGTAAGGTGTATGGTGTTACATGTATGATATGTAGTGGGAAGAGTAGTGTTTTATGGATAGAGGATAGCAATGTAGGGCAATGTCGTGAAGTTGGATGTGTATGTTATATAAAGAGGGTTTTCCTGATACCCCTGATGTGTGAGGCAGAAAGATATGTATCCAGCTACCAAGGCCTGGGAGAGAAAATGGAATTCAGGCTATTCCCTGAGTCTCCCGAAACCTTGGCGGTAGTACTTCCCTGGGCGGGGCTGCCTACCCCTACTACCTACGCCAACAACACATTTTACACTCTTTGAGAGCTCTGTGGGAAAGCCCGACCGTGGCCATGGCCTTCCTTAAGGACTCGGGGCTGTTCGGCCAGGCAGCTTAGGGAACAACAACAACCTACTGCGAGGTCGTTCGGAAATGTACCGAAGCTAATATTACCAAGGTGGGGTAGAGTTCACTCTCTCTTCACTAAGAAAACCGCTCAGGTTGAAAACCTGAGACTGGCTAAACAGATACAAAAGATAAAGTAGTTCGCTGAACTTCCAAATATGGATCAAATAGTACCGAAGGAACTTCATATCGTGCTTGTTAGAAAAAAACACGGTAATACGCCGGAGGAGCTTACATGCCACTTACATGCCGCAACTCGCCGGCCACTACATGCCGAGGGGGGGGTGAGCTCCTCCGGCGTAAACCAAAACTTCAGACACAGAAGTGTAGCCTACTAATTACATGTTATTACCCTGACTCAAAAAAGGTAAAACAATTTGAATTCTCGGGGCATGAGCAGCTCAGTAATCCCGGGACTGAAACAAACATGACTGAAAAAACAATTACCCATTAGAGAACTGCGGTCTCCGCGTATGGTTTCTGTGGTCGCCGCCACTCTACTTCCCGAAAGGGATAGTTAATAGTCTGCCGGCTGTAGAACAAGAAAATTATGCCAGGAAAAAAGGGAAGGGCTGTGCTGACAAAATCCTCCCTTCCAGGAAGAACGGATTTGATCTGAGATCGGTTCCTACCCTGCTAGGGGTTACCAGAGGCAACCAGTACGTCTTTCCTTGTATGACTACTTGTTAGTATGAAAAAACTGTAACTGAGAACCTAACCCTTCAAGAGGGCCCTCCCACCGAGTCCCTTTGATGATGGTGTCCTATGTGGGCCGAAGCCATGGAACAACTGGAAGCTAGCGGCAGAGATGAATAACCGTCCGGTTGCTGGTCTATTCCACATACTGCATTGGGGGGGGGGGGGAATGTGCGCAGGCACACGAACCCATACGCGAGACTGGCTAAGGGCTCAAAATTTTTGAGGAGAGCTTAGTTATATAAATTGTTAGTTTCGTAAAATCGACCGGCGCCTGAGCTACTCATGCTACCGGTGACAGGAACACAAATCCTCTTACCCACATATGCACAAGTTGACTAGTCAGGCCTCCGGGGACACAAAAATTAAGGGGGACTAAGACACAAGTCCCCTATTAATGAAGTACAACAAAGTCTTCTCGTCTAGCCGAGAGCAACAAAGTTTTTCGTCCGATAAACTGTGAGATCCTGGCCGATCTGCCTCGGCGTTCCGGCCTGGAGTCCAGAGAAAACTGGAAGTGCAGATAAAATAATATAAACTACTTAACCCCTCAGACCCGGAAGGGCTCTTGAACACCCATAAAAAAACACACCCGAGCTACCCGGAAGGGCTCTTGAAGACCCAGTGGTTGAAAGCCTGTGAGCTTGGTGTGCGAGGCGTCGGTCCGACGCATGTAAACAACAGCCGGCTGGACCGACGCCCCGCATCTCCGGCCACAAGAAGGAGTGCGTCGCTTGTTCGTGTGTGCCTGTATGTTATTGTTACGTATCGAAAAGTAGTGTAAAGTGGCTGTTTTTGCCATAAAGTTATCTCCAATGAAATCATCATCACAACTGAACCAGTTGACTTAGAGAGCTCTACTTAATGCCATTCTACAGGTAAGAAACACATCTACGCTTGGGGATGTGCTGGAATGCGGAAGCAGTCAGAATAACAAAGATACGGTAGCCTAGGCATAGACGTTTTTTGGCCAAAACCCCCGGGTTTCGGGGAATATATATATAATACATAGCCGGGGCTGGAGGGTTAAGGAAAAAAAAAAACTTCCCTCGGGGCCTGACTTGCCCTTGTTGTGTTACGAGTAAAGAAATGGACTTATTATCTTACTTAATTGGGAGAAAACATCATCGTTCTGACCTAGGTGAACCAGCAACTATCCGGCTCCCCGACCGGAGTAGTTAGTGTCCCCTTGATATGCGCCCCCTAGCTTAAATCAAAGTACATCACCGGAGAGGTAGTAATGGCTAAGATAAGGGAAACTTCTTTGAGTGGCCCTAAATTACCAGTAACCCCCAATAGCTGATGGCCAGCCACCGGCGGACGTCTAGCTCTTGTTTTGCTCGGGAATTCCCGACCCGTGTAAGGTTTCGAGTGGGGTCTAACAAAAACCCTTCTGGAGCGGTCTTAGCTTTGGCACAAAACTGTCTGACGCGCTCCCTAGTGTTTCCGCATGGTCAACTTCCCGGTCAACCTCTATGGAAGGTATTCTTGTTTCACCCATGGTTGTCTGATCCGGCTCCGGAGAGTCCTCGTGATCAGACTGGTCTGGTAATTGTCCGCCGGGACGCAGTCCGGACTTTGAATTAGAGCAGAGATTGTAGGCGCGGCCCAGGTGCGGTAAACACAATCCCACCTCGATACCTTGTGCCCCAGCCAGGCCTAAGGAGAGAGGAGGAGAACACAGGAAATTTAAGTGGGAAAAACGACCCCCACTGGGAAAAAAGACTCGAGGATCTTTAACTCTTTTAGTTTGTTCAAGTTCAACGTCCGGCGATCGCCGGCCATCTAGTGCATGTAAAGTTAAGAGTTATTTACTTGGGAGACCCTTTGTTTGCTAACTTGAAGCATCATTCTTACGTCTCTCTGTGTCTGTGCATTAACTGTAGTTGCCGTCAGTACTGTACTGGAGAGAAAACAACTCTATAATAAACGTTCACCGGTAACCCCTGTACCATACCGAGTCTGAGTAGCTGCCTCGCTCGGACTGCCTCAAATAAGGCTGTCCGGATGTCTAATAAGGATTGTGCCGGACGCGGTAGAAGATATTGCTGAAAAGCTTTGACTATCTCGGCCCTTTGCATTGGTGAATCGGGGATTGGTTTAGCAATGGCCTGAGCCGTATCCCTGGTGAGGAGAAAACTAATAAATTTCCGATAGGTGTTATCTCTGACTAGGAATTCCCTCTGGAGTTCAATAGGGTCTGGGACGATAAAAGGGGGCAGAAAATCTTTGGCCTCGAATTGGGGAGCAATGAGAAATTCAAAAATAGCCCTGGGAACTTCGCCGGGCTGTTGCTTTAGCCAGTTAAACTCAGTATGCTGCGGTGGGGGAACCGGTAACGAGGCATTGGACGTCACATCAATAGCAAATTGTTGGACCTCCTGATCCCATGTCACCCAAGGTCCATGTCCCACCTCACCCAGATGTAATTCCCTTTGGTCTTGATGAGGATTACAACGATGAAAAGTTAAGCTAGGCTCGTCGTACTTTATAGAATGGCACCCATTGAAGCCACAGCGGTGAGAGCAATCGGGGCAAACCGGGACATCTGGGGGAGGAGGGGTAGGACTAGGGTAATCCTGCGGAAAACGGGTCAACTGACTAGGGTTGTACACAAAGTATCGAAAACTAGTCGGGTTGGGCACTGCCTGAACTTGCACTTCTATCACTTTTCCTTGTGCATCTTTTGCCCTGAAGCCCTTTTTCCTATTCACTTCTATAGACCATTCTTTTGGCACCGGAACCTCCCCCTGTGTTGACTTGTGCCCCTCTCCTCTAGTTAACGCGGTAACTGGGAGCCACAGCCTACCTGGCTCTTTCTGAGTCCGAGGTTGGTCCTCCGATTTTGACCAAGATTTTTGAGGTTGAGTTACTGATTGAGAGTCCATTGGTTCCTCGAGATCTGGCGGGAGAGCCGCCCTATCAACTTTAGGGGACTTAGTCTTATGTTGTAGGTAAGAATTTACGTTATCTCTCGCACTATTGACATGAGTTAGCGGGCCAGAACTAGTCTCCTTCCTTCCCACGGAAGACACATTAGTGCCAGATACCCGCTTGTCAGTTAGCAAGGAACTACTAGACCCTTCTCCTTTAGAAAGCGACTCATCCTCCCGCCGGGAGTGAACCTGGCTGTCGGCTGGTAAGTCTTGCCCATGCCTACCGGCATTGGGGAGAGATAAGTTTGATGTTGTCGGGGCCAAGATGATATCTGGGTCCGCAATTATATTAATTTTGGCTGGTAACAAAGGGCGGATGGATGCTTGTTCTGGCAACGTCCCTGTAGCGGGGGGAACTGAGTTAAGAAGCAAAACTTTGTTATCCCTAGAGGAGGTGGGCACAGAGTCCACCGGCGGAGGTACCGCAGCCTCCGTCGGGGCTTCCTGATGTCTTTTCGAAATGGCACATTGTTGTAGCACCCTATGCAACAGATCGTCTAATTGTTTTGATGTAAAGCATTGAGGTTTCGGCCGTTTCAGAGACTTTGAACTTTTCTCCTCTAATTGATGTTCATCTACCTGTACTAGGGGACTTGACTTTGCTAGTACCCTATCACCACTAGGTTTAATCGTTGAGAGGGGACCTTTCGCCGGCGACTCTTTCACTTGCCCACCCGGCGATTTACTGGTCTCCCTAGAGGGTTGTAGACTTGTGTCCCCTTGGGACTGATTTCATAGGAGTTGCCCGTACGGTCTGTCCCGTCGAAGTAGGGTCTACTCTGGGGTCAGACCCTTTTGAAGTGACCGCCTCCGGCGTAGTAAGAGACCTTGATACCCCTGCGTCTGTGTCTCCCGACTTCTGCGCTTGAGCCTTAAGACTTGTAACACTACTAAGACCCTGGGCCTCCGGCGTTTGAGATATCTCTAGACCCATTCTGGACTCCGGCATATAACCCTTAGTCAGCACGAGTTTAGAGCCCTGGAGCCTAACCTTCACATTCTTCCTAATCCTCATTGCAGAATGAGGTCGCTCGGCATCCGTTTTGAAAAGACCGGAGGAAACCCCCGGCATTTCCGAAATGGATGTCGAGGCAACCGGCTGCGCATCAGATTGATAAAACTGGGAGCTAGAGCTAAAGTGACCTATTACATCTCTCTCAGTAAGCCTTGGGCTAGATAGCTTGCATTTCTTGTCTGGTAAGAACTCCAAGCTGGACGCCCTCTGCCGAAGTCTCGGATGTTTCCGGCTGGGTTGACGGCACACACTCCGGTGACTCTGAGCGAATCCTCTTGGTGTGGGGAGGGGAGGTCTGTTCAGAGGTCATAGAAGATTGGGGTGAAACAAAGTTCGTGTTTGGTACCGGGAGGACCTGTGCCTGAGGGACTGAGGTGTCGTTGAATGAATAAAGATGAATTAGCCTCAATAGTTCAGCATTATCGCAAAACAATTCTACGTCTGCTACCCGTAAAGCGTACGCAGCAAATTTGTTCTTAATTTCTATAAGAGTTAGTAAACACATGTCAAACAGGTCAGAGCACACCGGACATTTACGTGAGGTCCATAAAAAAGGAGGATCTGTCCAAACACTTGACACATCTAATACACAGCCTGTGCGCCGCTACCGGTACCAAGAGGCACGTAGGTGTAGAACAAGTTGAGAACAGAGGCATGGTCACAGACTCTCCCCTCCCCGGCGGGAACGCTTTCTCCTTAGCTGTCCGGAATGTGGAAGGGGTCTGGAAATAGAAAATTTCCAAGAATCAATGCTCATAAGGATAACCCGAGAGGTTTTAACATCCTATTCCCCCCGGCGTCAGAAAAACATTAGGCCACTGCCTCCAACCTTTTCCTGACTCCTAAGAGGTAGTGAAAACCTGCCCTCACGCCCTTTTCAATCATGGGGGAGTTTCACATCAGCCTGCCTACCTGTGACATGGGTCAGAGGTTAATGAACCATGAACTCAGCGGATATCTGCGTGCTATAACTTACAATCGCTAGCAGCCATTGGTCTGTTTACACACTGAGCCGCCGGCTGACGGGGTAAACTGGTATGTAAAAAGGCGAGCCGATACAGTACTGTATCTATAACGGATACGTCTCCATCCGCCGGGCCTGCAAGACTGCCGGAAGGAGGTGTAGTGACACACTACCAAAAACATAGAATAAACACAGGGGTAAGGGAAAAACAAGACCGCACGCCGGCACGGCGGCAACCGACCTCAGGCCTCAGAACCAAGGACCGGCGGGTCCCCAAAACAGGAAAACACTCAGGCAGGGGCACAAGACTGAGAGAAAACCAACCACAAAAAAACCCTGAAGCAAGGACGTCTCCTTGAGCTCCCGGAAAGTGAGCAACACTAACACCCAGGGAGCACAAGAAAGGGTAGCACATCAAAATATCATATAAAGATAAAGTACACCCCTAACGAGTAGAGCCTAACTAGGCTTATCACGAGGTAACACACCCTACAAGTAGGACGAACTTACCCTGAAGACAACCCCGGACAGCATGAAGCAGGTGAAGCCCCCCAAAGGGGCCTCCGAGCAGGCTCGAACGCCAGTAGATTCCACATCACGTGTGACAATCCTTAGACTGGCGCATCTGCTAAAATGAAAAAAGAAAAAGGCCCCTAGGCCATCAACACAGGACTGAAGAACAGCTCGTGATAAACAAAAAGCCTCCTAACTAAGGAATAGCAAAAAACTAAGGCGCGCAGAACCAACGAAAAGCACATGTGGCGTCGGTCCTGAACACAACACGTTAGCGGCTGAATAGTACCCTAATTTAACACTTCCTGCGGTCAACACCCGTGCTAGCTACTCTAAACCTTGTTCACTACAACTCAGATATATACAAATGAGTAAGGACTCACGAGAATTGAGCGAACGTCGAATGAAGCAGAGCGCGGGGCACACAACCTATCCTGTTGCCCGCGGGGAAGAGAAGGACGAATGGTGCGCTTGGCGAGGAGCGGCAAGAAGCCACAATGCAAGAAATCCACCGAAGTGGGAAGCGTGTTATAACCTTGATTAAGTAATTTAATCTTTTCCTTTTTTCTTCTCTTATTTTTTACGAAAGTTTTTTCGTAGTGGGTACCCAATCTATGACGATACCATAAGAGAAGTAGCGTTGCACTTACTGTATGAGGAATGACTCTGTTCTTCCCCGCGGCGGTTGATTCAAACGACTGACGTGGGTGTTGAATGGAGACTATTATACTAATAGGCAACATCGTCAATGATGGAGGGGCCACTATTAAATAATGCAGGTCTGTGATTGTGGAGGGAGCTGCACCAAGGGGTGGACCGAGGAAGACCTGGGATCGGACTATACGTACCGATCTCAAATCTAAAAACTTGACAAATGAAGCAGCCCTTAACAGGGTTGCCTGGAACGCCGACATTAGGACAAGAGACTGAAACTGCACGTATGTGTGGAGCACTCAGTCTTAATATTTTATGTATGTACTGTATTACCCAAATTTCATAAAAGACCTTAAAAGTACCGGTATCGCTTTATTGCCGGAGCAAAATTTGCTACCACTAAAACTTTATCAAAACAGGTCGTAAATTGCCTAAAATACATTAAAAGTTTTGTACTCAAACGATATTGTGATTCCATCAAGAATAGAACTGGCATTAACTATTATTGGAGTGTTGACAATTCAGTAGAAGTTATTGATTAACTTAATGCCATGCAGAAAGTTACCTCAGTACTGTACATAACTTCAACTTTTCAACTTTGTACAGTATACCAATTTGCCTTAAGATTTAGTATTTTCAGAACTTTGCTTTATTATAGATTTGCACTTTGACAGATTTGTTAATAGTGGTAATCATTACATAAATGTTAATTCATATTTTAATAATGCGTCACTTAGCTCTGATCCCGCTAGTTCAATATGTTTTGATAGAACTAAACTTATAGATGCCCTTAAATTCCTCTTTTTCTATACTTATGTTAGATTCGGTCCCTACATTTTCAAACAAGTATTAGGAATTCCTATGGGTGGAAATGCTAGCCCTTTAATTGCAGACTTATTCTTGCTTGCTTTAAAATTTAAATTTATGAAAGACTTAGTTGACAGTAGCAAGAATAATAACATCCCAGAAAAATTAGCACTTGCTAAATTGTTAAGTAATAATAGTAGATATATTGATGATATTCTCGTTTGCAATACTGTATGTTAAATTTTAATTGGGAGGTTTGACGTACCTCCCAACCTACCAAATAGGAAAACCTACTATTTGGTAGTAGTCTTGGAAAATCCAACGTCAAGGCTATTAACCTAATTGCAATGACGACTTGTCTATTTTGACTGCTATGTCGTCATTCCAACCGCGGTTAAAAAGAAAACGTCTAGAGTCTACTCCTTATCTTGCTCTAGGAGACGTTGTACATTAACCAAAACTACCACCGAAGGTGAAAAAAGCATAGAAGAGAAGAAAAAGGGGTTTACCTTAGTTACCGCTTAAGGCCCATCCCGTGTTCCGTCATGTGCAGATCCCTGTCGAACGTGCGCATGAGCGACCCTCTCTTGTCATCACATCTCACGTCAGCAGAAGAACGCGGATGGGCAGGGGTCCGGCGTGAGGGAGGGTATTATGTACGTTGGATTTTCCAAGACTACTACCAAATAGTAGGTTTTCCTATTTGGTAGGTTGGGAGGTACGTCAAACCTCCCAATTTGTTAGTAGTCTTGGCAAATCCAACGTCAAGGCTGCATAACAAATAGGAGGAGGACATCCAAGCCCAACCTACCAAAAAAACCAATGCATAAAACAAAATTACGAATGACAAAGACACAAGTTAAACAAGAGAGTTTAATAAAAGAGTGAAAAACTGAGGAGTAGCTAAAAAGAACAGTTTTAACACATGCCCGTCATTCATAGTAATGCAAAAACATAGACTTGTCTGAAACCAAAAAGGTACTGTACCCAAAACCCTTTTCTTCAAAAACCAACAAAAACACTGAACACAAGAACAAAACACAATTTTCAATGTGGCAAAAACACTTATGTACTGGAACAATACATAATCCCAAACTTGCAATCCAGTGTTGCAAACCCGTACACCCCCCCCCCCCCCTTTGTCAAAACAAAACAAAGGAAAAGAACGAGGGACAAGGGGGAAGACCAGGGATCTTAGCCAGAGCACCAGGAAACACGACCCCCGAGAGCAATCACCGGCCGAGGGCACGGAGAGGTAGGAGGAGATGAAGGAATTGATAGAAGACCACAAAACCGCTGAGGCGATGGCAGGGAAGGATCGACGTGGCAGGAACCGGAAGGAGGCAGCAAAGGATCTGACATCGTGCGCAGAACCCCTACAAACAGGGTGACGGGCACGAACGGTCCGACAAACGTGGCGGCCCATCTGCACCTGCGAGAGCCTCCCACCTGTCCGAGGAGACACCCACACAGCAGTACCCGAAGGTGGCGCCACAGACGCAACAGAGGAGTGCAAGGCTGACACCGGGCACAACACATGGCGAGGATGCCCACGCCGTAAAGCCTGGACGGCGAAAGGCTGGAAAACGGGGGCCTCCCTCCCATGCGTGGTAACAAAAGGAGGGGAGGAGGCGAACGAGACGCCATGCAAGGACGGGGAGAATCGCACGCAGTCCCGGGGCCGTGACAATGCCGCTAGTGCAGACACCCGATCCCCAGTGGCCAGAGCGACAAGGAAGAGTGGACGCCCGAGCAACGGAACCGGCGTAGCGGCCCTTGTATACGTGGGGGAAGCCAGAAGGACCAGAGCCCGCCCCAGATCCCACTGCGGAGGGACCTGGCGCGGAGGCGGTCGATCCCGGAAGGCAGCCGTCAGGAAGGAATCCAGCTCCCGTGGCGGAACGACCAGCCCAGCGACGGACCCAAAGAACCCCCCGGACGGCAGACAAGTGGGTACGTATAGCGTCGACTGGAAAGCGACGTGTACGGAAGAGGTGAAACAAGGAGCGTAGGACGAGGGAAGGAGAGCCAACTGGCAGGCGAGTGGCCTGTAGCCACCTAGTAAAAGACCTCCAGCGGGACCCGTAAGTCCCCCAAGGAGAAGACGGCCTGGAACGCTGCAGGAAGTCAGTCAGGGCCCGGCCGGGAACCGGGAGCCACCGTGCCTCATGAACAAGCACGATGCGAAGGCCAAAGAGGTCCGCAGGGCCCCAACCTAGCCCAAGTGGAAGCCGGAGACAGGTAGAGGGACCGGACTCGGGCACCACCGCGGCAACCGGGCGGACCAAGTCCGTGCCGGCCACAGAGGCGCGAGGAGCCAGACGCAGCCGAGGTACAGCCGCAGCTCCGCGAGGACTGGGCACATCAACAGCGCGTCTGGGGGCGGAAAGATGAATATCGACCGCCACCCGTACCAGGCGACCATGAAAGCGTCCGGACCCCCCCCGGAGCGCGAGGCCGGAGGGAGAGGTCCAGAGGCAACTGGCGCGGCACCCCCGATGCGAACAAGGCGACCTCCGGAACACCTCAGGAAGCCGCGAGGTCGGCGAACACAGTCCGTTTCATCGCCCATTCTACAAGAACGCCCTGCCCTCTCGACAGGGCGGCCGCCCAAAGGGTGGCAGGCCCGGGCAGGGAGGAGGCATGCAAGGAGAAGGGGTGTCGGTCCGCGAGGAAGAACAACTCCACCGAGACCCCCAATAGAGTCAACGACCTGGAGGACCCCCGCATAAGGAAACAGGGGACAGCTTGTCTTGTCCAACCCGAAGGCCACCGACTTACCCCGAAGGGCCAGCGCGTGGTCCCGCAGGAAGAACAAAGGAACCAACAATCCGAGGGCATAGACGGGTAAGAGGAGGGAGACCCACCCATCTGCCGGGAAGTGGACGTCCCAGGTTCGATTGGGAACCTCACCCAACCTCGCTCGACGTATCTGGGGTTACCCAGACCGTCGGCGGGGGGGGCGGTCCAGGGCACAGCCGCAGAGAGCGAGCCCCGAGCAACCCAGCGACCGAAGCGTCGGCGAACGGTACGCGGGAGCGGCAGGAGCCGATCCATAGGGGCAACGGAAACACCGCGGTGCCCATGAGGAGGAGGCGGCGTAGCCAGAGGCTCCCTAAGGGAAGGGGCAGAGCGGCCCAATGCAGCGAACCCACGAACGAGTCCCAGAGCCACCCCGGGAGGGAGACCGAGTGCAACACGGCGAAGACCGTCCACCGAAGGTGCACCGCGGCCGGCAGACCCCGGGGCACCGTAGCGCCGGACAAAACCCATGCGAGACCGACCCATGGCACGACACGCGACGGGGTCAAGCGCGACTTGGGAACATCGAAGGGGAACCCTAACCGTGCGATGTTGCGAACGACGGTGAGGGCGTCGCCAATGCACAGTCCTAGGGCGTCGGAAACTACCAACCAATCGGCCAAGGAAAACAAGATCTGGAGCCCGCTCCTGAGGAGAGGACCCAGAGCCTGCCCCACCAGTGCGGAGAAGATCTGCGGCGCGATGCGGAGACCGAAGGGAAGGCCGTCGAACAGGAACACACGATCGGAAGTCCGAACGGCCAAGAAGCGCTGGAAGCGAGGATGGAGAGGAACGAGCCAAGACGCATCCTGGAGGGCCAGCGACACTACCCACGACAGAGGGCACAGGGCCAGGCGTACCAGGGGTACCGGCAGCATCCGAAACCGGGTGTGCACGATGTGCCTGTTGAGGGCCGACAGATCCACCACCGGTCGCATCGAGTCGCAGTTCGTCGACGGTACCAGAAAGACACGGGAGAGGAAAACCGGGTGACCGGCGGTCAACTCCCTCGACGCCACCCAGCTCGGGCATGGAAGGGAACACGTGGGCCACCTCTGAAGAGATGGGCCGGCGTCGGTGACAAGAGCGGAGTGGGGGTCTGGACGTCCACCTCCAGGTGAGACCCCTCCACGCAACCCGCCGCCCCCAACGTCCCTCGCGGCTACCGAGGGGCGCAAGGGCGAAAACAACCCGAGGGAGCACCCGAGAGGAGGGGAGCGACCCGGTACGCCCAGGCGAGAAGGAGAACAAGGAGGCCGACCCAGAGAACTACACATTGTGTTGACGTGGAGGTACCCCCGGTACGGGCCGTGCGGGCATGAGCGCCACGTTGACCTCCTCTACCCCTGCCCCCCCCCAACCTCGTCGAAAAGGGCGGGCCACCCCAACCCCAGGCCGGCGCGGGGCTGACCCCTTCGAAGGGCGGCCGGAAGCGGAAGGCCGGCCAGCCCCGACACAGAGGGGATGAAAGGGGCAAGAACAGAAGTGCGAGGCGGAACCGACGCACAGGCCAGCAACGTCCCAGTCCTGCGCCCGTGCAAGGCGGCAGCACTTGCAGCAGCACCCCGAAGAGGACCGGCAGAAGGACGGGACTGAGAAGACCCCGCGCGCGGCACAGCGCGTCGGTGCGTGACGGAAGCAGGGGCCGTAACGACACAGCGCGGCGTCGCGTGTCGGAAGCAGGGGCCGCCGACAGAGAAGCGTAGCATTCCCAAGCATCCTGCTTAAAAAAAAACGACGTATATAGCGCAGAGTACAACAAACCCTGACGAATAACCAAGGGGGCCGGCCGGCAGAACGAAGACCGTACCGTCGTGCGGTGCCGAGTTGCCGCGCACAAAACCGCCTTCAGCTCGGGAACCAAAGACACCGCGAGCCGAAGGTGGACCCGCCGAACGCGGTCCAAACCCTCGCGAAGATCGCCTGGCGCAGACGCCTCGAAAAGCCGCAGGTGGTGAACAGACGTCTGGAGGGAACCTAAAGACAAGACAATAAGTCCGTCACCCTCCGTCGCAAGGGAAAAACCTTGGCGACAGAGGGCTGATCCGGGTGAGAGAGAAGAACGGGGTAGCAATAGAACAAAGTTCAAGAACGGGCGCGCTCATCCAGGACCAGAACGCGCCGTCCAACCCGCCGACAGACACAAGAGGAGGCAAAAGCAGGGACGACTCCGGGGGAGGGACGGAAGGAGAGCCGTCGACGGATCGGTGTGGGAAGTCGAAGGCCTCAGCAAACCAGGCCTCCAATGGGAGAGGGTGACCGAGCATGATGGCTAAGCCAGGCGTACCGGCGTCGCACAAACCTGTCCCATAGGAGGACAGACCCGTCAACACAGCCAGGGACTGAACAGCCGGAAGGATGTCAGGGCGGCTGAAGTCTGACCAGAGCGTAGGCCTGCAGAAGGGAGGGGGACCGTAGCAGGGGTAGGTAGGGTGAGGTGCTGAGGGTGAGGCACCGCCAAGAAGGGCGAGAAGAGGGAGTCTTCCATCGACTCCAAGCGCCCGTCGAAGCGTGACACAACCCAGCCCTGCATAGCCGACAATTGATCCGAGAGAGGCTACCCCCCCCCCCCCCCCCCCCAGATTGGTCGGCCCGCAGGGGCGAGCGTGAGCGGGAGCGAGACCCACGACACGAACCAGCAGCGTCGCGGCCCAAGGAAGGCGAGCGACGACGGTTGTGTCGCCGTTGAGGGACTCGTCCCCGATCACGAACGGCCGAGGGGGAAACAGCACCATTCCCCTCTTCCAGCGACACATCAGCTCCTGAGAAAGGGGACCCCGAAACCTCGCGAAACCCCACCGAGGCAAGAGGAGGGGTACCCCCCTGGCGAGACGGTAAGTGAAGGTCAGGAAGAGAAGAATGAGGAGGAGCAGGATGACGGGAGTGGGAAGGCTGGCCGGGTGAAAGGAGGCCAGGAGCCGCGGGGGGAAACAGAGCAAGGATCCCCGGGGCTGAGATAACAGGGCGGCCCGACACCGAGGCGGAGGAGGGAGGGACCACCACCGTGGGACGAGACCGTGAAGGAAGAATAGGCACTGAAGCAGGTGAAGTAGGAGAAGCAACAACATCCAGGCGGACCCTCCTGGACAGTGTAGGAGGAGGGAGCAGAGGGCCAGCTACAGCATGAACAACCGCGCGCGGAGAGGACAACGTAAGAGGAAGTCGTCTGGGCTGGGGAAGCGGGCGGAAGGGAGTAGAGCCCCTATCCGTAGAGGCCAGGGGAGGGCGCACAGGGGCAGAGCCGCTAACCCCGGCCTCAGGGCGAGAACCATGACGAGGGCGATGGGCGTCGTCAAGGCGATCAGGAGGACGACGAGGCGAGCGAGAGCGTGGACGGAGCCGGGGAACCCCCCGACGATGGGACGACCGGCTGCGGGACCCAGGGGAGAGGGCCCGAGCAGGGAGAGGGCCAGGTAAATGGCCGTCAGCCGGGTCAGGGATACCCAGGGCGACGCGGATCCGGTCGGCAACAAAGGCCGGGGAACGGTGGCCCACAGTCCTAATGTGGCGGGAGACCATCGTCCACACCGACGGAAGGGAAGCAGGAGGCCACAGCCGCCGCCGAGGAACCAGGGCCATGGAGCAGCACAACCACCAGGGCCAGACACGTGCCACACAGAGCAGGGAGGTAGGCCGTAGAGGACACACAGAGCGAGTGGCGCAAGCAGGACTTGTGGCTCTCCAAGCACGGGGAGCGACAACCAAGGCGAAAGCAAGGCAGCCTACCTGCACTCGAAGAACACACACCATAAGCAGCACGTCGAAGGAGTAAGTGGAGAGAATGTCCAAGAAGAACCAGGGAAGGAGCATGGGGAAACAGGAACACACATGCAAACAGGTAACCGTACTCACCCTAAACTGGGAGCACAGAGGTAGGTGAGGAGGGCGGCCGAGGCGGAAGAGCACTAGCAGAACCTGCAAAGATGGAGAAAGTGTTAACCACCACTCAACATCTTACATGCAGGGCCTATAACACCAGTAAAGTGCATACACCAATATAGTATCAGGCAACAAGATGACATAACAAAAGTCAATAGTGAAAGCCAACTATTACCGCAAATTTGCGGGCCAATGGAGGCATAACCGTACCGACACCACCCTCCTGCTATTTCGCGGGACCCCCCAACGATCTCCGCAAATTTGCGGGGAACCGAAATGTCCCAGAGGACCGAATCGAGCACCCCGCAAATTTGCGGGACCGGCCGAGATGGTCCGGCGCCGAAAAAGCGAGAGGAGCGTCTAGGGAATACCAAAAGAGGCCCAGAAAAAAGCGTCATCTCCTTATGAACTCCAAGCGACGATGGCCATCAAGCTGAGCAGTGTCTTCCTTGATAATATCCTGACTCAACCGGTCAAGGGAGAGGCAAGGAAGACACACCAGGGGAGAGGAGGCACATCCCCTAGGAACCACCCAACCCAAAGAGATAGAGCAAAGCCCATGAGGAGAAATGGCAGGAAGGGTGGTTTGGCACAAACAGGGGCCCCCGTAGGGTACCCCAGGATTGGGCAAAAGGGTATGAAAGGATGGAGGTGAAAACAGTAAGGGAACACAAAAACCAGTAAATGAAACTGGCGAGAAAAAGGGTGGCCTAGCCGTGAGGAGAGAATGTGTCAGGGGCGAAAAACCCTGTGGTGTGAGGGAGGGGCCCCCGTGGGGTACCCCAGGATATCACGAACCACCAAGCGCCCAGGCCCTTGAGACACAGTGAAGGCTCGAAAGGGGGGACTCGGGAATAACGCTAATAATGCGGCCGACACAAACCCTACAAACAGCACCGCCACCACGAAATCTCAGATCGTGAACCAACTGTACGTACACCTAGGCTATGAAAATATGAAAACTCATAGGGGCATAGCAATTCCTGAATGAGAAACAAGCTAGGCTAAAATAAGCTAAAAGCTAAACTATGCCCAGACTAACAGGAAAAAAGAATATGAAAAGAGAAAGGAATGAAAAACACACACGAGGAACGCCAGGCGCCCCCGTACCTTCGGTAGCTATTTCCACACGCGTCTCCATTAAACACACTTAGGAGCCCATTTACGTGTGCCCTAGATCACGTAACATCTGTCTAACAAAAAGAAGGCCAGATAAGCCGAAACGAACCTAAACAGGGTGAATTAAAGGAGCACAACAAAAGCGACTTCATTCAATGGAGCGCGTGAAAAAATGATGACAAGAGAGGGTCGCTCATGCGCACGTTCGACAGGGATCTGCACATGACGGAACACGGGATGGGCCTTAAGCGGTAACTAAGGTAAACCCCTTTTTCTTCTCTTCTATGCTTTTTTCACCTTCGGTGGTAGTTTTGGTTAATGTACAACGTCTCCTAGAGCAAGATAAGGAGTAGACTCTAGACGTTTTCTTTTTAACCGCGGTTGGAATGACGACATAGCAGTCAAAATAGACAAGTCGTCATTGCAATTAGGTTAATAGCCTTGACGTTGGATTTGCCAAGACTACTAACAAATAAAGTCGCTAAACTAATTTATCCAAATTCCATCCCCCTCACACAAGGTAACATAAATGATGAAGTTGAAAATTTTCTTGATATAAATATACAGATTGTTAATGAACAGTGCACACTTAAAATATACCACAAAGTTGACAATTTTAATTTTAACGTAATACACTTTCCTTTCCCTAGTAGTAATATCGACAATGAAATAACCTATAATTGTTTTTATTCACAGCTAATAAGATTTTGTAAAAATTTGTACTAAAGTAGATGATTTTTGGGATAGAGCTAGGTTACTATACAGACTCTTAGTAGACAGAGGTTTTGTTGCAAGTAAATTGTTGCATAAATGTAATCTTTTTAACCCTTGGTTCCCGGAAGAGCTCTTGAACGCCCATAAAAAAACATACCAGAGCTGCCCGGAAGGGCTCTTTAATGCCCAGTGGTTGAAAGCCAGCAGCTTGGTGTGCGAGGTGTCGGTCCGACGCATGTAAACAACAGCCGGCTGGACCGACACCCCGCATCTCCGGCCACAAGAAGGAGAGCGTCGCTTGTTCGTGTGTGCCTGTATGTTGTTGTTAAGTATCGAAAAGTAGTGTAAAGTGGCTGTTGTTGCCGTAAGTTATCTCCAATGAAATCATCATCACAACTGAACCAGTTGACTTAGAGAGCTCTACTTAACGCCATTCTATAGGTAAATAACACAGCTACGCTTGGGGATGCGCGGGAATGCGGAAGCAGTCAGAATAACAAAGATACGGTAGCCTAGCCTAGACGTTTTTTGGCCAAAACACCCGGGTTTCGGGGAATATTTATGTAATGCGTAGCCGGGGCTGGAGGGTTAAGGTCAATTATTGTGACTATTTTAAAATTTGATATCAATAAATTTAATCAAGCATCATTAACTTGAAGTTTCTCGTGTAACCTCTGCTTACTTTTTGTCTGTATGTATTAATTGTTTATCTTTTTCTATTGTTATTATTGATTTTTAGATTTAATTGTTCTTGTTCAAAGAGTACAGTACTGTACTCTGTTTATTTCAAAAAATTTATTTTAGTAAGCGTTGATTCCACATAGCGATTTTGATTAGTAATTTGCCTTTATATTGTCTTTGTCCTAGTTTTGGTTTGTTTAGTTTGCAAGTTTTACATTTTAATCTGTTGTTATTTTTCATATTTTGCAATTATTTTTATATATTATATTGTACTGTATCTACTCATTGTCGATAGTATCAATTGCTTGTTTTTGCGATTTCCTTAGTTTATTTGTACAATAAGTGTAGGTTTATTTGTAGGGTAGTTGTTGTTGTTGTTGTTGTTGTTGTTGTTGTTGTTGTTGTTCCCCAAGCTGCCTGGCTGAACAGCCCCAAGGCCCCGAACAAGGCCAAGGCCATAACCGAGCGCCCACACAGAACCCTCCCTGCCGACCACAATAAAGCCTGGGTGAATGAAGCCACTCCATGGCGGGGAGCTGAGGAGAGTGTGGAAACGCCTGGGAAACCAAAGCCCCACCCAGGGCCCTGTGCCCCTCAGCAATTATGAAGAGAAAGTTGAGGGGCAAAGGAAAAACGTGACGCTTTGTCTTCCAATCTTGGTTGATTGGGAGGTCAATCCACGGAAGAGACGCCGTCACTTGAGATCTAGAAAATATATAAGTAAAAGAACAGTCAGAGTAAGCTATGGGTATGGCAGAGATCGCTCAGTTCTCACTCTGATAGACCAGCCCATCATCACATGAATAGAACCCAATCCTCTCAGTATCAGCTAGGAAAGGCCCTAGGCGGGGGGATAGCTCCCCTATTTCAACCCCTTTCGGGGTTGGGCACCCGCAGGGTAGTAGGGGTCACTTGAGGCATGCTATGCTTACAGGTACTTACCCGATAGCACTATCGTTAACGAGTGCTGTTTGTATTTTGTACTACAGTATTGTTGATATCTTGTCAAATTGCAAATTTAGTTAAATTAAATTTAAATATTAATTGTGGTTTCTTTATTCATACAGAATTTAGTAAAATTTACCAGAACGTCCCGGACTTCCCAAATTTACTAATTCCTTGAACGTGACGATAGTCTATCTATCTATCTATTGCCTGACGCCGTTATCCCCGAAGGGGTGGCCAAGAACGAACTGCCCCCATGCACCTCTGTCCCCAGTCAGTCGATGCCCCTCCTCCCAACCAGCACCGCCTTCATTCATATACTTCCTCACTCCGTGCTTCCACCTCTCCCTCTCTCAGGGTGTCAAACTGGAGCAATTTTGTTTGAAGACTTGAATGAATATGAGAAGGAATACAAGAAAATTAATGTGAAATAGCATTATTTTGGCCCTTTAACCCTCCAGCCCCGGCTATGTATTATATATATATTCCCCGAAACCCGGGGGTTTTGGCCATAAAACGTCTACGCCTAGGCTACCGTATCTTTGTTATTCTGACTGCTTCCGCATTCCCGCACATCCCCAAGCGTAGATGTGTTTCTTACCTGTAGAATGGCATTAAGTAGAGCTCTCTAAGTCAACTGGTTCAGTTGTGATGATGATTTCATTGGAGATAACTTTATGGCAAAAACAGCCACTTTACACTACTTTTCGATACTTAACAATAACATACAGGCACTCACGAACAAGCGACGCACTCCTTCTTGTGGCCGGAGATGCGGGGCGTCGGTCCAACCGGCTGTTGTTTACATGCGTCGGACCGACGCCTCGCACACCAAGCTCACAGGCTTTCAACCACTGGGTGTTCAAGAGCCCTTCCGGGTAGCTCGGGTGTTTTTTTTTATGGGTGTTCAAGAGCCCTTCCGGGTAGCTCGGGTGTGTTTTTTTATGGGTGTTCAAGAGCCCTTCCGGGTCTGAGGGGTTAATCAATTCCAAAGACATAATTTGAACTATACACCACAATTTCATCTTCACATATACAATAATAAAGACAAATCATAATCGACTTGCTATTCGTTTGACACCCTGCCCTCTCTGTCCTTGCACCTCGCTCTCGTACACCCTCTTAGTCAATCTCGCTTTCCAAAAAAACATTCATACAGTACTTTATCCAGCTGGGCAAAATTGGCATTATGTATAATATGGCGATTTTCCATAATTTGTAAATAATTCATCCATCCTGATGTCATACAGTCGTAGAACCATTGTTGTATTTACACATTAAAATAGTCCTGCCTACACCATATATCTATTTTCTGTTTAAACATTTGAACAACCTTCTTGATCTTCGTTCCTGATGCCGTGGGTGATTTTTGAAGGCGCTATTACACAGATATTCGGTGATACAATTTTGGATGTTACTGGCAACAAACGCTTGGTACGAGAACAATGGTGGACTGCAGTAAGCTTCCCAATACGACGCTTGGCAGATGAACCATAAACTACGGCGCTTGGCAGTAAATTTCACCCGGCGGGAGTTTCATATTTTGGATGGACCCCAATTATCTTTGGTGTTTTGATTTTTTTTTTTTTTTTTTTACTATTAACGGTTGACTGAAGGTTTTGGATGTACGAATTTTGGATTAATGCTGTTCTACTGTACACTATATATTCAGTGCTGTACTGTATTTATATTTCTTACAGTAGACCCTCTGGAAAAAGGCAAACTAGGCCTGTGTATCCAGCTCAGTGCCAGTACTTGCACTCCTGCGGTCGTTCACGGTGTTGGCGGCGGCGGTAGCAGACGCAACATTTTTACTATTCTGTATTTTTACTTTATAATCAAACTTCAAATCTTGTCTTCCCCATGCTTTATCAAGATTACTTTCAAACTTCCTTATTGATTCGGAATCGACTACATACTGGGGCAGTGCGTTCCACTCATTTACCACTCTATCACAAAATGAGTTCTTTGCCTTTTCAAGCCTATTTCTTTCTTTGTAAATTTTCTTAGAGTGTCCTCTCGTTCTTGTTCCCTCCCGCATCAAGAAGATACCTTCACACACATCCTCATCATACATTCCTGACACTATCTTAAAAGTCTCTATCATATCCCCTATGTGGTGGATTGTGTTCTTTCATTTCATAAAATTTTATTTTAGTAAGCGTTATTTCCACATAGCGATTCTGATATGTTGTTTTGACTTTATATTGTCTTTGTCCCAGTTTTGGTTTGACTTTGTTTGCAAATTTTACATTTTAATTAATATGCCAGTGTCGGAAGCCCCAGTGTCCTCAACCTCTGCTCATAGCCCGCGTTCTTCAACGTTGGTACTAGCTTGCTAGCTCTCCTCTGCACTTTCTCCACTGCTTCTATATCCTTTACCATATATGGAGCCCACACCTGGTTCGCATATTCCAGGTGCGGCCTAACCAGCGCTGTATAGAGATTCCTGAAGATTTCTTCGTCAAGTGACACAAATGTCCTCCTTATCAGCCCTACAATTCTATTGGCTTTGTTTATCTTTTCCGCTAAATGTTCTGAGAAATTTAACTTATTGTCTATCACTACTCCTATATCCTTTTCTGCATTCACTTCCTCCATCGCTTCATACATACTGTATCCTACCGTGTCTATCTTGCTTGTCCCAATCCGCATGTACTTGCATTTTTTTGGATGAAAAGTCATTAACTAATGCTCAGACCATCCCTTCATGCCCTCCACATCTCTTTGAAGCAAACCCACATCTTCCTTACTCCTCACTCTTTTATACAGTTTAGTGTCATCCGCATACAGGTATATCTCACTTCCATTAGTTATAACTTCAGGTAAGTCGTTGATAAATATAACGAACAGTAGTGGTCCCAACACAGATCCCCGAGAACTTGTAATTCCCTCCACCCCGAGCCTATTCCATTCACCAGTACCCTCTGTCTCCGATCTTTCAGGAAGGCTTCTATCCATTTCACACATTTCTCCCCTATATTATAGCTTCTAACTTTCTCATTAACCTTTTATGTGGGACCTTATCGAAGGCTTTCATAAAATCGCAATATACCACATCTATAACATCACCATCCTCCAGAATTTGCATCCAATCATCTACCACCTTAATTAGCTGTAATACTGTCGACCTCCCCGGCAAGAATCCGAACTGTCTCCCACTGAAAAGTTGGTTTGATTTCATATGCTCCATTATTCCTTCTCTAATTACCGTTTCCATTAGTTTACATACAACACTTGTCAAACTGACTGGTCTATAATTTCCCGGGTCATTTCTCTTTCCCTTCTTAAAAATAGCTGTTACGTTCGCCTCTCTCCAGTCCATTGGGATTTGTCCTGTATTAAAAGATACCTCAAATAAAAAAATTAATGGCTCTACTAACATCTCACCTCCTTCCTTTATGATTCTTGGATGTAGCCCATCCGGGCCCGGGGACTTACTTCTGTTAATTTTTTCTATAGCTCTTCTTATTCTAGCATGGGAAAACTCTATTAGTTCTAGTGCCGGTGCCTGTTTGATGGGAATAGTAGGCACTGCATCATCCGACTCCACTGTTAGTACCTCCCCAAAGTATTTCCCCAGCACCTCTGCTTTCTCCTTATCAGTTTCTGCTCTATTCCTATCATCCAATTCTCCTATCAGTTCTGGGATACCTACTCTTCTTGTTAACTTTTCCTGAATGTACTTCCAGAATATTTTTGGATTATCCTTCACGTTTTTTGCAATCTCTCTCTCCCTCTCCTTCACCCCCCTCCTTGTCTCCCACCTTATTTTATTGTTTATTTGTCTACATTCCAAATCCACTTCTTTAGCTTCTATACTAGACCCCCTGTTCTTTTTTAACAATTTTAGTCTATCGCACAATCGTTTCTTTCTTCTTATCCATGTCCAAAGCTTTCTTTTCATTGGTAATTCTGGGTTTGTTCTTTTCCTCAATTTTGTTTTATCCTTATATTCCCTTACTGGTACACATTTGGATATAGCATTCTCCAGTTTGACTCTAATCTTCCTCCACATTCCTTCAGCGTCTTCACCGTTCAAGTATTCCCCCCAGTCAATGTCCAAACACCTTCTCAGCAGCTCATAATCTGCTCTATGATACATCTATCTATCTATTGCCTGACGCCGTGATCCCCGAAGGGGTGGCCACGAACGAACAGCCCCCATCCACCTCTGTCCCCAGTCAGTCGACGCCCCTCCCCCCAACCAGCACCGCCTTCGTTCATGTAGTTCCTCACTCCATCCTTCCACCTCATATTCGGTCTACCTCTCCCTCTCTGTCCCTCCACCTCGCTCTCGTACACCCTCTTAGTCATTCTCTCGCTTTCCATACGTTCCATATGGCCGAACCATCTCAAGTTGTTCCTTTTCACACTTTCCAGCACATCTACCTCCACACCACACCTCCTTCTTACTTCCTCATTAGTCTGTCTATCCCTCCATGTAACTCCGCACGCACTCCTTAAGTAATTCATTTCCACTGCTCTCACTCTTGGTCTGAGTCTCTCAACCAACGTCCATGCTTCGCTTCCGTAAGTCAGTGTCGGGATTACCACACTGTCATGCAAGGACTTCTTCACTTCCATACTGACCACCCTATTTCTTGTTACTGCTTTTAGCGTTCCTACAACCCTCTTCCCCTGTTGTACCCTCTCCCGCACCTCTTCATCCATAGTCCCATCTTTACTCAACACACTGCCTAGATACTTAAAAGAGTTGACGATCTCCATAGCCTGACCGTTCAGCTTCACCTCACACTCTGTGACTTCACCCCTTTCGAAGACCATAACCTTGCTCTTCCCCGTATTTACCTTCAAATTCCGTTTTTCGCACACTGTTCCAAACTCATTTACCAGACCCTGCAACTCCCATTCATTATCACTCATCAGAACTGTATCATCCGCAAACAGCAGTATAGGTAGCTTCCACTCAATTCCCTCCCTTTTCAGCGATACACCAACATCCACTGCTCTTGATAGTATTTCTTTCATGACTCCATCCATATATACAGTAAACAACCACGGGGACATCACACACCCCTGTTTCAAACCAACATTCAGGTCAAAGAACTCGCTCTGCTCACTCTCCACACGTACTGCCGCCTTTACACCCTCATACATGCTCTTCACTGCTTTCAGCAACTTGCCCTCTACTCCGTATATTCTAAGTACTTTCCACAAACCTTCTCTATCCACTCCGTCATAGGCCTTCTCCAAGTCCATAAAGGCACATACACCTTTTGTTTCTTCTCCAGATACTTCTCCACAACACAATTCAGGGTAAAAATCTGATCTACACATCCTCTTCCCTTCCTAAAAACCTCCCTGCTCGTCGCCTATCCATTTCTCCGTTCTCACTCTCACTCTCTCAATCACTACCCTACTGTATACCTTCCCTACTACGCTTAGAAGACATATTCCTCGGTGGTTACCACACACTCCTCTTTCCCCTTTGCCCTTATATAGGGGGACTATTATGCCAGTCTTCCAGTCATCGGGTGCACTCCCCTTCTCCCATGCTAGTTTGCACATTTTCCATACCCATTCTATCACTATCTCACCACCATACCTCAACATTTCCCCACACACTCCATCTGTTCCTGGTGCTTTCCCCAACTTCACTCTTTTCATGTCTTCCCACACTTCTGACCTCCTGATCCCCACCTCCACCTCCACTACTTCTCTTCTTCTCCCTCCCATACCATATCCAGCTATGTTTGCTGGCTCTTCATTCATTACATTTAGCAACTCACTGAAGTACTCCTTCCATCTTTCGACTCTCTTGCTTCTCGGCTAGCATTCTCCCATTCTTATCTTTCACACCCTTACTGTTTCCCTTGCTACCTTCCCTAACTTTCTTGACTTCTTTCCAGAACAGTTTCTTACTCTCCCTCCATTTTACACTCAGATTCCTTCCAAATTCCTCATCTACTCTTCTCTTACTTTCCTTCACTACTCTCTTCACCACCCTCTTACTCTCCATGTACCTCGCTCGTTTCTGTCTCTCGGAATCTTCATTCCCTCTACCACCCAACCACTCTCTATATGCTTTCTTCTTTTCTTCCACAGCTATTCTTACCTCTTCTGTCCACCATGCTGTACCTTTCACTCCCCTCCCTCTTCTCCTCACTCCACACACCTCCTCACATGCTGCACAGATCTCATCCTTAAACACCTTGCTCATCTCCTCCACTTCCTCCATAACTTCCAGGTCGAACCCACCTAGTCGTCTTTCCACTGCTCTCCTGTACTCCTCCCTGACTTCCTCCTCCTGCAACCTCTCCACCCTCCTCACCATTCCACCCTCCTCTCGCCTCCCTCCAGCTCTCCTCACCCACTTCTTTTGTATCCTAACCTTAGCTCTATCTATCTATCTATTGCCTGACGCCGTGATCCCCGAAGGGGTGGCCACGAACGAACCGCCCCCATGCACCTCTGTCCCCAGTCAGTCGACGCCCCTCCCCCCAACCAGCACCACCTTCGTTCATGTACTTCCTCACTCCATCCTTCCACCTCATATTCGGTCTACCTCTCCCCCTCTGTCCCTCCACCTCGCTCTCATACACCCTCTTAGTCATTCTCTCGCTTTCCATACGTTCCATATGGCCGAACCATCTCAAGTTGTTCCTTTTCACACTTTCCAGCACATCTACCTCCACACCACACCTCCTTCTTACTTCCTCATTAGTCTGTCTATCCCTCCATGTAACTCCGCACGCACTCCTTAAGTAATTCATTTCCACTGCTCTCACTCTTGGTCTGAGTCTCTCAACCAACGTCCATGCTTCGCTTCCGTAAGTCAGTGTCGGGATTACCACACTGTCATGCAAGGACTTCTTCACTTCCATACTGACCACCCTATTTCTTGTTACTGCTTTTAGCGTTCCTACAACCCTCTTCCCCTGTTGTACCCTCTCCTGCACCTCTTCATCCATAGTCCCATCTTTACTCAACACACTGCCCAGATACTTAAAAGAGTTGACGATCTCCATAGCCTGACCGTTCAGCTTCACCTCACACTCTGTGACTTCACCCCTTTCGAAGACCATAACCTTGCTCTTCCCCGTATTTACCTTCAAATTCCGTTTTTCGCACACTGTTCCAAACTCATTTACCAGACCCTGCAACTCCCATTCATTATCACTCATCAGAACTGTATCATCCGCAAACAGCAGTATAGGTAGCTTCCACTCAATTCCCTCCCTTTTCAGCGATACACCAACATCCACTGCTCTTGATAGTATTTCTTTCATAACTCCATCCATATATACAGTAAACAACCACGGGGACATCACACACCCCTGTTTCAAACCAACATTCAGGTCAAAGAACTCGCTCTGCTCACTCTCCACACGTACTGCCGCCTTTGCACCCTCATACATGCTCTTCACTGCTTTCAGCAACTTGCCCTCTACTCCGTATATTCTAAGTACTTTCCACAAACCTTCTCTATCCACTCTGTCATAGGCCTTCTCCAAGTCCATAAAGGCAACATACACCTTTTGTTTCTTCTCCAGATACTTCTCCACAACACAATTCAGGGTAAAAATCTGATCTACACATCCTCTTCCCTTCCTAAAACCTCCCTGCTCGTCGCCTATCCATTTCTCCGTTCTCACTCTCACTCTCTCAATCACTACCCTACTGTATACCTTCCCTACTACGCTTAGAAGACATATTCCTCGGTGGTTACCACACACTCCTCTTTCCCCTTTGCCCTTATATAGGGGGACTATTATGCCAGTCTTCCAGTCATCGGGTGCACTCCCCTTCTCCCATGCTAGTTTGCACATTTTCCATACCCATTCTATCACTATCTCACCACCATACCTCAACATTTCCCCACACACTCCATCTGTTCCTGGTGCTTTCCCCAACTTCACTCTTTTCATGGCTTCCCACACTTCTGACCTCCTGATCCCCACCTCCTCCTCCACTACTTCTCTTCTTCTCCCTCCCATACCATATCCAGCTATGTTTGCTGGCTCTTCATTCCTTTCATTTAGCAACTCACTGAAGTACTCCCTCCACTACCACTACCACTACATAATGATCAGACAGACCCCCTCCAATACCCCTATACACCCTAGCATCCATCACAGATTTCTTCATTTGTTCATCCATACATACATAATCAATCAATGACTTACGATCCACCACTGTCTTATCCTTCATCGTCAACATCCGTTTCCACGTGTACCTGTGGATCATTCTGTGTCGGAAGAAAGTGTTGGCTATCCACAGCCTCCTCCCCACACATACGTCCACAAGTGCACTACCATTCCCATTCACCTCTGATGGTACCCCCCACCCTCCCACCACTCCCTCAATTTTCCTATCACCCACCTTACCATTCATATCCCCAATCAGAAATATTCTTTCGTTCTTGTCAAACTTCTCCAGGCACGCCTCCACATATACATGTATATTTTTTTATTGCTTCTATTATCCCTCTCTGTTTTAATATTGCAACTAAAACTTATACAGGCGTGGTCACTACGACCTATAGGGCTATCCACATTGACATGTTCTACTATATCCTCCTCATTGCTAAAAATCAAATCAAGTACACTCCCCTTCATCCCATCTCTATATCTTGTCATCTCTGTAATATGTTGCGTTAAAAAACAATCTCTCACTTTCTCTATAAACTTGTTTTCCAGGCTACACTGTCCCGCTGGAGTAGTACAATTTGCCCAGTTGATCCTTGGCAAATTGAAATCTCCAATCAAAATCTTATATTTGTTCTCTCTATTATCTATTTCCTCCATTGCTTTCAGTAGGTTATCATCCTCTTCCCTACTATTATTTGGGCTTCTATATATAGAGGCAATTAGAATTGACCCTCTTGCACATTTTACTTCAATACACAAATACTCACAATACTGCTGTCTCATATCCACCTCATTTACCTTGAGCTCTTTTCTTACATAAATAAACAGTCCTCTTCCAACCTCTGCTCTAATAGCATTCCTCTCATACAACTCCAAACCCTCCAAACTATACTCCACCAGTTCCCTTTCAATTCTAGCATTTTTTGGTTTTACTTCCTGTAAGGCTATGACATCAGGTTTTTCCTCTTCATCCTGCAACCTACATATCAGTTCTCTTTTCTTGTCCTGGGTAAACACATCAACATTGCTAAACATAATCCTTAATCTTTCTACCATTCCTTCAGCAGCTACATCATCCCGCTCCTCCTGTCCGTGCCCTACTCCCCCCCTCACACTACCGGTACTGTGTCTGCAGCTTCTTCTCCTGTCTCTCCCCAAGACGCTTCCACCCTGCTCTTCACCTCTGCCACAACTTCTATCACATTCTCTTCCCTCCCAGATCTCCTTCTCCCTTCTATTCGTATAAACCACTTCTTCAATTTCCCGTCCCTCACTCTCCAGAAAAACTTCTTCTTATCCTCCTCACCCAACTTTCCATTTTCCTCATCAGCCTTTTCCTGTAGTTCCTTTATTTTTTTTCTTTGTTCTATGCTCAAATCCTTCTTTAATCTTATATGTTTCAGTTCTTCATTTGTGTTTAGTCTCCAACTAAAATTTGTCACTGTCTCTGCCACTGCCCTGGTTTTAAACTGTACCCTTATAGGTCTCATCTCCCCCCTTCTATATCTACCTATCCTACTGACTTCCTCCACCTGCCCATCCCATCCACATCCATCTACATCAACAGCTTTCGTGACCTCCTTCACTTTCTCCATATCTCTCACTTTTCTCACTCCATTATCATTCATATGAGCCTCTATATCTCCATGCATGATGACACCTCTATCCCTGTCCATGGCCTCCCTCACGACACTCTCCTTGTTCTTCATGACTCCTACGACTGCACTCTCAAATTTTGTTTTGTCTTGTTCATTTCCTCCTTTTGTTCTTTCACAATTTCCTCCAAATCCTTAACTTTCTGTTCACCTACCACCGTCCATGCAGTTGACTCCTTCACTTTCTTGAATCGTCCTTCGTATTCCTTCAGCTGCTCCTTTAATGCCATATTCTCTGCTCCCAAATCCTCTACCCTTTTTAGTATCATCTCTAGGTTATCATTAACTTCCGAAATAGGCCTACATTCGCTTCCTTCACTAAGCCTATTCCCTGCCCCACCCGACGCACCACATAGTTCGCACAACACCTTGATTTTCTCACCAATGTCCCCCTTCCACTTTTCCAAATCCTTCACAGCATTAAAAATCTCTTCTACCTTCTTATCTGTGCTCCTAAACCCACGAAACCGTCCTAACCTTTCTTCCGTCTCCGAAATTCCCTCCGTTCCGTCCGCCATGTTTGTTTACACTCACTACAACTCCAGCTGACCCGTTGATTACATTACTCTTTTCACACTATACTGTATATCACCCCTCCACCACACCAATTTATCTTCAAAACACTTCACTAGTCCTTCCTCTCCTCGCTCGCTCAGTATGTATTCGAAATTCCGTTATACAGTACTTAATCGTGTCCATGATAATATGCCGGAGCCTCAAAAAATGTGTCCGCCTCCCACCATCGCCTCGACCATCCTCAGAGGTCTGGGACCTGGAAATCTTTTGCTGGAGACCCCAAATGGGCCTAGGTCTCTGGGTTTTCTCCTGGGCGACCTAGATGTGTGTGAATTGTTTGTATATATATATTTTTTTTTTCTTTTTTTTTTTTTAACGTTGTGTTGTGTTATCCCTGTTTGGGATCTGTCTCGAGTCGGCCACCCCCAGCTATGGGGTATGTGCCTGAGTACAGTAGGCTACAGTATATCCATACATACTGTAAAGGATGCAGATACTTAGTGCTTTGCTGAAATACAACCAATTATTGTGTTTCAGGAGAGGCAGAGAAGAAAATGAAGAAAGGCGAGATGAGCTTGTTCCCCCGTCACTATGAGCCAGTGACCAGTGCCAAAGTGTCGGAAGCCGAGTACTGTTTGCACCTGGCCTCTTCACCAACCTGGGACACAGTGGCGGTGGCTGTGTCAGACGGTACCTTGGCAATCCTCCAGAGAGAGACACTTGAGACGGTCATTGGTTTGGGAAACCTTCACGAAGGTATACCATCGGGAGTTCGTTTCTCGCCACGGGACACCAACATCCTCTGGACAAGCGGACAGGATTGTTTAGTGAAGATGTGGGATCTAAGAACGGGTGAAAGTGAAAAGCAGTTTTGTTCTAGTAAAGAAGATTCAGAAGTAAAGCGACCTTTGACCTGTCTGGATATGTCTGGCAATGAAAGGATCCTATGTGCGGGGACAGAACTAACTGAGGATGGTTCATTTATTCTTTTCTGGGATGTAAGAGGGGAAAAGTTACTAGGGTGCTACTCAGACTCACATACTGATGATATCACCATGGTCAAGTTCAGTTCAGGGAAACAAGATACACTTGCCACCTCTGCCACAGACTGTCTGGTTAATGTGTTTGATATTTCACAGAATAAGGAGGATGAGGCTTTAACCTACTGTCTAAACACTGAAGTTGTCATGGACAAGCTCTTCTGGTTGAGTCACAGTAGTGGTGAGGAGAGACTGGCAGGACTCTCTGACATGGAGACTTTTCAGTATTGGGATATTAAAGAATCCTCCCCACAACACAATCTCAGTCGGCAGGTTATTGCGACTGCCATGCATCACCAGGAACCTGATGACTGTTACTTAGTCTCTATTGATGTCTCCACCGATAACAGTCTAACAGTCCTGTCTGGGTTCCGCTCAGAGGATTCCAGCGATTGTCTGCGCTCGCTCAAGTTTAACCCTGAATCTGGGCGCCTAACACCCCACGGAGCGTTTATTCCACGGCAGAAATTGTTGACGACGCGAACCTCCCTCTACCACACATCGTCAGACACCTATACCACCGGGGGCGAGTGTGGTGTTGTTCGGATATGGAGGCCCGAGGTTACTAATGTTGGGGGGAAGCAACCTCTGGGGAAAACTAAGAAGAAACATCGGAACAAACCTTATTAACCCCTTGAAGATTATGACGCATTTCGACAGTGTATTCTGGCTATCGTTACACGATTGTATACAGCATAGGAAGGATCTGTGGGAATCAAAGGGTAAAACCTATCTCAATTAACCTTCTGATTTGCACATAACCTTCCTAATCTGTCTAAAATCGTCTAATAGTAGCCAGAACTAAAATTAAATGCGTCCTCGTATCCTGAGAGGGTTAAGCTGAACTAGGGTGGTGTTACCGTGTTTATGAAAATCTGTTACAGACTTCGGACCAAACCTTATTAATTCAAGTTATAAGTGTGTTGTACAGTACAGTATATGAAATTTTGTCTTGAGATACAGATATAATTCTAAAATCATAGGAACAAATCTTTGACTGTGTGTGCCTTCTAAAAATATTGTTACATAATTGAGATACAGATACATTTCCAAAGACAGAAATATGAGGAATCAGTGTATGGTATCATTTGTTGTTACATAATTGCTGATCGTTAGCAAGTTTTATTTAAACGGGAGTTGAATATCCCCTCTCCTCTCATAGCTTCGACTTTCTAAATCTTAACGGAAAATGTTTTAAATTGTACCAGCGTCTGAAACTATATATAATGTGTACAGACACTTTTAGAAGATGACTTTCACTTTATGTTGAACAGATTAAACACAGAGAAGTAATGCTTCAACATTTTATGTTATGCCACAAAGATTGAGTCTGTCTGTGTCTTTTAGTTACTACTGTATATGTTACAAAGATCAAGCCAGTGTATGTCTAGTTGACACTCATTGTTTCATGTGTATCTGGCTGCAACTGTATGCTGTAAAAGTATATTTACATTGTGTGCTTCTGAGTACTTCATACTTTTTATTTTATATGAACATTTTATTCAATTTTGTTTATGGCATATGAATGACTTAAAATTTAAGTTATGGTCCTGAAAATCTAAACTTTGAATGAAGCAACATTATGGAAGTATTTTTCATTCTTGTTTTGTAAAGGTACTGTATGTTCCTGAAAATCAAGACTATATTAAACAACTTTTAAGGAATAATTGTTCTTTTCTTTCCTGATCATAAATATTGTAATATATTATTTTCTGTCTCTAACATGATGAGTACCACCCAGAACGAGGGGCAGCGCACTCCTCGGTGCCACTAGGAATGTGGCGAAGCCATCATTAAGGTATGGTTAAGTAAGTGGTGTTATTTCAGGCCTCTTATTTATTGGTGGCTCCTTACGTCAATGACGTAAGAGCCTATGATAATATGGCCTCGTTCCGGGCTCCTCAGAGCCCGGGTTAACCTCGATCACGATCACCTCGATCACGATAACGATAACCTCGATCACGGCGGGTGCCCAACCCCGAAAAGGGTTGAAATAGGGGAGCTATCCCCCCGCCAAAGGCGGCTTTCTAGGGCCTTTCCTAGCTGATGCTGAGAGGATTGGGTTCTAGTCATGTGGTGATGGGCTGGTCTATCAGAGTGAGAACTGAGCAATCTCTGCCATACCCATAGCTTACTCTGACTGTTCCTTTTACTTATATATTTTCTAGATCTCAAGTGACGGCGTCTCTAACGTGGATTGGCCTCCCAATCTACCAAGATTGGAAGCCAAAGCGTCACATTTTTTCCCTTGCCCCTCAACTTTCTCTTCATAATTGCTGAGGGACACAGGGCCCTGGGTGGGGCTTTGGTTTCCCGGGCATTTCCGCACCCTCCTCAGCTCCCCGCCATGGATTGGCTTCGGTCACCCAGGCTTTATTGTGGTCGGCAGGGAGGGTTCTGTGGGGGCGCTCGGTTATGGCCTTGGCCTTGCTCGGGGCCTTGGGGCTGTTCGGCCAGGCAGCTTGGGGAACAACAACAACAACAACAACAGCCTCGATCACGACGGTCTAGACCAAGATCATCTTAGGGGATACCCCTTAATCATTCCTAAGGTACGTCATTGAGACGCTCTGAAAAGTAGGAAATAAAAAAGAAAAGAATTAACATAGTTTGAACACCGCGCCTACGCGCATTCCGATCTTCCTGAGCTGTTTTCCATACCTTGCCCGGTACCCCCACCCCCCAGGTGCATTCTCTTTTTATCGTCGCCCAGCCAGATAGGACGTTTTTTTCCTTACCTCCCTGTCAGTTTTACATAGCCCCTCTTAAACGCATCAGTTTTTAGTCCCTAGTGAGTCTAATTGCAAATTGAGTTGCATATGCATTTAGGAATGTATTTATTTTAACTATTTCACTTGTAAACCTGCATAAGTAAGGACTCAGTTCTGGGCTGGTCTACGATCGTGCTGTTCAAGGACGCCACTTTCGCTTTTTTGTTTACTTAGTATTTTTTTTGTTTCTTGTTTTTTCTATCATACGAGCCTCGGCTCATTAGCTGCAGTGTCTCTCTTTTGTTATGTGAAAGGGTGTTTTAACGTAGCTTGATATTAATTCCCTTAAGTGTTGAATTCTATGTTAGTGTCAAATTCATAGATCTTTAATTCTTTACATGTACCCCCCAAGGTTGTGCGCTGGCCAGGGGTTACTTGTCTTACCATTGTTACATTTTTATTAAAAAACTAATTCCCAAATCCTAATTTTGAAAATGTTTTTGACCTATTTTCATTCAATGCTTCACACCATATCAACCACAATACCTTCAGTATTAACTCCCAAGTTTTCTATGTGAAGATGAATACATATTGCTTTTACATTAATCAATCAAGAGTGCCTCATCACATATATTTGCCTTCAAGACATTTTGTAGGGCATTATTTTCAGTGAGAACCATCAAATACTTACAGCTGATGGTTTTATATTGTGATGCTAAATTCAATTACAACATTCTAATAATAGCCTATATTGGACGGCTTATTTAGGCACTCGTATGTTATTATTTTCAAGGGTATCAAGTAGACCTACAGCCAATGAGTACCCAAATAATATCTTGATTGAATATATCTCACTGACTTACAATCACGGAACGATGTAAGAAACTTGTACAAAGTTACATAATAATCGCCATTATCACTCGTGCCCGAGTAGGCCTACCCTTACGAGTGCAAAATATGGCGTGTTGAGAATTCTCAAGTCGAATTCTCAAGTCCCCGGGTACCCTAGACCTTATCTCAATAAGGCCCGGGTACCAGGACTGCCGGGTATGGAAACAGTCCCGGGTACCCAGATGGGTGGGGATATTATAATACCATACTTGTATTTGAGAATTCTCAGTTCGAATTCTCAAGTCCCCGGGTACCCTAGACCTTATCTCAATAAGGCCCGGGTACCAGGACTGCCGGGTATGGAGACAGTCCCGGGTACCCAGATGGGCGGGGATATTATAATACCATACAAGTATAAAATCAGGCCCGGGTACATGTAGGCTATCGCCAGTTTTCCCGGCCGACTGTTAAATCTATGACAAACCCGGGCACCAATATTCCCGGGCGGTATTACAATAACATAACAAATATAGAGTCAAAACCGGCCGGGTACCAACAGGCTATTACCGGTAATACCATAACAAATATAAAGTCAGGCCCGGGTACATGTAGGCTGTGGCCAGTTACCTGGGCAACTGTTAAGACTTGTGATGTTTAAGTGCATTTCATACGTTTACTAGTATGCGTTTTCATATTCAACCTTGAATGTTTACACAGATCAGCTGGACCAACAGTGACCATGTCATGTAAGGGTTCTCTTGTTATTTTGCTCTGTTTAGGTTAAGATTTATGAGGAGCACTAATATTCCTGGGTAGTATTATAACCCAATACAAATATAAACACAAGCCCGGCCGGGTACCAGCAGACTTTTGCCGGGTACTCTGACAAACTGTCAAGACTATGGCAGACCCGGGTACCAGTATTCCCGGGTGATACTATAAAGGCTATAGCAGGTTACTCTGGAGGCTGCTACCCGGCCGGTTAAAGCTATGACAAACCCGGGCACTAAGATTCCCGGGTGATATTACATTACCATATAAAGTATAAAGTCAAGCCCGGGTACTTGTAGACTATGGCCGGCTACCCGGGCACTATAATACCGGGCGGTATTATAATCCACAACAAATTCAAAGATAAACCCGGCGGGTACCATCAATTTATTACCAGGACAGACCCGGGTACCAATCAGTCCCAGGTACCAATATTCCCGGGTTGTATCATAACAACAAGCATAATGCCATAACAAGACCCGGCCGGGAAGCCAGTTACCGGGTACTCTGGCGACTGTTAAGACGATGGCATATTATTTTCCGGGTACCTTAAACTTTGTCATACTTTAATAAAGACAAACCAGGGTTCCAATAATGGAATCAAATGGAAATTATTGCCGGGTACTCTAGGTTTGGTCATACTATAATAAAGATGTCATACAATTAAGGCAGATATTATTTTGTCGGATACTCTAGGCATTGTCATATTATACAGTAATAGGACAAGCCCGGGTTGCAATAATGGAGGCAAATATTAATTTTGCCGGTTACCCTAGGCTTTGTCATACCATATTAGAGACAGGCCTACTATCAGAATTACATGAAATACGAGAGCTTAAGTGACCGGTTACACTTAGCCTCTATGTTGCCAAAGATACAAATATATTAGTCTTAGCCTAAGACTAGGCTATTCCTGAAAAACAAAAAATTACAGAGTAATTATATCCAGTGATACCGGGTAAGAATTCACTAGGCTATTTCTTACATAAGCGGCAACTATAGTTTATTTAAAACTAGGAGGGGTACCCGGCGTTGCCCGGGTTTAAATTCTACTACCATAATCACCATCATCAAGTACTACCATAATCACCGGCCTCGACCTCCCTGTGCCTCATTAAACGGCGACCTCGATTTTGGCCGCTAAATGACCTCCGATTTTGGATCTGACCTCATCCGTACCCCCATTTTGGGGAGCTGCGAACAACTTTCGTTCCATACACCTTTTCGATCGGAGGCCTCCTTCTGCCCCAAACGGCAATTTTTTTCGCATTTTTTTCGCTCCCGTATACTACACAAGTTCTGCCGAAAATTTTGTTAAACAAAAGTATCTCTGATTTCCACTAAACTCGCCTAAAACCATCTCCAAAGCCTGGGCTTTCCAACGGTGCCCCACACTCCCACCTGGCACCAAAACTGTGGGAGGAGTTTAGTAACAAAGGTACAAAGGTTGGGTAACTGACAAACAGACAAACATTGACCTTTATTTATTAAGATAATCGATACAAGGGTAGTTCCTATTTTTTTTATTTTTTATTTTTTTTTTATTTATTTTTTTTTTTATTTTTTTTTTTTGCCAAATTTAAGTAGGCCTAATAATTCCGGTGTTATTCCCACTATGCAACATTGACTCCTTGGTATTTTTCACAGGCTCAGGCGAGCTGCTGCTTTACCACAGAAGAATCTTTTCAACGATTAGAACGATCTCTTCTGGCCAGGTGATAACCACGAGAGGATCCGAACAGTGTTCCAGGTTGGGAACTGTGGTGGACCTTACCGTCCTCTCACCTGTTGTTCCCCTCGCTCGGCTTAAAACCCTATAATTTTAGGTGAGTTCATTTTTTACAAAACACTAAACGTTTTCCGGTTCACCGGCTAAGTGACTAAGTCACTAATCATATTTTTGTTAATAACCATGACCCAAAAAACATTTATACCCTCGGTCACATGCAAACAAGTGTTATTATCTGTGTGGGGTTCGGTATAGTCGTACATTTCAGGTACTTTAAACTAAATCTCCAGGTATTATGGAGGTAAAATATGTAAGCTTTTTAGAAATATCCTTTCTATAACCCCTAGCTCCTCCCCATCTCCTGACAAGAAAATGTCTGGATCTAGCAGGAAAAGACATAGAACATAAGAAAACGGGAGTCTGCAATAAGCCGATCGGCCCACACAAGGCAGATCCCTGTCACACCCAACCCCAATTACATAACAACATAAGGTCATAAGATCGCGGGAAACTGCATATGGCCATGCGGCCCACATGAAGCAGCTCCCATTCACACCCAGCCCATATCACCCATGAATATTCCCATATTCAAAATATGCTACAGGGGGGCAATGCCTAGTGAGTTAATTGCTCAATAGGTGGCGTTCTGAGAGTGAGGGTCCGAGCCTGGGGAGTGAGGCGCAGGGGCGAAGCAGCTTCAGAGATGGAGTTGGGTTCGAGCCGTGAATGGGTGCTTCGCATGTCTCATTCCCTAGGCTGGAACAAGACCTCACGGGCCTCACCGTGTTCAGCGGTAGAGTGTAAAGGCTATCAGCCTATGCCCGAGAGGGAGTACAGTAGAACCTCGCTCTTTCGGACTAATTGGGGGAAACCCCTGTCCGAAAGTGTCAAAAGTCCGAAAGGGCCGAGTCCGAACTCACACTTCAGCCTTTCAGACAAATCCGAAAGGCTGAAATAATGTCCGAAGTTTATAAGTCCGAAACTCGGCTCTTCGGTCCGAATGCAAAATAATTTTTCTCAGCCTTTCAGACAAATCCGAAAGGCTGAAGCATGAGTCCGAAGTTTATAAGTCCAAATACACATTCACCTAACCAGACAAGTCCGAAACTCGGCTCTTTGGTCCGAATGCGATTTAATTTTTCTCAGCCTTTCAGACAAATCCGAAAGGCTGAAGCATGAGTCCGAAGTTAAATGTAGTCCGAAAAGTGTAGTCCGAAAAGGATGGAGGTATTTTCTCAGCCTTTCAGACAATCCGAAAGGCTGAACCATGAGTCCGAATTGAAATGCTAGTCCGAAAGTCTGAGAATTCCGAAAGATTGAAGTCCGAAAGAGCGAGGTTCTACTGTAGTTGGAATATAGAAAAAAAAAAAAATGGGGAATCCAACTTATGCTTAAAGCTTTCAACTGTTTATGAGCTAATTACTGTTCTGGGCAGTGCATTCCACATGTTAACAACTCTATTACAACTCTATAGGTCGACCAGCTCAAAGTCTTCCAGTAAATAAACAGAAGAAAGTGAGCAAATCTCAAACTAAAAGACGACCTGCTAAGTACCAAACTTCCCCGACTCGACTCGCAGTCATGATTTCAAAATCCTGCATTCTACACCACATATCCCCAGACTGTTGACATTGTCTAATGTGGTCATTCACCCAGCTAACCCTGTTACATCAAAATACATAAATTACCTGTCTCATCTACTTCCTTGACTGATCCAAGTTATGAGGGTGTCAGTCCCCCTCCACTTTCCCTAGTACAGTTAGCTGATACTATTGAACAGCAATCTGATTAAACCCAGTTGCTTGCTCCACCCACATTAATTCACCCTAAACTGATTCAGGTGAATATGGAAGCTGAAGTACATAAACCCATGCACTAATCACCTGTTCAGCCTTCTACGGACTTACCTGTTCGTTTAGATCCTTCTCTGGCAACTCCAGACATTTTGGTTACAGTACCGTTGGGGCAATACGGGAAAAAAGTGCTTCCTAAAGATACCCCAGAACCTTTGGTCATAAGCAATGCTATGGTAGGGTGTTATGATTTGGAAACCAGTAACCATACTGAGGAGGGTTGGAGTGAGAATGAGTACCATGGTTCTCCATTAGAACAAAGTGAAGAAGAGTTTCCTGTTATAGTCCCTACTCAGAGCCTGCCTGGTTGCTTGTTTGGTGAACTTCAGGTATTTTCTTAAATCTATGCATGAGTTGACAGACAAAATGGAACAGAAATTTACGTCTTTAGATAAGGCTATCCGAGATCTCCAAGTAGGTCTCTTGCTCCACTCATGTTACAACATGCCATACCAGACACAGTTCCACTGTCTCATTTACCTGTCCAGCCTAAACAACCTGCCATGAAATGTTCAAGCCTCCCCCCCTACTAATTGGTGAATCTCGATACTGGAAACAATTACCAGGGTAGCACCTACTAATGCTGACACAGGTCATTCAGACTTGGTGCCAATACCAAATGAGTGGATTATTAAAACGGACGAGCTTAGGCATCTACATACAAAAGATGCACAAGGCCGATTGCTGGATGTAATCATAAAACCCTTCCCATCTCTGGATGCTAAGTACTTTACTTACACACAGACACCCACAGTGCCTTCGGGTAAGAGCTTCAAACCATGGTCTGATGTGAATAAGGCGGATGGACAATACGCCATTAAATCTCTCTAATCTCTCAAAGTCCGTAGGTAGCTCCACAAAAAATGTTTGAGAACAAAAACTCCTATTTCGGAGGCACCCACTCTAAGTTATGGTCCATGGGCTTAATGGGTGACTGAGGCAGAGAAATTGGCCTTGTTCTTGGGGTGATGCCCCCCCCCCCATAAACTCCCATTGGAGTATCACCAATTTGCTACTATGTATGTACACAACTCCGACTCTATTCCCCAGGACTTCTGGGAATATCTCAGATATCCAAAAAAAAAAAAAAAAAAAATTGTAAACCAGCTAGTGACCCCATGATTAATACACCTACCCCTGCACTGATTGACAAAGACTTTAGACTGCGTCAAAAGAGCCCTTAGGTTGCTGTCAAATTTTATCACACAGCAACAACGTGCACAAGTCATGAGGCAAGTAGCAGATTCTATCCCTGATCAAACTCCAGGTCTGCATTTCATCCCTGAACAAAACTCCAGGTCTGCACTTCATTTTATCAGAAGAGCTTCACAGGGTAATTCTCGGATGACCACTGGTAATGCCAAGATTGCAATTTTTGAGGCAACTAGAGCTAGACAGTATCCACTCATCCAATTGTCCAAGAATATGCCCAAAGATATTGCTACTCTGGCTCTCTTTTCACCTCGATTCACATGCAGATTGATTCCCCAAACAACCTGGAATGAGGTTCATGCTCTGTTGCTAAGCCCTCAGAGGGACATGTTTGGGCTGTTTCTGGCAAACAAGCTAGCCCCTCCTCAGAGCTCAGTCCAACAAGGAAAACTATCTCTAGAGTTTAAAAACATTAATGAACCAAATGTTGACAGACAATGTTGTGACTTAGGTGCCAGAAGGCATGCCAGCTTTTCTATCACACATGTTCCTCTCCCCAAAAAGGGACAGTCTACAACTAAAGCCTACGATAGACAGGTTCCTCCTCAACAAATCAATTCACAATATGAAGTTCAGGATGTTAACTATTTCCCAAGTAAAGCTAATTCTACAACCAAAGGTCTGGATAATTACTCTAGATATAGAAGACTCCTACTGGCACATCCCAGTAGCAAGAGGTACCAAAAGTTCCTAGCTATCCCATTCAGAATCAAAGCGGCGATGTTCACCAGAATTCCTTTCAGCTTGAACATTGCTCCCAGAATTTTTCACCAAGATAGTGAAACAATCTCTCCTCCCTCTACTCAAAGACTGTAAAAATAATGTTTTACCTTCAAGATTGGATGATTCTGTGGTCTTCCCCACGCCATTACCAAGAACAAACCTTGATAGTCATGCAACATGTGACAAAATTGGTTTTCAGAGTAAATTTAGAGAAATCAAAATCTCACTCCTACATAATCAGCAGAATGAGTAGCATTAATCTGGGATACACAACTTCAGACTATAAAACAAAGTCCAACCAATGCCAAACGTCTTCAAATAAAACTATTCAGGGTATTGCATACCAAGACTATAACCAGGAAACTTTGGGAATCTCCGATAGGCCCTTTAAATTAGGTTCAAAATTACAAGACCCCTAGGCTTCCTCAGGTTGAAGGAACTAATCCGGCCAGGCAACAAAGCCTTCCCTCTAACACCTCACAATTCCCCTCTCTTCATCCCAAAGAGAATTCTACATCACCAGTCGTTGTGGTAAAACCTCAGGTAAAGGGATCAGTGACACATTGGTCAGATCCACCTCCCACTCTATGGGTGGACACAGACACCTCGAGTCTGATAGGATGGGACTATCAGTCAACGGAAGGTCATCAGAATCACGGGAAAGGGACAACATTAAGTCAGTGTCACATCAATACCCAAGAGATAACAGTCCCTCTAATTTTCCCAGAGTTCATGCAATGTCATTGACCTCCAGGTCAATGGCATGCCGGATGGACAACATGACCACTGTAATTTGCTTGAGGAAACAGGTCCCCACCCGGGCCAGGTTTCTCCAGGATCTCTCAGGAAAATATATGCTTTCTAACCCAAAAAACATTCCATATTAATCCATGCAACATATCTACCAGGGGTCTCCAACCTGTGGGCGGATGCTCGGTCCAAGGGAAAGATTACCTCAGCGGAATGGGCTTTCAAACAAAAGGCAGCCAACCACTTAATTCTCCCATTTTTTACACCAAACCGATCTGTTTACATCTCGTAAAATCAACGAAGCTCCAGTCGTACATATCTCGGAATGACATAACACGAGAAAGGGGCCCAGATGCCCTCACAGTGAATTGGAACAGGTGGACATAGATTTATGATGTGAGAATCATTCATCACCTCAGGTTTTTCCAGGTGTCAAATGGCCCGGGTTACCCCTATGTGGCCTACTCAGGTGTGGCACACTCAACTTACTCAGTGGTACAAAAAACCTCTGCAACCCCCCCCCCCCCCCCTGTCTTATTTCCACTTGAAAGAAATTGGAAACCTGCAGACGTCGCTCAATTTTACTAGGTGGACATTCTCAAATCCAAGTGGCTACCATCCTACGACAAGGAAATCACGGATACGCTCACTAGTCAATACACAGCGTCAACTTAAGACAGTACAGTATAGTTCACACTGTAAACAATTTACAACTTGGAGTGTAGAGTCAATCCAGCAGTCTCCATCGATTGCTTTGTTGCTGAAGCACCTAAATTTCTTAATTGGTTTTAAAAAACTAACAGTTAACACACTTACAAACCACGTATCGGCATAAAGCAACCCTTCTTGTCGCTTACTGGTATATCTTTGCCCCAGAAAGACGAACAGGGTTTTATGTAGGCTTGCTTTAAGCTCAGACCCCAAATCGTCATTTGCTTCCTTAATGGTCAATCGCGAGGGTCCTAACTTGGTCACAGTCTAGGTCTTATCCTGTGAGACTTCACATAGACAAGATACTTAAAAAGTGTGTTTTCTGATGACCCGGGCTATTGGCCATAGGGTCTCAGAATTGACAGCCATGGCAAGGTCTACTAACTGTCTATGTTTTGCTCCTAACAATGACTCTGTACATATTGTTACAGCACCAGTCATCACAAAAAATTAGCACCAGGAACATATCCCTACACCTTTCTCTATTCCTGCCTTGACAAGAGCAAATATACTCCATGCCCTGTTAAAGCACTATATACCTACTCTAAGTCTGTTATTCCTAGGAATAAGACACAATTGTGGTTTTCCCCAGATGGTTCAATAAGGTTAGGAAAGAAAGTGTTAGCATCCTTTTTTGCAAAGATAATTAAGGAAGCTGAGCCCCGGTTGTTTGCAAAAGCCCATGATAGGCACATATGGGCCACTACCATTAGTTTTCCTCAATGGTTTTTCAGTGGAAGATATAACTCAGACGGTCCTTTGGTCCTCTAGCAATGCGTCCCTAACCATATGCTTGTCGGTACATCTGGAGAAGATCCAAATTACCAAATATAGCGTTAGGGCGGGAACATGCCCCCTGAGGCCAATAAGTATATGGATATATTTATTCAATGCTTTTATTATCAGTGTTATAAGGTAATAGAAGGTGTGTCCTACCATTCACCTTAAATGAAAAAGGAGGGGGCGTGTTAAGTTCCATGACGAGTTGGCAGGACACACAATCCGGAATGGATAGCAGGAGTGTTATTACTACACTAGATCTGTTACATAGCAATATCTATACATTATTGCAACTATAAATGTGTAACTTTATTTTTAATTCTAACTTTGTGATATACGATTACCAGTATTCACACCTCAGTAGTTCTGTTTTTCTGAGATAAGGCTTCTTTAATGGTACCCGCCTTATACATCTTTTTCTTACTGCTATACTCTTATATTTAAACACATGTCACAGTTTTCGTTTGGTCTTCCTAATAGATTCTCGCGTTTTAGCTTGAGCATATGAAGGTCCCTCCACCGGTCGTGATATTCTAGGCTCTTACGTCATTGACGTAAGGAGCCACCAATAAATTACGGTTTTGACAACCCGTAAGGGAAGGAAGGAAAAACTAACTTTTATTGGTGGCTCCTGAAGTCAATGACGATAATTGCCCTCCCACCATCCCCTTCCGATACACATGCTCAACTTGATATAGACATTAGAGAATGCACCTGGGGGGTGGGGGTACAGGGCAAGGTATGGGAAACAGCTCAGGAAGATCGGAATGCGCGTAGGCACGGTGTTCAAACTATGTTAATTCTTTTCTTTTTTATTTCCTACTTTTCAGTGGCTCCGTCTCAATGACGTACCTTAGGAATGATTAAGGGGTACCCCCTAAGATGATCTTGGTTCTCGACCGTCGTGATCGAGGTTAACACGGGCTCTAAGGAGCCCGGAACGAGGCCATATTATCATAGGCTCTTACGTCTTTGACTTCAGGAGCCACCAATAAATATTAGTTTTTCCTTCCTTCCCTTACGGGTTGTCAAAACCGTAATGATACTCGATTAACCATTTTAGATGCTGCAATAGGTCCTCATTTTACTGGGAAAACTTAAGATTAGAACACAATACATCTGTATGGCTTATAAGGTTTAGAAGCGCCTATATTATTAAGGCGTTTATCAAAGGGTGCTTGACCGGGAGTAGGAATGCAGGCAATGCACTCGGAATATAGTTTAGTTATACAGTAAGATAACAAACACAGTAAATACAATTATTATATCTATCTATCTACAGTATATATTCTGGCACATACCCCATTATTATTATCTATCTATCTATCTATTGCCTGACGCCGTGATCCCCGAAGGGGTGGCCACGAACGAACCGCCCCCATGCACCTCTGTCCCCAGTCAGTCGACGCCCCTCCCCCCAACCAGCACCGCCTTCATCATGTAGTTCCTCACTCCATCCTTCCACCTCATATTCGGTCTACCTCTCCCCCTCTGTCCCTCCACCTCGCTCTCGTACACCCTCTTAGTCATTCTCTCGCTTTCCATAGGTTCCATATGGCCGAACCATCTCAAGTTGTTCCTTTTCACACTTTCCAGCACATCTACCTCCACACCACACCTCCTTCTTACTTCCTCATTAGTCTGTCTATCCCTCCATGTAACTCCGCACGCACTCCTTAGGTAATTCATTTCCACTGCTCTCACTCTTGGTCTGAGTCTCTCAACCAACGTCCATGCTTCGCTTCCGTAAGTCAGTGTCGGGATTACCACACTGTCATGCAAGGACTTCTTCACTTCCATACTGACCACCCTATTTCTTGTTACTGCTTTTAGCGTTCCTACAACCCTCTTCCCCTGTTGTACCCTCTCCCGCACCTCTTCATCCATAGTCCCATCTTTACTCAACACACTGCCCAGATACTTAAAAGAGTTGACGATCTCCATAGCCTGACCGTTCAGCTTCACCTCACACTCTGTGACTTCACCCCTTTCGAAGACCATAACCTTGCTCTTCCCCGTATTTACCTTCAAATTCCGTTTTTCGCACACTGTTCCAAACTCATTTACCAGACCCTGCAACTCCCATTCATTATCACTCATCAGAACTGTATCATCCGCAAACAGCAGTACAGTAAACCCTCGCCATCTCGGACCTCTAGAAGTCGGAAACCCGTACTAGTCGGACTGGCTACGGCCTCTCGGACATGCACTTCGGTATTTCGGACATTTCCGTCATAGTTCCGACAGTCTCTGACGTTGTGGGACTTTTTATAAGTATTCGGAAAATGTCCGATATTATATTTTTCAATTCCATTGCATTAGAAATTATTCAAAGATTACAAGAAATCCAAATAAGACTTAGTTATGTTAATGTATAAGGGAGTTACGTAGATGCATTAGAGAGATAGATAGATAGAAAGAGAGAGTTACAGAGGGGGAGTGAGCGATAAACAGGAACTATTATGAGACAGACTTAATTGGTTCTGAAAAGACAAAGGAGACTTTTATATTGACTCTTTTTCATGTTATTATTTGTGTGCTAGAAGGATAATATTGTTTTCAATTCCATTGCATTAGAAATGATTCAAAGATTACAAAAAGTCCAAATAAGACATAGTTATGTTAATGTATAAGGGAGTTACGTAGATGCATTAGAGAGATAGATAGATAGAAAGAGAGTTACAGAGGGGGAGTGAGCGATAAACACGAACTATTATGAGACGGACTTAATTGGTTCTGAAAAGACAAGATAGATAGAAAGAGTTGCAGAAGGGGAAGTGAGCGATAAACACGAACTATTATGAGACGGTTTAATTGGTTCTGAAAAGACAAAGGAGACATTTTTATTGACTTTTTCATGTTATTATTTGTGTGCTAGAAGGATAATATTGTTTTCAATTCCATCGCATTAGAAATTATTTATAGATTACAAAAAGTCCAAATAAGACATAGTTATGTTAATGTATAAGGGAGTTAGTTAGATGCATTAGAGAGATAAATAGATAGAGAGAGAGTGGCTAGGGGCGAGCGAGCGATAAAATACTAACATATACGAGACGGACTTATGTTTCTCAAAGACAAAGGAGACATTTTTATTTACTCTCTTTTTCATTTTATTATTTGTGTGTTAGAAGGGTAATATTGTTTTCAATTCCATCGTATTAGAATTGATTCATAGATTAAAAAAAGACCAAATAAGACATAGTTATATATATATATATATAAGGGAGATAGATGCATTAACTAGATATACAGTAGGGTCTCACATAAAACGAGTTTATGGTCGATAAACGAGGGCGTTTTATGCGATTTCGTTTTATGTGAACACAGCATTTTGGTGGCGCAATATCGTCAATGTTCACTGTAAGCGACATTTTTTGTACAAAGCGAACGATATTTCGTACGTTTTGTACGATATTTCGGCGCTCTATATGAAAACTCCTCGGATTTGCCCCACTTTGGCGACGGACTCGTTTTATGTGATCACATTCGTTCTGATCGAAAATTAAATATTAATATTTTAGGTCGGTCGTTTTAATCGAGACTCGTTTTATGCGAACACGTTTTATGCGGGACCCTACTGTATATAAAAAAAAAAAAAAAAAAAAAAAATCAATTTCTCTGGTGACGCGGACTTTCTTCTTCTAATTCGGAATTTTCCCTCTCTTAAGTCGGACATAAGTCGGACTTCGGACATCTCGGATTTTCGGTCATCTCGGACTGGGTCTCCCCCCAATTAGTCCGAGATAGCGAGGGTTTACTGTATAGGTAGCTTCCACTCAATTCCCTCCCTTTTCAGCGATACACCAACATCCACTGCTCTTGATAGTATTTCTTTCATAACTCCATCCATATATACAGTAAACAACCACGGGGACATCACACACCCCTGTTTCAAACCAACATTCAGGTCAAAGAACTCGCTCTGCTCACTCTCCACACGAACTGCCGCCTTTGCACCCTCATACATGCTCTTCACTGCTTTCAGCAACTTGCCCTCTACTCCGTATATTCTAAGTACTTTCCACAAACCTTCTCTATCCACTCTGTCATAGGCCTTCTCCAAGTCCATAATTATTATTATTATATTATTATTATACATACTGTATATATATATATATATATATATATATATATATATATATATATATACATACACATATATTTAATTATTAATTTATTTTTTATATATACTGTACAGTAAACCCTCGCTATCTCGGACTAATTGGGGGGAGACCCAGTCCGAGATGACCGAAAATCCGAGATGTCCGGAGTCCGGCTTGTGTCCGACCTAACAGAGGATAAAATCCGACCTAACCAATGTCCGTCCGAGACATCAATGAAATCGGAGACTACGGAAAAAATCCGACCTCAATAGAGACGTCCGCGTCAACCTATAAAACGAAGACAACCCTATTCGAACCCTATAATCTGTAATACAAAACACAGTACAGTAAACCCCTGCACAACGAACACTCTTGCAACGAATTTTCACTTTACCGAAGGTTGCATAGTACTACCCCTTGCCCGCACAACAAACACTTTGGCTCGACTTTGAATTTACACATTTTTTACCGAGATTTACCAATGGTTCGGAAGTTTTTTGCCAGGGTATTTTTAGCTTTTTTCCACATAAAATCGCTCACTCCCCCTCTGCAACTCTCTTTCTATCTATCTATCTCTTTAATGCATATCTACCTAACTCCCTTATACATTAACATAACTATGTCTTATTTGGACTTTTTGTAATCTTTGAATCATTTCTAATGTGATGGAATTGAAAAATATAATATCCTTCCAGCACATAGATAAATAATAAATAAGATAGTCAACAAAATATTTCAACTCTCCCCTCCATGCGAGCAGAGACGGAAGATTTACGTTTGATAGATTTTTTGTTTTGTTTTTTCCCTCGATATACAGTACACTCTCTTTCTATCTATCTATCTCTCTAATTCATCTACCTAACTCCCTTATACATTAACATAACTATGTCTTATTTGGACTTTTTGTAATCTTTGAATCATTTCTAATGTGATGGAATTGAAAATATAATATCCTTCCAGCACATAGATAAATAATAAATAAGATAGGCTTATCAACATCATCACAGTAACGGGGTCGGAGTTGAGGCTTGGGACAGGGAGGGGAGGGATTAGGCCTACAGCGTGGGGATTTTTTTTATTTTATTTTATTTTTTTTCCCCCCATGTGAAATTTATCATATTAATGACAAATACTACCCTTATAGTTAGCGGGGGTTTACTGTATATCATTTATTTATTATAACTTTTATTTGGTGTTTACGAACATTATAGGGGTATATGCCTGATGGTTCGGACCTAACCTAATTAATCCCATATAACTAATACTGTAGTTCACGCAACAAAAATTTGCCCCGGATGTAGATGGCGTCGGACGTCCCTTCTGTTTGTCGGATATTCACCCTTATTGCCTGGTGACGTGAGGGCATCATCCGACAACGTCGGACACTGTCGGAATGATGACGGAAATATCCGAAATATGGAAGTACATTTCCGAGAGGCCGTAGCCAGTCCGGCTAGTACGGGTTTCCGACCTCTAGAGGTCCGAGATGGCGAGGGTTTACTGTACTGTACTGTATATTTATTTATGTATTTATTTATTTTTTTTGTGGGGGTGGGGGGACTTGAGACAGAGCCCGAACAGGGACAGCACAGCACAACAAAAAACAAAACAAAACAAATTCACACACCTAGGTTGCGCCGGAGAAAACCCAGAGACCCAGGCCCATTTGGGGTCCCCAGCAAAAGATTCCCAGGTCCCAGATCTCCCGGAGAGGCTCCGGTCTCAGCAGGCAGACATGCCCGCCCACCATGCATCCAGGCGTACCCTTCATATATACCGGCTCCCCGGGCCAGGCCCCTGACGGACTATTATCTAGTCCAACTGGCGCCCGACCCCCTCTCCCAAACAACCGCGTTTTCACTTATCTATTCACTAGCATTCTCCATTCATTCCTATTTATTACCAGTTCTCTTGCCTGATCTATAGTCATTCCTCTATCTTCCAACGCTTGTCGTACACAGTTTCTCCATCTCAATGGTCTTCCTACCCCTCTACCTCCCCTTGTATCTGACTCATACAGTATTCTTTTTGTAAGCCTTTCATCTTCCATTCGCTCAATTATTATTATTATTATTATTATTATTATTATTTTGTTTTTTTTGTTTTTTTTTGTTTTTAATGCTATGTGTATGAAGGAGAACAAAAACAGCAGGCTGCCTGTATCAAGTGTCTCCTCCAAAACCAAAAGAGTGACAGTGAGCCAATTCAAGGGACATTGAGGTCAAAATGCCTGGACTCATGAAGTTTGAAGCAGTCTAAATCATAGGATGAAGGAAAGATTGAGTGAGGAAGAGAGTTCCAGAGTTTACTCAAGTAGAAGAAAGATAGAACAAATTTGCTAATTCATGGGTTGGAGAGCTGGGCAGAATAGGAGTGGGACTGTGTTGAAAGGCAGGTGCCTCGCACTTGCCGCAATGGACCCTCAGGGGGTATGCACTGAGAGAGCTCTGAAAAACACTGATTGTTGTACTGTAATAGCGATAGAAGAGTGAAAGAGATGCAACATTGCAGCGTGTATGCTGTGTAGGGAGAGATTGTAGGGAACTACAGTAGTCAGAGGAAGTGAGTTGATGAGGCAAAATGCTTTTGACTCTACTCTTTCAAGAAGTGTGGTATGGGTGGAACCTCCCCACACATGCGACCAATATTTTGTACATGGTGCACTGTGCCCCTATAGCCTACAGAGCAAGAAGCTGTGTGGGGTTTAAGAACCCATAGAGATGGTTGAGCACATTAACTCCTGGGAAGCTGTTTTAGCAAGATTGGTAATACGATCTTTCCAAGACAGGTCAGATGAAAAAGATACACCATGAATATTGAGAAAAGGTGCACCATCACAGATAGTGTGCAGGAAGCAGAGGCAAAGTTCAAAAGATGGAGGGAGGGTATGGGAAATAAGAGCCTAAGAGTTAACATAGATAAAACACAGGTCGTGATTAGTGGAGTAGGGCACGGAACTATGGAAAGAAGTGGCGACTATCCATGCGCAATATCTTGGAAGGGTGTGGGAAGTATCTCAATTCAATGTTGCATCTGTAGTGACTGGGTACACTAGATGTAGTGGGGCTAGAGGACCTTTGACGAGAATCATAGACTTTTAAAATGCAGTGTGCAAGGGAGAACTTGTGTTATATGATCCGCCTGTTAGTGTTGATTTCGGCAGTGTAGCGCTGGAGTGTGGATAAATTCTGCTATTTGGGCGATACGGTTTTCGCCGGAGGTGGCGCTGAAGCTGGCTCCATTGCTAGAGTCAGAAGTGGCTGGGCAAAGTTTAGAGAGCCGTTGCCACTTCTGACCATGAGAGGGCTCCCAGTTTACATTAAAGGGAAGGTGTATACCTGGTGTGTTAGGAGTGCGATGACCTATGCCTCGGAGACATGGCCGGTTATAGTGGAGGATTTCAATAGAATAGAACAGAATGAGAAGAGAATTGTGAGATGGATATGTGAGGTTAACCTCATGATTGGGGTATCGAGTGAGGAATTAAGAAGGCGTCTGGGCATTAGGAGTAGGCCTATCAGTGAAGCGATGCGCACAAGAAGACTTGCTTGGTTTTGACACGTGGAGAGAATGGATGATCAGTGCTGGGTAAAGAAATGCCGGACTGAACGTGGGGGGAGCTGCGCGTAGCGTAGACCTAGAAAGACGTGGGACCAGGTACAGTATTCCAGTCTCAAATATAGAACTTGACAACAGAGGCAGCCCTTGACAGGGTAGCCTGGAAAACCGCCATTTAGGACGTGAGACTGTAACCACATTCAATGTGGAAAAAAAATTCTTTCAACTTGTATGTACAGTATGTGAAAGGTTGATTTGTATATTGAAGAGTATTTGATAGTCATGTGGAAGACTGTGATGGGTAGATAGAACGAGAAATTGGGTCTTGGAGGCATTGAATGTTACCAGATGGTGTGAGAAACTAGTTGTATAGTGTAAGGTAGAGATATCAGCATATGAGTGAATAGGATTAGAGGTACAGTTAAGAAGATCATTAATTAATATTAAAAAGAGAACTGGAGAACACCGGAGTTGATAGATTGAGGAAGAGAATGATGGCCATCCACAACTGCAGCTATGGAATGGCCAGACAGGAAATTAGAGATATAGGCACAGATGGAGGGACGGAAACCGAAAGAAGATTGTTTAGAAATAAGAGATTTGTAAATTGTGCAGGACTATTGAAGGTTTTCAATTTCGATATGTCTAGCCCAATATAAAATTTCTGACCGAAGTCCTGAATAGAGGATGACCAAGAGTTAGTAGTTAAGAAAGGAGATCGCCAGTAGAGCGGCCCTTAACCCGAGGAGCGCATAATTGCCTGTTGACAAACGTAGTTATATGCGTATTAATTTCCTTCGATTCTGACAGAATTCGTTATATTTACCATATATAGCATTATTTCTTCTCCAACTGTAGCCCAGGGTGCCTCGCCTTCTACATGAGTGATGTAAAAAGAGATTGGATATATCTATGTGATTAATGAACCACATAATAATGAAATGTACAATGTAGCCTACATACATATACTTTAAATTAATCAATGTATCCAATTCATGTCGGCCATGACGCCCCACCACAGGCTCCCTTCTACAGGAGTGGCGGAAAGTGAAAATGGTTATATATTGAGGATATTACTAATTTTTGCTTGTACAGTAAACCCCCGCTCTTTCGGACTTCAATCTTTCGGAATTCTCAGACTTTCGGACTAGCATTTCAATTCGGACTCATGGTTCAGCCTTTCGGATTTGTCCGAAAGGCTGAGAAAATACCTCCGTCCTTTTCGGACTACACTTTCGGACTACATTTAACTTCGGACTCATGCTTCAGCCTTTCGGATTTGTCCGAAAGGCTGAGAAAAATTAAATCGCATTCGGACCAAAGAGCCGAGTTTCGGACTTGTCTGGTTAGGTGAATGTGTATTCGGACTTATAAACTTCGGACATTATTTCAGCCTTTCGGATTTGTCTGAAAGGCTGAAGTGTGAGTTCGGACTCGGCCCTTTCGGACTTTTGAAACTTTCGGACAGGTGTCTCCCCCAATTAGTCCGAAAGAGCGAGGGTTTACTGTACATAATTTCATCTATTTCTCAGACATAATGGTTGGAGTCCTATCATTAAATTTTCCCTTCTGCAGGAGTGACAGAAAAGGTGATCCAGTGTTAATGATATATGAACATGATTTTCAATATCTCCAACAAAGAAGTTGGTGGATGTTGTGTTTTTGCATCTACAGTATTTGTTTGTCTTTTTGTCTCTTTGTTTGTCTGTCTATAAACAAGATATAGCCTCTCAAAAAACTATGAACAGATTGTCACGAAAGTTGGAAGCCATATAGGAGATACACCAAGGAAGAAGTCATTAGATTGTGGAGGTGATTGGTAGAGCGCATACCTCCGCCAGCGTAGACGGCTCACAAAGTTATGAACCCGATGTTCACGAAACTTGAGCAGATAGGATATGCACCAAGGGAGAAGAAATTCAATTTAGGAGGTGATCGTTAGAGCGCATACCTCCGCCAGCTTAGACGAAGGTATGAGCTTTCCATAGCGCCCCTCTAGTTACCTCCACCAACGATGTTGGACGGATGTTATATGTCCTTGCCTCCGTTTGTCTGATTGTCTGTAGAAAAGATATCTCGAATGAACCGATGACCACGAAATTTGGTGAGCAGATAGGATATGCTCCAAGTAAGAAGTGATTAAACATTGGAGGCGATCAATAGAGCGCATAGGCCTACTTCCGCCAGCGTAGGCGGCTCTCAAAGTTATGAACAGATTTTCACGAAATTTGGTGGTTATTATTGAACCAAATTTAATGATCTTCCACACATATATACTCTAATCTATTCTTTAGGCCATAATGGAGCCCTTTATTTTTACATTTCATCTTGTGCGTCGCGACAAGCGCCTCGGAGTTAACACGGTCGCACGGACCTATAATCCAGCTTGAACTTGTTCCTTCGGTGATCAGTCCTGTGTTGGGATGTGACAGGTTACAAGCATATCAAGCCATTATCTTAACCCCTTCTTTACCGGCGATGTCGTTTACATTTGATTCTAGCTATATTTAGACAATTTTGAACAGTTTAACCTTTAAGCGGCAAAGCTTCGCCAAGCGAAGGTATTTTGGTCCATTCTCGACTAAAATCGGAATTTTACCATAAATATAGTTATTACTTACAGTATTCATATGCGCCTATTTTACGTTTAACGTGAAGATATTAACATGTAACAGCAATAAAACAAGTGGGAATGGTATTTGGGCGGTGAAATAGACGTATTATTGCCGACCGATCGTATCAGGAGGGGAGAGCCGGCGCGACGTATACCCTCTGTCTCTCGCTTCCCGATCGGAACTGACGTCTTGCAAGTCTCTCTGTTGCTAGGATCTCTAACTGCCTCCCCAGTGACCTTGAAACCGCAGGCGGGAAATTCGCGCCAAAAATTACCAGATAAAAGGGGGAATAAGAGGAAAAATAGGTGATAATTTAGGGGGGGGGGAGGGGTGGTTTGGACACATGTGGAGGAGTGATAGGAGGTATGGAGGGGAATTATCTCGATTAATCACATATTGCTTTGTTTTGAAAGGTATTTTTTATGCCTAGCCTCTTAAGAGTCCCGGCATCTTTGCCCAGTGAAACCTCTAAAGAGTATCGTCGCCTTTCCCGGGTTAAGAAGGGTCTGTGGTCGTAAAAAGTGTTGAGTGAAATAGTTTGAAGCTTGGTAATTGCTGGAAACCAATTTTAAACTGCATACAATCATCTAATAGTAGCCAGAATAAAGTTAGAACGGCGTCACCTGTACTGAATGGCTTAAGGGGAGGTTCTTAGTTTGTTCCCTAGACCTCCATCAAGCTTTAAAAAAAAAAAAAAAAAATGACCCCCTTTCAAGATAGATTTGTATATTTTTCGGTAGAATAATGTCCCGGTCGAAGGCAGATTCCTTTTAAATTACAGGCTCGCTTTCGCTCGCCAGGAAAAAATAGAGACCTAAGTGGTACGAAAGGTCTTAAAATTGGCAGAAATGGGGCGAAAGTTCCTAATCTCGCCAAACTAATTGGGAAAACGTCTTAAAATCTCAAATACAATGGGGCTAAACATGAGGGAGAAATGTGTCCAGCAAAAACCCTCAAGTGGAAATCTCCCCTTAACCCGGGAGCTGCGGGGAGACTCTTAAGAGTTCCCCCGGCGCACTGCGGGGAGACTCTTAAGAGTCAGAGAAAAAAAAAATCAACTTTTGACATCGAAATTTTTTTTTTTTTTTTTTTTTTTTTTTTTTTTTTTTTTTTTTTTTTTTGGCCCCTGGGCCATGCAAAATCTCAGTCCTCTACCTCCCCTCCTTCCCCACTTTCCTCCTCTCCTTCAGTTATCACCTATTTTCCCTGTTATTCCCTTATTCTGAGGTATATTTTCGTGCTAACATTAGAAATCCGATTGGAGGGTGTGGTCATCACTGATAGCAAGCGAGTGCAAGAGAGAGAGAGAGAGTATCGATCGACTGTGTCTCAGTGGCCTTGGGGGAAATTGGCGGGAAAGCAGATTGCCTCACCCATACATTATACAACTCGCGGGCTATATCTCCGATTTTGACCATCCAAACGCTGTTTTCACTCGTTTTATTGTTGTTTCAGGTTAATACCTTTATAATCAACCCATAATAGGCGCATATGGATAAGTATTAATGCTATTAATGGCACAATGAATATTTTAGTGACGGAAACACCTCAAATACGTCAGCACAGGGGGACGTTTCCAATTACCCCCATGCGCACTTCAGAGGTTAAAACCTGAACAAAGCTGAACCATTGATATATCATTGCAACTCACCGACCGACGTTCCTGCAACCGAGCTATATCTTTATTTGTATCTTAAGGGGAAATGGGTCGTTTTTCTGGTCCCTATCCCTCCCCCCTCTTCAACAGGTTTAACCCCATTAGTTTGCAGATTTAAAGACGTTTGCCCCATTAGTTTGTCGATTTTAACACCTTTTGTCCCATTTCTATATCAATATCAAGAACTTTCGTGCCATTTAGGTGTCGGTGTTTTCCTGGTGAGCGACAGCGAGCCTGTAATTCGGGACATTTTCTATCGAAAAATGTACAAATTTATCTTGAAGGGGGGTCTAGGGAGTGTTTTTTAAGCTTGATTAAGGTCAAGCGAGGAAACTAAAAATATATGAATATATAAATAAATAGATCTCCAAACAACTAACCACTGTCCCCTTTAGCTTAACCCTCCAGACCCGGGCCCTCTAGCTCGCGACTGTGCTGTGGTACCGGGGGTTTTGACGATCTTTGGGCTATGTTAACTCATCTGTAATTCAATAAATATGGCATGTAATGTTATGAATAAAAAGGTAAAATGTTCCACAAACCTTCCTCTGTAGAATGCCGTTGAGTAGAGGTCTCTAGCGCCAGTGATTGCATAATGGTGAGCGCGGGAAGACGAGTGCTTTTCGGCGGCAAATTCTTCCTGCGTTCGGATGCGTCGCCCCGGCCACGGCTATCACGCACCTAGCCGCTCGTCGCCAAAGTGTTTATCTCCCTTAGACGATTTTAGTGTTTGATATTGAGAATGTGATGTTTATTTGATATTTTTATAGTTTTTTTGAGGCCAATTATATAAAGTATGTTTATTAGGGTATCACTGTCACTAATATTGCTCATTTTCACTCGATACCGTACATTTTATTAGTAATTGAGGTAGGTTATTGTTATATTAGGCACTGATTATTCGTTATCACAGGTGTTTATTATACTTTGGCCATCAAGTATTAGGTCTTGTGTCACTTTCACTTTGATAAATATGTTTAGAGAGTGTCACTGTCACTGATAATGCTCATTTTCACTCGATACGGTACATTTTATTAGTAATTGAGGTAGGTTATTGTTATATTAGGCACTGATTATTCGTTATCACAGGTGTTTATTATACTTTGGCCATCAAATATTAGGTCTTGTGTCACTTTCACTTAGTTATATGCTTTGTAAACGTTTTATATACAATTTATTGTGTCTTTTTTCACTGATTTCTATATTTCTATAGGTTGTAATCATATGAATGTCACTTATTATATACATATGTGTCACTTTCACATATTATTATGGTGTAATTGTATTTGTATAAATGTTCTCATAATACATGAATTTTGTATAACAATAAATTGTTTTACTTCCACTTTTTGCCTATATATATACTGTACATATTGTCATTATCTTTGGCACTTTCACTATGATTATTAGAACTCCTGCTTGGAGTGGTAATCAAAGAAGCACCCTACAGCACAGAGTGCCACCCTGCACTCCACACACTCCACGGTGGACTTTTTACCTGACCTCGCCCTCAGCCTGGTGTTGTAGCAGACATGGCACCGCTTCTGCTGCGTTCTTCCTGATGCTGACTGAGGCAGGGAAACAAGCCTGTGCATATTCATGTAATATGCACAGTGCAACCGGTCAGTAGCGGCGGGCCCAGCATGTGCCACTGCCCTCTGTGGCGTAGCATACTTCTCCAGGAGCTCCGTCAACACCTGCTTTTGGAACCTCTGCAGGCTATTGAACTTCCTGGGTGTGTTCTCATTCCGAAGCTTGTAGATGTTGTAGGCGTTCAGAATGGACATGTCCACCATGTGTAGAAAGAACTTTTTGTACCATCTGCACGAGGTACGCAGGCAGTCAATGAAGCCTATCTGCATGTCGGACTTGTCCACCAGCCTCATGTTGATGTTGTAGTCCAGGACAGCATCGGGCTTGGTCACCCTGGCCTGGGTGCGGCGATCCACCTTGCCAGTCTCCACCATTTCCCCCTTGTGGATGGTGCTCAGGAGGTTGACCTTCCGCTGGTCGTGCCAGTGGATAGCCAGAATGGGCCCCGACTTCTTACTGTACACATCACCTTTTTTAGTCTTTGGAGGGAAAGTTTGGCATGCCCTTCCTTTTCCCTCGTACTGTGCCTACAGTCCCCGTCTTGCGCTCAAGCAGGTACTTTGAGAGAGTGGGGGACGTGTAGTAATTGTCCGTGAAGAGGACGTGATTCTTGTGGAAATAGCGGTCCATCATGGCTTGCACCACTGCTCCGCCAAAGCCAATGAGGGGGTCCACAAGCACGTCCCCTTCCTTCCCGCTGTAGACCAGGAAGTCCAGGACATAGCCAGTTTGGCAGTCGCACAGCACAAAGAATTTTATGCCAAAGCGATGTCTTTTTGAAGGGATGTACTGCCGGAAGCTGAGTTTTCCCCGGAACAGCACAAAAGACTCGTCAATGACGACCTTGCAGAAGGGCTTGAAGTAGGAGGTGAAGCGTTCTCGCATTATCTCGTACAACGTCCTAATCTTCCACAGCTTGTCTGGGAGGTGGACGTCGGTGTTGGTGACAAGATGGAGCGCTCCGAGGATATCAAGGTACCGGTCGCGAGACATATATTTCCCGAAGGCAGGGGTGGATATGAGATCATTGGTGATCCAATAGTCAGGCAACATATGCTTCTTGACATGAGGCATTAGCATGGTGAGTGCCAGGAACACCATGAACTCGTGATGAGTCACGTCAGTCCACTGCCTCATGTGGCCCTTGGTCACCTTGCCCAAAAAGTGGACCTGGAATTGGTGCTGCTTATTTGTCTCTTTGACAACATACCCTACCACCTCCTCATCAAAGAAGGCCTCAAAAAGTTTGTGTGGTGGAGCATTGGAGCCTGCGGGAAAATTGGGGGTAATGCCTGAACCCTCCTGTACCTCATCAAAAGCTGGCACATCAGGGTTGTACTCATCCCCGTCAACTACGTCTTGCCACTGAAATACGTAGAATGGGTCTTGTCGACGCTGACGAGGAGCTCCAGCTGGTGGCCCAGCACGCCCACGGCCAACTCGGGAGGCGCGCGCCCTAGGGCGGCCAGGGCGATGGCCAGCACGACGCCGGGCCAAGCGGATGGGTTGAGGGTCGTCCATGTCCATGTAGTCATCGTCAGAGTGGTCATCTTGCCCTGACGGTGGACCTACATAATCATGGCCAGAGTCTTCTGAGTGGTGCCCTTCATCATCAGTGGCCCCCACATAATCTGGCGGGGAATGAGTGATGCGTGGGCGGCGTGCGGGTGGGCGAGGTGGGGAAGGAGTGGCAGGTGAGGCTATGTCCCCCCGAGGTCCTGGGCTCCTTGGCCTGCGACGAGTGACAGAAAGCAATGCTTCACTGCCACTAGGCCCAGGTATTGGTGATGCGAGCTCAAATACTTCTTCAGGAACACATGTTGAAGGCAGGAGAGGTGGGGAAAGTTGCGGGGGCGTATGGCTGGGGCGGGCAGGGGTGGACGCCGCGGGAGCCTCAAACAAAACTCGCTTACTTTTCTGTCCTTTTTTGGCATATTTCCTGCCTTTCCCCTTTTCGGCAGCAGTATGTCTCCTGTCGGGGGACCTAGGAGGCAAATAGGCCGAAAGTGGGGGGTCCTCAACCCTTGGCAGTGGTGGGGGTGGTGGGGAAGAATGCGGGGCACCCGGGTCATCTTGGGTGGCTTGGGTAGATAAGGGAGACAATGTCGGACGAGATGAGTCACCACGCTCACCCTCACTCACAGCCTCATCCTCACCAAGTCTTTTGGCTTCTTCCCTAGCTGCCGCGGCCGCCTTTTCAAGTATTTGCTTCTTATATAAGTGTAGCTTGAATGGCGATTTAGCTGGCGAAGGGCTTGGAGTCGTGTCACTCGTGCGAAACTTGGAGAGTGACCTTGAACTCTCCCACTCACTCACTCTCTCCAGTTCACTGTCTTCAGGTAAAACAGCTTCCTCAAAAGCTGGTACATCACCTTCATCACTCTCATCACTCTCATGTTCACTCGCAAATCCCACGAATTGCTCGTCTTTGTCACTCTCATCGCCATAATCACTCGACTTATAATTAGCCGAGTTATCACTGCCTTCATCATCAACATTATGCTGTGCATCAACATTATGCTGTGCATCAGCACGCTCATAAAGTCTCAATGTCGTCTCAATACCTCCGGGAGATAACACATTTAGGCGATGGCGTCGGGGTAAGGCGCGACGAACTAGGGCGGGCGTCGTAGGGAGCACGGTATCGGACACAGCGGAATCACTATTTGGCGTACTATCCATGATGGCGTCGGGGTAGATACTGTTGCTGTGGCATAGTTTACGTCTGGTGGCGCCACCTACCCTCCCACGATACCAAAAATTTACGCGCGGCATTCGAAAGAACGTACGCAAGCAATGGGCGTTCAAGAGCCCTTCCGGGTTGCGCGGGCCAAGTTTGTTATGGGCGTTCAAGAGCCCTTCCGGGTCTGAGGGGTTAAGGCATTGTCATACCAGCTCTTTTTCCGACAATTTTTACGAGTAATTGTAGTCTGCAGGCATATTAAAAATTAAAGTTATACAGTATAAGAATTCAGCCACCGAACATAATGAGTTTTTAAGACATTCCCTCCATTAGTTTGTCGATTTTAAGGTGTCGATTTTGTCTGGTGACCCTGTAGTTAGGAGGAATTAGCCCGTGGCATTTTTTTCTACAGAAAAATGCACACATTTATCTCAAAGGAGGATCTTAGGGGACTATCACCTGGTTCTTTCAAGGAGAACAAAGGTTGCTATCCTATTGTACGTCCGTGGTAGTACAGTGGGTTAGCGCGTGAGTCTGGTAAAACCTACTGAGGTCCCTAACCAGGGTTCGAACCTGTGCCAGGCACCACCACTGGGCCTGGGGATTTTTGGGAGGGTTAAATTCCCTTCACACCCAGCTTTTCAATATATATATATATATATACTGTATATATATATATATATATATATATACAGTTGGTCCTTCGGTAACGCGAGTTTTAGAAACGCTGATTTGGTGGCACGCGGTACACCCCAAATATCCATTGGGGTCCAGCTGGGCAGTTTTCTCTCTCCTGGGCCGGGCGAGGCTATTCCGTCTCCCTCCCTGGTCCAGTGACGTCACTTGCGGCTCGTCCGGGTATGTTATTCCCTCCCCAGCGTCCTTCCCCAGTTCCACCATTGTTCGCCTCACGTACCCCCCCCCCCCCACCGCGTGTGTTGTAACACAGGCCGTGGTTCTCAAAGTGCCTTTTTTTCTGTGACCTAACCTCGCCACCATGCCGCCCAAGAAGCGCCGTATCTTTACGTACGCACAGAAATATGACATCGTGAAGGAGTTAGAAAAGGGGAAGAGACAAGCTGAGTTGGCAAGACGACATGAAGTTAACGAGAGTACAATTCGCACCATTTGGAAGGACAGGGAGAAGATTGCCAACATTATGAAGGGAAACCCTGCAGATGGTACTCAGGCGTCGATAAAAGTGGGAAATGTCATCCTAAAGAAGACAGAGAAGTTAATGGTGCGGTATTCGGCGAGGCAAACCAAGAATCATGTGCCGACGGATGGATGATCAGAGAAAAAGCCAAGAAATATTATGCAGCAGTGGCTCGAATGAACAATGTGCAGAACCCCAAACCCTTTAAGGCATCTGCTGGGTGGTTGATGTCCTTCAATAAACGAAACAAAACGAAAAGTGTTCGGATAACAGGAGAGACAGCAAGCGCCGACAATGCTGCAGCCAACGAATACCCTGCTTTCTTACGTGAGGTTATTGTGGCCGATGTCTACAACTTGGATCAGATTTTTAACTGCGATGAGTCGGGAGTCAACTGGAAGAAAATGCCTAAAAGGTCTTACATTTCTCGCAAGGAGAAGGCAGCAAGGGGCTACAAAATGGCCAAAGAATGTGTAACCATCTTGTTGACTTGCAATGCTTCCAGCACCTGCAAGATGAAGCCTCTAATCATCCATAAGGAAAAGCGGCCAAGGCCTTATCGCAATATTGGACATGGCCAAGTTGAATGTGCATTGGATGAGCAACAAGAAGGCCTGGATGTCGTCAGCGTTGAGCCTCGAATGGTTCGATAATCATTTTGTGAAGGACTTGGAAACATTTTGTGCCCGCCAAAACATTGCTTTTAAAGCACTGTTATTGCTTGACAACGCACCCGGACATTCCCGATTGTTGGTTGATCGGCACCCTAACGTAAAAGTGATGTTAATGCCCCCGAATACTACGTCTCTCCTACAGCCCCTGGACCAGGAGGTGATAGCGTGCTTTAAGGGTGCGTATGCCACTAAGACTTTCCTGATGCTCGACACTGCCACTGACACCCAAGAACTGCTACAGATGTCAGACGATGAATCAGTCCCTGACTCTCTCCCACCACTCGAAGAACTGTATGCCCCAGACCCTCCCCCACCACTGAATGAGCAGGCACCACTGAATGAGCAGGCACCACCACAACAACAACAACGACCACAACACCAACAGGAACCCGCCGACGGAGCAGCTATGACAGTGCATGCCTTTAGGAAAAGGTTTCATATTAAGAATGCAGTGGATACGATGGTGGAAGCGTGGGCTGATGTGACAAGAGCTACAATCCACCATGCCTGGAGGAATGTTCTAGAGGGGTTACCTGGGCACAAGCTGGATTTACCTGATCAGCCAGTCAGGCTTGAGGCAGTGGTGGAGAGAGCAGTCGAGGTTGCCAGACGTGTGCCTGGGATGGGTGAAGTGGGGCCAGAAGATATTCAAGGTTTGATTCAGCCACCACAGGAGCCTGATGCCGAGGACCTAATGCCGAGGACCTAATGCAGGATTTGGAAGAGGAAGAGCAGGCAGAGGAAGAACATTGAGAAGAAGACGAACCCCAGGAAGAGCCGAACACTCCTGGTCTACGGGAATTTGTAGAATTGTCACAACGCCTCAGCCATCACATTTCTTACAGTTTCTTACAGTAGATCCTCTGGAAAAAGGCAAACTATGCCTGTGTATCCAGCTCAGTACCAGTGCTTGCACTGCTGCGGTCGTTCACGGTGTTGGCGGCGGCGGTAGCAGACGCAACATTTTTACTATTCTGTATTTTTGTTTTATAATCAAACTTCAAATCTTGTCTTCCCCATGCTTTATCAAGATTACTTTCAAACTCCCTTATTGATTCGGAATCGACTACATACTGGGGCAGTGCGTTCCACTCATTTACCACTCTATCACAAAATGAGTTCTTCGCCTTCTCAAGCCTATTTCTTTCTTTGTAAATTTTCTTAGAGTGTCCTCTCGTTCTTGTTCCCTCCCGCATCAAGAAGATACCTTCACACACATCCTCATCGTACTTTCCTGACACTATCTTAAAAGTCTCTATCATATCCCCTCTCTTTCTCCTATATGCCAGTGTCGGAAGTCCCAGTGTCCTCAACCTCTGCTCATAGCCCGCGTTCTTCAACGTTGGTACCAGCTTGCTAGCTCTTCTCTGCACTTTCTCCACTGCTTCTATATCCTTTACCATATATGGAGCCCACACCTGGTTTGCATATTCCAGGTGTGGCCTAACCAGCGCTGTATATAGATTCCTGAAGATTTCTTCGTCAAGTGACACAAATGTCCTCCTTATCAGCCCTACAATTCTATTGGCTTTGTTTATCTTTTCCGCTAAATGTTCTGAGAAATTTAACTTATTATCTATCACTACTCCTATATCCTTTTCTGCACTCACTTCCTCCATCGCTTCATACATACTGTATCCTACCTTGTCTATCTTGCTGGTCCCAATCCGCATGTACTTGCATTTTTTTGGATGAAAAGGCATTAACCAATGCTCAGACCATCCCTTCATGCCCTCCACATCTCCTTGAAGCAAACCCATATCTTCCTTACTCCTCACTCTTCTATACAGTTTAGTGTCATCCGCATACAGGTATACCTCACTTCCATTAGTTATAACTTCAGGCAAGTCGTTGATAAATATAACGAACAGCAATGGTCCCAACACAGATCCCTGAGGTACCCCACTTGTAATTTCCCTCCACCCCGAGCCTATTCCATTCACCAATACCCTCTGTCTCCGATCTTTCAGGAAGGCTTCTATCCATTTCACACATTTCTCCCCTATATTATAGCTTCTAACTTTCTCTATTAACCTTTTATGTGGGACCTTATCGAAGGCCTTCATAAAATCGCAATATACCACGTCTATTACATCACCATCATCTAGAATTTGCATCCAATCATCTACCACCTTAATTAGCTGTAGTACCGTCGACCTCCCCGGCAAGAATCCGAACTGTCTCCCACTGAAAAGTTGGTTTGACTTCATATGATCCATTATTCCTTCTCTAATTACCGTTTCCATTAGTTTACACACAACACTTGTCAAACTGACTGGTCTATAATTCCCTGGGTCATTTCTCTTTCCCTTCTTAAATATAGCTGTTATGTTCGCCTCTCTCCAGTCCATCGGGATTTGTCCTGTATTAAACGATACCTCAAATAACATTTTCAATGGCTCTACTAACATCTCCCCTCCTTCCTTTATGATTCTTGGGTGTATCCCATCCGGTCCCGGTGACTTACTTCTATTCATTTTTTCTATAGCCCTTCTTATTCTAGCATGGGAAACAACTTTCACATGAACAACTTTGATCCCAAACATGATCGTTCAGCACAGATAATAGCAAGCTTCACTGCTTCCATCCAGCCGTACTTCGACATGTTTCACGACAGGATAAATGCACGCCAGCAGACACGAATAACAGATTCCTTTCGACAACGAGCACAGCAACAGGAACAAGTGGCGTCGAGTGACTCCGACTCCGACCCTCAGCCACCAGATGATTTACTGTCGGGTGTATCAGATGCCGACTACAGTGGCTTCGAGGACTCTGATGCTGAAGCTGGGGAGGGACCTCACCTTATCAACGAATGGCTGGCGGCGAGAGCTACCAGACCATCAACTTCATCGCAGTGACGGCGATGGATCCGGGGGGGGAGGGGACGGGGGGGATGCAACACTTCATTTATTCAGAGGTAAGAGTTGCAATGGGCAAATCAACCCAATGCACATGTAAAATAACCTTTATAATTGAATTTATTATTATAACATAGGCTTCTATGGAGAAAAAGTGGACTGTGGAAATCCCCAGAACACCAAGGTACCTTTAACAGGTAAACATATGGGTTCGGTAACGCGGATTTGGCTAACACGGGAGGTAACCAGAACACATTGGCCGCGTTATTGGAGGACCAACTGTATATACAGTATATATATATATAAATCAGACCCTCTTCAATCTAAATTTGTAAATTTTTTCGATAGAAAATGCCCCAGCCAAAGGCCGATTTCTACTAAGTAACAGGCTATCTATCACTCGCTCAAAAGAGAAAAAAAATTGACACCCATGACCTGAATGGGGTTAAGCGTCTTACTATTGCCAAACTAATAGGGTGAAACATCTTAACCCTCTCCGACATATGACGCTATTTTGAGCCTATTAGGGATACTTTAAAGCCTTTGTTACCATCAGGGGTATTTAGAAACCTTTAGTTTAGTTACTTCAACCTCTGCAGTTGTCTGAGTTAGCTGTGGGCAAAAAACTAATTTTGGAGAGGTAATTATAAGAGTGAGAGAACTCTTATTTCTTATTGCTAATCTGGCAACCTCTGCATCATATGAGCGTGAAAGGGTTAAACTCTCCAAATAAAAGGGACGAAACAGTGGAGGTTAAAAAATACCTCCCTCGGAACTCCCTGGGGGGAGGCGATAGCACAGTGGATAGCATCGTGGACTGCAGACCAAAAGGACCTCAGATTGAGTCCACGCCAAACGTCTCGTTTTTTTCCGAGGTGATCTGATTGTTCCTGCTGTTCTACAAGTATCCTGGCTACACCGACATATTCCCCTGTATCGTCACAAATTCATAGCATAGAAGATGCCCGACCATATTCGAAGATGCTATGAATGCCCGCATAGCTGCTCTCTCCAAATCAAGTGACGTGTATAAATATGATGCCGTCATCTAATGTGGCAGAAAGGAAGCAACCAACACCTTGAAGCTCCACAGACACCATCTGAAGCAGCCAACATCTCTAAGTTTCAATTGATAATCTCGGGGCCTCATAAGAGTTACAGGCTACTGAACAGCCTACAGTCCCGAGGTTGAGACATATGAAATAAAATAAAAGGGTTAATGCCGGAGATATTTAATATTTTTGTGATATGACCCAGCCAGGGCTCGAACCCAGGCCTATAGTTACCTAGAGGGCTTTACAAAGATGTGTTAAAACTTCTAATGTTAGCCAGACTTATTTCTAACCTCTAACCATTCTTATTCTATAAATCTTTTCTCTCCTTTGGGCTCCTCCGACCATAAGCTGATATCTGTCAGCTGTCCTATCTCTCCGGTACGGCCACCCGATCCTCTCAACCGGCGGCGCTTGTGGCACTTTGGCGCTGCCGACTGGGAGGCTCTTCAGTAGTACTTCTTTGATTTCCCATGGAATGACTTTTGCTTCCATGGCTGGGGACCCCAGGAGAGTGCTGAACACATTACCGAGATAATCTTCTCGTGCATGGAAGCATACATTCCATTTTCTTTCTCTCAGCCTAATGCAAATATTTTATTATTATTCACGCTTACTCTACTGATGTCCACAATAAGAAGGAAGCATTCAAACGGTACCATCGCCTTCAAACTCAAGAATCTCATACTTCCTATATTTCTGCCCGGAATCAGGCCAAATCTGTTTTTCGCCGTGCCAAACATTCTTTCATCAATAATAAATGCACTGAACTATCCAACTCTAGCTCTTCCCAAGCCTTCTGGCATCAAGCCAAAAACCTCTAACAATTTTTCTTCTTCGTCTTTCCCTCTTTTCCACTCTATTGACGACACTTCTTCCTCTGACAAAGCCGAGCCCTTCGCTAACACTTGCACTAAGAACTCCACTTTGGATGATTCCGGTGATATTCCTCCCTCTCCAACCCCCTCTCTCCAACTTATGCCTAACAACATAATCTTTTCCAAGGATGTACTTTCCACCCTCTCTGGGCTTAATACTAAGAATTAGGCGTATGGACCGGACGGTGTTCCTCCTGTTGTACTAAAAAACTGTGCTTCCGTGCTGACTCCCTGCCTAGGCAAACTCTTCCGTCTCTGTCTCTCTGTTTAGATAAACTCAAGGTAAATAAAACGCCTGGACCTGATACAATCTCACCTAGAGTTCTAAAGGAAGCTAAGGATGAGCTCTCCAAACCACTGACATTACTATTCAATAAATCCTTGCAGTCTGGAACTATGCCTGATCAGTGGAAGATAGCCAACGTAACACCGATATTCAAAAAAAGGCAGCAAATCCCTACCCAGTAACTATCGTCCAATTAACTTAACCTCAGTTGTATGTAAAATGCTAGAAACGGTCATAAGAGACAGACTCGTAAATCACTTAGAGGAAAATAACATACTTAAAGATACTCAACACGGCTTTCGTAAAAAACGTTCCTGTTTAACAAACCTCTTAGACTTCTTCCACGATATCCTCAACCTCTACGATGAGAGTAAAGCTGTAGATATTATATACCTTGATTTTCAAAAGGCCTTTGACAAAGTTCCCCACAAACGTTTACTGCTAAAACTAAAAGCGCATGGAATACAAGACGGTGTGTTGAAATGGATAGAAAATTGGCTCAGCGACAGAAAGCAAAGAGTAGTCATAAACGGTAAGGCATCTAAATGGACCAATGTAAGTAGCGGGGTACCCCAGGGATCGGTACTAGGACCAATTCTCTTTCTAATTTACATCAACGACATAGATGAGGGTCTCACCTTTACAATCTCAAAATTTGCTGACGATACAAAAATTGCAAATAGCGTACTCTCAAAAGATCAAGTTGACGATATGCAACACAATCTAGATAAATTGTCACATTGGGCCCAAATTTGGCAAATGAGTTTCAATGCGGATAAATGTAAAGTACTACATATCGGATACCTAAATGAGAAAGCAAACTATTCGATGAATGGCACTCAGCTTAAGAATGTAAACAGAGAAACCGATCTGGGAGTAACAATATCGAGTAACCTAAAACCGAGTCAACAATGTTCAGAAGTTGTTAAGAAGGCAAACAAAATAATTGGCTTTATAGGCAGATCATTTGAGCATAAATCCAAAGACGTAATCCTAACCCTTTACAATTCCTTAGTCCGCCCTCTTCTGGAATACTGCGTTCAATGCTGGTGCCCTTATTACCAAAAAGACATAAACAAGCTAGAACGAGTTCAACGTAGAGTTACCAAAATGATACCTAGCCTAAAGAACAAACCATACGAAGAGCGTCTTAGAGAATTAAATCTATTTCCTTTAACCCAGCGCAGATTAAGAGGTGACTTAATTCAAGTGTTCAAAATCATCAAAGGCATCGACAATATGAACTGTAGTAAGTACTTCACTATCGACCAATCTAATTACACGCAGGGAAACGGTTGCAAAATTATTGGTAAATCTTTTAACTCACACGAATCTAAGAAGTTCCCTTTCCAATGTTCCCTTACCCACTCTAAACCACTGTTTGGACACTTGATCCTCAGTGTTTTGGAGGACAAGCAGCCTAGAAGGGTCACTAGATCTGTTGTTGCTTGATTTCCTTTGTACTCCTTTGTACTCTCCTCTAAAGTCTTTCCTTCTTGCTGGAAGTTTTCTCTCATTCAACCTGTCCCAAAGAAGGGTGACTACTCTCAACCCTCCAACTATTGTCCAATTGCTCTCATTTCTTGCATCTCAAAAGTTTTTGAAACTATTCTAACCTCAACATTTCTTAAGCATTTATCTACCCATAACCTACTCTCAGACCGCCAGTATGGCTTTCTTAACCCAAATACGGCGACCGTCCTCAATAGAGGTTTTTCTGGTGCACTCCGACCGTCCTCAATAGTTCCAGAGCATAAAAAAAAAAAAATTAGAAAACACCCCAGTGGCACTCAAATTAAAGCAATTTGTGATTAGGTAAGATAATTCCCCTCCATTACTTTCTACCACTCCTACATATGTGCCCCTTCCCCTCCTTTTCCCCCCTCCTCAATTATCAGCTATTTTTCCTCTTATTCCCCCTTTTATCGGGTAATTTTTGGCGCGTAATTCCCCCTCCCGATCTCTTTAACACGGGTGAGGCATCTAGAGATCCTTGCAACACAGAGACTTCTATTCAGACTCATCAGTATCTATTGAGAGCTTGTAGAGGGAACATATACGCCCCCCCCCCTGCTCTCGCCTCAAGATACGACCTTGCGGCAATAATACGTCTTTTTCACCCCCCAAATGCTATTCCCACATCTTTTATTGCTCTTAGATGTTCATATGTTCATATTAAAAGCAAATTAGGTGCATTTGGATAAGTAATAATTATATACCTGTATATGATACATATGACGATTTTCGTCAGAATAGAACCAAATATCTTCGCTTGGTGGGAGGCTTTGAACTACCATGGCTTCGCAGTTTATGAGTTAACCTCTGAAGTGCGCATGGGGGTAATTGGAAACGTCCCCCTGTGCTGACGTATTTGAGGTGTTTCCGTCACTAAAATATTCATTGTGCCATTAATAGCATTAATACTTATCCATATGCGCCTATTATGGGTTGATTATAAAGGTATTAACCTGAAACAACAATAAAACGAGTGAAAACAGCGTTTGGATGGTCAAAATCGGAGATATAGCCCGCGAGTTGTATAATGTATGGGTGAGGCAATCTGCTTTCCCGCCAATTTCCCCCAAGGCCACTGAGACACAGTCGATCGATACTCTTTCTCCCTCTCTTGCACTCGCTTGCTATCAGTGATGACCACACCCTCCAATCGGATTTCTAATGTTAGCACGAAAATATACCTCAGAATAAGGGAATAACAGGGAAAATAGGTGATAACTGAAGGAGAGGAGGAAAGTGGGGAAGGAGGGGAGGTAGAGGACTGAGATTTTGCATGGCCCAGGGGCCAAAAAAAAAAACAAAAAAAAAAAAAATCGATGTCAAAAGTTGATTTTTTTTTCTCTGACTCTTAAGAGTCTCCCCGCAGTGCGCCGGGGGAACTCTTAAGAGTCTCCCCGCAGCTCCCGGGTTAAGGGCCGCTCTACTGGTGATCTTCTTTCTTATCTTTCTAACTCTTGGCCATTCTCCATTCGGGACTTTGGTGAGACTTTTTCTGTTGCGCTAGACATATCGAAGGCCTTTGATAGAGTTTGGCACAAATCCCTTATTTCCAAACTACCATCTTACGGTTTCTATCCCTCCCTCTGTGTCTTTGTCTCTAATTTCCTTTCCGGCCGTTCCATAGCTGTGGTTGTGGACGGCCACCGTTCACTTTCCCATCCTATCAACTCCGGTGTTCCCTAAGGGTTATGCCCTATCTCCAATTCTCTTCCTATTATTCATTAATGACTTTCTCAACTGCACCTGCAGCCCCATTCACTCATATGCTGACGACTCTACATCACACTATTCAACTAGCCTTCACATTGGTAATCTACAGGTGATAAGACGTTTTGATAGTTTGTTCTCCCAAGCGTCTATTCGTAGTTCATTTTCCAAGTATCTAAACTGTAATATATTATAGAATCACAATTCCTTTCACATAAACCATTACTCAATTACTTGAAAGGTGATTATTGGAAGCAGATTGGTCTTGAACATAGTTACTGTAGCTATCTTAATAAACTTTTAGTTAACTTAGTTATATTCAATAGTGATTACATCCGTAAGTCATTTACTATTGTGACCTCAGATCTTAGCCTAGGATTAAATATGACTGTTCAAAATATGAAAACTCAGGAAGTTTTTGAGGAAATTGTCGAGTATTTGCTTAATTTTAGATTTTTTAATGGCACGTTCATTGATGAGGACATAAAAAGTCTTGATGATAAGACTGTTCGGATTGTAAATAATGAGATTGCTATAGTTAGGCCACTGGATGAATTGCGTCGGGGTATAAAGTTTATAAAACACATTGGTTCAGGGGCTAATGGGGATGCCTGGTTAATTAAATATTATGGCCAGGAATCCGTTATGAAAACTGTAAAAGTTGATACAAGTACTAGTGATGGTACTAGAAGTACTAGTGATGTTACTAAATGTACTGGGCCTAGTGATGGTCCTAAAAGTACCTTTGATGATTACAGTCATAGTGATGCTATAAATACTAATGGTGACTCTGGCGAGATATATACTAGTGATATTACATTGCAATCTATGGGTACAGAAGCTAGCACTTTGTTTAGTTTGGATGGTGCTGGAGGTGTACCTAAACTATTAGCCGTTTCTGAGGAAGCAGATGTAATTATTATGTCTTACTGTCGGGGTGAAACTTTTAAAGATTTTAATCTGTGCCATTTGAAGAATTATAATACTGAAAATATTATCAAGGTTTTGTTGATCTTTAGATCCCTAGGTAAAGCTCTAAGGGATTTCCACCAGGCTGGCTGGGTGCATAATGACTTACATTTTGGTAATGTTATTCTTAATGTTGATGATAACCCTCTAGAGCCCAAAGTTAGCCTTCTAGATGTTGGTATGGCCTCACTACCCAGTTATTTTAGACGTTTTCAATCTTCATCAAACAATAGGCAGTTTGGTTTACGTCACTACGCACCAGAGTTATTTGGGGATCATGTAAGCTGTTCGGCTAGTGATATTCACTCATTTGGGTGGATCATAAAAATAACTGCTTCAGAAACCTGTCTAAAGGATATAGAGGAGGTTAAAAGTTTATATGAGGATATGATGCACCTTTACATGCAGCAGCGGCCGTCTATGGAAGAAATTATTCATTCTTTAAATAACCTAATCAAATTATATAACTCAGGGGTTAGCATTCCTTCAACCCAACCCCAGCCATTTATGGCCCCATCTCCTGTCTCGGTACTATCGGTACCATCATCATCCGCAGTTACCATGGTACCACCCGCACCCACCATGGTACCACCCACACCACATCAAACTATCGGTGTAAATACCATAGTCCTCCACACCAGCGCTGAGCTTACTTTACCGGGCAATACCATTATAACATTGCCTGAGGGGACGCATATCATTCTTCCCTCTAACGGCGAACTCCATCTCCATGCCCCAAAACAATCTTCATCAACGGATAACAACGTTACACCGGAACATGTTGGGGATTATGGAGCCGAGCATGAATCTGTAGAACCTACAGCCACTGTATTATATAGTGAGTCACCCAAGACCAAGGCTCCCTCAATCAATACTGTGTCTGCCCTTGATATCGTTCAACGCATTCTATTCCCATTATTGGTTATTTGGGATCCTCTTTCTTACAATACTTATTGGTAAATTTTAATGTTTTCTAATGTATGATATTCTGTTTTTGTTTATTTATTTTTTATAGTATTCGTGAGCTATTATGTTAAATCTTTATGTTCTTTACACCAACCAACTTTACTTCTAAACTCAATAAATTAAATCAACAAATCCATGTGGCAGTCCGGGGATTCGAACCCAGGACGCTCACACCAAAAATCAGTGCACTTATGCACTATGCCATGAAGACAGTTTTATTAGGAAGGGTCTCTCTCTCTCACCACCTGTGTGATATTGTTAACCCATACATACGTACCGGTGGCGTCCTTTTCTTTATATTGTGGCAACTATTAGAGACGATTTTATTCAGATTAGGAAGGACCTCTAGTAATAATAAGGCTTCAAACTATTTCAACCAACCCTTTTAACTACTGCAGATCCTTCCTAAGCTGCATAATATCTTCTGAATATAGCTAGAATAAAAGATAACACACGTCGCTGGTACTCAAAGGGTTAATGGTGGAAGAAGAGAGAGAGAGAGAGAGAGAGAAAAAAAATAAAAAATTAGTGGGTGTGGTAGTACGTCCTAACGTGTTTGACATCCTCGCACCCAGTCAGGGGACACCTCCATGACGTATATTTTTTTTTTTTTTTTTTTTTCTATGTGAATGAGGGAGACAAAGGCAGAACTGCCTGTGACGAGTGTCTCCCCCATAGTTGAAAGAGTGACAGGGCCGAAATCAAGGGACGTTCGAGCCAAAATGCCTGGACACACGGAGTTTGAAGCAATTTCAGTCATAGGATGAAGGAAAGACTGATTTGGGGAGAGAGTTCCAGAGCTCAGCTGTTGAATAGAAGAAAGATTGAGAATATCGTTTCACTCTGGGGTTGGAGAGTTGCACAGAGTAGGGGTGGGATTGTGTTGCAAGATGACTGCTATGTGCTCTACAAAGGTTGGGTGGTATACTCTAAGAGAGCTCTGAGGAACACTGATTATTGTAATAGCGATAGAATAGTGAGAGATATGCAACATTGCGGCGAAGAGAGAGAGACTGCAGAGAATTGGTGAGTGGACGTGAGTTAATGAGACGGAAGGCTTTCTTTTTTACTTTGTCTAGAAGTGCTGTGTGAGAAGATCCTCCCCACACGTGAGAACAATAATCAATACATGGACACACTGTGCCCCTGTACAGAGCAAGGAGCTGCGCAGGGGTAAAGAACCAACCAGAGGCGGTTGAGCACACCCAGCTTCTGGGAAGCTGTTTTAGCAAGAGTGGTAATATGATCTTTCCCAGAGAGATCAGAAAAAAAGGGACACCAAGAATATTAAGAGAAGATGAAGAGTTAATTTGTATGTTGTTGAAGAATAAGTCATAGTTTTCTGGAAGGGAGCTATGAGTAGACAGATGGAGAAAATGAGTTTTGGAAGCATTGAATGTAACAAGATTTTCTTTGCCCCAAATCGAGATAGTAGAGAGATCAGAAGATAGGTGATTTAAGGCCTCCTTACGTGAGTTTTTGGAGTTCCTGCTGTGAGTGAATTCGTGGGAGGCTAGTTGAATAGTGTAATGTAGAGTCGTCAGCATATGAGTGAATAGGGTTGGAGGTGCAATTGAGAAGGCCGTTAATGAATAGTAGGAAGAGAATTGGAGATAGGAGAGAACCCTGAGGAACTCTGGAGTTGATAGGTTGGGGAAGTGAACGGTGGCCATCCACAACCACAGGTATGGAACAGCCGGAAAGAAAATTTTGAGGTAAGAATAGTTTCAAAAACTTTAGAGATGCAAGAAATGAGAACAATTGGACGATAGTTGGAGGGTTGAGAGCGGTCACCGTTCTTTGGGACAGGTTGAATGAGAGTAAACTTCCAGCAAGAAGGGAAGACGTCAGAGGAGAGACAGAGACGGAAGAGTTTGCCTAGGCAGGGAGTCAGCATGGAGGTACAGTTTTATAGTACAATAGGATGAACACCGTCCGGTCCGTACGCCTTCTTAATATTAAGCCCAGAGAGGGTGGAAAGTACATCCTTGGAAGAGATTATGATGTTAGGCATAAGTAGGAGAGAGGGGGGTGGAGAGGGAGGGATACAGACAAATAACACACATAACAAAGCCACAACAACAGCTTCTTCTCTCTCTCCAACACCCCTTCTCCCCTCTTTACACTCTTCAAAAAGTAGGAAAAGTAGAAAGTAGCTACGAGGTGCTGTTGTAAAGGCTTATCCCTCAATACCTTCACCTGACCTGACCTTACTGATAAGGTGTATGTGGTGAGGGAGAGTGTGGAGAGACTACGGGCAACAGTGAAGAGTATGGTCAAACTACAACGAACAGGACAACTTCATAACTTTGTAACTTCATAAATAGTCAAGGATCAGCTTACTCTATCACTTACAGCTCTAACTACCAATGACCAGGTCAGCCAGCCTGATCGTTCTGATACAGATATTAACACCTAACGAGCGGCCTAGGCGGTAATTTATATGTACCGCCCAGCGGGGTGTTTTTACCCTAAATAGGGTTGTTTACATGATCATTTTCATGCCTAAATAAGACCCAGAGCGTAAAACAAGTATCTATCCCTGAAAGGGCATAAACAGAGCTTTCCAATGACACCCCAACCATCCTTGTACGATCGCTAGTTTTCTTGCAACAATCGCACAACACGAGTGCAAAAACCATGTAATTAGGTACTTTCCCTACATAATTCCCTGTGTAGCGAGTGTGAGGGGGGAAGGAAGGGTGGTTTTCACTTCAGTTGGCCCACCGCGTTGGTGTGCGACGGTCATAGCCTTACTACGCTACACACACCGCTCAGCTCTCTCTCTCTGCAACATTACGTGCTGAAAATGGCACACGACATAAGTTGTGAACCGCCACTTAGTCCAAATTTCTTTCACACTACATAAGTTGCGTGCCGCCAATAAAGGGTTAAGACACTTGGTTGGGCCTTCCTTAACACTTGGAAGGTTTTGATGCATAAGTCTTTGGTGCCTAATCTTCCTGTGGAGCTGAAGGAGCTCTGCCAATGGATGGCCAACCATGTGTGTGTGTGTATGTATATGTGGGTGTGTAGGGGATCTCAAAGAATGGTGGCGGAGAGTACAATCGGTAGGCGAAGTCATTGGGTACCATCCGAATGCTAGTAAATCTGTACTAATAGTGAAAGAAAACAAGTATGAAGAAGCGGTGCGGACTTTTGATGGGACAGGAGTGAAGATTACAAAGGAGGGTCAACGCCATTTGGGAGCAGTAATAGGCACAGAAGAATGCAAGAGAGACTATGTGCGAAAAAAGGTAGCAGAGTGGGTAAAGGAAGTGAAAACCCTGGCAGACATTGCGAAATCTGAACCACATGCTGCATATACTGCCTTCACATATGGTGTTAAGCACAGATGGACCTTTCTTATGAGAACAGTGCCTGGCATTGAACAGATGCTCCAACCGCTTGAAGAAGCAATCAGAGGAACATTCATACCGGCCCTAACAGAGATGGAAGGCGTCACGCAAGAGCTAAGAGATCTATTAGCTCTTCCGCCAAGGTTCGGAGGTATGGGGATCATAAACCCAGTGGAGGCGGCACTACATGAGAACCAAAATTCCCTTAAACTTACTACGTCTCTGACAGAAAAAATACGGGAGCAAAATGAAAATGATGAGGTGGACGAAGAGGAACAACGAAATGCAAGACAGGAAATTACAAAGAGCAGAGAAGAGAGACAGAAACATAGCCTAGAACAAATTAAGACCAGATGTAGGGAAGAACTGAAAATGAGAGTTGAGATGGCACAAGACACGGGGGCTTCAAATTGGCTCACATCATTACCAATAAAGGAGAAAGGCTTCAGCTTAAATAAACAAGAATTCAATGATGCCGTAGCCTTGAGGTATGGGTGGCCAGTTTCGAACCTGCCGCTGAAATGTGCATGTGGTGAAATAAACAACTCAGACCACTGTATGACTTGTAAGAAAGGAGGATTCATCTGTATCCGACATGATGAAGTACGAGACATCACTGCACAAATGCTGGACGAGGTGTGCCATGATGTCAGAATCGAACCGGAACTTCTGCCTATGGACGGACAGCGCTTGGCCCACAATACTTCAAATACTTCAAATGAAGCAAGAGTGGACGTAAGTGCTCGAGGTTTTTGGACGAGGGGACAACGGGCTTTTTTCGACATCAGAATCTTCAACCCAAGAGCACAAACATATCGTGAGCGAGGACACAAGGCGGCATACTTGAGAAACGAAAGTGAGAAAAAACGCGCTTATGAAGAAAGAATTTTGAACAGGGATCAAGGAAGCTTTACTCCTCTGGTCTTCTCATCGTCGGGAGGTATGGGACCTTCTGCAAGTGTCTTCTATGCCAGATTAGCTGAACAAATATCGGAGAAAAAGCGCCAGCATAGAAGCCATGTCATAACTTGGATGAGATGCCGGCTCTCTTTCTCTCTTCTCAGGTCTGCACTCCTATGTCTCAGGGGTACAAGGTCCTCCCCGCTACAGAGGACAAGAGTGAGAGACTTGGACTTTGAAATGGTCGTGGCGGAGGGACGAATTGGGGAACAACTAGGTTGATTGTAGGGAGGTACTGGTACAATAAGATAAACTACAATGTAACTAGAATAAGATAGATTGTACACCACTTTGTAACTGTCACCTTAATATATGTGGGTGTGTGTGTGTGTGTGTGAAAGTGGGTGTGTGTGTGTGGGTGTGTGTATGTATGTGTATGTGTGTGTGTGTATGTGTGTCTGAGTATTCACCTTACTGTTATACCCTTCTCTATACCTTTTTTTTTTTTTTTTTTTTTTTTTCTATGTGATTGAGGGAGGCAAAAGGCATAACTGCCTATAGCGAGTGCCTCCCCCATAGTTGAAAGAGTGACAGGGCCAAAATCAAGGGACGTTCGAGTCAAAATGCCTGGACACACGGAGTTTGAAGCAATTTAAGTCATAGGAAGAGGGAAAGACTGATTCTGGGAGAGAGTTCCAAAGCTCAGATGTTGAGTACAAGAAAGTTTGAGAGTAACGTTTCACTCTTGGGTTGGAGAGTTGCACAGAGTAGGGGTGGGATTGAGTTGCAAGACGGGTACCACGTGTCCTACGTAAAGGAGGTGGTATGCACTGGGATAGCTCTGAGGAACACTGATTATTATAGTAGCGATAGAATAGCGAGAGAGATGCAACATTGCGGCGGAGAGAGAGAGAGATTGCAGAGAGTTGGTGAGTGGACGGGAGTTAATGATACGAAAGGCCTTCCTTTCAACTTTGTCTAGGAGAGCGGTGTGAGAGGAACCTCCCCACACATGTGAACAATACTCAATACAAGGGCGCACTATGCCCCTGTACAGAGCAAGAAGCTGTGCAGGGGAAAAGAACCCCCTAAGGCGGTTGAGCACACCCAGCTTCTGGGAGGCTGCCTTAGCAAGACTGGTAATATGGTCCTTCCAAATGAGAGCAGAAGAAAAAGAGACACCAAGAATATTGAGAGAAGATGAAGGGTTGATTTTTGTATTGTTGAAGAATAAGGGATAGTCCGCTGGGAGATCCTGACGGGTAGATAGATGGAGAAATTGGGTTTTGGAAGCATTAAAGTTAACAAGGTTTTCTCTGCCCCAATTGGAAATAGTATTTAGATCAGAATTTAAGAGTTCTATGGCTTCATTACGTTTGTCGTTGAGGGATTGCTGGCTGGGGCGTTCTGAAAAACTAATGGAGTAGTGTAAGGTTGAGTCGTCTGCGTATGAATGGATGGGAATTAAGGTACAGTTAAGGAGATCATTTATAAAAATTAGAAAGAGAATAGGAGATAGGACAGAGCCCTGAGGAACACCGGAGTTTATAGGGTGAGGAAGTGAACAATGGCCGTCCACAACCGCAGCTATGGAACGGCCGGAAAGGAAATTAGAGACAAAGGCACAGATGGAGGGATAGAAACCGAAGGAGGGTAGTTTAGAAATTAAAGATTTATGCCAGACTCTATCGAAGGCTTTCGATATGTCTAGTGCAATAGAAAAAGTCTCACCGAAGTCCCGAAAGGAGGATGACCAAGAGTTAGTAAGATATGAAAGAAGATCACCAGTAGAGCGACCCTTAAGGAAGCCATACTGGCGATCTGAGAGCAGATTATGAGAAGAGAAATGCTTAAGAAATTTGGAAGCAAGAATAGTTTCAAAAACTTTAGAAAGACAAGAGATAAGAGCAATTGGACGATAGTTGGAGGGTTGAGAGCGGTCACCCTTCTTTGGGACAGGTTGAATGTGAGCAAACTTCCAGCATGAAGGGAAGACGTTAGAGGATAGACAGAGACGAAAGAGTTTGCCTAGGCAGGGAGTCAGCACAGAAGCACAGTTTTTGAGAACAACAGGAGGAACACCGTCCGGACCGTACGCCTTATTAGTGTTAAGCCCAGAGAGGGTAGAAAGTACATCTTTAGAAGAGATTAGGATATTAGGCATAAGTAAGAGAGAGGAGGGCGGAGAGGGAGGAATAGCACCGGAATCATCCAAGGTGGAGTTTCTAGCAAAAGTTTGAGCGAAGAGTTTAGCTTTGTCAGAGGAAGAAGTTATGGTTGTGCCATCAGAGTGGGAAAGGGGAGGGAAAGACGAGGAAGAGAAATTGTTGGAGAGGTTTTTGGCTAGATGCCAGAAAGCTTGGGAAGAGCTAGAGTTGGATAGTTCAGTGCATTTATTATTGATGAAAGAGTGTTTGGCAAGTCGAAGAACAGATTTGGCTTGATTCCGGGCAGAAACATATGAAGAATGAGAGTCTTGAGTTTTAAGGCGTCGGTACCGTTTGAATGCTTCCTCCTTATTGCGGACAGCAGTAGAACAGGCGTGAGTAAACCAAGATTTTTTAGCATTAGTCTGAGAGAAAGAGAATGGAATGTATGCTTCCATGCCCGATAGGATTACCTCGGTAATGCGTTCAGCACTCTCCGACGGTCCTCGGCCATGGAAGCAGAAATCATTCCATGGGAAATCAAAGAAGTACTGCCGAAGAGCCTCCCAGTCGGCAGCGCCAAAGTGCCACAAGCGCCGCCGGCTAGGAGGATCGGGTGGCTGTACTGGAGAGATAGGACAGTAGGACACACTAATCCTTAGTAGGATTAGTGTGACATTATGGGAAGTGTATGTCATTCAGTCTTGATAATGTCCTTTTATTATATTATGGCAACTATTAGATTATTTGATTAAGCTTAGAAAGGACATCTAGCCTTTCAAAGGTTACAAACTATCAACATTAACCCTAGTATAGTTGCCACCGATCCTCCGTAAGTTGAATAAAATCGTCTAATATATGCTAGAATATGATACAAAGGATGTCACCGGTACTGAATGAGATAATGAAGGAAGCTACTAACCAGTTTGGGTACTTTTTTCTGTTCGAGCCATATTCCTTTACAAGTTACAAATGATTTATACCTCCACATTATATTCTACCTACCGTGTGTGTGAAGTACTGTATATCATAATTAGCATTATTGTTATTATTATTTCTAATAATTCTTATCATTATTATTCATAGTAGTAGGTTAGTAATATTATCTACATACTGTATTGTGTTCAGTTGTTAGCCTATACAAATGTGTGTATTTGTGCAATGCACAATGTGCATATACTGCTGTCTACTACCCATAACCCTCCCCCCCCCTTCTCATTCCCCCTCCCTGTCCTACCTACCCCCCTCCCCCTATTCTCCGCCTCCCCCACCTGTCATGTCGGATACTTAACCACTGAAGTGCGCATGGGGGTAATTAGACACCTCTGCCTGTGCGCATGTATTTGAGCTGTTTCCATCACTAAAATATTCATTTTACCATAAATAGCATTAATACTTATCCATATGCATCTATTATAGGTTGATTATAAAGGTATTAACCTGTTACAACAATAAAACAAGTGAAAACGGCGTTTGGATGGTCAAAATCGGCGATACAGGGCGGGAGTTACATAATGTATGGGTGAGGCAACCTCCTTTCCTGCCAATTTCCCCCAAGGCTGGAGAGACACTGTCGATCGATACTCTCTCTCTCTCTCTCTTGCACTCGCTTGCTAACAGTGATGACAATGCCCTGCTTGCAACTCGCTAATGTTAGCACGAAAATATACCTCAGAATAAGGGAATAACAGGGAAAATAGGTGATAAATGAAGGAGGGGAGGAAAGTGGGGAAGGAGGGGAGGTAGAGGAGTGATATTTTGCATGGCCCAGGGGCAAAACAAATAAAAATAAATATTTTTTTTTTTTTTTTCGATGTTTAAAGTTGATTTTTTTTTCCTCTGACTCTTGTGAGTCTTCCCGCAGTCCGCCGGGGGAACTCTTAACCTCTCCGCGGCGCACAGGGGGTTTTCTACAGGGTAAGACTGTGCGCACCTATGATGATTTTGGGACCTATTGCCAATTTCGATAAAAAGTACATCATCGTGTAGGGAATGTTTGCGTGCATCGGCCCATATATATTTGACCCCCCAAAAAATGTCTGGGGGGGGTAGGGGAACGGTCCGTAGTTGAAAAATGTGGAGCGAATGGCACCGCGCGGCTAGATTGTCATCGAGCGGCGAGATTTCCCTGCCGAATATTTACGCGCGCAGGGGATAGAAGGAGAGGGAGGAGGGGGTGGGTTACCGCGTATTATCACGTATATCTCCTTTTTCGAGCCCTTTTAGGCTATTTAGAGTATGTATACATGTGTAGGGCACCCATATAACAATGAATATGCCTCATAGTGACCAAAAATTGCAATATATAAGGGAATTATAAGAGAATATTTAGGCGGGAATGAAGATGTGTTGGAGGTTTGGCGGCAATTTATGAGCTGAGAGTGTGGTTTACGCCATACATATCACGTATATCTTGTACGTAGAGCACTGTCACGCTATAATACAGACTTGTACGTATGTATACGTGCCATATATCAAAATATATACCGCATATAAACCAATTCATGCGATATTTACGTACATTATCAATGAGTTTCTATGCGTGAACCAAGGTGTGAGTGAGTTGTGGTGGGAATGAAAGGGGGAGAGGGTGTGTTACGCCATAAATGTCAATCTTGTATTTAGAGCACTCTCATGCTATAATAAAGACGTGTACATATGTAGGCGTCCCATATAACAAGGAATATACCGCATATAGCCCAATTGATGCGATATTTACGCAAATTGTGAATGTGTTTCTAGCAGACGGAAGCCTGAAAGGGGGGGGGGGGGGGGGGGTGGGAGGGAGGCATGCAGGGGTGCAGTGAGTGAGTGAGTCGTGGAGAGATGGAAGTCAGGCAGATCTCTAGATAGATAACCAGCTTAGTGATAATTGTGGAGGCGCCCCAGGCGTATTGATGTTTGGTATTTTGACCCTTATGTCTACCAGATGGCTGGTGTTCGTTGCCATCAACAGGTCTACAATAACATGAGTCAGGAATGGAGAGAGAGAGAGAGAGAGAGAGAGAAACTGAGACATGCGTATGTCGTACATATAAATGGACTTCAGAATTGCATTTTTATGCAAGCAGACATTGCATTTTAGACACATGTGAAGTACCACAGAAACATGTAGGCCATTGACTGTAAATAAAGTACTATATTTATAGACCACCAGCGACGGTGCTGAGTCAACACAGGCAGATTGCCTGTTGTGATAGAGGGCTAAATATAGACTGGTGTCTCCTTACACCTGCGAAAGGGTAGATTGCCACCAGAGAAACGTTTACTTATTTATTTCGAAGTAATATGCAATCTAAATGTATATTCGAGACCTACTGCAATTATTTGTATGACAGTCATGACTATGTATAATCCAATATACGCGCGTAGGCGAGACATAAGAAAGCTGGTTGAGCAATTTTCGACACCCACACAGTTATTATTCATTTTTATTTACAATATTATACAATACAAATGTATTTGTGAAGAGTATTTTATCCATTATTGTATTTATACCAATTTTGTTCCCAGACAGAGCTGCTGTAGCTGGAGAATCAAGGAGCGGCAAGGGTCACCTCGTGACCGCCTGACCGTGTGAAAATGAGTGGAGTCACACTGAGAGGGGCAATTTTGCTGAGTGTTTGGGCAATTTTTGACAGAATAAAGTTATATAATTACTAATTCTTGACAGAGACAAACTATTATAAACCTTGGCATGATATAATTGATAATCCCATCAATTTACAAACGTAAATTGGTGGGATAATTCATTTTTTTTTGTATATTGTCATTTCGATTGTAGACACGAAGTTTTGAGTGATATTTGGTATGAGCTCCTGTGGCATGGTTGGTAAGGTCGCGGACTGGAAAACTCAGTGTCGTAGGGTAGTGGGATCGAATCCAGGAGGGGGTTATGGGGAAGGTTTTATATTGTCTAGAAAAAATTTTATAAATTTTTTTTTTTACAAGATCATGCCATTGTATTCAAACAATATGAAATATTCATAGAATATATCATATTGTAAGAATACAATGACATGACCTTTTTTTCTTTTTTTATTGTTTTATTTTATTATCATAGTAGGTTTGACATGATTTATTGAAACATATTTATTTTTGTACAATTCATTTGAGGTAAGAAAATAATTATATACACATTACTTAGGCTAATAACAAACATATATATTGATATACTAAAAAAATAAGGCATATTACATGTAAATCTTTGAAACTTATAAACTAAATAATGAAACATACAATTATATAATGTAAAAGCTATATCACAGGGACATCTTTGGAACTTATACATTATATAATATATATGTTACATTATGAGGTAGCGTGATCAATTAGGTCAGGTCAGGTAAGGTAGGGCGCGAGTCCAGGGCAGGGCAGGGCAGGAGGCGAGTCCAGGGCAGGGCACGGGGCGAGTCCAGGGCAGGGCAGGGCAGGGCAGGGGCCGACACTCAGTAGTTCTTGAAGGTGTGGTAGTCCCTGAAGCAGTCACCCAGGCAGAGTGCAACTTTGCACTCGGCGCACATTGAGGTGACTCTTTTGGTCACATGGGGTTTCCTGACACTGGAGCTGCAGACGGTGCACTGCACCTGCCTGTGACGAGTGCCAATCAGCTCGGTGTTGGTTGTGTAGTGTCTTTCGACACCCAGCTGGATGCGGTCAGGAACGTGATCCCCACGCCATGCCGTACGTCTGTGAGTGGTGGTGCCATACTTCTCCAGGAGTTGGTAGGAGACGTTGTACACGAACTCCCGGAATTTCAGCTTCTGGTTTGGGGCCATATCCTTCTTCACCAACCACAAGTTGTAGGCGTTCAGCATCGTTATGTCAACTAGGTGGAGGAAGAGCTTGTGATACCACTTCACAGTCTTCCTCAGACACTCAACACCTGACAGCTGACAGTCAGACTTGTCCACCAGGCGCATGTTTTTGGTGTAGTCCACTACCATGTCGGGCTTGTAGATTGTCTTCCTGGTTCGGTAGTGGATTTTGCCAGAATCCACCTGGGCACCTGTGTGGACGGTGGAAAGCAGGTGGACGTCTCGCTTATCCTTCCACTTCAGGGCTATCAGTTTCCCACACTTCTCGAGCTGCTTGTATTTCTGCCCCTTTCGTCGCCTTCTTCGCACATGCCTCTCGCGGTGTTCCTGGGCCAGGTCGTCTTCTGAAGGTGTGTCACTGGAGGAGGCATCTGTGAGAGGAATGACATCACCTGTGAACTTTGGCATAAACTTTCTTGTCTTTCTGACAGTCCCACATGACCCCGTTTGGTTGTCATAAAGAAACTGGCAGAGAGCAGGAGAAGTATACCAGTTGTCAGTGTAGATGATGTGGCCTTTGCCCAGGTAAGGTGCCAACATTTTCCTGACGATGGCACCTGACATGCCCATGGGGTCATTGGCAGCGGCTTTCGGTACGTCAATGTCAGTTCCTGTATACACGATCATGTCAAGCACTATTCCAGTTTCACAGTCGCACAACACGAAGAGCTTGATTCCGAACCTATGCCTCTTCAAGGGGATATACTGCTTGAAAACAAGACGTCCTTTGAAGAGCACGAGCGACTCATCAATCACCAAATTGAGGAAGGGGTAAAAGTATTTCCTATACCTCTCCAACAACATGGTGAACACATCCCGAACTTTCCATATCCTGTCAATCCTGTTAGGATTTTCGTTGTCTGCAAAGTGCATAAATCTTAGCAGCAACAAAAATCTGTCACGAGTCATGAACTTATTGAAAGTTGGGGTGGCGATGAGAGGGTCGTGCTTCCAGTAGTGTTGCAACACATGCTTCTTGATCAGAGGCATGAGGAACAACAAGGCAAAGAACGTCAGAAATTCTGCCACAGTCGTATCCACCCAGCCTCGTATTCTCGCTTTTGGAGAAAGGACGTCCAATCTGCCAAACACCCACCTGTAGTAGGCGTTTGTTTGGGCAACGATGTACGTCATTACCTCCATGTCGAAAAAAGCGAGGAAGAAGTCGCTTTCGTTCGCTTGATCATCACAGGGCCAGTCGTCAGTTGTTCCTGACGTCCCAGGATTGAACTGGGGCACGTCAGGTACAAAATTGACCCCGTCAGACCAATCGAACGAAGGCATGCCAGGGATCGGAATGTCGTCTGCGTCTGCTTCTGCGTCTGAAATATCGCTTCCATGGTCGCGATACAGCACTTCATCATCATTACCCTCCTCTTCACTCGACAGACGATGCCCTTCCTCGTTTTCGTCACCGACGTCGGACTCACTCCCACTGTCCACTCCCAAATCCCCCCACCCTTGGTCCCGTGCTAGGGCTTCGTCGTCGAAACCCGGGCTGCCAATGTCCTGCGAATCACCATCAAACAGCAGGGCGGCATACTTAGATGGTGTAAGAGTTTTCCGGGTCACTTTGGCACGTGCGGGAGTCTTATGGACAGGGACAGCAGAGGTGGTGGCAGGGGCGGCGGCAGGGGCGGCGGCGGCGGCAGGGGCGGCGGCGGCAGGGGCAGCAGTGGTGCGTGGCCTTGATGGCAAGATGATGGTGGTGCCTGTCGCCCTTCTCTCTGTTCCTTGGGCAGGGGCGGCAGGGGCAGCAGGGGCGGCAGGGGCGGCAGGGGCAGCAGGGCCGGCAGGGACACCAGGGCCAGCAGTCGCTTTCCCAGTCGCTTTCCCTCTCCCTTTCCCCTTCCCCTTCCCTGTTCCTTGGGCAGGGGCGGCAGGGGCGGCAGGGGCGGCAGGGGCGGCAGGGGCAGCAGGGCCGGCAGGGACACCAGGGCCAGCAGTCGCTTTCCCAGTCGCTTTCCCTCTCCCTTTCCCCTTCCCCTTCCCTGTTCCTTGGGCAGGGGCGGCAGGGGCGGCAGGGGCAGCAGGGTGGCAGGGGCAGCCGGGGCCAGGGGCGGCTGGTGGTGTTGGTGGTGGTAGGGGCACTGTGGCTGGCGTACGGGTTCTTTTCCCTACGCCCGTGCCTTTCATTTTTCCTGCCCCCGCAGGTAATGCAGCCCTAGGGCGGCCTCCTGCGTCGCTGGTACCGGTGGCAGGGGTGGCAGGGGTGGCAGTGGTGGCAGTGGTGGTGGTAGTGGTTGTTGCAGTGGCCTGGGTCGTGGTGGCAGTGTCCCGAAAGACCAATGACCTCTGTGCCATTGCCCTGCTTGCACGTGTTTTACGTGCTTTTGGTGCTGGTGATTCGTCCTCTGAGCTGTAGGGCGTGTCGTACTGGTAGCTAGGGTCTTTGGCAGCCACCCTCTGCCTTCCACGGCGGCTAACACCACCAGAAGGAGGGCTGGTTGTGTCATCAGGGAGCGAGCGTGAGGGACGTGTAGGCTCCATGACTAGTGCGTGGTTACTGGCGCGGTGGTGCTTGCACGAGTGCGGGGCGAGCGTTTGGCGGGGTGGTATCGAGAGTTGACATGTAGTACTATACCCACACCAATTTTCAGCCGCCTGGCTATAAACGCGCGGTTTTGGTACGTGTTCAAAGTCTCTGCTCTTAAGAGTCTACCCGCAGTGCGCCGGGGGAACTCTTAAGAGTCTCCCCGCAGCTCCCGGGTTAAGAGTCTTCCTGCAGTTCCCGGGTTAAGTGTTTCCACATAGCGATTTTGATTAGTTCTTTTACATTTATCTTGTGTCGTCCCTGTTTTGGTTTGTTTATTTTGCAAGTTTTACATTATAAAGCCAAGTCCATTATTTTCAGTCTTTATTATTGTAGGCTATGTGCAAAGGTCAAATTATGGTTTATAGTTAAAGTTATGTCTTTGTATGTATGTATATACTCAGGCCCAATCCCCACTATCATATGTCTTTGGAAGTTATAAAATAGCCAAAACAATGTTATTTCATTTGAATTTTATCATATACCGGTACTTTCTCGTATTCATTAAAGTCTTCAAACAAAATTGCTCCGGTTTGTCACCCTGGACATTGTATTAAATTGTAAAACTTGCAAACCAAAACTGGGACAAAGACAATATAAAGTCTAAACAACTTATCAAAATGTATATAAACTCTGGCACATGTTGGCAACTCTGGCAACTCTGACATGTTGGCACATGTCTGGCACATGGCACATGTTTAACCCTTATTTAGCGGCGAGCAACATAAGTCGAGTTAAATAAAGCTGGACTATGTGGCGGCGCTCGACATAACTCGAGTGGCAATTTCAGCACGTAATGTGGCTGAGAGAGAGAGACAAGCGGTGGCAGGAGACTAGCGAGCGTATGACTGCTCCAGACCACCGCGGCGAACGTACTGACACAAATCTCAGCTCCCTCCTCCCTCTCTCACTCGCTACATACTCAATTATGTACTGAAAGTACCGAATTACCTGCTTTTTGCACTCGCGTTGCACGGTTATTGCAAGAAAACTATCCATCATACAAGGATCGTTATGGTGTCATTCGAAAGCTCTGTTTATGCCCTTTCAGGGATAGGTACTTGTTTTACGTTCTGGGTCTTATTTAGGCATGAAAATGATCACGTAAACAGCCCTATTTTGGCTAAAAACACCCCGCTGTGCGGTACACATAAATAAACCGCATAGGCCGCTCGTAAGGTGTTAAGACAGATCCTGGACTATACCGTGTTCAATATAGGTAGGTCAGAAATAGAAGCAAACTTCTCGTAACTCGAAAAGGACTTCGGTAATTGCGCTCTTACTTAGACCATTTGGGAAGAGTCAACCAGTAAATATGCATGGAAAATTACAACCCCTCTGCTACATCCCTTTATGAGTTATAGGAGGTTCGAGTTAAGATTTCTAGCTTGATAACAAAGAACAACACCCTATAATACAGTTGGCCAAATAAGTCTTTTTCTCCGCTGTCATTAAGTTTGCTCGCTGTATTAAAGTCTGTCGGATGTTGAATAGGTATACATAAAGATAGGAAATTTGTCATATATCGAGGACATTTTTTATATATCACTCGAAACGATGAATTAGTGCTTAGTGTCGATACTAATTATTGATCGAAATATACTTGGTGCCGCGACATCACTTATTTGGCTGATTACTACCCATTTCACATAGAAGTGTATCAAATGTTCCTCGATTCTGTAAATTGAAGTTGGCGAACTATTGGTTTTGACTGATGTATAAGTAGTGCCAATGAACTTTACAATAATCTTCATTCCTGACCTCTGTAATTATAATGTAAAACTTGCAAAATAAATAAAACAAAATTGAGAAGACGCATTATAAAAGCAAAAGAACTAATCAAACCACGCTTTAGCAGATCAAAATAGCTACGTGGAAACCACGCTTTAGCAAAATTATTGAAATAAATATCCTATATCCTGGTGGACTTTTATCAAATGACAAACGTCAGCCTGATTGATTTTATTCATTTTGAGTTATAAGAAGTCAAGGGGTCCAGATTATTGTAAAGTTCTTAGGTGCTACTTATAGTATAGGATTTCTGGACAGGTATGAGGCACTTATTATTATTATTATTATAACAAAGTATTTATCCAGCTGATGGTAAATTGCCATATCATCCATCATAATTACTTAGCAATTACAAAGATTTTGTAGCGAAATATGTTGCCGATTATGTAAACTTAGCAATGATGATGCAGAGACTGTATGTACAGTAGGTATGTACGTACTCGGGCAGAAACATAGTAGACAGTGGTTTCATATTTTATTCATTAACCCCTTCACCACCATGACTTAATTTTCATCTTATTCTGGTTACCATTAGACGATATTCTTTAGTTTGTAATCTACCTATAAGACTCATAATGGGAAATACGATGTCAATAAACCGTCTTTGTAACTTAGGTCCTTAAACTGGATACCCTCTAATTTTAGCAAGAATCGAAGGTAAAAAGGTCTAATGGTGATGAAGGGTTTAAGTATAGAGAAATTGGCTGATAAAGGACTCAATTGACCACTTGCGAGTTTCATTCTATAAGGAAGTTGGAGCTGTAGACACCGATATTTAGCAGAATAACCAGCTATAATACGGTTTTAGTAATTCTATAAATACATAAAACCAAATTCAACATACTATTTATATCAGAAACCTACATAAATCCTGTATTTGTGTTTAATATCGATGTTTACAGGCCGACCTTCCTTATGGCCTGAAACTCGCAAGTGGTCAATTTGTCATCAGCTGGAAATAAACAACTGTAGTGAACAATGTTGGAAAACCAACCTAGATTTACTAGTTAAAGCTTTGTTTTGTATTTTTATTTATCTAAAGATGTTAAAGTATTCCTGACCATGATTGTACAATATATATCATATTTGTAAGATGTATTTTTATGAACCAAATATAGTTTTTGTGCAGCATTTGTAAGATGTAAATCATCATTGTGTAGAAAATGTTGACCCTCACTGCCACTTGATTTTAGAAGTTGACAGTTACGGTCGCGCTAATAAGTATTGTCCCAGCTGTCATTACGTTTGGCTTGCTCAGTGCTGTATTAATGTCTGTCAGATATTGAATAGGGTGGGTAAGTGTACTAACATGTTTTTATATTTCACTCTATATTAAGAAATTAAGTTTAGATATTGCTGATCCCAATTATTGATCAAAACATACTTGGTGCCCAGACATCACTTATTAGCACGATTGTACCCAGCAGATAGAATTTTGGGTTGACTGTGCCTTTCGCTATTCTATTATCTTAATTGTGTATAAGTATGAATTGAACCCAAAGTTTTTAAATGTGCTGATTAAATTCTCAAATTATAAAGCTATCTTTGATAACTGTTTTTAGATTTTAATAAAATCTTTAGGTCCAGCAAACTATTTTCTTTAAATTTCATTTTTGGTACCTGCATTAAGTTTTCGAAGTGGCTACGGGACACCACCAGGGGTGTTACGCAGCCCAGCCACACTGTGAGCACGTGGTTGTATGTTTGTGAGTAGAAATATACATGGCAGGGTAGGTGCTTTTAATAGTGAATCCTTGTCCACTTGTAAATTAAATGTGTGTGTGTGTGTGTGTGTGTGTGTGTGTGTGTGTGTGTGTGTGTGTGTGTGTGTGTGTGTTGTATAATATATATATATATTGCATATACTGTATAGCCATGAAAGCTAATAGGTAATATATCTAAATCTGTAATGCATGTTTTGTCTGATTATTGGAATCCAAATATGAAGTTTGGGTAATTTAGGTTACGGAAAGTAATTGGTAAAAATAATAGAATTATGAAACATTTCAAAAGCTACCATATATGAGTGCGGCCGAAGAGGGTTGTGAAAAAAAAACGCTGACCAGCCTCTGGATACCAGCGTACGTGGATCCTTTACCTCAAGATCTCAAGCTAATCCAGAAAATTAACACCTACTTGTAAATTGTACCTGCCAGCATAATTATCTGATGGTGTGGTCTCTCTCTCTCTCTCTCTCTCTCTCTCTCTCTCTCTCTCTCTCTCTCTCTCTCTCTCTCTCTCATTGGGGGTGTTTGGTGTTGTAGTTGGCATAATAAAATATAGATTATACACCAACGTGCTCGGTTATGTATTGGTTGGCATACTTACTTTACAACTAAGAGGAGCTGGGTTCGAATCCCAACCAGGAAAGAGACATTGGGACAAGTCTCCTTACCCCTTGTTCCTCAGTTTTACAAAATGGAATAAATAGAAACTTGGTATAAGGCATTGAGGTAATAAGGCCTTAATATCTAAAGTATACTGTATATACTTTGTTAATACCTCCATGGTATAAGGGGACAATAATGTGAAGTCCTCTCCGGATTTGACGGTCTGGTACGAGTTGTAATGATACTATACACGTAGGCCTAGATGATATACAGTAATGCGCATAGAGGATCGACCTCACCAAAACGGTCAGAGGACAGACAATGAGGGTCTGTCGAGCGCCGATTGGCCCACACCCGGCAGATCCCCTTCACACCCAACCCATCTCGTCCATATGCCAATCTATTTTTTTCTTAATGCTCTCTATCGTTCTTGATTCCACTATAGCACTGGGTAGCTTATTCCACCTATATACAACTCTGTTACCAAACCAATATTTGCCTATATCTTTTCTGAAACGAAAAATATCTAATTTGAAACCATTTGTTCGAGTTTTTTTTCGCTATCACTGAACTTGAATACGTAAGGAAGATTTCTATCATGTGTAAGGTCCTAGGACTTACATATAAGAAAATAAGAACATAAGAAAACGGGAGTCTGCAGAAAGCCGATCGGCTCATATAAGGCAGATCCCTCTCACACCCAACACTAATTATAAGGCCTAATAATAGGCCCAACTCACTAACACCATGAGGACTGACCTCACCAAAACGATCAGAGGTCAACATGGGAAAACGGGGGTCTGCAGAGCGCCGACTGGACAACAACCGGCAGATCCCACTCACACCCAACCTCCATTATAAATACTAGATAGGGCATTAGGATAACACCATAGAGGATTTTTTTAGACTAAGTATATGGATTCATATGGTAATAGTTTGTTCTAGGACCTACATCAAGTGCTTGATTTATTACCAAGATAGTTTGAAATTGTATTAGTAAATAAGGTGAATATGGGCATTGCTCTAATCAAGATGGGTTGGGTGTGAGAGGGATCTGCCTTGTGTGGGCCAATTGGCTTTCTGCAGACTCCCATTATCTTAGGTTGTTCTTAGGTTATGCTCTCTCTCTCTCCTCCTCCTTTGTACTCCTTTGTACTCCTCTTCTAAGCAACATGTGCCATAGTACATATATAAATTCAATAATGTCCAACTCCAATATCATTATAGTTATAGTTTAGTAACTACTTTTAATTACTGTAATTACCTCCTCCTCTACCCATATATATATATATATATATATATATATATATATATATATATATATATATATAATTAGTACATATTTTTAATAGCACGTTAGCATCCACTATTAAATATTCAGTTAAATATAGAAATTGTATCAACTAAGGAAAAGAGGTAGTGGGGAATGGGAGGAGTATAAATTGTAATTAACCTGGGAACTGCGGGAAGACTCTTAAGAGTTCCCCCGGCGGACTGCGGGAAGACTCGAGTCAGAGAAAAAAAAATCAACTTTAAACATCGAAAAAAAAAAAAAAATTTGCCCCTGGGTCATGCAAAATATCACTCCTCTACCTCCCCTCCTTCCCCACTTTCCTCCCATCCTTCAGTTATCACCTATTTTCCCTGTTATTCCCTTATTCTGAGGTATATTTTCGTGCTAACATTAGCGAGTTGCAAGCAGGGCATTGTCATCACTGTTAGCAAGCGAGTGCAAGAAAGAGAGAGAGAGAGTATCGATCGACTGTGTCTCAGTGGCCTTGGGGGAAATTGGCGGGAAAGCAGGTTGCCTCACCCATACATTATATAACTCGCGGCCTGTATCTCCAATTTTGACCATCCAAACGCTGTTTTCACTCGTTTTATTGTTGTTTCAGGTTAATACCTTTATAATGAACCCATAATAGGTGCGTATGGATAAGTATTAATGCTATTTATGGTAAAATGAATATTTTAGTGATGGAAACAGCTCAAATACGTCAGCACAGGCAGACGTTTCTAATTACCCCCATGCGCACTTCTTAGGTTAAAGGAAAAAGGCAGTCAGTGGTACCAATTAAATGTGATTAGAGGATCCACCTGGTCCTCTAATCACAGATTATACTCCTCCCACTCACCAATAATCTATTTTTATTCTAATGCTTCACCCATTGTATATTCTAATACATACACACACACACATACTATATATATATATATATATATAATGTGTGTGTTATAAATATTATAATTAATATTAGTTGTGACTGACTGACTTATTAGTTAATATTGCTATCATATTGCTAGAAAGACGATTATGTAGAGGAAATAATGATAGAGGTGTTTTAAGTGGATGAAAGGTGATAGAGGTGTTTTAAGTGGACGAAAGATATCAATAAGAGAGAGATATATATATATATGGTATTATAGTTTAGTAACCTGCCTTTTGTCTCCTTTTCATACGCAGAAAAGAAGAAAAAATAAGAAAATGGGAGCCCGCATAAAACTGATTGGCCCACACAAGGCAGATCCCTCTTACACCCAACCCATCTTGTCCATATGTCTATCTAATTGTATTTTGAAGCTCTATCATTCTTGATCGCACTATGGCGCTAGGTAGCCTGTTCCACAGGTATATACAACTCTTAACCAAACCAGTATTTGCCTATATTTCTTGAAACGAAATGTATCCCATTTGAAACCATTTGTTTGAGTTTTCTCGCTATCGCTGAGCTTCAGTACATCTTTCAAATCCCCTGTATTTAGCCTATCTCACGTACCCACTTGAACACCTCTATCATATCTATCATATCGTATCATATATCTAACTCTGCGTCTTTCTAACGAATGTAAGCCTAGCTTCTTCAACCTGTCTTCATATGGAAGATTTCTAATATTACAGATTATTATTGTCATTCTCAGTTGTACTCTCTCCAAGGAATCTATGTTCATTCTCTAATAGGGACTCCAATTTTGAACAGCATAATCCATATGTAGCCTCACTAACGCTAGATAAAAGTTCAAGATTACGTCTGCTGTTCTGTTACTCACACTTCTAGATATACATCCAAGAACTCTATTTGCCTTATTTCGAACACTGATGCATTGATTTCGTGGTTTCAAATCACATTTGACGATGATTCTCAAGTCTTTTTCATTATTTGAGTTAGTTATATCCACGTTATCGAAATTGTATACTGCATTTCCGATCGATTTACTCAATTTTACTACACTGCATTTACTTACATTGAACTTCATCTGCCAGTTTACTACCCATTTGTGTAATATGTCTAAATCTATTTGGAGTGTTCCCATTTTAGTGTCATCTGTAAATTTACTGATTTTACTAGTTATTCCTACATCAAGGTTGTCTCGAGAGAGAGAGAGAGAGAGAGTACAAAGGAGTACAAAGGAAATCAAGCAACAACAGATCTAGTGACCCTTCTAGGTTGCTTGTCCTCCAAAACACTGAGGATCAAGTGTCCAAACAGTGGTTTAGAGTGGGTAAGGGAACATTGGAAAGGGAATTACTGCCCTGGAACTAATGTCCGTGGCAGGATTAGGAAGTTAGTAGGGGACAGATTGGTTAGTAACTGAGGGGGGGATAAATAAAGTTATTCATTTACAAACGCAGTCAGTCGCGGGTTTGATGCGATATTTGTCTAGGCGGAGTTTAAATGAATCAACGGTGATGCAGTCTATAACGTTTCGGGGAAGCCCATTCCACAAGTTGACAACTCGATTGAAGAAGAAATTCTTAGATTCGTGTGAGTTAAAAGATCTACCAATAATTTTGCAACCGTTTCCCCGCGTGTAATTAGATTGGTCGATAGTGAAGTACTTACTACAGTTCATATTGTCGATGCCTTTGATGATTTTGAACACTTGAATTAAGTCACCTCTTAATCTGCGCTGGGTTAAAGGAAATAGATTTAATTCTCTAAGACGCTCTTCGTATGGTTTGTTCTTTAGGCTAGGTATCATTTTGGTAACTCTACGTTGAACTCGTTCTAGCTTGTTTATATCTTTTTGGTAATAAGGGCACCAGGATTGAACGCAGTATTCCAGAAGAGGGCGGACTAAGGAATTGTAAAGGGTTAGGATAACTTCTTTGGATTTATGCTCAAATGACCTGCCTATAAAGCCAATTATTTTGTTTGCCTTCTTAACAACTTCTGAACATTGTTGACTCGGTTTAGGTTACTCGATATTGTTACTCCCAGATCGGTTTCTCTGTTTACATTCTTAAGCTGAGTGCCATTCATCGAATAGTTTGCTTTCTCATTTAGGTATCCGATATGTACTTTACATTTATCCGCATTGAAACTCATTTGCCAAATTTGGGCCCAACATGACAATTTATCTAGATTGTGTTGCATATCGTCAACTTGTTCTTTTGAGAGTACGCTATTTGCAATTTTTGTATCGTCAGCAAATTTTGAGATTGTACAGGTGAGGCCCTCATCTATGTCGTTGATGTAAATTAGAAAGAGAATTGGTCCTAGTACCGATCCCTGGGGTACCCCGCTACTTACATTGGTCCATTTAGATGCCTTACCGTTTATGACTACTCTTTGCTTTCTGTCGCTGAGCCAATTTTCTATCCATTTCAACACCGTCTTGTATTCCATGCGCTTTTAGTTTTAGCAGTAAACGTTTGTGGGGAACTTTGTCAAAGGCCTTTTGAAAATCAAGGTATATAATATCTACAGCTTTACTCTCATCGTAGAGGTTGAGGATATCGTGGAAGAAGTCCAAGAGGTTTGTTAAACAGGAACGTTTTTTACGAAAGCCGTGTTGAGTATCTTTAAGTATGTTATTTTCCTCTAAGTGATTTACGAGTCTGTCTCGTATGACCGTTTCTAGCATTTTACATACAACTGAGGTTAAGCTAATTGGACGATAGTTACTGGGTAGGGATTTGCTGCCTTTTTGAATATCGGTGTTACGTTGGCTAGCTTCCACTGATCAGGCATAGTTCCAGACTGCAAGGATTTATTGAATAGTAATGTCAGTGGTTTGGAGAGCTCATCCTTAGCTTCCTTCAGAACTCTAGGCGAGATTGTATCAGGTCCAGGCGTTTTATTTACCTTGAGTTTATCTAAACAATTCAATACTTCTCTCTCTGTAACGGTGATATTGCTTAGAACATCTGAATTATCAATCTGAATCAGCGATGGTGTAGGGATATCACGGAGGTCTTCTGTTGTAAAAACTGATGCAAAGAAGGTATTGAGGGCATTACTCATTTGTACTTCGTCTTTGGTGTATTCTCCATTTTCATCGACTAACGGTCCAACAGTTGAAGTAACTACTTTTTTCTTTCTGATATAACTATAGAATTCTTTCGGGTTTGTTTTACTTTGATTCGCAATATGTAACTCTAGGGTCTTTTTACTTTGCTTAATTAACTTTTTGGCTTTGCGTCGTAGCTCTACAAATTTCACCCGTTCTTCGTCATTTTGTGAGGATTTTAATCTATCATTAGCAAATTTTTTAGCAAGCAGGCAGTTTGAAATATCTTTATTCCACCATTTGGGCTTATTATTATGGCCTGGACGCCTTATTTTCGATGGTATGCAGTCTTGCACTGCTTTTAGGTAAGTGGTTTCGAATAACTTCCAAGATGTATTTATGTCGTTATTGTTAATTAAAAAGCTCCAGTCAGTTTCTTTAAACATAGCTCTAAGTTTATGGAAGTTTGCTTTCTTGAAATTAGGGACATTTTCGATGCTACTATTTGGTTCGTTACTAGTAAACTTTAAAGTGAAAGTTATCGTACGATGGTCGCTGTTACTGAATTCATCACCAACATTCAAATTCTCTATTAATTCTTCTTTTGTTGAAAGTACAATGTCAAGAACGTTATTACCACGGGTCGGCGTTCGAACAAATTGATAAAGCGAACTCTCTTGCAAGTTCGTATACAAGTCATGTCCGGAGTGTGAAGTAAGAGTATCGCCCCACTTGGTCACAGGTAAATTAAAGTCGCCAAAAATTACGGTATCTTGTGAGTTACTTACATCTGCAATTTGTTCGTAAATTTCTCGGTCAGTTTGCACTGATTGAGCTGGAGGTCTGTATATTAATGCAAGTATTAATGCAAGTATTAATGCACAGAGAGAGAGAGAGAGAGTGAGTTTACAAGTAGGTGTTAATTTCCTGGATTAGCTTGAGATCTTAAGGTAAAGGGTCCAGGTACGCTGGTATCCAGAGGTTGGTTAGCGGGGTTTTTTTCTCGCAACCTTCTTCGCCCGCACTCACATGGTAGCAATATAAATGTTTTATAATGCTATAGATTTACCAATTACAATCCCTATCCTAAATTAACCAAACATCACATTTGGATGCCAATAATCACCAGACATTATATGCATCATCAATTGAGACATTTTACCTATTATCTTCTATGTTGATTCACTATATAAACACACACAAACTCATGCACATTCACATTTTCACGCACAAAATCATTCAGGAACACATATTCGTATTCCTACCCACAATGTCATTAACTCGCATTGTGTGTATTCACCTTGACGAACAAGTTCGGTGATTTATATTCATATATCTACACACACACACACACACACTTTTAGATTACCACTCGACAACGCACATATATTCGAACATACATTCACAACTACACACTCGCCTTCACATTTCCAATCAGAACACACACACACACACATTGATATTCCCTCCCACAATCGCACCCACACTCTAATGTTCTTTCAGAACCACACGCACAAATACATATTCGCATTCCTAATCACAAACTCAAACACACATTCACAAAGACAAGTTATGTGAATGACTCTCTCATTCTCTTTCTATCACACACACACACAAACACATACACACACTCACACACACAAAACATATTGTACATTCATTATTAATTTTGTACATCCATTATACAAACACATATTTCCACTCACAAACGTACAGGCTTTATGTTCGTACATGCACATTCCTACTCGTGCAAGCAAGCTTGCACTGCCCCCCCCCCCCCAAACTGGCCTACGCAAGGCAGATCCAACTCACACCCAATTAATTCATTAAGCTATTCAGTTTCTTCTTGAAAGCCTACTGCTACTGAGCTGATCACTTTACAGTGTACTTTGCAATTTCTTTCACAAATATATAATTGTGTTCCTTCCAAATTATGACCCAAACGTACATGCCATTACAAACGCACATACATACTCATGTAGACATGCATTTGCACATCCATATAACATTCGTAAACAAAAATTTATTTACGCACATATACTGTATTTGCATTACTTTATATTACACTCACAAACATATTTATTTACACAAACACATGTAATTATCCACACATTGACGCACTTGTGCTTGTGAACGTCGTCAAGGTGTCTTATAGCACGTTATGCAAGTACGAATTACTTTACTTCTGTTTGATTATACCATAATGGTAACAGATATGTAGACAATAGACATGTGGAATAGGCTACCTAGCGCCATTGTGGAATCAAGAACGATAGAGTTTCAAAATAAAATTAGATAAACATATGAACGAGATGGGTTGGGTGTGAGAGGGATCTGCCTTGTGTGGGCCAATTGAGTTTCTGCAGACTCCCATATGTTCTTATAAGATGGATATGTAAGACGAAGAATATACACACATTTATAACGGCTATATATAACGCCTATAGTTATATGTATAAATAGGTATGTGTGAGTGTGTGTGGCGTAGGGAGTTGAGTGTGGAATAGGTCTGTATATACAACATGTAGGATTATAATTTAATAAAGTCCAACGTTTTTAATGATAATATAAATAATAATCCAAAGAATTTCGATTCAACAGTCTAATTGGCTGAATTATATGGCGATAAATACGAAAACACTTGTGGTGGTGTCCCGTAGCCTACCCAGTGAGGCTGGGCTATGGGACACCACCAGTGGTGTCCCGTAGCCCAAGATACATAGACTAATGGTGGGTTCACACATTCACGTATATTGCTCCCGTCCGGCGTATCGCCAATTTATGTAAAGACGCGAGTAGTTTCTGCCGTTGAACGCCCGTTCTTCCACGTCTATTGCACTTCCGGACAGACGTAGCGTAACGGGGCCAGTGTTACGTCAGACGTAATGGAGTCGTATTGAACTACGTACGTGTTTGCGACGTGCGTAAGCATAGCCCCGTTCGACCTCATGGGCTGCACGATTTGCGGGAACACAGGCCACGCCCATGCCACGCCCCCTCAAGACCGGCGTAGCTGAGGCCGCACGTCTTGGGATTTGTTAGGTCGTACCGGGACCGGTTCTGGCCAATCGTAGGCACACCCCGTCTGACCAAACACAGACAAAGACAGTCTTTGTCAACCACGTAGGTCTGGGTTGGAATCTGGGAACTACAAAAGGGCAGGAATGGCCACACCATTCCCATTCCCAGTCCTTCATCGGCACCATGAACAACATCGAGGAATTCATCCTGGAGGAGTTACCCGCTGAGTGCCAGCCAATTTTGACGGTGTGCTTCTGCCAGTGCCAGATTTTTTTTTTTTTTTTGGCTAAATCTATTAAGTTGGGAGAGAAATGGTAAAAAAAACACTCCCCTCGCCAGAAATCAGGTCCCCGATGGTCCCCCGAAAGTAGCTGAAAAGACACTATAGACTACAGAGACTTTTATGGTATCGGAATGTATGGGTGGGAGGGTGGTTTTGGGGTTGGTTGGGGGAAGGTAGAAGGGTAATTGACTTGTGTTACACATATGAAGCCGATTGGGGAGGTAGTTTCGCCACCACGGATTTTCCTTTTTTTCCTTTTCTTCGTACGGATACGCTAGAAGTGGGTGGTGGAAAGCGGTTGGGGGTGTGGTGGGGGGAAGGCAGAAGGGTAAGAGACTTGTCACACAAATATGGAACCGATTGGTGCAGTCGTTTCGCCGCCACAGATTTTCCTTTTTTTTCCTTCTGACGGGACCGACAGTCAGCGAGTGGGTGGGAGGAGGGATTTGGGATTTTTGTGGTGGGTAGCCTAAAGGGTAAGGTACATGTGGTAAAAATATGAAAGCCATAGGTGCAGTCGTTTCGCTGCTACGATTTGTTTTCGGCAGGGTGCAGAGGGTGGCAGGGTTGGCTTGTTGGTTGCTGCTCTGGTGTGGTGAGAGGTGTGACTGGCGGGTCCCTCGCTGCTGGTCCCGTTGTCCCCTCGTACAACGGTGCCGCGTCTTCCCGCCAACCCGCAGTGCGGCGGTTCTGCCAGATGCGGCCTAACTAACGTATACTTCCACGTTCGACTGGAACTTTCTACGATTTGACGAGAGCAGCTCTCGTCTGACGGGGTAGCTGCTACGTCTGACAAGGCTGCTCCGGTCAGACGGCTGTGGTGGCCAGGTCGGTCGTAAGTTTCCCCGTCTTTTGACATACGTGAGGGCGAGCCACGTTCCTGATGATCGAATCAGCAACTGCGCGGCCGGGCACCCCCCCGACCAACATTCCCGACCCACGTGGGCTACTCGTTTCTACTCGCGCCATGCGAGAGTACCCCCCGGACTGGCCGTAATTTCATTTACGTTTTGCGTATTATGCCATTACGTTTTACGTAATCGGTTGCCAACTACCAATATACCTTCGTTTACAACAGACGGGAGCTGACGGGAGCAATATACGTGAATGTGTGACCCCACCATAACAGGTATGTTCACTCCCGCCTGGTGTGCAGGTCAGTGACGTCAGTAGGTGTTCTCCAGTTGGAAAATGGGGTATTTATACCCAAGACTGATATCCTTGAATCTTGGGGATATGAAAGAAAATGGAGAGTAGAAGGTAAACAAAAATAAACTCATATTCAATAATCCTGTATGCTAACACTTGTATTATTATTATTATTATTATTATTTGTCCTTTGTTATTACTGTGTATTTATGCATGATTTTGCTTTACAAATAGTACCGGTAGTGTATCTTGTAGTCGCTCATACACACACATACACACACACACACACACACACACACACCTGTCTTTTGACTGGCAACATCAGAACCCTCTGTGTGAACATGATTTTGCTTTACAAATAGTACCGGTAGTGTATCTTGTAGTCGCATACACACACACACACACACACAAAAAAAGCTATGAGGAGAAATGAACAGGTCCTGCGTGAAACAATAGATAGAAATAAGTGTATTATTGTATTTGGGGATATAGAGGAGCACATTATTGAGAGGAAAGCTAGGGATAAGGAAGAAATTAATAAGGTAAAAACATTGATCAAGCATGTCGATGAAGAAGGAAACAACTGGAGAGATGATATTGAAGAAGTTAGGAGAATGGGTAAATATAGTAAGGGAAACACAAGGCCAATGAGAGTGCAGTTTAGGTCTAGGGTAACAGTGGATGCAATAATGAACGTAACATGGAGACTTAACTTGACCAGCAAGTTTAAGAAAATTACAATTAGAAAAGACATGAGTATTGAGGATCGAAACATAAGAAAGGAATTGCAAACCGAGGCAAATGTAAAGAATGGAGAAAGGACGAAAGAAGACGAAAAGAAGTTTTTCTGGAGAGTGTGGGAGGGAAAACTCAAGAAATGGTATATAAAGCGAAGGGACGAAGTAGGGAGGGAAAAGGAGATGGTGCGGGTGACGGGGGAGAAGGCAGAGAGAGGGGAGGTGGAGATAGAGAGAGAAACAGTCCAAGTGGAGGCAGAGGGAGGGGAGGTGGAAACGGAGCGAGAAACAGTCCAGGTGGAGACAAGAGAAGAGGAGACAAGCTAGGAAATAAATTGGGAGGGGTACGTACAAAAAAGAAAGGAACGGGCAGGGACGAGAAAAATAGGGAAAATACTGGAAACGCTAAGTTCATGTATACAAATATTGATGGGTTAATTTCCAAAAAGATTGAGTTTGACGAATATGTAAAGAGAGAGAGGCCCGGGGTAGTATGTTTGACTGAAACTAAGCTTAACCAGGAGGTAGACACGAATATAATTAGTTGTGCAGGATACAGTACATGGAGAAGAGACAGGTTAGGAAAGCTAGGAGGAGGAGTGTTGATCATGGTAGATAATAAAATTACTGCTAAAGAATTAAAACTTGGTGATAGCATTGCTGAAGTGGTAGCAGTTGAAATTGAGGATAATGATAGGTCAAAATTGGACATTGTATCAGTTTATTTACCTCCTAAGACTAAATCTTGGAGCAACGATGAATATAATGAATTAATTTTGGAAACCTTGCGTATGTTAGAAATTATTTGTAAAAGGAAAAATAGGCTTATTCTTGCAGGGGACTTTAATTGCGGGGAGGTGGATTGGGAATGTTTGGATGCGGGTTCAAATGAAAATACTTGGGGTAGCAAATTTCTTGAACTAACAATGGGGTATCTATTAACACAACACGTTATGGAAAATACAAGATTTAGAGGAGGTGATGAACCATCAAGACTCGACTTATTATTCACCAAAGACCCCCAAGAAATAAAGAACCTAACATATTTGAGTCCCATGGGAAAAAGCGATCATGCTGTAATTGAATTTGAATTGACAGTGGAATTTCTGGAAGGCAGAGAGGAGGAACATAGGGAATATAGACTAAATTATAGTAAGGCGGATTATGAATCATTACGAGGATACTTTGCAAATATAGATTGGTCATTTATTGAGCAAGAACAGAATATTCAGGTAAAATACACCATGTTACTAGACATTTACAGGGAGGGGGTAGATAAATATGTACCAACATTTAAGGATAGAAAGCTGGCTAAGGAGAAAGAGTGGTTTAACATGCGATGTCACATTGCCCAGAACAAAAAGGACTCTGCATGGAATAAAGTGAGAAGGAGACACACTGAGGAAAAATGGAATGAGTATAAGAATGCTAGAAACAACTATGTCAAGACTATAAGAGAGGAGAAAAAGAACTTTGAAAAAGATATAGTAAACAAATGTAATAAAGAACCCAAACTGTTCTATAGTTATATCAACGGCAAAACAAAAATAAAGGACAAAATAACAAAGCTTAGGGTAGAGGGTCAATTATATGAAGACACAGTGGGTATGTGTGAAATTATGAATGATACATTAACATCCGTGTTTGTGGAGGAGGATGACTATGTAGAACCTGTGGTGGAATTGAATGAGATACAGGGACTAGAGTCGATAGAAGTCAACAAGGATGAACTAAAATCATTGTTGGAAGAATTGGACGTGAGAAAATCTATGGGCCCAGATAACATTGCCGGATGGGTATTAAGAGAATGTTCTGAACAACTAGTGAGACCTATTTTTAATATTGTTCAACACTCATTAAACAAGGGGGAACTTCCCTTAGAATGGAAACAAGCAAATATAACTCCAATATATAAAAGTGGAAATAAAGAAGACCCGCTAAATTATCGACCGGTATCCTTAACGAGTGTTATATGCAAGCTTTGTGAAAAGATTATTAGAAAAAGATGGGTGGGTATGTTGGAGGAGAGGGAAATAATTTCAAGCAAGCAGTTCGGGTTCAGAAAAGGTCATTCGTGTACCACAAATTTGTTGAGTTACTATGATAGGGTAATTGACATTGTACAAGGGAGGGAGGGGTGGGTAGATTGTATTTACTTAGATTTCAAGAAGGCATTTGATAAGGTGCCTCATAAGAGATTGTTGTGGAAGCTCAGGACTGTGGGGCGGGTTGAGGGAGTATTATTAAAGTGGATGGAAAACTATTTAATTGGGAGGGAAATGCGAACAGTAATAAAAGGAAAGTTCTCCTCGTGGAAAAGGGTAAAAAGCGGAGTGCCTCAAGGATCGGTGTTGGCCCCAATCATGTTTTTGGTTTTCATCAACGACCTTCAAATGGGAATAGGCTCATATATATCTATGTTTGCTGATGATGCAAAATTAATGAAGCATATTACAAGTAGGAGTAGTTGTGAAGAATTACAGAGAGACCTAGATAAGTTATATGAGTGGAGTCAAACTTGGAAAATGGAATTCAACACGAGTAAGTGTCAGGTTCTTGAGATGGGACAAAAATATAGACCTTCTTGGGATATAAAATAGGAGATGAAATAATTAGTAAAGCTGTGAAAGCAAAAGACCTAGGGGTAGTTGTGGCAGACAGCTTGTCACCTGAACAGCATATAAATAAAATAACTGGTGAAACCTATGCAGTGTTGACTAACATGAGAATAGCTCTGAATTATTTAGATGAAGAGATGTTAGCAAAAATAATAGGGACAATAATACGACCAAGACTGGAGTATGCAGCAGTGGTGTGGTCTCCACACCTTATAAAACATAATAAAAAACTGGAAAGAGTTCAGAGAGTTGCCACTAAGATGATAGCTAGCCTTAGAGACCTGCCTTATGAGGAGAGATTGGAGAGGCTAAAGCTGCCAACGCTGAGGGAGAGGAGAGAGAGAGGTGACATGATCATGATGTTTAAGTGTGTGAAAGGTTTTGAGAAGATCGACAAGGGAGATTTTGTGGTGAGGGACGAGGGAAGAACCAGGGGTCATGATTGTAAGTTGAGGAAAGTTATATGTAAGTCTGATGTAAGAAAGTTCAGCTTCCCGTATAGAAGCATTGAGTGTTGGAATAAGTTGGATGGGGAGGTGGTGGGAGCAAGAAATATCCAAACTTTTAAAGCAAAATTGGATAAATGTAGAGAGAGAGACAGGACAACACGAGCTTAGGCTCAAATCCTGTATACTACAATTAGGTGAGTACAATTAGGTGAGTACACACACACACACACCTGTCTTTTGACTGGCAACATCAGAACCCTCTGTGTGAACATGATTTTGCTTTACAAATAGTACCGGTAGTGTATCTTGTAGTCGCACACACACACACACACACACACACACACACACACACACACACACACACACACACACCTATTAATATATATATATATCTATTAACCCGGGAACTGCCGGGAGACTCTTAAGAGTTCCCCCGGCGGACTGCGGGGAGACTCTTAAGAGTGAGTGAAAAAAAAAATCACCTTTTGACATCGAAAAAAAAAAAAAAAAAATTGTTTTTTTTTTTGGCCCCTGGGCCATGCAAAATCTCAGTCCTCTACCTCCCCTCCTTCCCCACTTTCCTCCTCTCCTTCAGTTATCACCTATTTTCCCTGTTATTCCCTTATTCTGAGGTATATTTTCGTGCTAACATTAGCGAGTTGCAAGCAGGGTGTTGTCATCACTGATGGCAAGCGAGTGCAAGAGAGAGAGAGAGAGTATCGATCGACTGTGTCTCAGTGGCCTTGGGGGAAATTGGTGGGAAAGCAGCTTGCCTCACCCATACATTATACAACTCGCGGGCTATATCTCCGATTTTGACCATCCAAACGCTGTTTTCACTCGTTTTATTGTTGTTTCAGGTTAATACCTTTATAATCAACCCATAATAGGCGCATATGGATAAGTATTAATGCTATTAATGGCACAATGAATATTTTAGTGACGGAAACACCTCAAATACGTCAGCACAGGGGGACGTTTCCAATTACCCCCATGCGCACTTGTTAGGTTAATCAGGGTTGTACAAAGTACCGAATAATTTTACTCAAGTTCAAGTAAAAGTATGTACTTGAAAGGTTACTCAGCTAAAAGTAAAAGTACCCACATAGAAAGTTACTTAAGTTAAAGTAAAAACAAAAATATCTACTGCCTCAGGGGTTGGGTGAGAGGGAGGCTTATCAGCGCCATTTATATGTAGCGGTGAACTTTTAACTAGCCAAGGAATGTCGCACCTATACCCAGGGGAATGTCCATGGGAAATGGGGGGGGGGTTACCCATAGTCCAACTTTGTTTGCCACACCGCTTGACTATACTGTAGAATTAACCCTTGAGTATCAGCAACGTGTGCTATATTAACCCTTGAGTATCAGCAACGTGTGCTATATTAACCCTTGAGTATCAGCAACGTGTGCTATATTAACCCTTGAGTATCAGCAACGTGTGCTATATTAACCCTTGAGTATCAGCAACGTGTGCTATATTAACCCTTGAGTATCAGCAACGTGTGCTATATTAACCCTTGAGTATCAGCAACGTGTGCTATATTAACCCTTGAGTATCAGCAACGTGTGCTATATTAACCCTTGAGTATCAGCAACGTGTGCTATATTAACCCTTGAGTATCAGCAACGTGTGCTATATTAACCCTTGAGTATCAGCAACGTGTGCTATATTAACCCTTGAGTATCAGCAACGTGTGCTATATTAACCCTTGAGTATCAGCAACGTGTGCTATATTAACCCTTGAGTATCAGCAACGTGTGCTATATTAACCCTTGAGTATCAGCAACGTGTGCTATATTAACCCTTGAGTATCAGCAACGTGTGCTATATTAACCCTTGAGTATCAGCAACGTGTGCTATATTTTATTGTAGCCAAATTTAGACGATATTATGAAGCTTAAGACGAATATCATCCATCAATACAATCAGACGATTGGGGACTGGTTTATTTAATAATTCATACATAAGGTGTCTCTTGTATGATGTACGGTTAAAATGCAAACTGCAGACCCGTGCAGTCTTGACATTAATAGTTTTTTGGGGGTTGCAAAGAGCAATCCACTGTTTCTGCATTTCTTTATTGGGGGGGAAGCGGTGAAACTGTAGATGGGGGACATTTTTATTGTTATTATTGAAATTGCATCCAGCAATAGCACAATAGGGCATATTGGAAAAAAAGCAAAGTAAGCTATTTGAAAAGTTGTCAGTAAATCTGGAGGCAGCATGGAGATCTAAGTCTAATGGCTGGAGTGGGTTCACTGGACCGGGACCCAAGCCTTGACCTGAACTGGCCAGAGGTCGGGACGGGACTGACCGCTCCTCACCTGGTGAACCCTACTGAAAAATCACCTAGTGACGTCCGGCGCGCGCGGGACGAATATTTGGGCCAAAGTGAACATACCTGTTAGTCTATGTATCTTGCCGTAGCCCAGCCTCACTGGCTGGGCTGCGTGACACCCCTGGTGGTGTCCCGTAGCCACTTCGTTAAGTTTTACGGTGGTACTGTCTCGAGTCGGGGCCCCTCCCCCTCCCCCCACCCCCACCACCAAACAAAATAAAATAAATAAATAAACAATAAAATAAAGGGAAATTGGGGATTAGGCCTGAGTACTGCATATACTGTAGATAAACTTTTGATGCATTTTTTTTTTTTTTTTTTTTTTTTTTTTTTACGCTCTACCCTTGATTGATGGGACTTACTGGATATTTGCCATGAATCACTTGGCCGAGTTGCCCAAACTCTTGACATCTACCAATGGCACGGCCTGGGATCAAACTGCTAACCCTTCGATCAGCAGCCAGATGCGCTACTTTTAGTTTGCATATACCTATACTACGATCTTCAGTTTCCCCCCCCCCCCCAAAAAAAAATTAACAAAAAAGGGAAGAGATGGGATTGGGCCTGAGTATATACATACATACATACATACAGTACATACATAATATACTACTTTGATGACTATGGCAGACATGTATTTACTTGCTCCAGACCAGAAAATATAATTATTAGAATGTTTTAGTAATTTTAATCTTAAATGGCTAGATATTGGCAAAAGATGGGCAGTAGTAAAATAATGGCCTAAGAAGCTACTGGTGCTTTAAGTGAAATATATTAGTACTGTATATAATTTTTGAAACTGAAGTAAATGTTTAATGAGATTGTACTCTGCAAATCCTCATTCTAAGAAAGTACTTTCTTCCCTCTCTGGGCTTAACCCCTTCTGTACTGGGGCCGTCCTCTTAACTTTATTATTCCTACTATTAGACCATTTGTTTCAGTTTATAAAGGGCCTTCTACAATCAACAGGGTTTGAAATCTTCTCATTTAACCCTTTATGCTACCACAGATCCTTCTTAACACCTTACGAGCGGGCCCGTCAGTTTTTTTCCACTACGCGCCCAGCGGTTTTTTTGTTTACCCTAAATGGGCTTGTTTCCGTGCTATTTTTTCATGCATAAACAAGAGCCAGAGCGTAATACAATTATGTATCCCTGAAAGAGCGTAAATTGAGCTTTCCAATGAAACCAGAACCATCCTTCTACGACCACGCGTTCTCTTGTAACGATCGTGCACCAAGAGTGCAAAATCCCAAAAATAAAGTAATTTCCTGACATAATTCCCTGTGTGGCGAGGTACGGAGGGTGGAGTAGATGTCAGTAGGCGCGTGGGGTCCGTGCCGAGCGGTCATGAGGTAACCTACGCTCCTCCCGTCACCCGTCTCTCTCTCACAGCCATTCTTGCTCAAAAATTGCACACAGACTTAAGTCGGTCCCCGCCACATAGTCCAGGTTTTTAGATACGGACTTAAGTCGGGCCCCGCTAATTAGGGGTTAAAGTGCAAATAATTACCTAAATATAGCTAGAATGAAATTTAAAAGAGCTCTCCGATACGGAAGGGGTTAATACACTACTGTATTAAGAAGGCGTACAGACTGTATGGCGTTCCTCCTGTTTTACTCTATATCTGTTCTGCTGTGCTGACTCCCTGTCTAGGCAAAGTTTTTCCTCTTAATGTCTTTCCTTCTTGCTGGAAGTTTGCTCATTTAACCTGTCCCAAAGAATGGTGACCGCTCTCGACCCTCCAACTATTATCCAATTGCTAATTTCTTGCATCTTTGTTTTTACAACTATTCTTAATTCAAAGTTTCTTGGCATTTATCTTCCCATAATCTACTTTAACCCTATTAGGTGCAGGGTGGGCTAATTTAGATCCTCCCAGTTTTACTCCATTAGCTTGGAGATTTTAAGAAGTTTCATCTCTTTAGTTTGGAGATTATATGATGGTTCAACCCAATAAGGTGTCGATGTTTCCTGGGCGAGCGATAGCGAGCCTTCAATTTGGGAGAAATCGGCCTTTGGCCGGGAAATTTTTCTACGGAGAAATTTACACATTTAGCTTGAAGGGGGTCTGGGGGACGATTTTTTTTAGTTTGAAGGGGGTCTGGAGAGGCGATTTTTTTAAGTCTAGGGTGTAAACTAAAAATACATTGTTCGAAAATGGGAAACACAATTAAAACCCTCCATATTAAACAAAATAACCCCCAAGACGTTGCACCAGATAGTGTTAAGATCGTCTGTATGGTTTCCAGGCCGCTCTATTGATTTTTTTTCTTGTTAGCTCTTGGTCATCCTCCTTTCTGGAGTTAGGCAAGACCTTTTATATTGCGCTAGACATATCGCAAGCCGTCAATAGAGTTTGGCACAAATCTCTAATTTCCCAACTACCCTCCTTCGGTTTCTATCCCTCCATCTGTGCCTTTGTCTCTAATTGCCTTTCTGGCCGCTCCATAGCTGTGGTTGGGGACGGCCATTGCTCAAATTTCTTCTATCAACTCCGGTGTTCCTCAGGGTTCTGTCATGTCCAGTTCTTTCTAGTATTCATTAATGATCTCAACTTTACCTCAATAAATATGTAGGCTATAATAAAATATATAGACTAAAAAATAACCACTAAACCCCCCCCCCCCCCCCCCCTTAACCCATTATAAGAATGTTGGTTATTGTACGTTTGTTGAATAAGGGGGGATGGTTCACTTTTTGGGTTAAGGGGGGATGGTTCACTTTTTGGGCGATGTTTGCATGTATTCGTTATTTTTCTAGTTTCCTCCCAAGACTTCCATCAAATTAAAAAAACACATTCATTAGATCCCCCTGCTATATTTAATTTGTACAATTTTCGGTAGAAAAATCTCCCGGCCAAAGGCCGGTTCTTCCAACATTACAGGCTCACATCGTTCGCCAGGGAAAAAATAGACACCTAAATAGCACAAAAAGGGCTAAATGTTGACGTAAAAATGGGGCGAAAGGTCTTAAAATAGACTAACTAATGGGGCAAACATCTTAGCATCTGAAAACTAATGGGGCTAAACATGAGGAAAGGGGACCAGAAAAAACATTCATCCTCCCTTACAGGTAATAGTTTAGGATTTGCCTTTCTGCTAAAGGATAGAGGTATAAGAATGTTGGTTAAGCCGGTATCACACGAACGCTTTTTCACTCGACATTTATACTCGACACTGGTCTGGCAGCTTATTAGGCCAATATTTGTACTTTTTTGGTAACTTAAATTTATCTACCATCAGTGTAGTTTCCGATACCAGTGTAAAATATTCCAGAAATGTTGCCAGAAAAATGTTGACTATAAAAGCTCTCGTGTGATACCGGCTTTACTCTAAGTTTGTTGATTAACCCCCTCGTAATTTACATTCTACTTTTCCTATTTTTCTGAAGAGTGTACAAAGGAAGGAGTACAAAGGAAATCAAGCAACAACAGGTCTAGTGACCCTTCTAGGTTGCTTGTCCTCCAAAACACTGAGGATCAAGTGTCCAAACAGTGGTTTAGAGTGGGTAAGGGAACATTGGAAAGGGAACTACTGCCCTGCCACTAACGTGGTAGGACTAGGAAGTTAGTAGGGGACATATGGGTTAGTAACTGAGGGGAGGATAAAGTTATTCATTTACAAACGCAGTCAGTCGCGGGTTTGATGCGAGATATTTGTCTAGGCGGAATTTAAATGAATCAACGGTGCTGCAGTCTATAACGTCTCGGGGAAGCCCATTCCACAAGTTGACAACTCGATTGAAGAAGAAATTCTTAGATTCGTGCGAGTTAAAAGATTTACCAATAATTTTGCAACCGTTTCCCCGCGTGTAATTAGATTGGTTGATAGTGAAGTACTTACTACAGTTCATATTGTCGATGCCTTTGATGATTTTGAACACTTGAATTAAGTCGCCTCTTAATCTGCGCTGGGTTAAAGGAAATAGATTTAATTCTCTAAGACGCTCTTCGTATGGTTTGTTCTTTAGGCTAGGTATCATTTTGGTAACTCTACGTTGAACTCGTTCTAGCTTGTTTATATCTTTTTGGTAATAAGGGCACCAGGATTGAACGCAGTATTCCAGAAGAGGGCGGACTAAGGAATTGTAAAGGGTTAGGATAACTTCTTTGGATTTATGCTCAAATGACCTGCCTATAAAGCCAATTATTTTGTTTGCCTTCTTAACAACTTCTGAACATTGTTGACTCGGTTTTAGGTTACTCGATATTGTTACTCCCAGATCAGTTTCTCTGTTTACATTCTTAAGCTGAGTGCCATTCATCGAATAGTTTGCTTTCTCATTTAGGTATCCGACATGTAGTACTTTACATTTATCCGCATTGAAACTCATTTGCCAAATTTGGGCCCAACATGACAATTTATCTAGATTGTGTTGCATATCGTCAACTTGTTCTTTTGAGAGTACGCTATTTGCAATTTTTGTATCGTCAGCAAATTTTGAGATTGTGCAGGTGAGACCCTCATCTATGTCGTTGATGTAAATTAGAAAGAGAATTGGTCCTAGTACCGAACCCTGGGGTACCCCGCTACTTACATTGGTCCATTTAGATGCCTTACCGTTTATGACTACCCTTTGCTTTCTGTTGCTGAGCCAATTTTCTATCCATTTCAACACACCGTCTTGTATTCCATGCGCTTTTAGTTTTAGCAGTAAACGTTTGTGGGGAACTTTGTCAAAGGCCTTTTGAAAATCAAGGTATATAATATCTACAGCTTTACTCTCATCGTAGAGGTTGAAGATATCGTGGAAGAAGTCTAAGAGGTTTGTTAAACAGGAACGTTTTTTACGAAAGCCGTGTTGAGTATCTTTAAGTATGTTATTTTCCTCTAAGTGATTTACGAGTCTGTCTCGTATGACCGTTTCTAGCATTTTACATACAACTGAGGTTAAGCTAATTGGACGATAGTTACTGGGTAGGGATTTGCTGCCTTTTTTGAATATCGGTGTTACGTTGGCTAGCTTCCACTGATCAGGCATAGTTCCAGACTGCAAGGATTTATTGAATAGTAATGTCAGTGGTTTGGAGAGCTCATTCTTAGCTTCCTTTAGAACTCTAGGCGAGATTGTATCAGGTCCTGGCGTTTTATTTACCTTGAGTTTATCTAAACAATTCAATACTTCTCTCTCTGTAACGGTGATATTGCTTAGAACATCTGAATTATCAATCTGAATCGGCGATGGTGTAGGGATATCACTGAGGTCTTCTGTTGTAAAAACTGATGCAAAGAAGGTATTGAGGGCATTACTCATTTGTACTTCGTCTTTGGTGTATTCTCCTTTTTCATCGACTAACGGTCCAACAGTTGAAGTAACTACTTTTTTCTTTCTGATATAACTATAGAATTCTTTCGGGTTTGTTTTACTTTGATTCGCAATATGTAACTCTAAGGTCTTTTTACTTTGCTTAATTAACTTTTTGGCTTTGCGTCGTAGCTCTACAAATTTCAGCCATTCTTCGTCATTTTGTGAGGATTTTAATCTATCATTAGCAAATTTTTTAGCAAGCAGGCAGTTTGAAATATCTTTATTCCACCATTTGGGCCTATTATTATGGCCTGGACGCCGTATTTTCGATGGTATGCAGTCTTGCACTGCTTTTAGGTAAGTGGTTTCGAATAACTTCCAAGATGTATTTATGTCGTTATTGTTAATTAAAAAGCTCCAGTCAGTTTCTTTAAACATAGCTCTAAGTTTATGGAAGTTTGCTTTCTTGAAATTAGGGACTTTTTCGATGCTACTATTTGGTTCGTTACTAGTAAACTTTAAAGTGAAAGTTATCGTACGATGGTCGCTGTTACTGAATTCATCACCAACATTCAAATTCTCTATCAATTCTTCTTTTGTTGCAAGTACAATGTCAAGAACGTTATTACCACGGGTCGGCATTCGAACAAATTGATAAAGCGAACTCTCTTGCAAGTTCGTATACAAGTCATGTCCGGAGTGTGAAGTAAGAGTATCGCCCCACTTGGTCACAGGTAAATTAAAGTCGCCAAAAATTACGGTATCTTGTGAGTTACTTACATCTGCAATTTGTTCGTAAATTTCTCGGTCAGTTTGCACTGATTGAGCTGGAGGTCTGTATATTAATGCAAGTATTATTTTTGTACCTTTATTATTCTTTATTAGCACAAAAGATGTGTCGACGTTCACAATTTGAGGTTTTGACACGAGGGTCGGGTTAAGACTTTCTTTGATATAAAATAAAACGCCACCTCCATTTTTATTTATTCGGCTGTTCTCAAACATTACATAACCGGGAAGTGAATACTCTGCTAAAAAGTCTCTATCTTGTGTATTGAGCCAAGATTCTGTTATGCCAATCACATCATAATTTTCTGTAAACACTAGTTCCTCTAAATCTGAAAATTTATTGCGTATGCTACGAGCGTTTGCATAGAAAACATTCAAAGTTTTGGATTTGGGATTCAAGGAACGGTCTTTATTCAAATTATTGGTTCTGGTCGGATCTACATTTACATTCATGGCTGTCCTCGGTCCTCGGTCGTTATCCCTGACGGTTTTGAATTTGGGTCGTGTTGGTGGAGCTTTATCCAAATTCGCGGTTCTTGACGGATTAGTATTTAATTCCTTTGTAGATTGCCGTCCTCGCTGTCTTCGGTCCTCCTTCCTGGTTGTCCTGTGCTGAGTCGATTTCTTCTCCGAAAATCCTTCACCGCATCGTTGAGAAGACGCCCAAAACGCGCTGCTCCCACCTGGTTCAGATGAACTCCATCGTCCGAAAACAAATAGTCATCGTAGTAGAAATTGTCCCAGGTGTCGACGAATCCCACGTTCTCCTTCCTGCAGAGGTTTGCTAGACAACGATTTGTGCTGGTGGCTATGGATCCAACGTGGATGACGTACATTGTATTAGCTGGGGCCAGCTTTGATACTTTGTCAACTGCTGCAACTACGTCATCCACACCACCACCAGGGATACAAAAACGCTTCCTGGTCTTAGGTGCCCTGGCGCAAAACTCTGTGAGCTGACCACGTATCATCGAGTCTCCCACGAGCCGGACTTCTTCTATTTCCTCTTCGTCATCTGAGTCTGCGAGTATCTGGAAACGGTTTTGACACTCGGTAATCGGTATGTGTTTCCTGGTCTTGGGGCAAACGTTGTTCCTCACGACACGGAAGTTGTCTTGAGGGGGAAGAGAGTCGCTATTTGTATCTTGAGTATCGGAAACATCAGCTGAAATGGCCACTGTAGGCGTTGAATTGTTGGCAGTTGACGTTGGGGCGTTGGTGGCTGCTGGAGTTGCGGTGACAATTGAAGTTTGTGGCACTCCAACGTTGAGTGTTACAAACTCTTGGAGTGATTCCAGCTTCATGGTGAGGACGTTGATCTTGTTGTAGGCTTCATCTAATTTCACTGTAAAATTCTCTCGTTGCTGGCAGAGCCGGCAGACTTGAAGATCGATAGTAGCAAACATGGACTCACCAAACCTACCGGCGCAGTTCGCACAAGCGCGAGGCATGGTGACAGTCACTTTCTTCAGATCACTTCACTCACTTAAAAAACAATTCACTCACTTTACAACACTTCACTCACTTTAAAAACACTTCAATCACTTCAACCGAAAACAAATATGCTGAAATACGCAGAAATAGGTTATCAGGGGTGATAGCCTAACCGAAAACAAAAATGTTGAGATACGCAGAATTAGGCTTCCAGGGGCGATAGCCTAACCAAAAGTTTTTTTTTTTAAATTGAAATACGCAATAATAGGCTACCAGTGTTGAATAGCCTAACCGAATATAATAAAATTGAAATTCGCAGAAATAGGCTACCAGGTGTGATAACCTAACCTTAAACAAATATATGTATAACAGAATATGTAACTAAATATACAATTCACCAAATAGAGATTATATAAAAATAAAGTGTGACTGCACACAAGGGGTTAATATACTGTGTCAACAGATGACCCTGGTGTCACTGTAGCCTAGTAAAGCAGTAGCCTACTCTTTTTAGATAAAAAAGTGTATCAGTCAAAGGTTATTACAAGATCGTGCAAGCAACAACTAAAATTACAGATATATAGCTACAGTAGGATACTAAATACAATATCTACAAGAGTTAATAATAAAACAGATTGGCTGGCTATAGGCTAGGCTAGGTTTGGGTTAGGTTAAAAGCTTGGCAGGTTGGGTTAGGCTAGGTTAGTTTGTACAAATACCACCCTTAGCTTAAAGTAAAATCAGTCTGAGGAGAAAAAGTCAAGAATATCTCTAGGGGGAAAAGATAAATGAATGCACTTAAATTTGGTACAAAATTTGCTGGAATTTAATATGTATAATCCCCCAAAAAGGTTTGTTTACAAAATGGTGTCGGCGTTAGTCCCTGTAGGCGGTTAGTTAGTAAACAATATTGTTTATTAGCAAATTAATATGCAAAGCTTTACTTACATACAAGGCAGTTAAATAGATACTTACTACAGTAGGTAATGGGTAAAATTAGGGGCTACGATTTTATATAAAATAGTAATAAGAGAGCGTTTGTTTACAAAGCAAAACAAAACAATAGATGGCGCTAGTGGCGCCCTGTCCGAGCAGGAGTCTTGTGATAAACACAAAGTTTATCAGTCAATACACAGCGAAATATCGTGCAGTGTTACTTACTAAGCTACAGGATGGTTAAACGTGCTCTTAACCACCTTTCATGCACAAGAATGAAGAGGATGAGTAGTTAATACTCAAATTATGATCGATATCGTGAGAGTGTTGACAGAGCGTCTGCAGCGTCTGGCGGTAGCACGGGGTGTAGAGAGGGGAGAAGGGGTGTTGGAGTGGCTTTGTTATGTGTACCGGCGACGTCCTTTTAACTTTATTCTGGCTGCTATTAGACTTTTGCATTCAGTTTACAAAGGGCCTCCAGCAATGAATAGCCTTTGAACTATCTCACTTAACCTTTTTTACTAACTCAGATCCTTCTTAAACTGCACAAAACCGTCTAAATATAGCTAGAATAAAGCTTAAAAAGACGTCGCCGGTACAGTTGGGGTTGTTGTTGTTGTTGTTCCCTAAGCTGCCTGGCCGAATAGCCCCGAGTCCCTGAGGAAGGCCATGGCCATGATCGGGCTTTCCCACCGAGCTCTCATTGAGTGTAGATTGTGTTGTTGGCGTAAGTGGTTGTGTGAAATGCAGTCTTCTATGATGTGTTTAATGGTATGGGGTGCTGTGTTACATCCCGGACAGGCGTCGACAACGGAGTCATCCAGTCTCTTCTGATAGCTCAGGAGAGCTGGATGGTGTCCGCATCTCAGCCTGGCCAGGTGGACTCTGTCCTCACGAGGAAGGGAGGATTCGGAAGGATGGATTTCGGGAGGTCGTGCATGCAGCTGCGTGTTGTCTGTGACTGAGTGGATGGATCGGTGAGAGATATGAGTATGTATGTGCTTTTGTAAGTTGGCTCGCGGTGGACAGGGAGGGAGAGGGGATAATAATTGTGTGATACCGTGTGCTGGGTGTTGTTTGATATTTCTTGGTGTCTGTGGGTGTGTTGCCATGTAGTTTAGTGGGTGGTCTTGGTTCGTGGAGGCTGCTGCCAGGAATTGAGTGCCTCTCATGTCCAGATGGTCTTTGACTTTGAGGATTTTGGTTTCTTGATGTAGGTGATCTGTGGGTGCAGTAGCTGTGCAGCCTGTAATGATCTTCAGGGCTTTGTTTTGAATAGTCTGTAAGGTCTTTTGATGTGTTTCAGCTAGGTTAGAAGCCCAGGGCTTGCGTATTCCATCACTGATCTTATGTATTGTTTATATACTGTGGTGGTAGTTTCTTGTTGTGTCCAAATTTTGTGTGAGCAAGTGACCTGAGGGCGTTAAGTCTGGGTGTCAGTTTCTTTTTAATGTTTGTGGTGTGCTGTTTGAATGTCATATGAGTATCATATGTTACTCCTAGGATTTTGGGTGTGTGTGTATGTGTTAGGGGTGTGTTGTTTATGGTGAGTTGAGGGATGTATTCGTGTTCTCCTGTCCAGCTTGTGAGCAGGGTTGCGGTGGATTTGGCTGGGGCTAGATTAAGTTTGTTTGTAGTGCACCAGCCATGTAGTGTGTTGAGATAGGGTTGAAGGAGATCTGTTGCTCTTTTTGGGTCATGGTGTGTGCATGTGAGTGTTATGTCATCTGCATAGGAGGCTAAGTTTATTTGGGGCGTATTGGGTGTAGTTATATCGTGCATGTACAGATTGAAGAGTGCGGGCGATAGGACGGAGTTGGGGTTAACCCGTGGAGCCCCGGCTAGTTTTGTAATGTTTGTTCACCAGAACCCGGCCGGTTTTCAAAAAATGGTTTTATTCCAGAAACAATAGCGAATGGGTTAGGAATGAATGAAAAAACACGAAAAACCGCTCAAAAAGCTTAAAGAATGGTCCTACAGAGCCCCCGAAAACGTATTTTACAAGAGTAAAAAATTTAAGGCAATTACCCCAAAAAAACAGGTTATTGCGCGCTCACGCGCACGCACGTGGACTTTGAGAGTTTTCAACCATCGGCACGGTTGCGTGGGATACGTACACAGTTCCCATACAAATCTGAGCCCTCTTGAGTGGCTACACCTGAGGTTACGGTCGGCGCAATTAGGGTGACGCGGCAGACACGTCTCTGGGGCTGTGCGTTACATACATCGCCGACGCGTCAGACGCGTCGCTGGGGCTGTACGGGTTAACCCCTTCTGTACCGGTGATGTCTATTTAATTTAATTGTTGCCATATTTAGACTATTTTATGCAGCTTAAGAAGGATTAGTGGCAGTAAAAAGGGTTAAGTGAAATAGTTTGAAGCCTTTTAATTGCTGGACGCTCTTTTTAAACTGGATACAATTGTCTAATAGTAGCCAGAATAAAGTTAAAACAACGTAGCCGGTACAGTAGGGGTTAAATCTGTGATCTTACAAGTGCTGAGATAGTTCTCTTCCACGTGTCATTACTGAATAAACTTTTAGTCTTACAAATTGTTTTATTTATCCAGTGTAAATTTACTAGATGTGTGTGAATTTGTTTGATTTTTGTTTTGGTTTGTTGTTGTATTGTCACTATTCAGGCTCTGTCTCGAGTCGGCCACCCCCAATTAACACAAATTAATAAAACAAATGGGGTATGTGCCAGACAGTATACCAAAAAAAAAAAAAAAAATGGGAATTGGGCCTGGGTAGATATAACTAGATAGATGTACAGTAAGTAAATGTACAGTCGCGCTAATAAGTCATGTCCCAGCTGTCATTAAGTTTGGCTTGCTCTGTGCTGTATTCATGTCTGTCAGATGTTGAATAGGGTGGTTAAGTGTAGGAACATGTTTGTATATTTCACTCGATATGAAGAAACAAAGCTTAGATATTGCTGATACCAATTATATTATTGATCAAAACATAGTTGGTGCCGATACATTACTTATTAGCTCGACTGTACAGTATGTAAGTATACTTCTCTAAAAATGTAGATTTTGCCGGTCTGCTAAAGGAGCATGTGCACAAGTTGTTACTTGGGTGACACTAGTTCTGCCGAAGGTGGTGTCGAAGCTGGTTCTGTCACTAGAGCTAGAGATATGGATGAGGAAAAAAACGAATTTCAGAGCTGCTGCCTCTTCTAACTGGGAGAGAACTTTAAACTCGCTTGAAGGGAAAGTTGTATGCTTGTATGTGAGATAGTCTGTAGGCCTAATCTTTTAATGGGTAGACATCCTTCCTAAGCTGAATAAAACCATCTAATAGTTGCCAGAATATTATGAAAAGAATGTCACCGGTACTGAACCGGTACTTTGAAATGCTAGGTTTTACCAGGGTTAAATAGGAATGGGAATTTATCCCCAGGCTACCTTTAGGATCAACCTTTCCTGGTACCTGGCGCGGGGTACGAACCTCTGAAGGGAATTTAACCCTCCTAAAAACCCACAGGTTTTGAGATGCCTTGGGTGGGGTTCGAACCCTGGTTAGTGACGCACCACCATCACCACCAGGCCCGCGCGTTAACCCACTGTACTACCACGGACGTACAAAAGTATAGCAACCTTAGTCCGATTTTTAAGAACCACGGTGATAGTCTCTCGAGATGAGTTTATTGGTCTTACCATCTACGACTATTTTACGCTATACCTGACGTCAACTCGGGTTAGTATTATTGTGGGTGCGGGACATTTTCGAGGGCATTACAGTCTTAGGTCAAGCTGTACACCAAAATTACTATAGTTAGCGCCAACAAAGTTGAAACTATTCTTGATCCCTGACCGCTCTGTAACTCAAAAGGGCCTAGAGCAAACTGGCTGTAAATGTTCACACCTATTTCCTGGTGGACTCTTCCCAAATGATAGAAATGTCAGCCTGATTGCTTTCATTCATTTAGAGTTTATAAGCAGTTAAGGGGTCAAGATTATTGTCAAGTTCGTCGGCGCTACCTATAGTGTGGAGATTGAGAATATCAACAAAGAGATGTCCATTGGTTTTTAATTAGTCACTCCATTACTATTGAGCCTGAAATCTGATTATAATTTGCCCTAGACTTATGATTACAAATATGAGTAAAATTTAAAATGGTTCGCATCATTGGATTCGGCGTGTGACGTGGAATCCAAACATAACCCTACATGTCCAAATGTAATGTAAAATCCCTTGTACAATTTATCAATTGCTCTCAAGGCAATACTAATGTTCAATCATTAAAAATATATACACTGTTTGAATCACAACAACATTAAGAATTTGAATATACTTCTAAAATTACTCAAACTTCCCAAATGAAGCTAAGAGGTTCTGGTCGAAATTTTGACATTTCGCTAGGACCCTCTTTGGAAATTTTGTTTTAATAATCTTGGCGCACTGAATCCAATGATGCAAACATTTTATAAATGTAACTAATTGTTGTGGCCTTGGGAGAATTCCTAACAATTTTGAAGGCCTAAACAATGTACAATGAACAAAATAAATGTACCGTTGGAATCGCAACGGCATGGCGAATCCGAATATACTATTAAAAATATTATATTCAAAAATTACTCTAAAAGTGCCAACATGAAATTTATTTTCTATTGTGGGCGAATGGCTGATCGAAATTGAAATCTACGACCATGTATGGAAGCTGCTGGTCAGGAAAAAGCGAATGGCATTAAGTAGAATTCCCTAGGACTTATAGTGTTGGCTACAGAGGACTTTTAAAGTCCAAAAAACGGGTCATTTGGGGCATCCTGGGAGGCCAAGTCAAAATCGAAATTCTAAACTAATGGTCCGATTTTAATTTTGTTTGCACCATTCGATTCAGCGGGTCAAAGTGTACTTGTGGTATAAATTTGAACAAAATCCATAAATAGATAACTCTTCTATGGTGTTTGTAAACTTTAAAATAGGCCTATTGGGCCTAAACAAATGTCAAAATTAAAACATTCACATATCGTTGGAATCGCAACGACGAGACGAATCCAAATATACCCTGATCTTGAAAAGTCAAAATTCGACCAAAATCAACGATTTGCCTAGGCTTCCAAGGATTTTTTTTTATTATTATTATTTTCGTTTGTGGGCGAATGGCTGGTCGAAATTTAAATCTACGACCATGTATGGAAGCTGTTGGTCGGGAAAAGGCGAATGGCACCAAGTAGAATTCCCTAGAACTTATAGTTTGGGCTACAGAGGACTTTTTAAAGTCCAAAAGCGGGTCATTTGGGGCGTCCTGGAAAGCCTAGTCAAAATTGAAATTCTAAACTAATGGTCCAATTATAATTCTGTTTGCGCCATTCGATTCAGCGGGTCAAAGTGTAGGCTACTTGTGGTATAAATTTGAACAAAATCCATACATAGATAACTCGTCTATGGGGTTTTTAAACTTTAAAATACACTTATTGGGCCTAAAAAAAATCAAAATTAAAAAAAATTATATACCGTTGGAATAGCAACGACGAGACGAATCCAAATATACCCTAATCTTGAGAAGTCAAAATTCAACCAAAATCAACAATTTGCCTGGGCAAAATTATTTTAGATTCTGGGCGAATGGCTGGGCGAAAATTGTTCAAAGTGCCAAATGTGTGGTCCAAAAACACCCCTGGATGGGCCAAAAACACCCCTGGATTATAGCTTTGGGTCCAAAAACACCCCAGGACTTATAGCCTTGGGTCCAAAAACACCCCTGGCCCAAACAAGGCAGATCCCTCTCACACCTAACCCTAATTATAAGCCTTATAAGCTGGGCTTATACAGTCCAGCTCACTAACACCATTAGGACTGACCTCACCGAAACGGTTAGTCAGAAAACGGGGGTCTACAGAGCACCGATTGGCCCACACCTGAAGATCCCCCCTCACACCCAACTCTTTTCGTCCATATGCCTACCTAATTTTATCTTGAAGCTCCTTATCGTTCTTGATCCAACTATACTACAACTCTGTTACCAAACCTCAATTTTTTCCCTCAATATTTTCCCTCATTTTTTCCCTCTATATTTTCCCTCAATTTTTTCTCTCAATTCTTCCCCTCAATTTTGTCTTCCCTTATTTTTATTTCACTTATTTTTTTCCCCTCAAATTTTTCCCTAATTTTTTTCCCTTAATTTTTTCCAACAATTGTTTCCCTCAATTTTTTCCCTCGATATTTTCCCTCAATTTTGTTCCCTCATTGTTTTCCCTCAAATTTTTCCTTAATATTTTTTCCCTCAAATTGTTCACTCATTTTTCCCCCCCATTATTTCCATCAATTTGTTCCCTCAAATTTGTCCATCAATTTTTTCCTTCAATTTTTTCCCCTCAAATGTTTCCCTTATTTTTTCCCTCATTTTTTTCCCTTAATTTTTTCCAACAATTTTTTCCCTCATTTTTTTCCCTATATTTTGTTCTCAATTTGTCCCCTATATTTTTTCCCGCATTTTTTTCCTTCAATTTTTTCCCTCATTGTTTTCCCTCAATTTTTTTCCCTCAATGTTTTCCTTCAATTGTTCCCTCTATTTTTTGCCCTCAATGTTTTCCCTTCAAATTTTTCCCTCATTTTTTTCCCTCAATGTTTTCCCTGGATTTTTTTCCTCTCAATTTTTACCCTTATTTTTTTCCCTCAATTTTTCCCTAATTTGTTTCCCTCGATTTTGTTTTCACTCCTAATAGTCTAATAGTTTTTAATTAGTCTCCCCATTATAAGTTTTTGAAATTTGGGTATACTTTACCCTAGACTTATGATTACACTAATTTAATTGTTAAGAATTTTAATATTATAATAGGCTCCCATTTCTACAAAAAATGAATATAATTAAAAACGGATTTCACCATTGGATTCAGCGCGTCGTGAGGATTCCAAAAGTATCCCCACATGTCCAAATATATTTTTTTCAAAAAAGTTGTTCTATTTTAACTTGTGACCATATCGTTGGAATCCTCTCGGAGCGGAGAGTTCCCAAAAATTAATTCAGGTGATTCCGACTTATTATAACCCCACAAAACACAAAAAAACGTTTTGGAAAATCTTAAAACGGCTCTCAAGGCCGCAAAAATGGATGTAATTAAAATCGGTTGGCGCCATTGGATTCAGAATAGTGTCTTAACTCGAGAACTTTTTTTTTTTTTTGCTTTAGTGTTTTTTGGAAGTTGACCGGACATTTTCGATTTTCATATTTTTAGCGATATATTCGGATTCTTCTCGACCTAAAGAATCCGAATATACCGCTAAAAATATGAAAATCGAAAATGACCGGTCAACTTCCAAAAAAAACTAGGATTAGGATTTTGGCAAAAAAAACATATTGAGTTAGGACACTATTCTGAATCCTCTCGACGCACTGAATCCAATGGCGTCAACCAATTTTAATTCCATCCATTTTTGCGGCCTTGAGAGCCGTTTTAAGATTTAAAAAAAAAAAAAAAATTGGGATTATAATAGGTCGGAATCACCTGAATTAATTTTTGGGAACTCTCCTCTTCGAGAGGATTCCAACGATATGGTCACAAGTTAAAATAGAACAACTTTTTTGAAAAAAATAGATTTGGACATGTGGGGATACTTTTGGAATCCTCACGACACGCTGAATCCAATGGTGAAATCCGTCTTTAACCCTTTCGTTGCGGGTGACGTTCTGGAACGTCCTGGCAAGTTACAGCAATTTCCAGGCTTTAAAAGCCTGTAAAAACCGTAAAAATTGTGTGTCAGTTGGCGGGAGCGTGAGGGGCCCACCTCCGTTCCTCAGAGCAGCGAGCGGGCCAATGAGGTTGACTGTGTCTCGCGCGGGTCTCTCTCTCTCTCTCTCTCTCACAACAGTGTAGCCAAGCAAGCGAGTGCTACCAAATAGTGGGTTTCCCGCGTTTCACTGGCACCGCTGCGGGTGAACCAGACCACGTACTGGTCTCATTTTGAAGCTATTTTCGCATAGTTTTCGGCAGAATACAGTTCATTTAATGCAGATGCTTGATTTATCATTCAGGAGTGCCTGAATATGCCCTAAATAGCCCAAACATACCCGCAGCCAATTATATTCATTTTTGTAGAAATGGGAGCCTATTATAATTTTAAAGTTCTTAACAATTAAATTAGTGTAATCATAAGTCTAGGGTAAAGTATACCCAAATTTAAAAAACTTATAATGGGGAGACTAATTTAAAACTATTAAGACTTTTAATATGAATTACTACCACTGAAATCTGGGTTTACTTTACCCTAGACTTATATAATAGTTAAAAAAACATGGTTATATATTTTTGTTTTAATTATAATAGGCTCTCATTATAATTATATATTATATATAAGTCTAGGGTAAAGTAAACCCAGATTTGACGTTTAATATGAATTACTACCGCTGAAATCTGGGTTTACTTTACCCTAGACTTATATAATAGTTAAAACATTGTTTTTATATATTTTATTTAAAATTTTAATAGGCTCCCATAATAATTATTTATTATATATAAGTCTAGGGTAAAGTAAACCCAGATTTCAGTGGTAGTAATTCATATTAAAAGTCCACTAGTTTTTAATTAGTCTCCCCATTATAAGTTTTTGAAATTTGGGTATACTTTAACCTACTTATGATAACACTAATTTAATTAAGAACTTAATTGGGTCCAAAAACACCCCTGGACTATAGGCTTGGGTCCAAAAACACCCCTGGACTATAGGCTTGGGTCCAAAAACACCCCTGGACTATAGGCTTGGGTCCAAAAACACCCCTGGACTATAGCCTTCGGTCCAAAAACACCCCTGGACTATAACCTTGGCTCCAAAAACACCCCTGGACTATAACCTTGGCTCCAAAAACACCCCTGGACTATAACCTTGAGTCCAAAAACACCCCTGGACTATAGGCTTGGGTCCAAAAACACCCCTGGACTATAGGCTTGGGTCCAAAAACACCACTGAACTATAGTCTTGGGTCCAAAAACTACCATGGATTATAGCCTTGGGTCCAAAAACACCCCTGGACTATAGGCTTGGGTCCAAAAACACCCCTGGACTATAACCTTGAGTCCAAAAACACCCCTGGACTATAACCTTGGCTCCAAAAACACCCCTGGACTATAACCTTGAGTCCAAAAACACCCCTGGACTATAGGCTTGGGTCCAAAAACACCCCTGGACTATAGCCTTCGGTCCAAAAACACCCCTGGACTATAACCTTGGCTCCAAAAACACCCCTGGACTATAACCTTTAGTCCAAAAACACCCCTGGACTATAACCTTGAGTCCAAAAACACCCCTGGACTATAGGCTTGGGTCCAAAAACACCCCTGGACTATAGCCTTCGGTCCAAAAACACCCCTGGACTATAACCTTGGGTCCAAAAACACCCCTGGACTATAGCCTTGGGTCCAAAAACACCCCTGGACTATAACCTTTAGTCCAAAAACACCCCTGAACTATAACCTTTAGTCCAAAAACACCCCTGGACTATAGCCTTGGGTCCAGAAACACCCCTGGACTATAGCCTTGGGTCCAGAAACACCCCTGGACTATAACCTTGGGTCCAGAAACACCCCTGGACTATAACCTTGAGTCCAAAAACACCCCTGGACTATAACCTTGAGTCCAAAAACACCCCTGGACTATAACCTTGAGTCCAAAAACACCCCTGGACTATAGCCTTGAGTCCAAAAACACCCCTGGACTATAGCCTTGGGTCCAAAAACACCCCTGGACTATAACCTTGAGTCCAAAAACACCCCTGGACTATAACCTTGAGTCCAAAAACACCCCTGGACTATAACCTTGAGTCCAAAAACACCCCTGGACTATAACCTTGAATCCAAAAACACCCCTGGACTATAACCTTGAGTCCAAAAACTCCCCTGGACTATAACCTTGAATCAAAAAAAAACCTGGACTATAACCTTGAGACCAAAAACACCCCTGGACTATAACCTTGAGTCCAAAATCACCCCTGGACTATAGCCTTGAGACCAAAAACACCCCTGGACTATAACCTTGAGTCCAAAAACACCCCTGGACTATAACCTTGAATCCAAAAAAAAACCTGGACTATAACCTTGAGTCCAAAAACACCCCTGGACTATAGCCTTGAGACCAAAAACACCCCTGGACTATAACCTTGAGTCCAAAAACACCCCTGGACTATAACCTTGAGTCCAAAAACACCCCTGGACTATAACCTTGAGTCCAAAAACACCCCTGGACTATAGCCTTGAGACCAAAAACACCCTTGGACTATAGCCTTGAGACCAAAAACACCCCTGGACTATAACCTTGAGTCCAAAAACACCCCTGGACTATAACCTTGAGTCCAAAACACCCCTGGACTATAACCTTGAGTCCAAAAACACCCCTGGACTATAACCTTGAGTCCAAAAACACCCCTGGACTATAGCCTTGAGACCAAAAACACCCCTGGACTATAACCTTGAGTCCAAAAACACCCCTGGACTATAACCTTGAGTCCAAAAACACCCCTGGACTATAGCCTTGAGACCAAAACACCCCTGGACTATAACCTTGAGTCCAAAACAGCCCTGGACTATAACCTTGAGTCCAAAAACACCCCTGGACTATAACCTTGAGTCCAAAAACACCCCTGGACTATAACCTTGAGTCCAAAAACACCTCTGGACTATAGCCTTGAGACCAAAAACACCCCTTGACTATAGCCTTGAGTCCAAAAACACTCCTGGACTATAACCTTGAGTCCAAAAACACCCCTGGACTATAGCCTTGAGACCAAAAACATCCCTGGACTATAACCTTGAGTCCAAAAATTCCCCTGGACTATAACCTTGAATCCAAAAAAAAACCTGGACTATAACCTTGAGTCCAAAAACACCCCTGGACTATAACCTTGAGTCCAAAAACACCCCTGGACTATAACCTTGAGTCCAAAACACCCCTGGATTATAGCCTTGAGACCAAAAACACCCCTGGACTATAACCTTGATGAAATGCTAGGTTTTTCCAGGTTAAATAGGAATGGGAATTTATCCCCAGGCTACCTTTATGATCAACCTTTCCTGGTACCTGGCGCGGGGTACGAACCTCTGAGGGGAATTTAACCCCCCTAAAAACCCACAGGTTTTGAGATGCCTTGGGTGGGGTTCGAACCCTGGTTATTGACGCACCACCATCACCCCCAGGCCCGCGCGCTAACCCACTGTACTACCACGGACGTACTAAAAGTATAGCAACCTTAGTCCGATTTTTAAGAACCAGGTGATAGTCTCGTGGTGTTATCACGTGATGAGTTTATTGGACTTACCATCTACGACTATTTTACGCTATACCTGACGTCAACTCGGGTTAGTATTATTGTGGGTGCGGGACATTTTCGAGGGCATTACACCACATTCCTTTTTAGTTAGGCTAGTCCCTAGCCTCGTAAGGTCGTAAGGTATCGTAGCCTTTTTACCTTAGCTATCTCAATATGGTTTTTAGGGTTCGCGTGACGGGTGCTCCACGTAGCTACCTGGTCACGTTCCTTAGCTGCCACCAATGAAATGCTAGGTTTTTCCAGGTTAAATAGGAATGGGAATTTATCCCCAGGCTACCTTTAGGATCAACCTTTCCTGGTACCTGGCGCGGGGTACGAACCTCTGAAGGGAATTTAACCCCCCTAAAAACCCACAGGTTTTGAGATGCCTTGGGTGGGGTTCGAACCCTGGTTAGTGACGCACCACCATCACCCCCAGGCCCGTGCGCTAACCCACTGTACTACCACGGACGTACTAAAAGTATAGCAACCTTAGTCCGATTTTTAAGAACCAGGTGATAGTCTCGTGGTGTTATCACGTGATGAGTTTATTGGACTTACCATCTACGACTATTTTACGCTATACCTGACGTCAACTCGGGTTAGTATTATTGTGGGTGCGGGACATTTTCGAGGGCATTACACTTGAGTCCAAAAACACCCCTGGACTATAGCCTTGAGACCAAAGACACCCCTGGACTATAACCTTGAGTCCAAAAACACCCCTGGACTATAGCCTTAAGACCAAAAACACCCCTGGACTATAACCTTGAGTCCAAAAACACCCCTGAACTATAGCCTTGAGACCAAAAACACCCCTGGACTATAACCTTGAGTCCAAAAACACCCCTGGACTATAGCCTTGAGACCAAAAACTCCCCTGGACTATAACCTTGAGTCCAAAAACACCCCTGGACTATAACCTTGAGTCCAAAAACACCCCTGGACTATAACCTTGAGTCCAAAAACACCCCTGGACTATAACCTTGAGTCCAAAAACACCCCTGGACTATACCTTGAGACCAAAAAACACCCCTGGACTATAACCTTGAGTCCAAAAACACCCCTGGACTATAACCTTGATCAAAAAAACACCCCTGGACTATAACCTTGAGTCCAAAAACACCCCTGGACTATAACCTTGAGTCCAAAAACACCCCTGGACTATAGCCTTGAGACCAAAAACACCCCTGGACTATAACCTTGAGTCCAAAAACACCCCTGGACTATAACCTTGAGTCCAAAAACACCCCTGGACTATAACCTTGAGTCCAAAAAACACCCCTGGACTATAACCTTGAGTCCAAAACACCCCTGGACTATAACCTTGAGTCCAAAAACACCCCTGGACTATAACCTTGAGTCCAAAAACACCCCTGGACTATAGCCTTGAGACCAAAAACACCCCTGGACTATAACCTTGAGTCCAAAACACCCCTGGACTATAACCTTGAGTCCAAAAACACCTGGACTATAACCTTGAGTCCAAAAACACCCCTGGACTATAGCCTTGAGTCCAAAAACACCCCTGGACTATAACCTTGAGTCCAAAAACACCCCTGGACTATAACCTTGAGTCCAAAAACACCCCTGGACTATAACCTTGAGTCCAAAAACACCCCTGGACTATAACCTTGAGTCCAAAAACACCCCTGGACTATAACCTTGAGTCCAAAAACACCCCTGGACTATAACCTTGAGTCCAAAAACACCCCTGGACTATAACCTTGAGTCCAAAAACACCCCTGGACTATAACCTTGAGTCCAAAAACACCCCTGGACTATAACCTTGAGTCCAAAAACACCCCTGGACTATAACCTTGAGTCCAAAAACACCCCTGGACTATAACCTTGAGTCCAAAAAACACCCCTGGACTATAACCTTGAGTCCAAAAACACCCCTGGACTATAACCTTGAGTCCAAAAACACCCCTGGACTATAACCTTGAGTCCAAAAACACCCCTGGACTATAACCTTGAGTCCAAAAACACCCCTGGACTATAACCTTGAGTCCAAAAACACCCCTGGACTATAACCTTGAGTCCAAAAACACCCCTGGACTATAACCTTGAGTCCAAAAAACACCCCTGGACTATAACCTTGAGTCCAAAAACACCCCTGGACTATAACCTTGAGTCCAAAAACACCCCTGGACTATAACCTTGAGTCCAAAAACACCCCTGGACTATAACCTTGAGTCCAAAAACACCCCTGGACTATAACCTTGAGTCCAAAAACACCCCTGGACTATAACCTTGAGTCCAAAAACACCCCTGGACTATAACCTTGAGTCCAAAAACACCCCTGGACTATAACCTTGAGTCCAAAAACACCCCTGGACTATAACCTTGAGTCCAAAAACACCCTGGACTATAACCTTGAGACCAAAAAACACCCCTGGACTATAACCTTGAGTCCAAAAACACCCCTGGACTATAACCTTGAGTCCAAAAACACCCCTGGACTATAACCTTGAGTCCAAAAACACCCCTGGACTATAACCTTGAGTCCAAAAACACCCCTGGACTATAACCTTGAGTCCAAAACACCCCTGGACTATAACCTTGAGTCCAAAAACACCCCTGGACTATAACCTTGAGTTCAAAAACACCCCTGGACTATAACCTTGAGTCCAAAAAACACCCCTGGACTATAACCTTGAGTCCAAAAACACCCCTGGACTATAACCTTGAGTCCAAAAACACCCCTGGACTATAACCTTGAGTCCAAAAACACCCCTGGACTATAACCTTGAGTCCAAAAACACCCCTGGACTATAACCTTGAGTCCAAAAAACACCCCTGGACTATAACCTTGAGTCCAAAAACACCCCTGGACTATAACCTTGAGTCCAAAAACACCCCTGGACTATAACCTTGAGTCCAAAAACACCCCTGGACTATAACCTTGAGTCCAAAAACACCCCTGGACTATAACCTTGAGTCCAAAAACACCCCTGGACTATAACCTTGAGTCCAAAAAACACCCCTGGACTATAACCTTGAGTCCAAAAACACCCTGGACTATAACCTTGAGTCCAAAAACACCCCTGGACTATAACCTTGAGTCCAAAAACACCCCTGGACTATAACCTTGAGTCCAAAAACACCCTGGACTATAACCTTGAGTCCAAAAACACCCCTGGACTATAACCTTGAGTCCAAAAACACCCCTGGACTATAACCTTGAGTCCAAAAAAACACCCCTGGACTATAACCTTGAGTCCAAAAACACCCCTGGACTATAACCTTGAGTCCAAAAACACCCCTGGACTATAACCTTGAGTCCAAAAACACCCCTGGACTATAGCCTTGAGACCAAAAACACCCCTGGACTATAACCTTGAGTCCAAAAACTTCCCTGGACTATAACCTTGAATCCAAAAAAAAACCTGGACTATAACCTTGAGACCAAAAACACCCCGGGACTATAACCTTGAGTCCAAAAACACCCCTGGACTATAACCTTGAGTCCAAAAACACCCCTGGACTATAACCTTGAGTCCAAAAACACCCCTGGACTATAACCTTGAGTCCAAAAACACCCCTGGACTATAACCTTGAGTCCAAAAACACCCTTGGACTATAGCCTTGAGACCAAAAACACCCCTGGACTATAACCTTGAGTCCAAAAACACCCCTGGACTATAACCTTGAGTCCAAAAACACCCCTGGACTATAACCTTGAGTCCAAAAAACACCCCTGGACTATAACCTTGAGTCCAAAACACCCCTGGACTATAACCTTGAGTCCAAAACACCCCTGGACTATAACCTTGAGTCCAAAAACACCCCTGGACTATAACCTTGAGTCCAAAAACACCCCTGGACTATAACCTTGAGTCCAAAAACACCCCTGGACTATAACCTTGAGTCCAAAAACACCCCTGGACTATAACCTTGAGTCCAAAAACACCCCTGGACTATAACCTTGAGTCCAAAAACACCCCTGGACTATAACCTTGAGTCCAAAACACCCCTGGACTATAGCCTTGAGTCCAAAAACACCCCTGGACTATAACCTTGAGTCCAAAAACACCCCTGGACTATAACCTTGAGTCCAAAAACACCCCTGGACTATAACCTTGAGTCCAAAAACACCCCTGGACTATAACCTTGAGTCCAAAAACACCCCTGGACTATAACCTTGAGTCCAAAAACACCCCTGGACTATAACCTTGAGTCCAAAACACCCCTGGACTATAACCTTGAGTCTAAAAACTCCCCTGGACTATAACCTTAAATCCAAAAAAAAAACTGGACTATAACCTTGAGTCCAAAAACACCCCTGGACTATAACCTTGAGTCCAAAAACACCCCTGGACTATAACCTTGAGTCCAAAAACACCCCTGGACTATAACCTTGAGTCCAAAAACACCCTGGACTATAACCTTGAGTCCAAAAACACCCCTGGACTATAACCTTGAGTCCAAAAACACCCCTGGACTATAACCTTGAGTCCAAAAACACCCCTGGACTATAACCTTGAATAAAACACCCCTGGACTATAACCTTGAGTCCAAAAACACCCCTGGACTATAACCTTGAGTCCAAAAACACCCCTGGACTATAACCTTGAGTCCAAAAACACCCCCTGGACTATAGCCTTGAGACCAAAAACACCCCTGGACTATAACCTTGAGTCCAAAAACACCCCTGGACTATAACCTTGAGTCCAAAAACACCCCTGGACTATAACCTTGAGTCCAAAAAAAAACTGGACTATAACCTTGAGTCCCAAAAACACCCCTGGACTATAACCTTGAGTCCAAAAACACACCCCTGGACTATAACCTTGAGTCCAAAAAACACCCCTGGACTATTACCTTGAGTCCAAAACCACCCCTGGACTATAACCTTGAGTCCAAAAAAAACACCCCTGGACTATAGCCTTGAGTCCAAAAACACTCCTGGACTATAACCTTGAGTCCAAAAACACCCCTGGACTACAACCTTGAGTCCAAAACACCCTGGACTATAACCTTGAGTCCAAAAAACACCCCTGGACTATAACCTTGAGTTCCAAAAAACACCCCTGGACTATAACCTTGAGTCCAAAAACACCCCTGGACTATAACCTTGAGTCCAAAACACCCTGGACTATAACCTTGAGTACAAAAACACCCTGGACTATAACCTTGAGACAAAAAACACCCTGGACTATAACCTTGAGTCCAAAAACACCCCTGGACTATAACCTTGAGTCCAAAACACCCCTGGACTATAACCTTGATCCAAAAACACCCTGGACTATAACCTTGAGTCCAAAAACACCCCTGGACTATAACCTTGAGTCCAAAAAACACCCCTGGACTATAACCTTGAGTCCAAAAACACCCCTGGACTATAACCTTGAGTCCAAAAACACCCCTGGACTATAACCTTGAGTCCAAAAACACCCCTGGACTATAACCTTGAGTCCAAAAACACCCCTGGACTATAACCTTGAGTCCAAAAACACCCCTGGACTATAACCTTGAGTCCAAAAACACCCCTGGACTATAACCTTGAGTCCAAAAACAGCCCTGGACTATAACCTTGAGTCCCAAAAAACACCCCTGGACTATAACCTTGAGTCCAAAAACACCCCTGGACTATAACCTTGAGTCCAAAAACACCCCTGGACTATAACCTTGAGTCCAAAAACACCCCTGGACTATAACCTTGAGTCCAAAAACACCCTGGACTATAACCTTGAGTCCAAACACCCCTGGACTATAACCTTGAGTCCAAAAACACCCCTGGACTATAACCTTGAGTCCAAAAACACCCCTGGACTATAACCTTGAGTCCAAAAACACCCCTGGACTATAACCTTGAGTCCAAAAAACACCCCTGGACTATAACCTTGAGTCCAAAAACACCCCTGGACTATAACCTTGAGTCCAAAAACACCCCTGGACTATAACCTTGAGTCCAAAAACACCCCTGGACTATAACCTTGAGTCCAAAAACACCCCTGGACTATAACCTTGAGTCCAAAAACACCCCTGGACTATAACCTTGAGACCAAAAAAGACCCTGGACAAGAACCTTGATTTCGAAAACACTCCTGGACTATAACCTTGAGTCCAAAAACACCCCTGGACTATAACCTTGAGTCCAAAAACACCCCTGGACTATAACCTTGAGTCCAAAAACACCCCTGGACTATAACCTTGAGTCCAAAAACACCCCTGGACTATAACCTTGAGTCCAAAACACCCCTGGACTATAACCTTGAGTCCAAAAAACACCCCTGGACTATAACCTTGAGTCCAAAACACCCCTGGACTATAACGTCCAAAAACACCCCTGGACTATAACCTTGAGTCCAAAAACACCCCTGGACTGTAACCTTGAGTCCAAATACACCCCTGGACTATAACCTTGAGTCCAAAAACACCCCTGGACTATAACCTTGAGTCCAAAAACACCCCTGGACTATAACCTTGAGTCCAAAAAAACACCCCTGGACTATAACCTTGAGTCCAAAAAACACCCCTGGACTATAACCTTGAGTCCAAAAACACCCTGGACTATAACCTTGAGTCCAAAAACACCCCTGGACTATAACCTTGAGTCCAAAAACACCCCTGGACTATAACCTTGAGTCCAAAAAACACCCCTGGACTATAACCTTGAGTCCAAAAACACCCCTGGACTATAACCTTGAGTCCAAAAACACCCCTGGACTATAGCCTTGAGACCAAAAACACCCCTGGACTATAACCTTGAGTCCAAAAACACCCCTGGACTATAACCTTGAGTCCAAAAACACCCCTGGACTATAACCTTGAGTCCAAAAACACCCCCTGGACTATAGCCTTGAGACCAAAAACACCCCTGGACTATAACCTTGAGTCCAAAAACACCCCTGGACTATAACCTTGAGTCCAAAAACACCCCTGGACTATAACCTTGAGTCCAAAAACACCTCTGGACTATAGCCTTGAGACCAAAAACACCCCTGGACTATAGCCTTGAGTCCAAAAACACCCCTGGACTATAGCCTTGGGCTAAAAACACCCCTGGACTATAACCTTGAGTCCAAAAACACCCCTGGACTATAACCTTGAGTCCAAAAACACCCCTGGACTATAACCTTGAGTCCAAAACACCCCTGGACTATAACCTTGAGTCCAAAAACACCCCTGGACTATAACCTTGAGTCCAAAAACACCCCTGGACTATAACCTTGAGTCCAAAAACACCCCTGGACTATAACCTTGAGTCCAAAAACACCCCTGGACTATAACCTTGAGTCCAAAAACACCCCTGGACTATAAGCTTGAGACCAAAAACACCCCTGGACTATAACCTTGAGTCCAAAAACACCCCTGGACTATAACCTTGAGTCCAAAAACACCCCTGGACTATAACCTTGAGTCCAAAAACACCCCTGGACTATAACCTTGAGTCCAAAAACACTCCTGGACTATAACCTTGAGTCCAAAAACACCCCTGGACTATAACCTTGAGTCCAAAAAACACCCCTGGACTATAACCTTGAGTCCAAAAACACCTCTGGACTATAGCCTTGAGTCCAAAAACACCCCTGGGCTATAACCTTGAGTCCAAAAACACCCCTGGACTATAGCCTTGGGCTAAAAACATCCCTGGACTATAACCTTGAGTCCAAAAACACCCCTGGACTATAACCTTGAGTCCAAAAACACCCCTGGACTATAACCTTGAGTCCAAAAACACCCCTGGACTATAACCTTGAGTCCAAAAACACCCCTGGACTATAACCTTGAGTCCAAAAACACCCCTGGACTATAACCTTGAGTCCAAAAAACACCCCTGGACTATAACCTTGCGTCCGTAAACTACCCTGGACTATAACCTTGAATCCAAAAACCCTTCTGGACTTTTACCTTGAGTTCAAAAACACGCCTGGACTATAACCTTGAGTCCAAAAAACACCCCTGGACTATAGCCTTGAGTCCAAAAACACCCCCTGGACTATAACCTTGAGACTATAACCTTGAGTCCAAAAACACCCCTGGACTATAACCTTGAGTCCAAAAACACCCCTGGACTATTACCTTGAGTCAAAAACACCCCTGGACTATAACCTTGAGTCCAAAAACACCCCTGGACTATAACCTTGAGTCCAAAAACACCCCTGGACTATAGCCTTGAGACCAAAAACACCCCTGGACTATAACCTTGAGTCCAAAAACACCCCTGGACTATAACCTTGAGTCCAAAAACACCCCTGGACTATAACCTTGAGTCCAAAAACACCCCCTGGACTATTACCTTGAGTCAAAAACACCCCTGGACTATAGCCTTGAGACCAAAAACACCCCTGGACTATAACCTTGAGTCCAAAAACACCCCTGGACTATAACCTTGAGTCCAAAAACACCCCTGGACTATAACCTTGAGTCCAAAAACACCCCTGGACTATAGCCTTGAGTCCAAAAACACCCCTGGACTATAACCTTGAGTCCAAAAAACCCCTGGACTATAACCTTGAGTCCAAAAACACCCTGGACTATAACCTTGAGTCCAAAAACACCCCTGGACTATAACCTTGAGTCCAAAAACACCCCTGGACTATAACCTTGAGTCCAAAAACACCCCTGGACTATAACCTTGAGTCCAAAAACACCCCCTGGACTATAACCTTGAGTCCAAAAACACCCCTGGACTATAACCTTGAGTCCAAAAACACCCCTGGACTATAACCTTGAGTCCAAAAACACCCCTGGACTATAACCTTGAGTCCAAAAACACCCCTGGACTATAACCTTGAGTCCAAAAACATCCCGGGACTATAACCTTGAGACCAAAAACACCCCTGGACTATAACCTTGAGTCCAAAAACACTCCTGGACTATAAACTTGAGTCCAAAAACACCCCTGGACTATAACCTTGAGTCCAAAAACACCCCTGGACTATAGCCTTGAGACCAAAAACACCCCTGGACTATAACCTTGAGTCCAAAATCACCCCTGGACTATAGCCTTGAGACCAAAAACACCCCTGGACTATAAACCTTAGTCCCAAAACACCCCTTGGACTATAACCTTGAGTCCAAAAACACCCCTGGACTATAACCTTGAGTCCAAAACACCCCTGGACTATAACCTTGAGTCCAAAAACACCCCTGGACTATAACCTTGAGTCCAAAAACACCCCTGGACTATAACCTTGAGTCCAAAAAAAACCCTGGACTATAACCTTGAGTCCAAAAACACCCCTGGACTATAACCTTGAGTCCAAAAACACCCCTGGACTATAGCCTTGGGCTAAAAACACCCCTGGACTATAACCTTGAGTCCAAAAACACCCCTGGACTATAACCTTGAGTCCAAAAACACCCCTGGACTATAACCTTGAGTCCAAAAACACCCCTGGACTATAACCTTGAGTCCAAAAACACCCCTGGACTATAGCCTTGAGACCAAAAACACCCCTGGACTATAACCTTGAGTCCAAAAACACCCCTGGACTATAACCTTGAGTCCAAAAACACCCCTGGACTATAACCTTGAGTCCAAAAACACCCCTGGACTATAACCTTGAGTCCAAAAACACCCCTGGACTATAACCTTGAGTCCAAAAACACCCCTGGACTATAACCTTGAGTCCAAAAACACCCCTGGACTATAACCTTGAGTCCAAAAACACCCCTGGACTATAACCTTGAGTCCAAAAACACCCCTGGACTATAACCTTGAGTCCAAAAACACCCCTGGACTATAACCTTGAGACCAAAAACACCCCTGGACTATAACCTTGAGTCCAAAAACACCCCTGGACTATAGCCTTGGGCTAAAAACACCCCTGGACTATAACCTTGAGTCCAAAAACACCCCTGGACTATAACCTTGAGTCCAAAAACACCCCTGGACTATAACCTTGAGACCAAAAACACCCCTGGACTATAACCTTGAGTCCAAAAACTCCCCTGGACTATAACCTTGAATAAAAAAAAAAACTGGACTATAACCTTGAGACCAAAAAACACCCCTGGACTATAACCTTGAGTCCAAAATCACCCCTGGACTATAGCCTTGAGTCCAAAACACCCCTGGACTATAACCTTGAGTCCAAAAACACCCCTGGACTATAACCTTGAGTCCAAAAACACCCCTGGACTATAACCTTGGGTCCAAAAACACCCCGGGACTATAGCCTTGAGTCCAAAAACACCCTGGACTATAACCTTGAGTCCAAAAACACCCCTGGACTATAACCTTGAGTCCAAAAACACCCCTGGACTATAACCTTGAGTCCAAAAACACCCCTGGACTATAACCTTGAGTCCAAAAACACCCCTGGACTATAACCTTGAGTCCAAAAACACCCTGGACTATAACCTTGAGTCCAAAAACACCCTGGACTATAACCTTGAGTCCAAAAACACCCCTGGACTATAACCTTGAGTCCAAAAACACCCCTGGACTATAACCTTGAGTCCAAAAACACCCCTGGACTATAACCTTGAGTCCAAAAACACCCCTGGACTATAACCTTGAGTCGCAAAAAAACACCCCTGGACTATAACCTTGAGTCCAAAAACACCCCTGGACTATAACCTTGAGTCCAAAAACACCCCTGGACTATAACCTTGAGTCCAAAAACACCCCTGGACTATAACCTTGAGTCCAAAAACACCCCTGGACTATAACCTTGAGTCCAAAAACACCCCTGGACTATAACCTTGAGTCCAAAAACACCCCTGGACTATAACCTTGAGTCCAAAAACACCCCTGGACTATAACCTTGAGTCCAAAAACACCCTGGACTATAACCTTGAGTCCAAAAACAACCCTGGACTATAACCTTGAGTCCAAAAACACCCCGGGACTATAACCTTGAGTCCAAAAAAAACCCTGGACTATAACCTTGAGTCCAAAAACACCCCTGGACTATAGCCTTGTGCCCATAAACACCCCTGGACTATAGCCTTGTGCCCATAAACACCCCTGGACTATAGCCTTGGTTCCAAAAACACCCCTGGACTATAACCTTGAGTCCAAAAACACCCCTGGACTATAACCTTGAGTCCAAAAACACCCCTGGACTATAACCTTGAGTCCAAAAACACCCCTGGACTATACCTTGAGTCCAAAAACACCCCTGGACTATAACCTTGAGTCCAAAAACACCCCTGGACTATAACCTTGAGTCCAAAAACACCCCTGGACTATAGCCTTGAGACCCAAAACACACCCCTGGACTATAACCTTGAGTCCAAAAACACCCCTGGACTATAACCTTGAGTCCAAAAAACACCCCTGGACTATAACCTTGAGTCCAAAAACACCCCTGGACTATAACCTTGAGTCCAAAAACACCCCTGGACTATAACCTTGAGTCCAAAAACACCCCTGGACTATAACCTTGAGTCCAAAAACACCCCTGGGCTATAACCTTGAGTCCAAAAACACGCCTGGACTATAACCTTGAGTCCAAAAACACCCCTGGACTATAACCTTGAATCCAAAAAAACCTGGACTATAACCTGGAGACCAAAAACACCCCTGGACTATAACCTTGAGTCCAAAATCACCCCTGGACTATAGCCTTGAGACCAAAAAAAACCCCTGGACTATAACCTTGAGTCCAAAAACACCCCTGGACTATAACCTTGAGTCCAAAAACACCCCTGGACTATAACCTTGAGTCCAAAAACAACCCTGGACTATAACCTTGAGTCCAAAACACCCCTGGACTATAACCTTGAGTCCAAAAAACACCCCTGGACTATAACCTTGAGTCCAAAAACACCCCTGGACTATAACCTTGAGTCCAAAAACACCCCTGGACTATAACCTTGAGTCCAAAAACACCCTGGACTATAACCTTGAGTCCAAAAACACCCCTGGACTATAACCTTGAGTCCAAAAACACCCCCTGGACTATAACCTTGAGTCCAAAAACACCCCCTGGACTATAACCTTGAGTCCAAAAACACCCTGGACTATAACCTTGAGTCCAAAAACACCCCCTGGACTATAACCTTGAGTCCAAAAACACCCTGGACTATAACCTTGAGTCCAAAAACACCCTGGACTATAACCTTGAGTCCAAAAACACCCCTGGACTATAACCTTGAGTCCAAAAACACCCCTGGACTATAACCTTGAGTCCAAAAACACCCCTGGACTATAACCTTGAGTCCAAAAACACCCCTGGACTATAACCTTGAGTCCAAAAAAAACCCCTGGACTATAACCTTGAGTCCAAAAAACACCCCTGGACTATAACCTTGAGTCCAAAAAACACCCCTGGACTATAACCTTGAGTCCAAAAACACCCCTGGACTATAACCTTGAGTCCAAAAACACCCCTGGGCTATAACCTTGAGTCCAAAAACACCCCTGGACTATAGCCTTGGGCTAAAAACATCCCTGGACTATAACCTTGATTCCAAAAACACCCCTGGACTATAACCTTGAGTCCAAAAACACCCCTGGACTATAACCTTGAGTCCAAAAACACCCTGGACTATAACCTTGAGTCCAAAAACACCCCTGGACTATAACCTTGAGTCCAAAAACCCCTGGACTATAACCTTGAGTCCAAAAACACCCCTGGACTATAACCTTGAGTCCAAAAACACCCCTGGACTATAACCTTGAGTCCAAAAACACCCCTGGACTATAGCCTTGAGTCCAAAAACACCCCTGGACTATAACCTTGAGTCCAAAAACACCCCTGGACTATAACCTTGAGTCCAAAAACACCCCTGGACTATAACCTTGAGTCCAAAAACACCCCTGGACTATAACCTTGAGTCCAAAAACACCCCTGGACTATAACCTTGAGTCCAAAAACACCCCTGGACTATAACCTTGAGTCCAAAAACACCCCTGGACTATAACCTTGAGTCCAAAAACACCCCTGGACTATAACCTTGAGTCCAAAAACACCCCTGGACTATAACCTTGAGTCCAAAAACAACCCTGGACTATAGCCTTGGGCTAAAAACACCCCTGGACTATAACCTTGAGTCCAAAAACACCCCTGGACTATAACCTTGAGTCCAAAAACTCCCCTGGACTATAACCTTGAGACCAAAAAACACCCCTGGACTATAACCTTGAGTCCAAAAACACCCCTGGACTATAGCCTTGAGACCAAAAACACCCCTGGACTATAACCTTGAGTCCAAAAACACCCCTGGACTATAACCTTGAATCCAAAAACACTCTTGGACTATAACCTTGAGTCCAAAAACACCCCTGGACTATAACCTTGAGTCCAAAAACACCCCTGGACTATAACCTTGAGTCCAAAAACACCCCTGGACTATAACCTTGAGACCAAAAACACCCCTGGACTATAACCTTGAGTCCAAAAACACCCCTGGACTATAACCTTGAGTCCAAAAACACCCCTGGACTATAACCTTGAGTCCAAAAACACCCCTGGACTATAACCTTGAATCAAAAAAAAAAACTGGACTATAACCTTGAGTCCAAAAACACCCCTGGACTATAGCCTTGAGACCAAAAACACCCCTGGACTATAACCTTGAGTCCAAAAACACCCCTGGACTATAACCTTGAGTCCAAAAACACCCCTGGACTATAACCTTGAGTCCAAAAACACCCCTGGACTATAACCTTGAGTCCAAAAACACCCCTGGACTATAACCTTGAGTCCAAAAACACCCCTGGACTATAACCTTGAGTCCAAAAACACCCCTGGACTATAACCTTGAGTCCAAAAACACCCCCTGGACTATAGCCTTGAGACCAAAAACACCCCCGGACTATAACCTTGAGTCCAAAAACACCCTGGACTATAACCTTGAGTCCAAAAACACCCCTGGACTATAACCTTGAGTCCAAAAACACCCCTGGACTATAACCTTGAGTCCAAAAACACCCCTGGACTATAACCTTGAGTCCAAAAAACACCCCTGGACTATAACCTTGAGTCCAAAACACCCCTGGACTATAACCTTGAGTCCAAAACACCTGGACTATAACCTTGAGTCCAAAAACACCCCTGGACTATAGCCTTGAGTCCAAAAACACCCTGGACTATAACCTTGAGTCCAAAACACCCCTGGACTATAACCTTGAGTCCAAAAACACCCTGGACTATAACCTTGAGTCCAAAAAAAACCCCTGGACTATAACCTTGAGTCCAAAAACACCCCTGGACTATAACCTTGAGTCCAAAAACACCCCTGGACTATAACCTTGAGTCCAAAAACACCCTGGACTATAACCTTGAGTCCAAAAAACACCCTGGACTATAGCCTTGAGTCCAAAAAACACCCCTGGACTATAACCTTGAGTCCAAAAACACCCCTGGACTATAACCTTGGGCTAAAAAAAAACACCCTGGACTATAACCTTGAGTCCAAAAACACCCCTGGACTATAACCTTGAGTCCAAAAACACCCCTGGACTATAACCTTGAGTCCAAAAACACCCCTGGACTATAACCTTGAGTCCAAAAACACCCCTGGACTATAACCTTGAGTCCAAAAACACCCCTGGACTATAACCTTGAGTCCAAAAACACCCCTGGACTATAACCTTGAGTCCAAAAACACCCCTGGACTATAGCCTTGAGTCCAAAAACACAGCCCTGGACTATAACCTTGAGTCCAAAAACACCCCTGGACTATAACCTTGAGTCCAAAAACATCCCTGGACTATAACCTTGAGTCCAAAAACACCCCTGGACTATAACCTTGAGTCCAAAAACACCCCTGGACTATAACCTTGAGTCCAAAAACACCCCTGGACTGGACTACAACCATGAGTCCAAAAACACCCCTGGACTATAACCTTGAGTCCAAAAACACCCCTGGACTATAACCTTGAGTCCAAAAACACCCCTGGACTATAGCCTTGAGTCCAAAAACACCCCTGGACTATAACCTTGAGTCCAAAAACACCCTGGACTATAACCTTGAGTCCAAAAACACCCCTGGACTATAACCTGAGTCCAAAAACACCCTGGACTATAACCTTGAGTCCAGTCCAAAAACACCCTGGACTATAACCTTGAGTCCAAAAACACCCCTGGACTATAACCTTGAGTCCAAAAAACACCCCTGGACTATAACCTTGAGTCCAAAAACACACCCTGGACTATAACCTTGAGTCCAAAAACACCCCTGGACTATAACCTTGAGTCCAAAAACACCCCTGGACTATAACCTTGAGTCCAAAAACACCCCTGGACTATAACCTTGAGTCCAAAAACACCCCTGGACTATAACCTTGAGTCCAAAAACACCCCTGGACTATAACCTTGAGTCCAAAAACACCCCTGGACTATAACCTTGAGTCCAAAAACACCCCTGGACTATAACCTTGAGTCCAAAAACACCCCTGGACTATAACCTTGAGTCCAAAAACACCCCTGGACTATAACCTTGAGTCCAAAAACACCCCTGGACTATAACCTTGAGTCCAAAAAACCCCTGGACTATAACCTTGAGTCCAAAAACACCCCTGGACTATAACCTTGAGTCCAAAAACACCCCTGGACTATAACCTTGAGTCCAAAACACCCCTGGACTATAACCTTGAGTCCAAAAACACCTGGACTATAACCTTGAGTCCAAAAACACCCCTGGACTATAACCTTGAGTCCAAAAACACCCCTGGACTATAACCTTGAGTCCAAAAACACCCCTGGACTATAACCTTGAGTCCAAAAACACCCCTGGGCTATAACCTTGAGTCCAAAAACACCCTGGACTATAACCTTGAGTCCAAAAACACCCCTGGACTATAACCTTGAGTCCAAAAACACCCCTGGACTATAACCTTGAGTCCAAAAACACCCCTGGACTATAACCTTGAGACCAAAAAACACCCCTGGACTATAACCTTGAGTCCAAAAACACCCCTGGACTATAACCTTGAGTCCAAAAACACCCCTGGACTATAACCTTGAGTCCAAAAAACACCCCTGGACTATAACCTTGAGTCCAAAAACACCCCTGGACTATAACCTTGAGTCCAAAAACACCCCTGGACTATAACCTTGAGTCCAAAAACACCCCTGGACTATAACCTTGAGTCCAAAAACACCCCTGGACTATAACCTTGAGTCCAAAAACACCCCTGGACTATAACCTTGAGTCCAAAAACACCCCTGGACTATAACCTTGAGTCCAAAAACACCCCTGGACTATAACCTTGAGTCCAAAAACACCCCTGGACTATAACCTTGAGTCCAAAAACACCCCTGGACTATAACCTTGAGTCCAAAAACACCCCTGGACTATAACCTTGAGTCCAAAAACACCCTGGACTATAGCCTTGAGACCAAAAAAACACCCCTGGACTATAACCTTGAGTCCAAAAACACCCCTGGACTATAACCTTGAGTCCAAAAAACACCCCTGGACTATAACCTTGAGTCCAAAAAAAACCCTGGACTATAACCTTGAGTCCAAAAACACCCCTGGACTATAACCTTGAGTCCAAAAACACCCCTGGACTATAACCTTGAGTCCAAAAACACCCCTGGACTATAACCTTGAGTCCAAAAACACCCCTGGACTATAACCTTGAGTCCAAAAAAAACCCTGGACTATAACCTTGAGTCCAAAAACACCCCTGGACTATAACCTTGAATCCAAAAACACTCTTGGACTATAACCTTGAGTCCAAAAACACCCCTGGACTATAGCCTTGAGACCAAAAACACCCCTGGACTATAACCTTGAGTCTAAAAACTCCCCTGGACTATAACCTTGAGTCCAAAAACACCCCTGGACTATAACCTTGAGTCCAAAAACACCCCTGGACTATAACCTTGAATACAAAAAAAAACTGGACTATAACCTTGAGTCCAAAAACACCCCTGGACTATAACCTTGAGTCCAAAAACACCCCTGGACTATAACCTTGAGTCCAAAAACACCCCTGGACTATAACCTTGAGTCCAAAAACACTCCTGGACTATAACCTTGAGTCCAAAAACACCCCTGGACTATAGCCTTGAGACCAAAAACACCCCTGGACTATAACCTTGAGTCCAAAAACTCCCCTGGACTATAACCTTGAATAAAAAAAAAAACTGGACTATAACCTTGAGTCCACAAACACCCCTGGACTATAGCCTTGAGACCAAAAACACCCCTGGACTATAACCTTGAGTCCAAAATCACCCCTGGACTATAGCCTTGAGACCAAAAACACCCCTGGACTATAACCTTGAGTCCAAAAACACCCCTGGACTATAACCTTGAGTCCAAAAACACCCCTGGACTATAACCTTGAGTCCAAAAACACCCCCTGGACTATAGCCTTGAGACCAAAAACACCCCTGGACTATAACCTTGAGTCCAAAAACACCCCTTGACTACAACCTTGAATCCAAAAACACCCCTGGACTATAACCTTGAGTCCAAAAACACCTCTGGACTATTGCCTTGAGACCAAAAACACCCCTGGACTATAGCCTTGAGTCCAAAAACACCCCTGGACTATAGCCTTGGGCTAAAAACACCCCTGGACTATAACCTTGAGTCCAAAAACACCCCTGGACTATAACCTTGAGTCCAAAAACACCCCTGGACTATAACCTTGAGTCCAAAAACACCCCTGGACTATAACCTTGAGTCCAAAACACCCCTGGACTATAACCTTGAGTCCAAAAACACCCCTGGACTATAACCTTGAGTCCAAAAACACCCCTGGACTATAACCTTGAGTCCAAAAACACCCCTGGACTATAGCCTTGAGACCAAAAACACCCCTGGACTATAACCTTGAGTCCAAAAACACCCCTGGACTATAGCCTTGAGACCAAAAACACCCCTGGACTATAACCTTGAGTCCAAAAACACTCTTGGACTATAACCTTGAGTCCAAAAACACCCCTGGACTATAACCTTGAGTCCAAAAACACCCCTGGACAATAACCTTGAGTCCAAAAACACCTCTGGACTATAGCCTTGAGAACAAAAACTCCCCTGGACTATAGCCTTGAGTCCAAAAACACCCCTGGACTATAGCCTTGGGCTAAAAACACCCCTGGACTATAACCTTAAGTCCAAAAACACCCCTGGACTATAACCTTGAGTCCAAAAACACCCCTGGACTATAACCTTGAGTCCAAAAACACCCCTGGACTATAACCTTGAGTCCAAAAACACCCCTGGACTATAACCTTGAGTCCAAAAACACCCCTGGACTATAACCTTGAGTCCAAAAACACCCCTGGACTATAACCTTGAGTCCAAAAACACCCCTGGACTATAACCTTGAGTCCAAAACACCCCTGGACTATAACCTTGAGTCCAAAAACACCCCTGGACTATAACCTTGAGTCCAAAAACACCCCTGGACTATAACCTTGAGTCCAAAAACACCCTTGGACTATAACCTTGAGTCCAAAAACACCCCTGGACTATAACCTTGAGTCCAAAAACACCCCTGGACTATAACCTTGAGTCCAAAAACACCCCTGGACTATAACCTTGAGTCCAAAAACACCCCTGGACTATTGCCTTGAAACCAAAAACACCCCTGGACTATAACCTTGAGTCTAAAAACTCCCCTGGACTATAACCTTAAATCCAAAAAAAAACCTGGACTATAACCTTGAGTCCAAAAACACCCCTGGACTATAACCTTGAGTCCAAAAACACCCCCTGGACTATAACCTTGAGTCCAAAAACACCCCTGGACTATAACCTTGAGTCCAAAAACACCCCTGGACTATAACCTTGAGTCCAAAAACACCCCTGGACTATAACCTTGAGTCCAAAAACACCCCTGGACTATAGCCTTGAGACCAAAAACACCCCTGGACTATAACCTTGAGTCCAAAAACAACCCTGGACTATAACCTTGAGTCCAAAAACACCCCGGGACTATAACCTTGAGTCCAAAAACACCCCTGGACTATAACCTTGAGTCCAAAAACACCCCTGGACTATAACCTTGAGTCCAAAAACACCCCTGGACTATAACCTTGAGTCCAAAAACACCCCTGGACTATAACCTTGAGTCCAAAAACACCCCTGGACTATAACCTTGAGTCCAAAAAAAAACCTGGACTATAACCTTGAGTCCAAAAACACCCCTGGACTATAACCTTGAGTCCAAAAACACCCCTGGACTATAACCTTGAGTCCAAAAACACCCCTGGACTATAACCTTGAGTCCAAAAACACCCCTGGACTATAGCCTTGAGACCAAAAACACCCCTGGACTATAACCTTGAGTCCAAAAACACCCCTGGACTATAACCTTGAGTCCAAAAACACCCCTGGACTATAACCTTGAATCCAAAAAAAAACCTGGACTATAACCTTGAGACCAAAAACACCCCTGGACTATAACCTTGAGTCCAAAAACACCCCTGGACTATAACCTTGAGTCCAAAAACACCCCTGGACTATAACCTTGAGTCCAAAAACACCCCTGGACTATAACCTTGAGTCCAAAAACACCCCTGGACTATAACCTTGAGACCAAAAAACACCCCTGGACTATAACCTTGAGTCCAAAAACACCCCTGGACTATAACCTTGAGTCCAAAAACACCCCTGGACTATAACCTTGAGTCCAAAAACACCCCTGGACTATAACCTTGAGTCCAAAAACACCCCTGGACTATAGCCTTGAGACCAAAAACACCCCTGGACTATAACCTTGAGTCCAAAAACACCCCTGGACTATAGCCTTGAGACCAAAAACACCCCTGGACTATAACCTTGAGTCCAAAAACACCCCTGGACTATAACCTTGAGTCCAAAACAAAACCTGGACTATAACCTTGAGTTCAAAGACACCCCTGGACTATAACCTTGAGTCCAAAAACACCCCTGGACTATAACCTTGAGTCCAAAAACACCCCTGGACTATAACCTTGAGTCCAAAAACACCCCTGGACTATAACCTTGAGTCCAAAAAACACCCCTGGACTATAGCCTTGAGTCCAAAAACACCCCTGGACTATAACCTTGAGTCCAAAAACACCCCTGGACTATAACCTTGAGTCCAAAACACCCCTGGACTATAACCTTGAGTCCAAAAACACCCCTGGACTATAACCTTGAGTCCAAAAACACCCCTGGACTATAACCTTGAGTCCAAAAACACCCCTGGACTATAACCTTGAGTCCAAAATCACCCTGGACTATAACCTTGAGTCCAAAAACACCCCTGGACTATAACCTTGAGTCCAAAAACACCCCTGGACTATAACCTTGAGTCCAAAAACACCCCTGGACTATAACCTTGAGTCCAAAAACACCCCTGGACTATAACCTTGAGTCCAAAAACACCCCTGGACTATAACCTTGAGTCCAAAACACCCCTGGACTATAACAAAAACACCCCTGGACTATAACCTTGAGTCCAAAAACTCCCCTGGACTATAACCTTGAATAAAAAAAAAAACTGGACTATAACCTTGAGTCCACAAACACCCCTGGACTATAGCCTTGAGACCAAAAACACCCCTGGACTATAACCTTGAATCCAAAAACACCCCTGGACTATAGCCTTGAGACCAAAAACACCCCTGGACTATAACCTTGAGTCCAAAAACAACCCTGGACTATAACCTTGAGTCCAAAAACACCCCGGGACTATAACCTTGAGTCCAAAAACACCCCTGGACTATAACCTTGAGTCCAAAAACACCCCTTGACTATAGCCTTGAGACCAAAAACACCCCTGGACTATAACCTTGAGTCTAAAAACTCCCCTGGACTATAACCTTGAATCCAAAAAAAAACCTGGACTATAACCTTGAGTCCAAAAACACCCCTGGACTATAACCTTGAGTCCAAAAACACCCCTGGACTATAGCCTTGAGTCCAAAAACACCCCTGGACTATAACCTTGAGTCCAAAAACACCCCTGGACTATAGCCTTGAGACCAAAAACACCCCTGGACTATAACCTTGAGTCCAAAAACACCCCTGGACTATAACCTTGAGTCCAAAAACATCCTGGACTATAGCCTTGAGACCAAAAACACCCCTGGACTATAACCTTGAGTCCAAAAACACCCCTGGACTATAACCTTGAGTCCAAAAACACCCCTGGACTATAACCTTGAGTCCAAAAACACCCCTGGACTATAGCCTTGAGACCAAAAACACCCCTGGACTATAACCTTGAGTCCAAAAACACCCCTGGACTATAACCTTGAGTCCAAAAACACCCCTGGACTATAACCTTGAGTCCAAAAACACCCCTGGACTATAACCTTGAGTCCAAAAACACCCCTGGACTATAACCTTGAGTCCAAAAACACCCCTGGACTATAACCTTGAGTCCAAAAACACCCCTGGACTATAACCTTGAGTCCAAAAACACCCCTGGACTATAACCTTGAGTCCAAAAACACCCCTGGAATTTAACCTTGAGACCAAAAACACCCCTGGACTATAACCTTGAGTCCAAAAACACCCCTGGACTATAACCTTGAGTCCAAAAACACCCCTGGACTATAACCTTGAGTCCAAAAAACACCCCTGGACGCCTTGGGCCCAAAAATACCCCTGGACTATAGCCTTGGGCCCAAAAACACCCCTGGACTATAGCCTAGGTTAAAAAACAAAACACCCCTGGACTATAGCTTTGGGTCCAAAAACACCCCTGGACTCACAGTCAGACACTCAACGAGGAGGAGCACACAACTCTCTCTCCAGCAGTCCTGGAAATCACCCCTGCAGCTGTAGCCTCCTGTTTATGCCCCTGCAGCTTCCAGAACACTTCAAGGTCCTTTAAGACCTTCAGCACCTTCAGGAGAAAGATGGAATAATCAGGATTTTCTGAATAATCTTCAATCTACATCTACAAGGTCCTATTGAGATCTCAGCCAATCAGAGTTAAGGAGCTGGGGGTCTGGTTAGTAGTTGGATGGGTGACCGCTGCCTCTACCACCCACTACCCACCATCCAATCATGGTAGAACCATCGAATCAAAGGAGAGTGACCAGCGACAGTGAATCAGAGGATGAAGCATCCCAAAACGTGGAGGGAGCCCCCTGGAATGCAACCGACCAAAAGAAGAAGGACAAAAAGGAGAGGCGCAGACTGAAGAGAACTGGGGTGAGAATTGGAGAAGCCACCCAGAATGAACATGAGGAAGTACATAACCAAGGAAAGGCCAGGAAATTCAGAGTTCAACCGAGCGAGGATTTCCCAACAGGAATGCATGTTGTACAAGAGCTGGAAATCAGACACCTAGATCTGAACATATTAGTGAAGCCAAATGACAAGAAAGAAGTCATAATCATCGCCAAGGATGAAGAGGCAGCTAAAGTTATGGAAAACCTCAACAGCTTCGGAGCAAAAGCCATCAACATAAGCGAAATACTACCTGAAGACAGACTGTGGAAGGCAGTAGTGATGAAATATTCAATTCAGTTTGAACCAGAGTTGCTATGCAGGCACCCACAAGTTACAAGAGCCGAAAGATGCACCATCACCAACAAAAACGAGGAAGGTGAGAGAGTAAAGATACCTACCAGACAAGTCATCATCACAGTAAGAGGACCCTGCAAGAAGACCACATTGAACTACGCACTTACGGTATATTCAGCATCAGACCCTACGCCCCTGAGCCAATACGCTGTTTTAGGTGCCAGAAGTATGGCCATCACCAAAACTCATGCCACAGGCCTTTTATTTGTGGCATTTGTTCAGGGCCACACAAGACAGAAACATGCCTAGAAAAATTCAAGAATCATCAGGAAACGACAGCAAAATGCCCCAACTGCAGTAACTCGCACCACGCATGGAGTCACAGATGTAAGGTGAGGAAAGAGAGCATAAAACAATGTCTCCAACAACATGAGCTCCGGAGGGACAAGCAAATACTGACTGCACCCACAACAAGGAACGCCTGGAGAATAAGAGAGGAGTCAAAGAAGGCAGCCGCTATACCAACCCAGGAGGACTTCCCCGAGCTTAACAGATACGGACCAACACAAGGGTAGGCACGCTGGCGCACCAAGCACCATTACACAACAACGAAGATATCAACAGGGTCTCGCCTCAACCTGATGTACAAAAGTCAATAACAATGACAACAACCATGCTCAAGGAGCTCCTGCTGGGGCTTGCTGGCATCCTTAGTAGCAATATGGACACGCAAACCCTGGAAGGCCACGTTGACAGGCTAATCGATACGGTGGTGCCAGGCCAAGTTCACGCAACAGACAAACCGAGCGTCAACTCACACACTGAGCACTACACCACAAGTAAAACTGTGAAGCAGGGAAACGCGGTTAGCACACCAGCAATAAAAACACGAAGCAAGACAAAAATGCTCCGCACGGAAACCACCGACAGCAGAGAAATTAGTACAACAACCAATGAAGAAACAGAGGACTCCAATCACTTCAGGGAAGAACATTCCTTGGAAGGACAGCAGAAGTCTACAACAGGCAACAATAATCAACATCATGGATATTGACAACTCTCTAAAAATACTACAGTGGAACGTCCGAGGGATCCGAGTGCAAGCACACAACTTAAGAGCAGCAGCAGGTACAGAACACATCGACATCTTCATACTACAGGAAACACTACTCCCTGCTACAAAAAACTTCAACATCTCAGGGTACACTCTCTACACATTACCCAGAGATGACGACCATAGGGGCCTCGCTACGCTGGTCTCCAACAAATTATCATCCAGGAAAATCCCGAACCCAATTTTCTGCGGCGACAAAGTCGAATCTCTCAGGGTCGAGGTACAAATTGGGAATGTGCAAATTACAGCATACAATATCTACAGACAGCATGAGGGAGAGCTAGAAATAGGAGAACTTCTGAACCTCGCTGCCTATGAACAAGTCATAGCAGGGGGTGACTTAAACGCTCACCATCCCCTCCTAAACCCACAACGTGCTACGAGAAATGTACATGGAACCCACATAATCGACGCCCTAAGCCTCAACCCTGAGATAACAATCCTTAACAATTCAGAACCCACACACATACAAGGAGTTCTTGACCTTACCTTTGTATCAACGGACCTGCTTCCCAACACCCACTGGGAGATACACCCCACACTCACAAGCGACCACTTCGCAATACTCACAATCATCAACAGACTACAACCACCACAGCCACCCCCCCCCCTCCTCCCAAATGGAACATGAAAATGACTGACTGGGAAGAGTTCCAAAGAGTGATGGACGAGTGGAGCATCAACTACAACCCTTCACCCAATGCCAGCCTCGAAGTCCTTGAACTAGACCTGGTCAATGCCATACATAGAGCAGCGGACAAGGCTTGCCCACAAATGAGGAATGGCAACAGAACATACAAGGATCACTGGTATTACGACAAGGATGTTCGAAAGCTGTATGCAAGGATCAACGCTGCAAGAAAGCTCTACAGGAGGAACAGGACCAACGACAACAGGGAACTACTACAAGCAGTTGTGAGCATCACAAATAATCAACTTCGAGCAATCATGAGGAGGAAATGGCTCGAATGGTGCTCGGCCCTGAATGCTCACACCAACCTAGCCGATCTCTGGGGACAAATCCGCACCGCCTCAGGGAAAAGAACAAGAAAGCAGCCAACACACCCGGAGCCACAGCAAGAGGCAGAAAGACTAGTGGGCCTGTTTGCTGGTCGGGCTGCCACAATCCAGCTCCCACCTGCCGTGCAGCAGCAGCAGCTGATCCTCCTACCCCAACGAGAAGCTATCATCGAGAAGGCCGGCCGTACCGACTCTGAATTCGACCACCCTTTCACCATTGAGGAATTGACCTCCATCTGCAAGTCAGGAAAGGACACAGCTCCAGGGTCGGACGGCATCACTTACACGATGATCACCAAAAGCGGGTTGGGGAGCCAGAGAATGCTGCTGAACTTAATAAACAAGTCATGGGAGCAGGGCCGACTGCCCACGACCTGGAAGGAGGCAGACATACAACCAATACCCAAACCAAATGACCCAGGGTCCCTACTCAGCTGCCTCAACAAAACCGCAGAGAAGATGGTTAAAAAGAGGCTGCAACACTGCATCGGACCGCTGCACAACCACCTGTTCGCCTACACTGACAGGGTGGGTACAGCTGACAACCTTGCATCCATCCTTGGAACAATCGACGGACAGCAGTCAGTGGTGGTCTTTCTCGACCTGGAAAAAGCCTTCGAACTCGCCAGCCCTGCGGCCATACTGGAAGCTCTCGTCAACAAAGGGGTTCGAGGGCAACTTCTCAAATGGATCAGAGACTACCTCAGTGGTCGCTATGTCAGAGTCAAATTCCAGGGGAAGAAGTCTCTATACAAGCTTCTTGAAAATGGGACCCCCCAGGGCGGCATCCTGAGTACCCTGCTCTTCAACCTGCTCATGGAGATACTCGTCACACTCGTAAACCTCGAGTTTGGCCGCGGCGTACATCTCTTTGGCTATGCTGATGATCTTCAGCTCATCGCACGGGGACCAAACAAACTCAGAAATGCACAAAGGGCACTGCGCCTGATAGAGGAGACCTGTGCTGCCCTCGGGTTGAAAATCAACGGACGGAAGGCCAAGGCCATGGCCATCAAACACCAACATCCAGATCGGAGGCTCCAGGTGCAGGGAGAAAACATAGAATGGGTGAGGGAGCATAAGTGCCTCGGAGTATGGTTCGACACAGGCCTAAACTTCAACAGGCAAGTGGACTACCTCCGAACCAGGACTATCGGCAGAGTACGTATCATGAGATCACTTACGGGTCTCCACGCAGGAGCTGATCAAGAGGTCCTGAGACTCTACTACACCCATGCTGTACGGACTCAGGTCGACTATGCAACGCCTGCCCTGGTAGCGCTCAACAAGGACCAGATACAGAAACTACAAGTTCCTCAGAACCAAGCACTTAGGCTAATGTTAGGTGCCACTGGTTGGACACGCATTGCCAACATGCAGATGGAGACTGGGATAGCACCCATCGAGACGCATCCGCAAGAATGTTGCGTGCCTGGTGGCTAGGATCTACATGAGACCAAGATATAGCATCATCAAGGACAAGATCACGACAGCCCTTCGGCAAAGGCCAGATCTCTTCCAGGACAGAAGGTGGAGTCGCAGGGTAGCCGAAATATTAAAAATGTTTGGAATGCAGCACATCGCACATCTTGGTGAGGACCTTCCCCACCCAGACTATATCCCAACACAGCCCTGGGCAAAAAAGAACTCATCATACACACTTGCCAAGATCACAGTGAAGAAACACGAGGAACCGCTAGTCGCAAGGATTGAGGCGGAGCTCAGTATTGCGAGGATAGAAGGAGAAGGAGCAACCGTCTACTATACAGATGGATCCGTCAACCAGGAGACTGGACGATGCGGGGCTGCCTTCTACCACGAAGGACAGTCCAACTGCTGGAGAACAACAGACGGATGCTCCACCCTCCAAACAGAACTCTGCGCAATATTTCAAGCCTGCAAGCATGCACTCCACAACCCAGCTGATCGAGTGGTTATACACACGGACTCAAGATCTGCTATGGAAAACCTCCAAAGCAACAGGCTCAAAGACAACATCCGCCTCACAACATCCATACTAGCGGTCCTTAGCCAACTTGACAATCTTGGGAAAACTGTAGATTTCAGTTGGATTCCGAGCCATGTGGGTATTGCTGGAAACGAGGAAGCCGACAAAGCAGCCAAGTCAGCCACCCAAATAGCCCAAATTACCTATACAGTCAGACCATCCCTCTCCCTGGTAAAAGCGAAAATCAGGAACAAGGAAGACCAGCTCCGCAAGGAGTATCACAGAGGGCTAACAAGCAGAGGATCCTTCTCATGCAACTGGTACAGAAATGCAACAAATTACCAGCAGCTCAGCCTTCCCAGTAACACACCCAGGGCAGTAAGAGTTAACATCCATCGACTCAGACTCGGCTACAAATGCAACTGGCAATTAAAGAGGCCTGAAGCAAGGGACTGCAAACACTGTCAGACAAACACAACCCTACCGCTCCTTCACTGGCTGCTGGAGTGCGAAGACACCGAACCCCTAAGAGCAGGAAACAACATACCTACGACCGATCCAGCAGATGCCAGTGCAATCCAGGTTGCAACACAGCTCATCAGAAAGTCCTGGACTGACAACCCAGACCTACTCATCCAGACAGTACAAGACACCCCCCCACCACGATGATATTAGCTCAGCTTGAGCAGGTCAGCCTAGTTTCGAACTGTTACACAGAGCTCAAATGTCAAATAGCTTAACAGGTTAGTTTTTGAGTTGTGGGCCGTCTAATGACAAAGGCCCGGTTTTGGGCATATCACCATGTCTGAATACAAAAAAAAAAAAAAAAAAACCTGGACTAGGCCTATAGCCTTGGGCCCAAAAACACCCCTGGACTATATAGCCTAGGTTAAAAAAAAAAAAAAAAATGGACTATAGCTTTGGGTCCAAAAACACCCCTGGTTCAAAAAACACCCTTCAAAATCAATTTACAAATTTGGTCAAAATCCTAAAATAGCTCTAAAGGCCTCAAAAATGGGTGAAATTAAAATCGGTTTGCGCCATTGGATTCAGCGCATCGAGACGATTCAGAATAGTGTCCTAACTCGATTTTTATTTTTTTGCCAAAATCCTAAGGTTGAATCCAATGGTGCAAACCGTTGTTAATTATGTCCATTTTTGTAGAAATGGGAGCCTATTATAATTTTAAAGCTTTTAACAATTAAATTAGTGTAATCATAAGTCTAGGGTAAAGTATACCCAAATTTCAAACTTATAATAGGGATACTAATTCAAAACTAATGGACTTTTAATTTGAAATAATTTTTAATATTTAAAGCGGCTCGATTGGTGTAGTGACTAGCGTCTCGGACTTCCACCCAGAAGGCCCGGGTTTGCGCCCACGCTCGGCGCATTAAAGATTTTTCACAAGCACTGAGTCGTTACCATCCCTCATGAGCAAAGGGATGGGGTAGTAGTACAGGACCCCAATGGAAATACGCCTAATCGGCCTTATTGAGCTATCCTTAGCTAGCTTAGCATGCGCTAGCTTTAAGAACTATTATAATACTTGATGTAAAACTATTTTAACTATTATATAAGTCTAGGGTAAAGTAAACACAGATTTCAGTTAGTAATTCATACTAAAAATCCTGGAATCCACTAGTTTTTATTTAGTCTCCCCACTATAAGTGTTTGAAATTTGGCTATACTTTACCCTAAACTTATGATCCCACTAACTTGAAAATTATAATAGGCTTAAATTTCCACAAACATGGATATAATTAAAAACGGTTTGCACCATTGGATTCAGCGCGTCGCGAAGAATCCAAAGATATCCCCACATTTCCAAATTTATTTTTTAGATATTTCAACTTGCGACCATATCGTTGGAATCCCCATTAGAGTTAGCAAAGAATTGAAGAGACGGTTAGGCATAAAGAGTATCAGTGATGAGATGCTTACTAACAGGCTTCGGGCATGTGGAGAAGATGGATAAACTAAGTTGGGTGAAAAGATGCAAGTCTGTGATTGTGGAGGAAGCTGCACCAAGGGGAAGACCAAGAAAGACCTTGAATAAAAAAAAAAAATTACCAAGTGAGGCAGCTCTGAATAGGGCTACCTGGAACACCCCCATTCGGACATGAGACCGGAATCGCACTCCGTGTGGAGTACTCGGTCTATATATTTATGTAGGCCTATGTATGTATATACAGAATATGTCATCTATCGATTCACATGATATATCTATAGTCTATTTTTTTCCAGCTGATGGTAAATTGAATCCTTTAGCATCAGATTTCATGATTCTTACTGGACAAATCTGATACTGCAATGTCTGTGCGTCATATTATTGCCAAGTTTTCATAATTAGCAACCTATTTTGCCACAAAATCATGATAATAAAGTAGTAATCAGAATGGAGAGATGGCAATTTAGTATCAGCTGGAAAAAAATGAAGTATAGTCAAATACAGTACAACATATATAAATTATAATTATAATGTAAAATTTACAAAATAAACAAACTAAAACTGGGACGACACAAGATATATGCAAAAGAACTAATCAACATATATAAATATCATAATAACATTTACTCGTAACCGTTTATCCAATTAAGCATAGAAAACTAAAACACTATTATAAATAGTATCTCTAAAAGCTTTTATGGGCAACTGTACATGACGGTGATTTCTTGTTACTGCCTTATTGTAGAACGGTTAACCCCTTCTGTACCGCAGCGTCTTTTTAATTTTCATCTAACTATATTTAGACGATTTTGTACAGCTTGAGAAGGATCTGTGGTAGTAAAAAGGGTTAAGTGAGATAGTCTGAAGCATTTGAATAAGTAGACGTCCTTCATAAGTTGCAAAAAATTGTCTAATAGTTGCCAGAATAGAATTAAAAGTACATCACCGGTACAGAAGGGGTTAAGGCTGGTGTGGTGCGATTTAGCCAGGTGCAAGTGCTTCAGGGGGAACTTTGTCGAGTCTTGCCGAGACACTGTTAGCGCTATACCAACATGGGCCACTGTGATGACATGATGATAGGGCTGTGTTGTGGCAAGTCTTTATTGTACTGTAGGCCTACTACAGTAAAGAGACTAAAACCACGCTCTCTGTGGATGAAGCGGTCTTTAAGGGAAGGCAGACCGTTTTTCTGGACACCCTTTTCCCTCATGTATAGCCCCACTAGTTTTGAGATTATAAGACTTTCGGCCCATTAATTTGGCGATTTTAACACCTTTCGCCCCATTTCGTTGTCAATTTTAAGACCTTTCATGCCATTTAGGTGTCGATTATTTCCTGGCGAGCGATAGCGAGCCTGCAATTTTAAGAGGAACCGGCCTTTGGCCGGGAAATTTTTCTACCGAAAAATGTACAAATTTATCTTGAAGGGGGGTCTAGGGGGTGTTTTTCTAAGTTTGATGGAGATCTAGGGAGGAAACTAAAAATATATATGAATAAATTAATAAATAGAACAAACAAAGGGTCTGCCTCCCCGTAAGCTTGTGTGATACAGTAGGCACACTGAACAGAAAATATTTCAAATATTCAAAGGTATTCAATGTATAAAAATTAGGCATCATAAAAATTAATAAATATTTAATTCATACACATATATCAAGACAATCAAAACTAGAAAACATTATATATATATATATATATATATATATATATATATATATATATATATATATATATATATGTATACAGTATAATAAACAAGATCAGACGAACAGTTGGTCGTACATAAAATTAAGAATAAAAATAAGTTCATGTCCTCTACCCAATTTATTATGCATTAAGATTATTAACAGATAGGTAAGCGAGGTTATGGTGAAAACATTAAGGGGATAGTGCTTGGTTTTGGTCTATATATATATATATTTTTTTTTATATATTTTTAAGTTTCCTCGCTAGACCTCCATCAATCATAGAAAAACACCACCTAGATCCCCTTTCAAGATAAATTTTTACATTTTTCGATAGAAAAATGTCCCGGCCAAAGGCCGATTCCTTCTGATATTACAGGCTCGCTATCGCTCGCCAGGAAAAAATCAACACCTAAAGGTCACAAAAGGTCTTAATATTAACAACAAAAATGAGGCGAAAGGTCTCAAAATCGTCAAACTAACGGAACAAACGTCTTAAAACCTCAAAACTAAGATGCTAAACATGAGGGAGAAGGGGGTCCATAAAAAGCGATTACTACCCCCTGAATGACCTATATAACTCGTGTCATAATTAATCACTTCCAACACTTCACAAAATTTCAGTGCACATTCTTACAATACAGTAATGCCATTTTTCAGTTTAATTTGGCTACTCATGAAAGAAATTTGAGCTTAACCTCTGAAGTGCGCATGGGGGTAATTGGAAACGTCCCCCTGTGCTGACGTATTTGAGGTGTTTCCGTCACTAAAATATTCATTGTGCCATTAATAGCATTAATACTTATCCATATGCGCCTATTATGGGTTGATTATAAAGGTATTAACCTGAAACAACAATAAAACGAGTGAAAACAGCGTTTGGATGGTCAAAATCGGAGATATAGCCCGCGAGTTGTATAATGTATGGGTGAGGCAATCTGCTTTCCCGCCAATTTCCCCCAAGGCCACTGAGACACAGTCGATCGATACTCTTTCTCTCTCTCTTGCACTCGCTTGCTATCAGTGATGACCACACCCTCCAATCGGATTTCTAATGTTAGCACGAAAATATACCTCAGAATAAGGGAATAACAGGGAAAATAGGTGATAACTGAAGGAGAGGAGGAAAGTGGGGAAGGAGGGGAGGTAGAGGACTGAGATTTTGCATGGCCCAGGGGCCAAAAAAAAAAAAAAAAAAAAAAAAAAAAAAAAATTTCGATGTCAAAAGTTGATTTTTTTTTTCTCTGACTCTTAAGAGTCTCCCCGCAGTGCGCCGGGGGAACTCTTAAGAGTCTCCCCGCAGCTCCCGGGTTAAGGGGAGGCAGTTGGTTTTTCGAGTCCTCCTCCTCCTTCTCCTTCATGTTTAGCCCTATTAGTTATTATGTTCCTTCCAACAACCAACTATACTCCTAAAATCGATTAATGAAATTTACAAACACATGTGGCAGTCCGTGGATTCGAATCCAGGATGCTCACACCGAAAATCAACACCTTATGCATCGCACCACGTAGACAGTTAAAGAATGGTGGACACTGCCTACGATTTATTATGCAACTTCGAATCCTGCATATCAATCTAAGCATGTACACACATCCCAACTGCAACTCACGTAGGCTATGCATATGTGAATGGAAAGAGCAATTAATGGGGCCTTAACCACTAGGGAAGTCCTCTCGATAAATTACCCCTGAACCAATATCAATTATTATGTTCCTTCCAACAACCAACTATACTCCTAAAATCGATTAATGAAATTTACAAACACATGTGGCAGTCCGTGGATTCGAATCCAGGATGCTCACACCGAAAATCAACACCTTATGCATCGCACCACGTAGACAGTTAAAGAATGGTGGACACTGCCTACGATTTATTATGCAACTTCGAATCCTGCATATCAATCTAAGCATGTACACACATCCCAACTGCAACTCACGTAGGCTATGCATATGTGAATGGAAAGAGCAATTAATGGGGCCTTAACCACTAGGGAAGTCCTCTCGATAAATTACCCCTGAACCAATATCAATTATTATGTTCCTTCCAACAACCAACTATACTCCTAAAATCGATTAATGAAATTTACAAACACATGTGGCAGTCCGTGGATTCGAATCCAGGATGCTCACACCGAAAATCAACACCTTATGCATCGCACCACGTAGACAGTTAAAGAATGGTGGACACTGCCTACGATTTATTATGCAACTTCGAATCCTGCATATCAATCTAAGCATGTACACACATCCCAACTGCAACTCACGTAGGCTATGCATATGTGAATGGAAAGAGCAATTAACCCGGGAGCTGCGGGGAGACTCTTAAGAGTTCCCCCGGCGCACTGCGGGGAGACTCTTAAGAGTCAGAGAAAACAAAAATCAACTTTTGACATCGAAAAAAAAAAAAAAAATATATTTTTTTTTTTTTTTTTTTTTTTTTTTTTTTTTTTGGCCCCTGGGCCATGCAAAATCTCAGTCCTCTACCTCCCCTCCTTCCCCACTTTCCTCCTCTCCTTCAGTTATCACCTATTTTCCCTGTTATTCCCTTATTCTGAGGTATATTTTCGTGCTAACATTAGAAATCCGATTGGAGGGTGTGGTCATCACTGATAGCAAGCGAGTGCAAGAGAGAGAGAGAGAGTATCGATCGACTGTGTCTCAGTGGCCTTGGGGGAAATTGGCGGGAAAGCAGATTGCCTCACCCATACATTATACAACTCGCGGGCTATATCTCCGATTTTGACCATCCAAACGCTGTTTTCACTCGTTTTATTGTTGTTTCAGGTTAATACCTTTATAATCAACCCATAATAGGCGCATATGGATAAGTATTAATGCTATTAATGGCACAATGAATATTTTAGTGACTGAAACACCTCAAATACGTCAGCACAGGGGGACGTTTCCAATTACCCCCATGCGCACTTCAGAGGTTAATGGGGCCTTAACCACTAGGGAAGTCCTCTCGATAAATTACCCCTGAACCAATATCAATTATGAGATTTCAAGACATTCACCCCATTAGTTTGGCAATTTTCAGACCTATTGCCCCATTTATTTGCGAATATTCAGACCTTTTGTGTCATTTAGGTGTCAATTTTTTTCCTGACGAGCGAAAGCGAGCCTGTATTTGATGAAAATCGGCCTTTGGCCGGGAGATTTTTCTACCGAAAAATGTACAAATTTATATCAAAGGGTGTTGTGGGTGTTTGATAGAGGTTAAGAGAGCAAAGTAAACCCCTTCCTTAAACCACTGAGCCGAACCAGTAAATTATGCATACCGTCTTGGCTCCCTTTAAGTGCCATTTCTTTCCCCCCTTCCAGGAGATTCAATAGCGCTAGGAACTCATTATGTAATACACAAAGAAAACTAATCAAATAAATAGGAATAATCACAATAACAATAAGTAATACACAAAGAAAATAATCAAATAGGAATAATCACAATAATAATAAGTAATACACGAAGAAAATAATCAAAATAATAATAAGTAATACACAAAGAAAATAATCAAAATAATAATAAGTAATACACAAAGAAAATAATCACAATAATAATAAGTAATACACAAAGAAAATAATCAAATACATAGGAATAATCACAATAATCACAATAAAAGACAGACAAAGTGTACGGTGGCTTTACGCTAGACTGCGCTTGACGCTGGAACTTATCTTTGTGTCATTGTCCTCCTTTGATGGCTAACTTATTTATTAACCCCTTCAATGCCAGTGACGTTTTCTTCATTTGATATTAGGTATTTTTAGACTTATTTAATTCAGCTTAGGATGGTAGTGTGGCGATTATGAGATTACATACTATCGGAATTAGCCACCTTTACTACCGCAGATCCTTCCTAAGCTGCCTAAAATCATCTAAATGTAGTCGGTAAAAAACAACATACATCCCCGGTACAGAAGGGGTTAATGCAGTAGTTTAAGCCTCTGAGTACAGGTCTCCCTCGATTTACGATTGGGTTACGTTCCTGAAATTATAATGTAAAACTTGCAAAATAAACAAACCAAAACTTATACGAACACAGTAAAACGACAAAACAGCTAATCAAAATCGCTATGTGGAAACAATGCTGAAGTAAAACAATAATTTATAAATAAAATAACACAATCCACCACATAGGGTGTACATCACTACATGAGCAAGTTAATCTGTTTCCCAAGCAAACTAATCGCACACATAACAACGCACTATCGTCACGTTCAAGGAATTAGTCAATTTGGCAAGTCGGGGACGTTCTGGTAAATTTAACTAAACTCTGCATGAATAAAGAAACTACAATTAGTGTCAAAACCCGATCTTGAATAGAAAAATCGTATGGCGAACCCTAAAATTGATAAGGTAAATAGAGATGCGTTCTCGGACCAGCCAAAACTCAAACATAGACACCTAGAAACCTACAATAATATCGTAAACTGGGGCATCGGATAGTGAGGGAGACCTGTACCAGCGATGTGTGTTACAGTTTATTCTAGCTATATTTAAACAATATTATGCAGCCTAAAGGAAGGATCTGTGGTACAGTACTTGATTGAGAAAGTTGGTAGCCATATTATTGCTAGAGGTCCTTCCTAAACTGAAGAAAATGGTCTAATAGTTGCCAGAATACGATGAGAATGACGTCCCTGGTACTGTATGGGTTAACCAGTGTATGAAAAAAAAAAAAAAAAAAAAATCCCTAAACCTAAATACAGGTTCCTATTTACTGTACTTCTAGGTGTAATGAGACTGCCCATCCGTCTCACACCGCCCAGGAAATGAACCCGGGACCATTTGTTTACGAGTCAAAAGTTATACAATTGCACCACAGGTCAACCCCCAAAACAACTAAAGCCGCTGTCACACGAGCACTTTTTCCGTCAATTTTCCATGAGCAAGTTTTTTCTCGTATTATTTCGGGACTTTTTCGCACTGGTATCGGCAACTAGACTGAAGGTAGATTATGTTCGGAGGCTGAATTCTGATAAAGTGTAATTTTTTAAGCTTCCAGACCACAATTGCCCGTAAAAATTGCTCGAAAAAAAGGCTTGTGACACTCCGGCTTTAATTTAATCCTAAAAATATTGACATAAGAGAAAATTGCCTGTACAGCGGTCTAGAAATCATCAGGAATTGTATCATAGTTAACATCTAATTATACCCTAAGGGGAGATGGGTCGTTTTTCTGGTCCCCCTTCTATCTCATGTTTAGCCCCATTAGTTTTCAGATTTTTGACATTCGGCCCATTAGTTTGGCGATTTTAAGACCTTTCGCCCCATTTCTTTGTCAATATTAAGATTTTGTGTCATTTAGGTGTCAATATATTCCTAGCGAGCGATAGCGAGCCTGCCATTTAAGAAAAAACGGCCTTTGGCCGGGACATTTTTCCAGTGAAAAATGTACAAATTTATCTTGAAGGTGGGTCTTGGGCAGGTTTTTTTTTTATGCTTGATGGAGGTCTAGGGAGGAAAATAATAAAAAGATACATAAATGAACAAATAAATAAGCCCACCTCCCCTTAACAATCGATGCTACCAACATACAGTATTCCTCATTTTACCCAAACATATTATTTGTCACTCAAATTATTAATTCATCGTCTCATCATATCTCAAATTCTCTTTAATTTGGTGTGTTTATCTGCATTCCAGTTACATCCACCATATAATTTGTTTTTTTATTGAGTTACATTTTACCCATGTGCTTTGGTCGTTAGTTATGTATGTGCTTTGGTCGTGTTCTATACTGTTGATCAGACTGAGGCAACATGGATTAATAAAATATAGTCCATATAGTCATTCATAATACCTTTTAAATTATCACTTATATTGTATTTCTTTAACAGTATTGAGAAAAAAATGCCCAAACCAATATCACTGCTTCATAACATTACATGTAGGCTACTCTATTGAATAAATAACACCCCGTTCTTACCATTAATTATCAATTACAAACCCCAATGTACTTGAATAAACTAATGAAAGCATATGGTCCTCCCGGGATTCAAACTCGGGACACCACACCCAGAACATAAGCACCTAAACCATTACACCACCAACACAGTTATAATAATGTAACCTAATTTTCATTCACTAGCAATTCTATATGCTATGGATTCACAACAGTACAAAATTTCCAAGAGACTAAATGTTATATAAACTTTGAAAATCCTTCACTCCCCAGCTATGTTTTGGAGTAACTTTTGGTTCAGCCTCACAACACGGTAAGAAAAGCTAAATTCTCCAGTAGAGTACAGGAAGGGCTAATAATAATGTAAAACTTGCAAAATATACAAACCAAAACAAGGACCAGACATATAAAGGCAATTAAAATGTAAAACTTGCAAACTAAACAAACCAAAACTTGGACAAAGACAATATAAAGGCAAAAGAACTAATCAAAATTACTATGTGGAAACAACACTTTAGCAAAATACAATTTTGAAATGAAAGAACAGATTCCATCACATAGGGCATCACTACATGAGCAAGTTAATCTGTTTCCCAAGCAAACTAATTGCACATATAACAACGCACTATCGTCACGTTCAAGGAATTAGTCAATGTCCAGAAATGCCAATAAGGACTAGACGGTAAAATCATGTTTTATACTGTATGTCCTTGAATATTTTGTTTGTTTGTGTTTTAACATTTCATAATATTGTATTGCTGAATCTTCAATGCAATATTACCACATAGTTATTTTGATTGTTTGTTTTTTCTTTGTATTGTGTGTTCCCGTTTTGGTTTGTTTGGTTTGTAAGTTTTAAATTACAATTGGTAAAAGGGTCAATTTCCTTAACCATCAAAAGCCATCACACCACTGTTGGAGGAGGTTAGCACTTTTTTCACTAAAGTTCCCGAGAAGGGGTGGCCATAAACATTAGGTGTTGTCACTAATCGCTAGGTCAAGTTGCCCGAGTTTGACATCTAGCAATAACATTTTGACAGTGAGGGCTCGTTCCGTCGACCCTTTGATCAGCAGCCGACGCTCTACTGATTATGCCACGACTTGCGACAAAGTACTAAAAAGTACTTACCTTTAAACTTTTTTATTGTGTGATAAACAAATTGTAATTTTTAATGTACTGTATTGGGATTCTGTTAAGCTATTTTGTGTGTTGAGACATTGGTAAATATTATGCTTGCAATGTTTAGCATGCATTCCAGTCAAGTTGCCGAGTTTCATAAATGACATATTTATTTGACCAGTCTTTAACCCTTCTTTAGCGGGGCCCGACTTAAGTCCATATCTAAAAAGCTGGACAATGTGGCGGGGCCCGACTTAAGTCTGTGTGCAATTTTGGCGCAATATTGGCTCTGAGAGAGAGCCGAGCGGTGGGAGGAGCGTAGGTTACCTCATGACCGCTCGCCACGACCGTCGTGGGCCCACTGACATGTACTCCACACTACTCCACCCTCTCTCACTCGCTACACACGTAATTATGTAACGAAATTACCGTATTTTAGCGATTTTGCCCATCGGATGCACGATCGTTGCAAGACAACCAGTGATCGTAGAAGGATGGTTCGGGTGTCGTTGGAAAGCTCAATTTACGCCCTTGCAGGGATACATACTTGTATTACACTCTGGCTCTTGTTTATGCATGAAAAAGAGCACGGAAACAACCCCATTTATGGTAAAAAAAAAACGCTGGGCAGCACGGTCAAATTTACCGCCTAGGCCGCTCGTTGAGTGTTAAGGGGACAGTGGTTATTTTTTGGGGTCTATTTATTTATATACAGTATTCATATACAGTACTTTTTAGTTTCCTCCGTAGACGATTTTAAGACCTTTCGCCCCACATTTGGACATCTACAACTTCCATAGATTTTTGTTGTTTTTGCATTAACCCACTGGACTCCAGGGACGCACGTTATGTGTCGCCTATATATGGAACCCACAAGTTCAGATTTGTATGGGAACTGCTTTGTTTGTTTGTTTAGTTTGCAAGTTTTAAATTTTAATTTAGGATCCCACGGAACAATACCACTGGTTGGCAACCCCCAAGTCCAGCCACGTGCGTGTGGGCGCGCCTACTCATCACCCCACGTTAATTGTCTTTCCCCTGCCCCCAGTACACCCAAATGACCTAAGTGAGCAGTTTTATGTTGTTTTTCCTTCATTACTAACTCATCCAATGTGTTTTCAGGAAAAAAGAAAAAAAATTGACAAGTGGCTGGGTCTGGAGTGTACTTTTTTATTAAAACGCTTGGGATCAAGGGGGTTAACTCTCATTGCGGGTAACGTCGTTTTTATATAATTCTACCTACCATTAGACGCAATTATTCAGCTTAGGAAGGACCTCTAGCAATTAAAAGGCTACAGACTATCTGAATCAACCCTTCTAACTACCACACATCCATCCTAAGCTACATAAAATCGTCTAAATACAATAAAAAGCAAACATAAACGATGTCACCCGTTCGGAAAGGGTTAAGCATCTAGCGAACCTATTACTAGAAGAGAGCAATAGTTGATGGCTCCAAGTTTCCTCTTATACAAAACTAAGCAATCTTGGTAATACTTCTACAATGTTAACCCATTCAGTACCAGGGTCGTCCTTTTCATCGTATTCTGACAACTATTAGGCGATTTTATTCAACTTAGGGAGGACCTCTTGCAATAATAAGGCTTCAGACTATTTCAACCAACCCTTTTAACTACCACATATCCTTCCTTAGCTGCATAATATCGTCTAAATATAGATAGATTAAAATACAACCCACGTCGCTGGTACTCAAAGGGTTAATACACGACAATGTTCACCAACGATCTTAACAATAACTACTGGACCAAATTGTTAACCCTATGTAATGCTAAAATATGGCTATAATCCCTTCAGTACGATAACAATTATCATAATTATATTTTTGTTAACATTTGACGACTTGATGTATTCTAAAAAGGAGCTATGTTACTCAGATGGGATACTGAGATAATATTTACCACCTCAAAGTTGATTATAAAGTAGAACAAATCGTCTAATGGTAACCGGAAATAAGGCAATAACTATATCATTGTACTGAATAGATTAATATAGATCTTTGCAATAATTAACAGACCAAATTATTTCATCTGGGACAATGCTAAAATGCGACTATTTTACAGTACTGTACTAACGATCTTTGCAATCATTAATGGACCAGATTTTTCAATTTATACAAAGCTAAAACTCGACTAACTTCAATATCAATACTGGCAAATAATCAACTGACCACATTTTTGTCATAATAAAACGGAACTATTATTCATCCTACCCTGGAGCTACTGTACAAATTTATCATCTTATACAACACTAAAAGACAACTATCCTCACGCTAGCGATCTCGGCAATACTGTCCTATAAAAACCCCAGAACAGTCAAAATCAATAGTTTCGAAAACCTTTGATAATGTGTGAAATTCAGAGACAGGGACATTACGACGCAAAACAAGGACATTACGTTGCAAAACAAAAGGTATTTTACAGGTACAGTAGTCTAGTTTTTTTTCCAGCTGACGGTAAATTTCATCCTTTAGTAGCTGATTTTTCGATAGTCACATGCTACTATAGCCTATACCCGGTATCACACGAGCGTTTTTTCCCTCCACATTTATCCGCAACACTGGTCTGGCAGCTTATGAGGTCAACATTTAAAATATTTGGGTCACCTAAATTCACTTATCATCAGTCTAGTTTCCGATACCAGTGCAAAAGTTCTCATAAATGTTATCAGAAAAATGTTGATCATCGATTGTTGACTATAAAAGCTCTCATGTGATACCGGCTTAACTTGGCAATATTACCGATCCATAACTTCTTTTTATCTCAAAAGTGGCTAAAGCAAACAGCGGAGATTTCACATATCTATTGACTGGTCTACCATTACAAAATAATATATTGACCAGCTCGATTGTCTTCATTATTTTTAAGCTGTAAGATGTTAAGGTGTCAGGATTTTTGCCAGGTTAGATGACACGGGGTATAGTCTGTTTCTTTTCATCTGACAGTAAACTGCAACGTTCTTTCCTTCTTTATTTAGCTATTACGAAGCTATTGTGGTGAAATATACCGTCAATTATGAAAACGTGGTATTTTTAGGATACAGAGACACAGTAGTTTCATATTTTTTCTCCAGTAACTATCGATAAATCAGCAACAAAGAGATTAAATTTACCGTCGGATGGAAAAAATTAGAATATACAAACATGTGTGGACTGTCAAATGAAAAGTGATAGCAACTTAAAATGACACAGTCTACGAGCAAGGTTATCCAGGAACTATTGATTTCGACTGTACCCTCTCTACCGATCCACAACAAACTACCGGTAGCCTACTTTGCGAGCTACGGACCCGTAACAAAAGGGGAGGAGAGATAAGGTGGTGTCACTCGAGAGCTTTTTTGGCAACTTTTTACAAGCAACTTTTGTCTGGGCTCCTAGCATTGGTATCAGAGTACTCACTGAGTACTTTCATCGTCATAAATCTCACTAAATATTATCAGAAATTATATCAGCTGAGTACTGTACTGTACTTTCTTCGTCATAATTCTCACTAAATATTACATACATTCTGCCAATTCTAAAAGCAATCCTTTTTTATTATTTTTAGGTGGCCCATTCCATTGATACAACAAACTACAGTATTAACAAAATTAAAAGATTGATGGTCAATTAGCTTTCTAGGTTGAATTCTGATAAAACAAACCGCATATTCTGGCATAGAAGACGCAGAATTTGTTGTCTATTAAAAAAAGCTACCAGCATTGCCTTGCGTCTTGCACTCAAGTACTAAATCACATTTTATATTGAATTTCCTAAACTAAATGAAGGTTGATTTACACAAAGCGTTTTTAGCCGCAACTTTCATCTGGCAACATGTTTAGGCTAATTTGCAATGGATTCATCAACTTGAATAAAGGTAAATTAATAGAGGTGACAAAATGTTCATAATAAAAGTATATACTGTACCAGAGGTGTGAGAAAAAATTAGTGGACAAGCATGCCAGAGTTGTGAAAAGTCTTATATTAAAGTATATACTGTACCAGACTTGTGCGAAAAAGTTATTGGACAAGCGCTCGTGTCATTCCATGCTTAGGGGGTATGACTTCCGCAAAGGGGCGTCTTCTACTCCAGGAAATATAGTAAATTTTACATCTGCCAACAAGAATCGCTGAAAAATGTTGCCAAAAAAGTGCTTGGGTGACAGCTATATAAATACAACAATTATCACAGTTCTCCCACCCACACTCATCACCAACATCACCACCACCACCGCGACCCCACTATCTTAAACTCTTCTGGCGAAAGGTTTCCAGTTCCATTATGCTGCTTGACAACCTGTAATGGAGAAATAAATGAACATCAGAGAGGTGAAAACAAATTAAAATGTAAAACTTGCAAACTAAACAAACCAAAACTGGTACGATATAAGAAAAACAAATCAAAATGTAAAACTTGCAAACTAAACAAACCAAAACTGGTACGATATAAGAAAAACAAATCAAAATGTAAAACTTGCAAACTAAACAAACCAAAACTGGTACGATACAAGAAAAACAAATTAAAATGTAAAACTTGCAAACTAAACAAACCAAAACTGTGACGATACAAGATAAAGGTAAAATAACTTATCAAAATCGCTATGTGGAAACCACGCTTACTAAAATAAAATTTATGAAATAAAAGAACACAATCCACCACATAGGGTGTACATTACTACATAAACAAGTTAATCCATTTCCCAAGCAAACTAATCGCACACATAACATTGCACTATACAACGCACTAATGTCATGGAAGATCCGGTGAGATAAATAGTCTAGTCATTATAATTAGGCCAAAAATATTGACCACTAACCTCTATAACTCTAAAATGACTAGAGTAATCAAGCTCATATATCTACCATTTGGGAAGAGTCCGCCAGGGAATAGGTGTGGAAATTTACAGCCCATAAGGTCTGATCTCTTGTCATCCTTGGTCCAAGGTTAAGAGATACAACAGGTTGGAGCATGGGGTCACTCAAACTCGTACCCGCTCGCGCATGACGTCACGAGGAAGGAAGGGTCGGAGGTCACTCGACTGTTTACCATTCATTCTCAAAGGAGCAGCCGAGCCAGCACTATCCTCCGTTTTCTTTTACTTCATACCGTGATGCTATAACTACTGTATAATGCCCTGTGAAAGTGCAGCTCTTCTATTTTAACTGAACAAAATGCCTTTATATTGTCAAGTTGTTGGATGCATTATTTATATATATATATATATATATATATATATATATATATATTATATATATATACGGTATATATATATATATATATATATATATATATATATATATATATATATATATATATATATATACACAGTATATGTGTGTGTAGTATGTAGGCTATGAACCGTAAAACCGTGTAACTTCGGAAATTTTTCGAGGTTTTTTAACGATATCTCCTGACTTTAAACACATTATAGAGATATAACTAGGTAAAATGATGCGTGGTGATAGTGCGCGGTAATCCAGGAAGCCTCCTAAAATTATCCCCCATAATAAGAGAGCTATCCTTATCCTAAATGGTGTAATGGTGTCCGAAGTCATCTTGAAAAGTGGCTAATTACTTATTATCGCCAATGTCCGAAGTTACGACCCAAGTCCGAAGCGACCTGGTTTTACGGAATGTAATTATTTGTATGTATGTGTGTATACCGGTATATACCAGGTTCAGATTATGCTGTTCAAATTTGATGTCCTCATTACAGAATGGACATATATAGTTTATTTGGAGTCAGTACCACGAAGAATGACCAAAATTATCCATAATATATATCTTCCATATATAGAAAGGTTGAATAAATTAGTCTTGCACTCGTTACAGAGACCCATCTCGTCCAAATGCCTATCTAATTTTATCTTAAAGCTCTCTATCATTCTTGATCCCACTATAGCACTTGGTAGCCTATTCCACCTATCTACAACTCTGTTACCAAACCACTATTGGCCTATATCTTTTCTGAAACGAAATGTATCTATCTTGAAAACAATTGTTATAGTTCTTTCGCTATCACTGGGCTTTAGTACATTTTTCATGTCCCCTCTATTAATCCCACTAACCCACTTGAACACCTCTATCAAATCCCCTCTAACTCTGCGTCTCTCTAATGAATGAACATAAGAACCTAAGAAAATGGGAGTCTGCAAAAAGCCGATCGGCCCTCACAAGGCAGATCCCTGTCACACCCAACCCCACAAAAACCTATAGGTATTTAAGGGAAAAGATTAAGTTTCCACTACCATGCATAAGTACCCTAAATCGATGGATTGCAAAAGTTAGTGTGGAACCAGGAGTACTGTCATCAATTATTAAAGTTTTACAATACAAATCCACGTCAATGACAGATTTTGAGCGACTGTGTGTATTGTCATTTGATGAGACAACTATAGCTCACGAATGGACTTATGATAAAGCAACTGACACACTTTATGCACCCAAAAACAGAGTACAATGTGCGATGATAAGAGGATTGACGAGCCCTTGGAAACAACTCATATATTATGATTTTGACACAAGCATGACCATGGACATTCTGTTTGAAATTATTTCTAAGGTAGAAGCAGTTGGATTTTTGGTAGTTGCTATGGTCAGTGACTTAGGACCAACAAACCTGAGGCTATGGAAAACATTAGGTATCAATGTAGACAAACCATTCTTTACAAATCCAGCTGCTTCTAACAGGAATATATATATTTTTGCAGATGCCCCCCATTTAATCAAACTAATTAGGAACAATTTCCTTGACTCAGGTTTTCAGTTAGATGACGACAAAGAAAAGAATGTCAACAGTGAATGTGTCCGAGAACTGATAAATATGAGTAAACTGGACCTAAAAGCAACCTATCATTTGTGTTTCAATCATATATATGTGAGAGGGGTGAAGCGCATGAATGTTCGCCTTGCGGCGCAATTGCTGTCAGAAAAAACCGCAAAAGCATTAATGTATTTTGGAGAACAGGGATTACTGCTGAGCAAAGACTGGAAGAATACAAGTATTTATATTGCATTGGTTGATTCGTGGTTCGACTTATTTAATTCCCGAAATCCAACAGATAAAAAACTGTCACGAGCGGCATATGGGCTGCAGTTACCCAATCAAAACAAATTACTGAATGAAATGCTTAACACCACAAAGTCAAAGGTAGGGGTAGCTTGTATCAATTTCAAAAAGGAATTATTGTATCGTGCCAGTCTTTGCTCGGTTTATATGAGATGCTAAAAGAAAAATATAACATCTCCTATATAATGACATCGGTTGAATCAAGATGTATTGGAACATTTTTTTTTTTTTTGTCTTAGGCAAATAGGAGCTTCAAACCACCAGCATCCATCACCTGTACAAGTTAAGTAGCGAATCAAATCATACCTGCTTGGGAAGAACATAGAGTTGGTAGGAAACAATTATAACACTGACAACAAACAAAATGATTCAAGCATATCCGAAGCTGTTTTTTCTCAAACAGAACCATCACAGTCTACTGCAACTGACACAACAGAAAACCTTGAACATGAACTCCTGTTGTCAGCAGTATTATTTTCTAGTTATGAAGGAAATGCATGCGACTCCAGTGACTATGATACTGAAATTCCAGTTGGTATGTCAAGTACAAATTTATCCCAAGAAAATGAAAATGAAGGTTTGAGGTATATTGGTGGATATATTGCCAGCAAGTTTCCCCAGCATGAATTTCTAGGTCAGAAAGTGTCAGAGGATGACACAACCTGGATTGGGAAAATATGCAGAAAAGAAGGGATGCTTATGACACCCAAAAAGGAATTCTTTGAACAGCTTAAATTAATGGAAAAAAATCTCTTTGTGTTTTCATGGGAAAACGGAGTTCAAAGCTGGCAAAAACTCAGTAAAATCATTGTGTAAAGAAATTGTTGGTATGGTGACTTTACCATGGGAAGTAATTAGTTTTTTTGTAAGATGCCGAATGTTTTTTAGAATACGGATTTTAAACAGAAATATGAATGCTAATGATCCTAGAAAAACTAAATCTAAAATGTCTAAACTAATAATATCAGTGTGAAATCCTTGTGTTTATGTAATCCTTATCCCTCTTTGTGCAAGCTAATTATATTATAAGAATAAGAAAATAGAACAATAACCAAGCAAAATGAAGATACCGGGTATACAAAAATACCGCTACTAATATTAACTAACATGTTTGACACCCCTGGTCTAGTGGCAGCACTTTGGCTGGCAGGCGAGCGTTTTTCTAGCTTTCTTTCTCTCGCCCCACCTTCTGACGACAACAGGCTGCGCGTGCGCCAACCTGTTGTATCTCTTAACCTTGCCTTGGTCTACCTTTGGTGCAGCTCCCTCCACATTCAGACTTGCATCTTTTCACCTAACTTAGTTCATCCATCCTCTCCACATGCCCAAAACATCCAAGCCTGCTAGTACTTGTATCATCACTGATACTCTTGATACCTAACCTTCTCCTCAGCTCTTCACTAGATATCCTAACTTGCAGTTTGGCCCTACACATCCATCTCAACCATTCTTATCTCATTACATTCCATTCTGTTGATATCATCCACTTAGACAGGCCACATTTCTGAAGCATATGTCATTGCGTTTCTAATACATAAAGCGTACACCTTTCCCTACAAAGGTAGAGGGAGGCTTCTCATGGTTAGTATTGGCAGCAGTTCTCTGAACTTTCCCTAGCCGCATCTACAGATTCTTCCTAAGCTGTACAAAAGTATTTAATATAGCTAGAATAAAATTAAAAGAGGTCATACATACTGAAAAGGTTAACATTGTTCAATCATCCTCACCTTCCAAAAGCATTGAAGAGTGCGACAATCTCCTCTCTTGAAAGCTGGAACTTGGTCTGTCTGACGGCCGAGAGTGAGAGCTGTTGGTCTATGGGCTGATTGGAGTTACCAGAGAACAGGATTTTCAGAGCTGTTCCCAAACCAGTCACCTGTGGAATATTAGAGTACCAGTATAGATTTTCTGCTGGAACAAAGGATCATAAAATTCATTAGAATGTCTTTTGAATACTGTACATACATTCAATCATTTAATGTCCTTTTCTATTACATTGCAATGGCTCTGACAGGGTTGCCTTTCAGCAGTTGGACTGTAATACAATAAATTCCTACCATAACACTGCCCCATTATGTCATTATTGTGGCTGATGATGGCACAGTGCTAATAGTGCCTAAGCAAGACTCAACAAAGTCCCCCTACAACACCAGCAGTATCTGCACCACACCAAGCTTAACAGTGCCATAACAAGACTTTACTGTATAGATAACCGTAGGTCCATACTCCCCCTCAATCACCCCCACCCACACCCCTATTAGTTACCTTGTATGACACGCAGCATATATGTGGGGAATTCTGTACAGTATTCTTTTTCCTCCACTAAACGTGAAGGCCCCCTTCCCCTCATCAGGGGTAACAAGTTGTAGATCTTTCACTTGGTAGCAACTCTCCATGTGTCACAATCCAAGGCCATCATCTGATCATTCCACAATATCTCTATTCAGTTCTTCCTCGGTCTTTCTCTGGGTGCATTCCCTTCCACATTCATGCTACTACATTTTTATATACATACATAGAATGTTTTAGCATTGTTTTCCATTGCATACATTGTAACAGCTCAGACGGGGTTGCCTTTCCACAATTGGAGTGTAGCACAATAAAGTCCCACTACAACACTGCCCCATCATGTCATCACTGTGGCTGATGTTGGTATAATGCTAACCGTGCCTCAGCAAGACTCAACGAAGTCTCACTGCAGCATTTTTTTTTCTTCTATGTGTATGAAGGAGAAAAAAGGTAGGTTGCCTGTAACAAGCGTCTCCCCCAAAGTCAAAAGAGTGAGAGAGCCAAATTCAAGGGACGTTGTGGTCAAAATGTCTGGACACACAAAGTTTAAAGCAGTTTAAGTCATAGGATGAAGGGCAGATTGATTGAGAGTGAGTCAGAGTTCACTAGTTGAGTAGAAGAAAGACACAGAAAATTTGCCAATTCTTAGATTCGAGAGTTGGACAGAATAGGAGTGGGACTGTGTTGAAAGGCGGGTGCCTCGCATTTTCCGTAAGGGAGGGGGTATGCACTGAGAGAGCTCTGAGGAACACTGATTGTTGTAATAGTGATAGAAAAGTGAAATTATTTTTGCAATTTTGTTTGCATCTGCAACATCTGCAAACAACATCAGTCTCAACAGTGCTACAAGACAACAACAAAATTCTGCCACAACACTGCCCCACCATGTGGCCACTGTGGCCAAGACTGGCGTGGTGCAAAACTGTGCCCAGGTAAGACTCTAGTAAAAGTCCCCTGTGGCATCTATCCGCTCCTCACCAGCCTCGGCAGTGCCATACCAAGACAGTGCCAATAGCAAGCCTTTATTGTATAGTAATGTCTGTTGGTCCACAAGTCTACCACCATTCACCCTGTTAGTCGCCTTGTATAACACACAGTAGGATGTGTGAGGCACATTCTTTTTTTCTTCCATCATAAGATGAAGGTCCCCTTACCCACTGGGGGTAAGGGGGCCCGTCACATTTATGCTCCTTCATTCTGACATTAACTCATACCGGTAATTTCAATCTACCAGTTTTCATTACATCACCAATATTTCTACAGTATAGCAAAAATAATACTGTAGTCATAAGTAACAACCCATTCTTAACATTAATCATCAATTACAAACCCCAATGTACTTGAATAAACTAATGAAAGCATATGGTTCTCCAGGGATTCAAACTCGGGACACCACACCCAGAACATAAGCACCTAAACCATTACACCACCAACACAGTTAAAGGTTGAGTACACAATCACGATCAATATCCATTTTCGAATTTTGGATATCAATCTAATCATGTACTCAGACTCAACTGCATTAAGGAAATCGTAATGTTCATAATAGAAAAGTCTAGAAATTCCCTACCTGTAACTTTCCCCAGAGCTTGCACTTTTCACAGCCGACACAGTCCATGATGCGGCTGATGTTACGGAAATGTTGTCGAAACTCCTCCTTCAGTGCCCCCGCCTGTAGCTGGCCCCCGCTGAACATGCTGCTTTCGTCAAAATGCTCAGGGAACGTTCTGATGGGGGGGGAGAGAAAGCATATATAGAGGTCATCATCATCATCAAGTAAAGTAAATTAAAGAGAGAGAGATTGCATTGGGCGGATGCCCAACTCCGAAAGGAGTTGAAATAGGGGAGCTATCCCCCCTGCCAACGGCGGCTTTCTAG